>OY787638.1:20091350-20691350 GCA_963678965.1 Cruciata laevipes
TTTCTATGATCATAAATGCTGATGGATGTGGAATTCCTAAACATGGTAATGCTTTTGCCTTTTCTTTTACTTCTTGAATTATTTTGGTATGGTTTTATGTCCATACTGGTGGATTAAGTTTCAACCTTTCATATAAGGGTTTACAAATTATCCTTAATTTAGGAAAGAAATCTGCAATATAATTTAGACAACCTAAAAATCTTTGTAACTGGTTTTTATCTTTTATTTCATCTGGGAATTTGTCAGCAAATTCAATTGCTCTTTGAATTGGTTTTATTTTCCCTAGATGTATATCATGTCCTAAAAATCTTATTTTTGTTTGAAATAATTTCATTTTTGGTTCTGATATTACTAATCCATTCTTTTTAATAATATTTAGTAATATATTTAAATGTTTAAAATGGCTATCTATTGAATTTGAATATACTAATATATCATCAATATATACTATTACGAATGTTGAATATGGATTAAATATATCATTCATAATTTTTTGAAATTCTGAGGGTGCATTTTTTAATCCAAATGGCATCACATTCCATTCATATTGACCAAATGGAACTACAAATGCTGTTTTATACTTATCTTTTTCATCTATTTGAATTTGCCAATAACCTGATTTTAAATCAAATTTAGAAAAAACTTTTGCATTATATAATCTATTTAATAAGTCCCTTTTATTTGGAATAGGATATCTTATCCATTTCAAAACTTTATTTAATGGTTTGTAGTTTATAACTAATCTAGGTACTCCTCTTTCTTTTTCAGCCTGCTTATTAACATAAAATGCAGAACAACTTCATGGAGACTTACTTTCTCTTATTAATTTTTTATCCAGATGACTTTGAATTTCCTTTTTACATAATTCTACTAATTCTGCATTCATTTGTATAGGTCTAGCTTTTGTTGGAATATTACTTTCGTTAAACTCTTTTTCATAAGGCAAAGAAACAATGTGCATTTTACGATTCCAAAAATCATTAGGGTGGCTCGAGCATACCTGAATTTTAAATTCTTGTTCTAATTTTGAAATCTTCTGTTGTATTATTTTACCCTTTATATGTTCTTCTATCTTTGAATATTCTAATTCTTCTTTTAAGAATGAGAGGTCTTTTTGTTTTGTATTTAATAAATATATTTTTTTATATATTGAATTAGTCTGTAATAAGTTTAATTCTATTTGACTAGGTGGATCAATAAATGGGAATAATAATTTTTTACCTAATATTTTAGTACTAATTCCTTCTTTAGTCTTTTTGAAAGGGGTTATTTGGTATAAAAATGGATTTCCTAATACAGCATCATATGATATGTTTTCTAGTATTAAAAATGAATGTTTGATGCAATAATCATTATTACATATAAAACCATTAGGTAACTTTTTATTGACTGTCATTGGAGTACCATTTGCTGCTGATAATTTCTCTTTAGTTTTTACTAAATATTTACTTGGAATAATCCCTGCTCTAATACAGGAATGGTCAGCTCCACTATCTAGTAATGCTATTACTGTGGTGCTAAAATCTTCTACACCTATAGTAACTAATGAATACCATTTTTCCATATTTACTTTATTAATAACATTGAAAATTTGACTATCTGATGGAGTATCTTTAGCTATTTGAATAATATTTGAGCTAGTGCTAGGTGTATCTTCTAATTTTGTATTAAATTTTAATTCTAATTCTAAGTCTTTTTCTTTTAACATATCTAACTCTTTTTTAATTATGCTAACTTCTGATTTTAGTTTATTAATTTCTATTCTTAAATCATCTGATTTTATTGGCTTTTGTTTTTCTTTTTCTGAATATTTTTTAATTATTTTGCTTAAACTAAAAGCTTCTTCTATTCTAGGTCTATCTTCTTCTTCTACTAATTCTTTAAGTTTTTTTATGTATTCATCTTTATTATCAGAATCACCTAATTTATCAATGAACTCTAATAATGCTTTTTTACTATTTCTTGTGTTATTTAACATATTAATTGTTGGAATTTTACATTGACAAATTTCTGAATTATCTGAATTTTCTGAAGATGAATCATAATCTGTCTGTTCATTTTCTGAGTTTTCTATTAATAGAGATAATAATTTATTTTTTAATTCCTTATCTTCTGCAAATATTGAATTAATCTTCTTTTCTGTCTTACAATAAGAATCTGTATGACCAAATTTTTTACACTTATAACATTGAATATTTTTATATTTATTCTGATTTTTATAAGGTCTTTTATAATTATTTTTGTTAAAATTTTTATTATTGTCTTTACTATAATACCTATTTCTTTTATAACTTTTATTTTTCTTATATATTCTTTTATATTCGGATGATGGTGGTTTGATACCCATTATTCCAAATTGTTGACAAAAAGTACCCATTTCTTTTCTTTCTGATCCATATTTATGTTGAATTTTTAAATCCTGGCATAGAGTTAATGCTTCTTTCTTAATAAATGCAAATATTTGACCAAACGTTATAGCATTATAGTCTATTTTTTCAGTTCCTAATGTCTTTTGTAAGTTGGTAATTATTCTTTGTGAAAATAAATTTGGCAATCCTGTAATAAATTTTTCTTTCCAAAATGATGAGTTTGAATTTGTTCTTCTCATGGCTTGGGTTAAAAATATATCTTTGTACCATTTAAAATCTGTTAACGATGGACACCTTAAATTTGTTAAGCATATTTTTGAGCTGGTTAATTCTTCTTCTGGATTTCCTATAAAATACATTGATATGACATAAATTAGATATGTTGATCCATCTGGAACCATTACATATACTGTATCATTACCTTCACCTTGGACTTCTTCAGTTTCATGATTCATTATTGTTTGTTTATCTTCTAAAGTGAGGTGATTATCCCACCATCCTTTTAATTGCCCAGTAAATCCTGTAACTAATAACATTACAATACTTGGTTCAGTTACATTAACTTTAGTTTTGTATGCCATTCTGGCCATACCCATTTCTTGAAGTATGTTTAATATTTGATATTCTGATTTTCCATCTATATTCCATTGATATAAAGATGCTCCATCATAACTGTTTAAAGCATTATTTACTTCTTCATATTGAATGTCTGGTGGAGTAGGCCTAGGATAATAATTTTTTGAAAATCTTTGAAACCTATTACTTCTTATTCTGTTAATTTGTAACTCTGGTTCATCTAGATTTTGTTTCGGATAATCTTCAAATTGTTGTTCTATTAAATCTATTTGTTCTCCTATTTCTTCTTCTTCTGACTCCGAAGAAGAACTTGAATTACTAGAATATTCTGGATTCATTTGGGATATTGCTCCTATGTTATGTGATGTACTTGCTATATTCTTTTGTACTAATGAAATTGAATTTTCCATTTTCTTCGGAAATGAGGAGACTTGAAAATGAGGTTTTGAAATTTCATTAGGGAACCTACTTTGTTTATTATCTAACTTAGTGGATACCAGATCTAATTGGTTTGCTATAGTATGTAATATTTGATTTGAGTAATTATTTTGTTGATAGATCTTTTTAATATCTTCCGAATTTACTGGTTCTGGATCTTCTTTTCCTATTTTAAAAGGAGATGTTGCAACTGAATTATTATCTATTGTAAGTTCAATATTTTTTAATGGAGGATGAATTGAACTTATTATTGTGTTATTTGGTAATTTCCATTTTTTATATAAATTAGTTTGGACATTAATTAATGAGATTTCTTCTAAATATTGTGAGTTTATTACCTTTTCTTTTTTAAAGTAATATTCTAGCCATATAAAAAATTTTATTTTCTTTAATTTTTTAGTAATTAATTCCTTGTAAAATTCTTGTTTTATCTTTTCTCTAATCTGATTATCTAATTTTTCAAATTCTATCCTAAAAGTATAATTTTCTAAACTGTAATAATCTTTATTTAATGATTCTTTGTCTATTAAAAATTCTTCTTTGTTTTTCATTAGTTTAATTCAGAATTCCTCATTTGACTATAAGTAGGAGATCCTATTGACGAATTAGAATCTGGAATGACTTCTGGTAATGGAGTTGAGTATCTAATCCTAGAATCTTGAAAATCTGATGTTGAACTTCTAGGTAATTGATAATTATTATTTATTGAGTATCTAGAAGTTTGATCAAAAGAATGCCTACTAGTTTCTGTATGTCTACTAGACATAGACCTGTTACTAAATTTAATTAATACTTTTCCATCCTTTTGTTCTTCAATTGACGTGGGTTCTGTTATTTTTACATTTCTCTGTATTCTTACTGGTCTTTCAATTATTACCTCTTCAGGAATAGTTATTTCATTCCATTTTAACAGTTTTGCAGGTTGTATTTTAGTGTTATCTGAATTTGTAGTAACATATACAGATTCTTCCTTATCTGTAGGATGTAGCTTTAATGCTGTAGGAATCATAGATTTCATAAGTTTAAAATAAATTCTATAAATTAGTACAAAATGCTCAGTATCGATGCTATCTTATTTTGTTTTATTTGAACATCTAATTTTAGAGAATCCATAAGGTTTGGATCTGTTAAACTAACAGAATAATCTGGAATACAATCAAATCTTATAGTTCCACTACAAATATTAGTCTGAATCATTGCTAATAATGAATCTTTATATTCAATTAACCTATCATCTCTTAATGCCATAAATATTGGAGTATCAATTCCTTTTTTCATTAATGGGTGTAATGCTATTTGAATTAATCCAAAATGTAAAAATCTGTAGTTTTGATTTTTGTAATGATTTATAGCTTGTTGTGACAATAATTTTATTGTTTGAAATTCATCATTCATTGGAAGTACTTCTTCATGGATTTTAATTGCATAGGCTTTCTTAAATTCCAATATTCCATGATGATATATTGAATTAACTGTTCGGCCAGGTAATACATTTTGAACTTCATGACTTTGTAATATATTAGAGGATGTTGAAGAACTAGACTCTGCCCTTAAACGGGGAATTCTAGATTCTCCAAACAAGAACCTTCTAACATTATCTGCCATATTATCCTTTATTGTCTAATTTATTTCTTTGAACTAGATTATGATATACTTAACTGGAACATATCTTACCATGCGTGGACCACCACATCAATGGGCTAACCAACCGTCTTATAGGTTCAGATATTTACCAACGCTAAATGTATGCAATCTAATGCAAATTTAAAATCTGACAATATTAGATAATACTTATTTATATTTTATTAAATAATACTTATTTATATTTTATTTATATCTACCCCGGGTTTTTGGCTCTGATACCATTCTATCTAGATATATAATATTGAATAATGACA
Organism: Cruciata laevipes; assembly: GCA_963678965.1. Classification (NCBI taxonomy): domain Eukaryota; kingdom Viridiplantae; phylum Streptophyta; class Magnoliopsida; order Gentianales; family Rubiaceae; genus Cruciata; species Cruciata laevipes. The sequence continues at coordinate 20,096,632 of OY787638.1, forward strand.
ATTAAAATATTAATTAATATAGTAATTATTTTTTTTTGATATATATATATATATATTAATTAAAATATCTAGATATATAATATTGATATATATATATATATATATCTTTTTTTTTTGTGAAAGTTGTCATATCCAAAATTTAAAGTACCTAAGATGTCCTTATTGCTTTTAATTAGGATAATTCGCCAAATTATCCATCCAATCCATCCTTGTGAAATCTGTGATCGTGTTTTACTTGGATCGATATTCGAAGTGTCAAAATTAAAGGGACAGACAGTGTGGATAAGATTAGCAGACATTTTCTATTTTGATTTTGTGTGTATACTAAAATTTTAGTACTCATTATCATATTGGTAAATACTCTTATAATATGAAATGATCTTTTGTATGTGTTATTTAAGTTTCCTTGAAATTTATCTTCTACACCATTTGTCCCATTAATTTTAAATGTCAATTACACTATGTTGGCCAGAAGTGATTATTTTTTATCAATTGTACAAATAATTAACAATTCGCATGATAAAGTTAATTAATATTACTTTTGGTAAAAGTAGTTGTCACTATTTGGTACTTTTGGAAGAACTCCAAGTCTTCTACGCCACTTTTATATATCATTCTTAATACTACCAGGCATGGACAGATAATTGGTGCGCATATTCTAGAGAGAGAAAAAAGAACAAAGTTTCAATTTTTGAACAAGTTATTGTTTGTTCTTAATTTCACGCTCAATTGTCTGTTTCTTGAATCTTGTCTAAGAATCTGTCGCTACAACCCTAACTGTATTGGACATGTTGACCTAGGTAGGGTGTAAACGCCGAGCCGACCCGAGCTTTGACCTTATCGAGCTTAAGGTTAATAAAAATTAGCGAGCTCGAGTTTGTTCGAACATATATAAAAACATCAACTCGAGCTCGAGTTTGATTAGTTGTAATGAGCTCGAGCTCGGCTCATTAGCTCGGGTAAATCGAGCTCGTTCGAACAATCTCGCTCGTTTATGTTAATTAAACCTTTTTAAAACTTTTTTTAAAAATAATTTATATATAATAATTAATTTATATATACATGAACAGGCTCGTTAAGGCTCGACGAGCTTATCAAACCATAGTCGTGAAGCTCGAGCTCGAGCTCGATTACAAATCAAGCCGGCTCGAGCTCGGCTCGTGTTCGTTAGTTTCGAGCTTGAACCAAGCTTTTATCGAACTGTTCACGAGTTTCTCACGAATGACTTGGTTCATTTACACCCCTAGCCCTAGGTACTGCGCGCGTCATTCGATACAAAGCAATTGAGGAATGAAAAATGCTCGTCCTGGTAGTAGGCTAGTAGCAATTGACGTTAGCTACTACCACATTCATAAGAGATGTATGTAATTTCCTTTTTTGTCTGTTTCAAAGAAATTTAACCATTTCTCTTCTCTCTCACATACTTTACCAACCTTACCATCCACATCAGTGCAAAATTAATTAGCTTTCTTAAAAATTGTGCCAAAAGTAATTGGACACATAAATTTGGAATGAGGAGTAATCAATTAATCCTTTCAATTTTATTCATATTTTTTAGGGAAAATTGGGATTAAGGGCCGTGGAACATTTGAAATTGGAAAGTGGGGTGTAAGTTTCACATAATTTCTGAAAAGGGCAAATTATCATTACTCATATAATGATAATTAACTTAATTATCATTACTCATATAAAGGGCAAATTTTCCCTACAAATTTTCCCTCTCTCTATCATTACTCATATATATATATATATATATATATATATATATATATTTGTAGGGAAAATTAATAGGGAATGAAGTGTCGATCTAGGTGGCTATTCCATATCATCATTTACAAAAATAAATAAATCTTTCAAATCCAATCCATCATTAATTCTTCAATCACTACAACTTTTAAAACCTTCACATTAAAATTCCATTTATTATTTCCTATAATAACAATCTAAATATGCCATGAATCAAAACTTTCATTGCATTTAGGTTCTGTTTGCTTGATATTTTCTTTAAATCAATTTATTTCAGTTTAGATAAATGTATTTATATTTTTTCAGTTCAGTTCAGTTCAAAAACTTTTTTATTAAATGATACTTTTATACTATAGATTACAATAACTTTTATACTATTGATTTCAAAATTATTTCAGTTCAGTTAAATGTATTTAAATTTATTAAATACATTTAAAATATATTTCAGTTCAGTTTAGTTCAGTTCAACAAGAAATAAACTCAAGCAAATAGGGCCTAAGTAAATAGCATTTTAATGTGAGAGACACTTAAAAAAAAATTAATGTAAGAGAGACTTAAAACTAGAAAGGTTGAAAATTTGATGAGAAAGGAAAAGAATTGTATTTGGAAGGGAAAAAAAGATTTATTTATTTTGGAAATGATGATATGAAATTGCCACGTATAATGACACATCATTCCCTATTTATTTTTCCTATAATTTTTCCCTCTCTCTATCATTACTCTATATATATTATTTTCATTTTATTTTTGATATTTAGATTTTATGTTAGGGATGCAAATTTGAGACTAAAACAAAAAAAACCTTCTAAAGTGAGGGTTATCTTCTAAACTAAGGGATCTTCATCCATGCATTTGCGCTTTTCTTGTGTCCGGCAAACTGGAAATTCCTTCACACCCTTGGCAAAGATGAAGCGAAAAAACCAGATACAAAAAATGGTTATCAGAGAATTAAGTTTTGAAAAGCCATGAAATATTTTCATTTTCATACAGAGAAATTTATTAGCAACATTCAGAATAAATAATTTTCAGCATCCTACTGCATGCATGGTACCTCAAACCATCTCCGTCTCCGGCGATTTGGATTTCCAGTGACGGCGAAGTCGTGTATATATGCAGGAACGCCCAGCCGGTCGGCACGTCGGCTAAACATGCACGTAATCGTTGCACAACGTACGTACATTCAGTGCTCGGAGTATTGGGGCATGAGGCAAGAAAAAATAAATAAGGCCTACAGGACAATAATTTAATAATATTTTTAATAAAATAAAAATTATAATAAATATTTCAGTTATTGGAGAAATTTTTTAGAATCTTTATTATTTTTTAATGGTTTAATACCATAAAAATTAAGAATGATTATATTTATCATTTTAGATCTCAATTTTTAACATATAATAAAGACAATTTTTTTAAAAAAATGGCCTAAAATTATATAATAAAAAGTAATTTTAAAAAATGGGGCCCCAAAATTACCCGAAAATTTGAGGGCCTGAGCCGGAGGCTTTCAGTGCCTCAAGGTGAGGCCGGCCCTGCCTACGTTGTGTCACACACTTTTATTTACCCGTCTATATATTTTAAATTTTGCTAACCTACAAATTGTTTTTGTATATAAACAATTTCACAAACTAATATGTTAAAGTTATATCTTAATTAAGATAAATCAAACAACATGTAATCATCTTAATTGTTATACTATGTAATTTGTTCAATCAACACATGTTTTAATTAGTCCCACTGATCAATAATCATGATTAATATGTAAAAAGTCAGTTTTAAAAATAAAAAGATTAGAAGATTAACAATAAACATGATCACGGTTACTATATAAAAATTTTAATATATAAAAAATCTAGAACATTAAAAAAATATATATAAAAAAAAATCAACATTTATATCCAGTTTTCTCTAATTAGTCGTCATGCTCGTGGCAAACAAGCATAAAAGTCAAATTGCCACCAGAAAGTCAATAAAGTACTACAAATCTTAATTTCAACTCAAAGGTCATAAAAATTACCTTTAATATTAATATATCTCTAAACTTCAAAGGTTGAAATAACAAATTAAACAGCTATTTGTTAGTATTACCAATAGGTTCCAATACTAACAAGATGAAAATGGGCAAGAGACATTTTATAATATATTTTTTATGATTTTTAATTCATGTTTCTTAATTATTGATCTTGATGTTATATATGAGCCGCCTTGTTTGTCAATAATATGGGGATTTCCATTTTAAAATGCCATTTGTCCTTCAAATTTAAACCTGACTCAATGTTTGACAAGAATATATACTACAAAATGTAATGATGTAAGAATTCGATCTATTCTCCACCATTATAGTCACACGTAATCTCAACTTTCCAATTATAAAAATGACTTTATTTCCAAAAAAAATATATAATAATCTAGTCCCGATCTCTTGAGCTTAGTAAAAAAAGTTTAATTTAATTTACTTAAAGCTCAGATCAATAAAATAAAATTTTAATCTATTTTAAAATTTTAGTTTAATTCATAAAAAAATAGTATATGAACTATCAGTTTCAATAAAGTCAGTCAAAATGCTCAGTATCTTCTTAAATATTATTCTTAAATAATGTTGTTAATGAAATTTGAAAGACTAGATAATGAAAAATCTAAGATTCTTCTTATGAAAAGAACTTATTTGCAGATAACTTCAGTTCAGTAAAAATATAATTTAATAAAATTCTGGTTAATTTTAGTCACGTTGATTCTTTTTTTAATACTTCTTTAAAAGATGCACAAATTGAATTTTTTTGTTTGACCAAACATTTTTTGACCATTAATATATTTATATATGTATTGTTATGTATGTTGAACTTTTGATATTATGAAAATACATGTTACGACAAATCCAACAAAATATGAACCATAATTGATTAGTGCTACTCATAGTAACTTGTGCTTGGGGTAAGGGGAATGTGAGATTTTATTGGGGGTTAATTTGGATTATCACCCAATTAAAAAAACAATGACTTGTGCAGGTTAAACTGGAATCAAGGAAATTCATTAATATAAAATAAAAGCAAAATATAATTAATTTTTAATTCATTAATTCATCCCTAAGCAGGACAAACAAAATAAAAGCAATCCAACATTTAACCTGCTTCTGCACATAATCTCACTTTGAACTTTGAACATTATGTTGCCCTTGCTTCCTTCCAATAATTTTAAATTGTAAGCAACCATTTCTTCAAGATAACAATTGTACATTTATATAACTATTTATTTAACTAAAATTAACTAATTTTGATATTAAAATTAAATTAAAAATTATATGACATTATCAGATTTGTATTTTCAAATTATTAATTTTATATCTATATAAAATAAAAAAAATTAATGATAATTGTTTTCTAAATCAGGTGCTGAAAATCAAATTTTCACCCTATGAATTACTTATGGCATAACGCTAGAAGCTATATCTATAATGGAAGACTCGTGTTCGAACCCAACTACTAAACTTATTTTAATTATTATTATTTGTTTAAGTCAAATTGTTCACTTTTTTCTGCTTAAGTTTTCTGCTAAGGACAAAGGAAGTATGTCACAAACTGGGCTTTAGGTGTAGACTGTGTAGTCACATATTTTCATTAATATTTATGCTTAATTAATATTTAAAATATCGATTTTGAAAGTAAGAAAATCATAAATAATACAATATTGAATGATTACGTATAATAAGTAAAAGGTGAAAATCAACATTTGTCTCTCAAGAGTCCTCTTGTTTATTTTATATCCATACACAATTAAATATATAAATAAACACGAAATTTGTAAGTCAACTAACAGAATTTTTTTCAATAAATTTTCATTAGTTTATGGGTACTTTTTTTCAAATCTATTCAGTTAGGTCTAACTTGATCACAAGCATTCCTATAAGTACCCCTCCTCTGAATTTTGGTACTCTTATCAATTATTCTTTGAAATTCCAACTTCAACATGAATGCATCATCATCATCTCCATATCTATCTTCATCAATATCACACAAAAACCATAATATTTCGAGTATTATCTTCCCATCTTCTTCAACAAATGCCAAAATCTCTCACCATCAAATCAATGCTTCATCAATCTTCCCTTTCCAACACCAAAAAACCACATCACGAAAAACCCCCATCAAAAAGTTACCAGTAGAAAAAGCATTATCTTCATCTTCATCTTCATCATTATTTCCCGCCAACTTGTTGAATGCCATTGATGACTTCATAAACACGCATATTGACCCAGCCTTGGACCTGAACCACGTCCTATCAAACAACAATGCTCCGGTCGACGAGCACCAGCCGACTGACTGCCCGGTGGCGGAGGGCGAGCTTCCGGCCTGCCTCGACGGTGGCGCGTACATTAGAAACGGCCCGAATCCTCAGTTCCTTCCCCGCGGGCCCTACCACGTGTATGATGGTGACGGAATGCTCCATTCCGTTAAGATCTCTGACGGCAAAGCCACCTACTGCTGCCGCTTCGTCCAAACTAACAAATACCTGACGGAGAAACAAGCTGGTGCGCCGTTAATTCCCGGCGTGTTTTCTTGCTTCCGAGGCCTTGTTCCGGCGATTTCCCGGCTCATTCTGATGATGGCCAGGGTGATTTCCGGTCAAATCATTCTCCAAAATGGCGTCGGAAATGCAAACACAAGCTTAGCTGTGTTCGGCGGAAACCTATACGCTCTCGTAGAATGCGATCTTCCTTATGCAGTGAAATTATGCAGTGATGGAGATATTATAACTATCGGCCGGCATGAATTTTCCGGCTCGCTCAAAACTCATATGACGGCACACCCGAAAATCGACCCGGAAACCGGCGAGGTTTTTGCGTTCCGGTACAATGCAGTGTCGCCGTTCTTGACATTCTTTAGAGTCAACGCCGACGGGAAGACGAAACAACCGGACGTCCATATCTCCTCCGTCACCCAGCCAGGCTTGCTGCATGACTTTGGAATCACAAAAAGGTACGATATTTGACTCCAGTCGCAAATCTATTAGAAACGGTAGTTTTAGTTCATTTTGTTTTGTTCTTGTGCCCAAATTAAAAAGTGACATGCCCATTTTTCAAAAAAAAAAAAAAAAAAAAGTGACATGCCCAAATAAAAAAGTAACATATATACATGAGTTAAAATTTTAATTTGGCCCTAAAATCAGAATAAATAAAGTACCAGCATACAAATATTTTATGGTTTTAGTTGTCCTAAAATTGAATGGGAATTTTCTTCCTTACCAAAAAATTAAAATAAAATACAAAGTCTTAGGTGAGACCGTCCTACCATAAGCTTATGGTAGGACAAATGATAGTTCATGTGTTTAATTAGTAGATTTGTTCGTGTGTTTGTAAGCTTTTGTTTGCCATAAAATATGTTTATTGTTTGTCTGTTTCTAATTAAGTTTTTGTTTTATAGATTGTGTTCATGTGTGAAATGCAAACACACAAACGAACCTAATAAACACATGAACTATCATTCGTGCTACTTTAACAAATCAAACATGCATAATTTAAAACTAATAAATATAAATATAATAGTGGCCAAAACTACTATAAATACTTGTATAAATATAAGAAATAAATAATTGTAACCAAAACTAATAGTGGCTTGGCTGTGAAGGTACGCAATATTTCCGGACATACAAATTCTGATAAATCCAGTGAATATCATTAAGGGGAAGCCCCCAATCGGGTCGGACATGCAAAAAATTCCCCGGATCGGAGTCATTCCCAGGTACGCCGACGATGAATCCGAGATGAAGTGGTTCGACGCGCCGGGATTCAACGCTCTCCACATTATCAACGCCTGGGATGAAGATGATGGTGATACAGTCGTGATTCTTGCCACCAACATTTTATCTGTGGAGAATTTCTTCGAAATCAGCATGGATTCCATTCGAACTTCAGTAGAGAGAGTGGAAATTAACCTTAAGACCGGGACGGTGAGAAGGCGTCCGTTGTCGGAAAGAAACCTGGAACTTGCTGTCATCAGTCCGTCTTACTTAGGCAAGAAAAACAGGTAGCTCTTTACCCATGTATGCACATAATATTTTTTCAGTTAAACTGTTAATTTTTTGCTGAATATTTACATGGAAAATAATTAAATATCTCTTTTTTTAATTCTAATATTACTGAATTTGTTATAACATGTAATTTATTGATATCAATTTTATACACTATTTGTATAATATATATACTTAAATATTATTTAGCAGTCAAGCAGGTATATCTAGGAGCCTCTGAAAATGATTTTGTGCAAATACAACCGATACCGAGGGACAAACATATTTTAGTTGTGTTTGGTACAACTTTTCAGCTATAAACACAACAATTTTTAGTGTTTAGTAAAATGTCAAAAAACAATAAAGAGTAAATTATTTTAAGGGTCAAAGGTAGAAGTTAATCATAGCAGTTTTTAAAATAATCACTTTAATCCAACTTTATTTATAGAGCATTTAACCTGGATGACCATATAAATATTTGTACCCATGAATTTAATACAAATTCTCCTGTGATTTATTTTGTATTAAATAAAAATTGTTTCGCTCATTCATGTAGAGTTAGTTACCTTTTGGGCACAATTTAAAGAAATCTAGATATATAAATGTGTATATTTTAGCTTAATTACCTTTAATTTTTACATTTCATTTCATTTTAGGTACGTGTATGCTACAATATTAACCGGGCCGGAAAAGAACCCATCGGGAGTTGTAAAGATCGACACGTCCAAGTCGGAAGGCACCGGAAACCGCCATGGTGACTGCATCGTGGCTGATCGATTATATGTACCGGGGGCTTTCGGAGGTGAGCCATTTTTCGTCGCGAAGAACCCTAATCATGACCCAAATACAAATGAAGACGACGGCTATGTTTTGTGCTATGTGCATGATGGAAACAAAGGAGAGTCGAGTTTGTTGGTGATGGATGCGAAATCGCCTAATCTTGAAACCGTGGCTGCCGTGAAACTGCCTCAAAGAGTTCCCAATGGGTTTCATGGCATTTTTGTTAGAGAGAGTGACTTGAATCATACTAGGTTTTTAAGTGGTTTTTAATATTCAATTATAGAGGTGTAACCAGGACGATTTCCAGAACCCGGAAGTCGAATGAAAATATTACATTTTTTAAAAAAAATCCCGTTGATTAAAATTGGTCCTTTACACACTATTTAATAAAAGAATATTTCATTACTGTTTAACCATCAGTTTTATGATGAATAAGAAATCAACACATATGTTTGTATGTATACTTGTATTATTATTTTTATTTTTTTTGGTTTGTATAAATTTTATTTTTTCTTAAAATTAAAACCACTTGAGGTGGAGGGAAGTTTATTGGTTTCCTTAAACCTGAAAAATGGTTTCATTGTCGTCTCAGTCTTTTACATGTTGATACAAGAAAATACCAAACTATTGGATAAAAACACTTGTAAAGATTAAAGACCGGAAACAAGTATAAAACATTCCAATTAATATAGACTATCGGGTCAAGTAAGTGAATCGGCAAGTTGAAACACAATTTTACTCCGATGAGTACATTCAATACAAGTAGCAGCTTAGTGAAACGTCAAGACTAAACAATATCTAGCTTATTGATTAAAAACATTGATAAAAAGTCATCTATAAAATTCATTAGTTATCTCAAATTTCAACTCATCAGTTCAATGTTATAACTATGGTTTTATGCAATGCAGCCCGTATTTTTAGTATAAAAATACTAAAATTTCACTTTGCCCTATGGATTTGTTTCTGAGCCAATAGCTAATTTCTATCAACGGATATCTTTACTACTATTAGTGAATTGTTTCAAAGTTATGCTACAAAGTCTATGCTTGTGCAATTCGAAACATCTATTTCTGCAGTTCGCAATTGAGGCAAATTCTCATTTGAGACAGGTCTCAAATGAGACCAAAGATTATATAAGACTGCTATTAATTGAATTTGTCGTTGGTGAGCTTTAAACCCGCCGATTTTGTTGATTGAATTTGTCGTTGGTGAAATTGACCAAGGAAATGATCAAGAAAATTGACCGAAACATCAAGCAAATTGAACGAAAGATCAAATTAACTGAAAAATCAAGGCAAAACAAAAATACTCAAGGACATTGATTGAAAGATCAAACAAACTGACTAAAAGATCAAGCAGAAACAGTAAATGATCATTCCCCTGCTCTTGGTCTCCACAAGGACAGGTCTCACCCAAGACTTTCTCCGCAATTGATTATAGGGATTCTGCAGTGATCTTTGTTAATTGGAGCAGCGCAATAATTATACTTGATTACAAAGGAAACCTTGCATTATTACCCAACTTCAATTCTCAATCTTAGACCTAATTCATTCTTATAGTTAGCATCTACAACACTCCATAGATTACATTTTACAGCATTGGCTTCAGAGATGATTATTGTGACCAGCCCCTATTTGCCTAATATGTCTTTAACCAGGATTATTTAACTTGAAATGATTCAATCATAAAGCTCAGGCTCCAGGGAACATCGGCACGTTTCTTCAGTTCAAGCCTGCATTTGCAACTTAACCATGTTTTCGTTCCCATTTTCCTTCCCGTCTAGCATCCCGTTCTCTTCTCTCCATACTCTGCCGAGATTTACCCCCTCTTGGTGCATTTCTCAAAGCAGCCCCAAAACCAGACTGTCCTTCAAGAGCCGAAACCATATCTGGATCCCCGACACTACCTGTGTCACCCGAGTCCCTGCTACCGTCAAAATTTTCCTCATATGCACTGCCGGTTTCATCTGATCTATCCTGGGATTGTAGGATAGTCGGAACTTGGCCTGAAAACGGCCTTCCCCCTGACAGTACAACTTTCGGCACAGATGCTTGAGGTGAACCTGTCTCAGGCAGCCCACCACTAGAGATTCCTCTCAAGTTGCCTTCAGATCCAGGTCTTCCATTATCTCTCTCACGGTATCTTGGCCTGCACATATATAAGGATTAACAAAAGAAAACACAATAATGGGACGAAGTTGTTAAAGTATCTATTCCCTGGCAAGTTGCAAGCTCTTCTAACTTTGATAGCGCTATTGAAAGAAAGAAGTAGAAACTGTCTCTAATTATCAACCCGTATTCTATTTGAGTTTCAACTTTATAGTAGAGATCTTTTGAAATTGTCATAAATGAAAAGAAGAAAAGACTCATGAGTCATGAACAAAAAGAAATAGACCTTACCTACTGTTGTGTGTAGATGATGAGAAATCTCTCCTTGAAGGCCGAGCTCCAGATTCCACCTGCTCAAGCTCCCTCTGGAGTTCCCTCTAGAAAAAATAAGGGAAAATAAAGTAATTATGTAACCAAGTCCATGCCTCACAGCCAAATAAGAAGTTGTCACAATAACAATAAGCAGTTTGAATGACAAAAAAAATAATAGACTGCCTTTCAAGCCATCTTACAAACAAACAACATGAGGAAGAAAATTGCTGCCATTACAGAAGGGAGCAATTTACTCTTATATTGCCTTCAGACATGTAACGACTACTAGAATTTATTCCGACCAAATACATTTCATACCTACTGGAAGAAAAAAAACAATTCAGTGATTAGATTCAAAGAAGAAAAAACCCCTATTTTGATAATTTTAATTAAGAAGCTAAAGTTATAACAAATCATCTGAAAAATGGAGGAGAATTTCCATCTTAGACCTGCATCAAAAATTTGAAGTTTAAACAAATATCCTTAGCCTCTCAGGAAATGAGACTTTTAAGGTAGATTTTGGGCTGAGCAACCACAAAAGTCGAATGATATGATCATGACAAAAGGTATTCAGAGCACTGACCAGTCTGAATAGTCCTTCAGACAAAAATACTTCATTAAAATAGAGGATTACTCAAAGGAAGCCACTCCATAAAGAAAACTATCAAGGATCTTTAAGGATAAAAATTAAAAAGCAATGATCCGAAAAATAAATTTGTTTTAAGACGGGGAGAGCTTGGAAGGTTAAAGGGGAGACTAAAACAGAAACAAGCAAATGGTATTATATTAATCTAAAAGAAAAACTTCAAATAAACTCAGGCCCCCAAGCACGTGTCATTCTTCTAACACTATGGAATAATACATTGAAACAATTCGAGATGTGACAGTGGATGCTTACATCAAGTGATTTAATATGCACAACTGACACAACAATATAAGAAACAATAAATCTAATGCAACCATAAATGCACAAACTACACGTTCGTCAGATCTATGAAAACTTGATCGTGCATTGACTCAAAATCAATCGATCTGAATTATAAGCACAAAATGATCCTTTTCCATACCTGCACGTGTTTTTCTCTCTCCATCTCAAGATTATGCTGTAGCTCCCGCGTTTTTGCACGCTCAAGTTCCAGTATGCGCTGCCTTTCAATCTCCCTTTCTACTTCATAATTCTTCTCCCTGTAAGGTTTTAGTATTTAAGGTGTCTAGACTACGATTAGATAAAATCATCATGAACAGAAGACAGAATGCAAGACCTATCCAGCTCTCTCAGAAGTTCTGCTTCTTGTAAAGCTGCCTCTTCCAAGTAATTCTGACGAGCACGCCTTAAGAGAAGTTTCTGTTGCTGGCGAGCTCTAATCTCCTCTTTGAGTTTGGTCTTTTCTCTGATTAGATAATCAAAATTAATAAGAGCTTCAGTGCATTGAGGCAGTGAGTATGAAGATCACAAACGAGAAAGCACAATGATGTACCAATAGATTAACAGGTGTTTTGCTTGTCAAGCTGTAAATGGCAAGATTTCAATAATATTCTAAAATTTTAGTAAACTTGAAGGTCTACAGAGAACCCAGAGTGTTACGCACAAATAAATCACTGATACCGTATAACTAATTTGCCCTTAGAATCACGTATATCTGATACCAATCTTTCAAATTTGATGGGAATTGTATTAAGCTTTTAGACTTTAAGTATAAGTATTTAAATAACATAAAGATGGTAAATCCTTTAATTCTTAAGGCTTCAGGATCAAGTACAAGACCGTTTGTGTACTCAGACAATTATGCTTCAGTGATTCTTAACAACTATTGTCTACAACTGAATGGAGATTTCCAATGGAACTTTTTCGAGACACTTTCTGCCGAAATGATAGAATGGAATCCAATTGTATTAAGGTGAGTACATTTAATCACATAAAATGTTATTCCTTGCCTGCAATTCCATACAACTGGAAATTTCAAGAACTTACAAGGATCTAATTGCATCCTTGATTTGCTGGAGGCGTTTATCATCCTTCGCACTAGCTGCATGAGCAAATATTATAACTCCAGGTTAGATCTTTTTTTAAATCTATCCAGCAAAATACAGAGTAAAACTATTAAAAAAAGTAAATTGCTCAGTATAACCATTATAACTCAAACAGTGTGATCTAGAACACAATTACTATATCTTTTTAGAACTGTTACCGCAACAAGATTCAGAAAATCATCGAAAAGAACAAAAGCCAAAGATAACAGCTATACCATCCAAGATACTTGAGAGTTGACATTTAACCTACAATGCATTACCATCAAAGAAAGGAAGCTCGAGCAAATCAACAGAATCATACAGTTCTGATGAGGAAATTTCTTCATGAAGAAGTTCCATCTCAATTTCCGCCTCCTCAAATTCCTAAGTGGTCAAGAAGTTAATAAAATAAGAGAATCAAACAAAAGGAAACAGTTTACATTCAGAATGCTCACCAGTCCTTTTCTGTCACTTTCCTTGCCAAAAAAATCGAAGTATGATTGAACTGATGTAAAATTAGCCATAACCTGTAGAAGTAGCAAAGGAGAGAGAATTCAGAAAATATGCAATAAAATGAGATTAAAAATTCAAATTATAAACAGATGCTATTCTAAAAATCTAAGTCTTATAACAGAAAATGTAAGAATAATAGTCAGTAACAAGGCATCAGAAGAATCCTCTATACCTGTAGAATTGATTCACGTGTACTCGCAAAATCTGGATCTAGTTGGTGTGGAGTTTTTGAATTGAGAACTTCTCTAAGCATCTAAATACAAAATAACCATGCAGTTAGTCTATCAACGGAACAAGGGAGTAAGAAAAAACAAGAGAAGTGAATCACTAGTATATAAAACTCCCGAGCATAGTATAAGCCCATAACAAGTAAACCAAAGTAGCAGACAACAGCATTTAGCACCAACCAAAATTGAACTTCTTACCTGCTTTGCCTCATCTCCTTCATCCCTTAATCTGCATAAGGCTTCACAGGTCCTTCTGTCTTGGCTTACAGGACATGCTTCTGAAATCACAATAGGAAGGAGATGAACTCATTTACTCAACATTCTGAGACTGCTTAATGCTAAAGTAATTCAAGTAGGCGGATGAACAAGTCATACCCTTTCCTAACATTCCAATCGAATCAATTTTTTTCCAGACAGTTTCTGGTATAAGATAAACATCTTCAGCAGGAGCATGCAAACAAATATTTCCAATGAGCGTCAATGATAATTTTTCCATGGGGCATTCACACGTTGACTCCTTAAGGTTTGCCAAACTTCGAAGAAGTACATCAGATGCTTCAAGGAAAGATTGCAACTTTTGTCTACCAGCAAAGGGTACGTAATTCAAAAGAAGCACCAAGGCATGGGTTCTCAGGAGCTGTGATGTATCCGACGATACCAAACAGGCAACCTGATCCCAGGTGCTAGAAACCAATGCTGCTGAAATCGGCAGAGTCGTAGACAAAACCACGTCTGAATTGGTTGGCATTGAAGTTAATGCAGCTTCCTCACCACATATATCAACCATAAGTTTCCTTAAGTGTTTTAGTGCAATAAACCGCTGTTCCGGCTCCGGGTGTTTAAGTAAGAAGGAAAAAAAGTCAACCAAATGAATTTCACTGTTGGCTTGGAGTTGGATGGCTCTTGTAAATATCAAAGGTATCCATTTATCAGTCTGCAGCCGCCATTCGATATGAGGTGAACAGCAAGAAAACTTTTTCATTGCTAAGCATATTTTATCGATCATGGAATCCAAATGAAAGCATCCTGGCACACGAAGTAGACAACTGAGCATCAGTGATGCAACCTCCCAACAATGATTTTCTTCAAGATTCAGTATGAAACTTGCATATTCCTGAAGACTGATATTCCATTCATCAGCAGACCATTGAATGGAGCTGGCTGGAAATGTGGCTTCCATCTCAGAACCTGGTTGCATGAGAACTTTTTGAGCAGACAGTGATAGGAATTTTGTGTACACAAAACACTCTGACAAATTAAATGCCAGTTTGTTTGCTAGCTTATGATGAATTCTATAGCATTGATCAACAGATGGGGAAACCTTCTGAATAAGGCACTCAACCTCCTCTGTAAATTTCAGGATATCGGAAATCTTCAATTGAAGAATATTTTCATTCATCTGAACACCACCATCATCTCTACTTTCAACGGATGAAGGTAGCTCAGCTGCAGAAGACAGGATAGAAACAAGAAACCCAGAGCATAATTCAGTACTGGCAAGATAAGTTTCGCCAATTCCTGAGACAGAGTAGAGGAATGTCTTCAATGGAATGATACCAAACACTGTCAAAGCTCCAACAAGAAACTTTCTGCAGCTCTCCATTAGAGTCTGATATGCATGAAGAAAGTCATGACTAGAAGTATCCAGCACAGACTGAGTAAAATCCGCCCAGTCGAGAGAAGAACGTATTATTTTAATCTTGCAGTCAAAGGATAAATCAGAAAATACTGAGGCTAAAACAAAAATGGTTAGTGGCTTGCTATGTACGTTCTCTTTTGAATGTCCTATATCATAATTATTGTGCCTGAGATCATCCAGAAGAGCACCAAAGCATAAAGATTCAAAATTATGACATGAATCACTCAATAGGTTCTCCACCTTAGAAACCTTGCGTAGAGAATGGGAGATGATTGGCTTCAATAGATTCAATACAGAATTAAGGAAGGCCACATCAGAATAGCAGCTATTACAAAGTGAAGTGAACACTTGCAGCATCCTCGGCAATTCAGGAACTATTGCTTCAACATGTGCAGACAAAATGGATTCGAGCACAAACAAGATAACAGCCTTAGCATTCTTTGCCACAAACCCTTTCAAGTGATCGGGATTCTTTTGAGAATAAAGTTGGTCCTTCTCTTTCTCTTTTCCACTAAATGGCCATGAGCACAAATCAGAAAACCAACACATCAAATCGGGCAAAACCCCAGGTGAGAGAGATCTCAACTGCAATCCAACTGCCTCTAGTACTGATTCTCCAAATGCTTTAAACTCTTTCTTCAAATTTGGAAAGAATTGGCTAATCTCCGGGTATAAAGCATGGAATGACTGGTTGACATTTTGCTGGCTGGAAGAAGTAAAATGTTGCACATTGTTTCTCTCCTCATTAATCCTTGATTCTTTTATCTTTGACTCATCTTTCAGGTCACCACAATTGCCTATTTGAGCAAGTTCATCTGAAAAAACTGATAACAGGGATGTCAATTCGGAGAGATCTGAAGCAAGGAAAAGTCTTTCCTTAAGATACTGTTTAGCATTGCGAGACACTGCCATCCAACCAAGATACCGAACCAGAGGAGACGCAGAAGAAGAAAATGCTGAGATTTTCCGCAGCCAAGCTGAAGGTGGAACAAGATTTGCAAATTGAAAAACATTCAGCGAATTTACATGGATATTAGACTCCACATCAAAGCCACTTGAAGCAACAATTAATCTCTGTAGAAGCATCCAACCACGTTGGATCTCATGTAACTTGGAGCTACTCAAATGTAAATTTCCTTCCTTAGATTGAAAATAAACTGATTTTAATAGTTCACTGAACCTATCAGCAGAACTTAGGATTATGTCAACTATATCCTCAGGTGAGCAGTATAATTTAGTTGCCGAGTGCAACAAAAATAAAATACTCTGAATCAGAATATCATGCATAGAATGATGGCCCTTCTGCAACTTTTGGACTAGAAATTTGCACAAAAGCATTTGATTTTGCCTCACTAAGGTAATAGCATCAGCAGACAAAGTATCACCATTTGACAATTTCACAACTTCCTCACCTGCTTCCATACATGAGACAGAAAGCTCTGCACCAGAGTCTGTTTCCTGAAATTGTCTGTCTAACTCTGCAGCCTCAAGAAGGAGATCAAGGACCGCTTTATCCCTTTTTCTTTCAAGATCCTGAATTATTTTCAACTCATTATCTTTCTTTTCCAGAACTCTTCGAACGTCACTTACCGTGAAGCTCCTGCTAGCATACTCTTTGTTAACCTCCTGAGAAGCACCCCTGAAGGGCATCAAAAAGTAAGGATTGACAAGGCACTCTGCTCCCAAGAGCAAAGCGTCAATAGCTGTATTATGAGCTTCAGGAGTAAGAGAGCTCTGAGAATGTAAATCATGGGCAAAACGTCTAAACTCAGAAGCCTTCAACTCTGCATCTCTATAATTCATAAGGTGCAAATAGTCAGCTTGTAAGTTGAAAAAATCTGTCACCAATGTGTTTTTGGGTATACCAAGGTCCAAATATTGTTTCTCTAAATCATCCTGCCACATCTTCCCACAGGTTGAATCTAAAGTCTTCTCTTCTATTATCATCGGCACACTTGTAAGAGAGATTCTACTTAATTCTGAAGGGGCAAACAGAAAACTCGACTCCTCACAAATATCAATTTTTCCAGAGACATCAATATTATTAGTCCTCCCATCAGTATCCTCTTGGGAGGTTAACTTGGGTAAAGATTCTCCATTTTGGGTAACAGAATGATAAGATGGCTGTGGTTCTTGCCCTTCCCCAGCAGAACTCTTTTGCAGGTCAATATCTAGAGGCAGCTGCATCTGAGGGTCCAATATCGAGAGCAGCACACTGGATAATCAAGTAAAATAAGGTTGGTAGATGATCAAGTAAAAAATATCACAGTAATAAACTTTATAACGCAAACTAAGCAACTAAAATTTACTAGGACAACATAAAAAATCAATATTGCATGTCTACTACCTAGTAGCAACTGATCCTCGCCTCCATTCAGCTTCTAGAGATGGAAGCACTGGAAGTCTATTCACGGCAGTACGAATCACATTTAAAGCTATCTCACAATTCAATTCCTGCTTTTCAAGGAATGTTGAAGAGACATTTCCAAATGAGATCACACTCTTTACTGGAGTCATGGCCGGATCCAGGAAGGGTTCTAGCATCTCCACCATAAAAAGAATTTGATGCTTAGCATCCTGAAATAGAATTGTTACTAAAACATGTAAATCTCTGAACTTAAATACTAGCATTGGTGAACAAAAACATCAGTCATATTCAAACCTCAATAGGTTGAGCATAAATGGCCGGAAAAGAAAAACAAAATATATCAAAGTCCTACCTTAAATTTGGCCATTATATCATCCATCTTTCCAGATAATGCTAAAACAATATACTTGAGGGCCGCACGTGCATGAGCAAATGCAAAACGAGAACCCTGATGAACAACACAAGTAATCTGTGATTATTAGTTATCCCCATGTTAGGGAAAAAGTAACTGTTACTGAGAAACTATAATTTCTGCATTAGCAACAGCAGAAATCTTAAATTGGACACCCATGTAGGTCTCTATAACACATTTAACTGTCTACTCATTAAGTCAATGCAGGCACAAATCTCTTTCCAGTTACAGCAAAGATCTATATAATGTCAACAATACAGCCATAATGTGGATGATCAGTAAGGGGCATGACTTTAATCATCCTCGTGGAGTTCAAAAAATGTTACTCATCACTTGGTCAAAATTTTAAATTATATGCGACTTGAACATGTATGTAATGTTTGAAACAACTTATAAAGTGATGACCATGCCAGCCATAACCTGCAGAGTAACTTCATCATTTTATCAACTCTGCGGCAATAAATAATTACACAAAGTCAATATACATTACTTGCTAGCTGTCAGTTATTTAAATTTGTATAATTGCTGAATTAAATGCTCAATGAACCTGAATTTCTCCGAAAAGGTCTTCAACAAGCTCCACCGCTAAGTCCACCTGTATTAGAAGAATACATTACAGATTAGAAACTTCTTATAGGATGTAATTACAATGACAAATGGCATTCAAAGGGTAAGCAAAGTTTCCTTATCAACCTTTGCAACAACTTGAGCTATCCATGGAGCTAGCACGCCAAAGCACAAATCAATCAGCACACTTGCTGCCTTAGCCTATGAGGATAAAGCAACAAGATAAAGTTTTGATTGTAAGATAGCACAGATGTAGGTGTGCATGAATGTTGCAGTACACTCACTTCAAAGTCATCTTACTACTAATCTTAATTTATTTACCCTTCAAAAAATTATATATGCACAAGCACAATTTTTTTCTAAGCTGCTAGTCCCAGGACTTAGCGTAAACCTAGGTCACTGTATCCAACAAAGAAGGTAATCATGGCCACATACAATGAATTATATAAACACAAAATATCAGTATAAGGGATATACTAAAGCGTAGAAATAAAAGACTCCTGCCAGTTACATGCTCTTGTTTCATGAATGAACATACATGCATGTGCAAACGAGAACAGTGAGGACAAGGATATAAAAAATTAGCTTACATCACACATTATACATAGCAGTTCCATTTTGGGGTGGGGGAAGAAAAGACAGGAAAAAGGAAAAACTAACATGTGAAGTGGAGAATGACGCCAAGTAACCCGCACAAGCTTGAAGGAGCGAGCGATAAACTGACGAAGATGATGTTGACACAATCTGCAATTGTTTACATAATTGTTGAAAAAAAATTCACTCTAGAAACAAAACAATAATAAGAACATACAGAAACATGTACACAACCTGAGACAGGGCATGTTGTATGGAAGGTTGTTTCCATTGTGAGAAGCTGTCATCTATTTGATCTGAGCCTATATAAGGCCGAAGTGCTACAAAAGAACAATGAAAACAGGAAAATGTTTTATTAGAAACCCAGAGAAATGCAAAAGAAAATATTTTAAGGTGGTTTCTATTTAAAAATAATCACATTCTTGCAGACAATGAAAAAAAATATTTAAGTTTAAAGAAGCACTTTATAACAGCAATTTTAAAACACTGTTCATTTTCATCAGCAACAAGCTCTGATCACCAAAATTTAAAAACAAACACAGTTTCAAGCTGCAGACCTGGAAGCAATGCTTGTACGAAGGGTAAGGCAAGCCAAAAATCAGAAACGTTATCAGCCAACTTGCTACAGAGTACGGGCTGCAGAAAAGGGTAAAGTTCAGGTAATAAAGCATAATATGAAAACAAGTAATAGTACAGAACAATTATAAAATATTTCACAATAGTGCAACTAACCTGGGATGCACAGGCATATAGAATATGTAGAAGTCCCTCTTCCACCAATCCAATATCCAAGATATTCAGGTAATTTGTATCCCAATGAACATCTGGTGTCAGAAATTCTTCCCCATACAAGACTGAATAATCTACCTTTGATTCCTTGTCATGGGTTATGTTAGAAGTAAGACTACCAAATTCACGCTCCACTGTTTCTGTCAATCTCAATAAAATCCTAGATACCTAAAATAGATCACGAAAGAAGGTCAAAAAAAGAAGAAAACAAAATAACCAAACCAAGCAAATGAACAATAACAATAATAAACCAAACAAACTGCTTAGGCAAATCAAGGTCAGCTATTTATCTTTATTGGAGAGCTATGCAAAAAATGTGCACCTCCTACAATATTAAATTCTGACTGAAAAAATTCATTGTGCAACTAAATGCCTTATAATAATCCAAACAAACTGCTTAGGCAAATCAAGGTCAGCTATTTATCCTTATTGGAGAGCTATGCAAGAAATGTGCACCTCCTACAATATTAAATTCTTACTGAAAAAAATTCATTGTGCAACTAAATGCCTTATGCTTTTCTTTGTTAATGAGAGCGTGTGTTTTTTTTCAATTCAAGAATTTAATACTTAAAAAAAATTAAGAATGCTTAAGCATACAGTTCAATTTTTTTAAAAAAATGCTTAAGAAATTTGGTAGGTCTACTTTGGGGACTTTTACTATTGCTACTTTTGCATCTAGAAATTTACATCCCTTTCTCAGAAATAAAATTAGGAAAAGTATAATCACCATCCTACAAACTTTTCCCAGATTTGGATCTTTATAAGCCATCCTCAGCAATGTGAAGATTACATCAGGGCGAAAAACCATGACACTTGATGATGGCGACAATGCACTACGTTGCTTTCTGGGCTGAGAATGATTAGGAGAAAATGCACGATTAGAAAGAGATGATAAAAGCAATAAAACTATGATCTCCTCAAAATTAGAGGAAATAATGACTATTTTTCAAAGACTCGGAGTTGGAGATAATAAAAATCAAGATTTAGTGATGAAACAATGATCACCTCAAAATTAGAAGAAATTGTGAAGCCCACTGCCAAATGACTATTTTTTGAAGACTCTGAGTCGGGGAGGCTACCCGCGATCTTCACAGCTTCCCTAAAACAGTAGTACATAGTTCCAAGTAAACTTTCTACTAGAACAAAACAGTGTCTCAGTATAAACTTTTGGGAACGAAAAGGGCTTGCAACAATCATCTCAATCTAAAATGTTTTCAGATATGAGCAACTTACTTTACCAACCTTTCATTCACAATGTGAAGGATAGGATAAAATGGACCAGTAAGCATAGCAAAGAACAATAAAGTGTGCTCAGGAGACTCTGAAAAGCCACTAAGATCTGCCTGTGAATTTAACATGTATAAAGCTAAGCATAAGAGTAGAGCTTTTATTTGAAGTGCTGGATAAAGACAATAATCCTATACCTCGAGCTGGGGAAGGAAGGTCACCAATCGACTTGTAAGGTCTTGCAGCAACTGAAAACAGAGCCGAAAGCCACAGAAAATGAGTTGTTATATAAGAACAAATATAAGTTCAAGAAAGGACGGATTCAATATACGTATGTCACCTGAAGATGTATATCATGACCTTCTTGTTTGTGTGACATAATGTGTGGAACCAAGCTATTGACAACCGGTAGAAATTCTGGCTCAAGACCGGGTACTGAAATACCAAGCAACTGCAGAGAAAATTGAGATGGTTAGGTGTAAAGTCAACTATAAGGCTAATAGGCAACAACAATTTCCAAACGCAATAGAGGCAACCGAAATAATTGTATTGGAAGGAGAACCAACACAAAATATACTGAGACAGGAGTTAAAAAGCTTAAAGAGTAAGTGATTGCTGCATCAAAAATAATTGATAAACATGAGCTGGATGAGGAAGTGCGATATGCAACTTTAGTAAGTAGAGAAATAAAAGTGAAACAGACAGATGACTGATAGTGAAAATTTTAAATTAAAAAAATCTAGCAACAGGGAGATCAAATGAGGGTACCTGAACAAAAAAGAGAGCAATTGGATTTCCTCGGAGACATGAGATCCGGACATAACGACAAGGGCTATAATTCATGGCATACACAATATCTCGGCGAGGTGCTTCACATCTGGGCCGGACTTTTTGAAATGTTTCTGGCTATCAAGGAAAATAAATAAGACCACAATAAAGAAAGATTACAAGCTCTTCAATTGAAACTGCAAGTCACCACGGGAGGAATTACAAACAAATTACAATTGTATAACAGCAGCCGTTAAAGTACACAGCCATTGTTAAATAAAGAGTCAAAATTTATAAATGACTGCCATTATTGGATTACAAAACAGCTTCACTAATTGACAACTGAACTATACCTCACCTTGTATCGCAAGCCCACTGAAACTTCCCATTCCAACACTGATTTATTATATATTCGTACATGTGAAAGTAGGCAAGGTTCCTGCAATAAGGGAAACATAAGAAAACGAGGGGACAGATCCCTTTAAGCTACCACTAAATGGCAGTTAGTTCCCTTAGAATAAGTGAAACTAGGCTCTCACGAACTAGATCTGATAATATCATAGCTAAAGTTACAAAATTGAAGAAGACTCCATAAAGAACATATTTAAACATTTTGCCAACATATATGTATATTCTCTAGGTGAAATTAAGCTTGTTAACAATTTATCAAGGATGCAAGTCTTTTGTTCGCATTAAATTTCAAAAGATAGTTTTCAGTATTTCTAAGAGACTATTTTTCTTATGTTTCCTTTCTTTGTAAATTTGTTATTTGTGTGCTCATATATATAGAAAAGTTAAATATGTGCTCAAATAATTGCATTAGCAAACAATTTCTATAAGATTTCAATAAACTAAAGAGATTAAAAGGAATAAAATACAGAATATGCTCAAAGGAAAAGATGGGTTCCTCTCTTTCACCACAGTAAGCAATGATAACAAAATGCATGAAATTAGTGTAACAATGTTCACAATGTGTACATAGTTTTCCATATATCAATGTGTGTTGAGACTAAAGTATAACAATGTTCGCTTTGAGACTAAAGTATTCTGCCTCTGGCATTCTAGTTGATGGCAAAGTATCATCAAATTAGAATTGTCAAGAATTGTTCAATTATGGATGAAAAGCCCAACTGCAATACCCTATGTTTGTAACGTATGTGGCTTTGCTTTGAAGAATCAGAATACTTAATGCTAATCTAAACAGTGTTGCTTATACTAGAATTAAGTTTGGAATTTGAACACAATTGGCAACATTTCCTAGATAGTTACAACCACATTTCTGATCTATGCTGCATTGTATATTCATTCACTATCAATAATCCTAGTCTTAAATATCACCAGGAATTTGTATATACATTCCTCTCAGTTCCAAGAAACCCGAAAAAGGTAAATTATAAACCTCAATCAATTCCACAAGTCCCTTCAACTTCAGCTTACTGATCAACCCCATCAAAAACTAAAATTCTTATCCTAACTGTGAAAAAAATACTTCCATCTCAAGATTCACAAACACAGTTCATCAGAGCTTAGTCAAAGTTGATTAATTTTGACAGTTATATATCATCAAGGTCATATTTTCGAAATGTCAACTCTTCACACACAAGCAGTAAAAAATGTATCTTGAAAACAGAATATAGAAAAGTGAACATCAAACAAAATAAAAAGAAGCAGCTTTACTGCAAAACGTACATCGAGCTCGAGAAGAATCCACTCTTTGGTGTTGGTGCCAGTGGACCAGTGATTGCGGAGGTCGGAATCCAGTACATGAGCAGCCTTCTGGGTGGGCGATTCCCGGGAAATTGCCTTCACTTTGAATGCCAGAGGCTTCACCCTGGGCTCCAGCTCCACCTCCATTTTCTGCGAAAAATTAAAGAGGGTTTTGCATGAAATGTGAACTTGGATTGAGTTGAGGCTAGCAGATGAAGCTTTCGGACATGAATGATCCGAGCAGCACCAGTGGGTAAAGTAATAGTATGTCTGTGTGTGTAGGAGAGGAGACTAAAGAGGTCTTCGTATTGGGGAAGTACAAAGGTCTATGGTACCATTTCAATTTATTTCATGCCGACCCCTTTCCTTCCAAGTTCAATTGTTTTAAATTTCAAAATTAATTCAATGAGTTGTATTTTAACAAGAACCACAAAAATAAAAGTGAATTTGTACCTTCACTTTGGTTTATTGTTATTTAGGCCTTTAATTTTACAAAATAAAAAAATTACCTTTATGTATAAAATATGTTTCAATGAATAAAATCGTTTTACATTTTTGACTGAATTTTCACTCATGGTAAAATAACTTTTACCAAGTAAACTTATATATTTTTAGAATATTTGAATCTATCCTCACCATCAGATAAGATCCAACGATCATGATTTACGTGACTGAGTCGCGGGACTGTAGTATTACCCTATTAGAGCATCCACAATGGTAAGCAACATGACTGTGTAGCTTCACTTTTTCCTATATATTTCAAGCAAATGAGGTGGCAAGCCACATTTCTCAACACTGGTAAGCTACGTTAAAAACAAATTACCAACAAAGAGTTTCACGTTAAAAACAAATTACCAACAAAAAATTTACGTTAAAAACAAATTACCAACAGTTACTGAATCAATGATATTTATTGGGTCTTGCGTCAAGCTACATCGCTCCGCTGAGCTACATCACCTATCAAATCTACATACGTGGATCTGCAACAACGGTGAGCGACATCGCTGCAATTCTTTGAAAATTGCACAGCGACTCCAAAGTACAACCGTTGTGGATGCTCTTATTATCTCTCGACCACAAAGCAACTTTTATGTTAATTTTACTTTTGCAACTTAAGTTTGTTCCTATAATTTTTGCCAAAATAAAAATTTTAAGTGGAGCACTTACATAGTTTGGAAAACTATTTTTGAGATTCAAACTTACAACGAAAATATCAAACTAAAATAGAACAATAAAAAGTTCTCGTTGGGGCTCAAACAAAAAGCTACTCCACATGTCCCTATATGTAGGGCTGTTCAAAAAATCCGGAAAACCGTAATCCGACCGAAACCGAACCGTTATGAGAATATGTTAATAGGTTAACAGGCTAATAGGTTTAAAGCGGTTTGGTTAAACGGATTTGCAGGTTAATCGGTTCGGTTTATGGATTTAAAATTTTAATAACGGTTTATCCGTTTAACCGTTTAATATTTTATATATTAACATATATATATATTAAGAATTTCTAAATCTCATAGAGTTTAACCTTTTATAATAAGCTTTGACCCTTTAACTTTCAAAATTCCTTAACCCTTTTATATTAGCAACCAGTCAACCATTCACGGATTCCCTTTGTAATTGTACGCCGACCAATTATTTTGTACTCCTCCACCGCCGACCTCCGAGACTGAGAGCTCCTCCGCCGCACCGCACCTACGCCCACACCCACTGGGTAATATTTAGATGATTCAAGAATTTGATGTTTGATAATTTTGTATGGCAGTTGAATTGACAAATAAATTTTCGTAGTTAAATCATGGACTTTTGTAAAAATTTCTACCACATCGTCAGTATTTAAGTGGTGACATTTTGATATTTGTGGAAGTCTCCCCTCTACAGTGAATTTGTTCATTTTCTCTTTCCTCTTGTATTGTATTTCATTTTTTAATTTATTGTCAAAGTGATCGATAAATGTGTAAACCGATTATAACCGTGTAACCGAAAAAATAAACCGAAACCGATATAAACCGAACCGATATAACCGATAATATTATTGATTGGTTAAAAGGTTTTCTTTCTAATTTGATAAACCGGTAGAAACCGAACCGTTTAACCTGTAAACCAATTAACCAACCGTTGAACACCCCTACCTATATGTATGTATGACCGCAAAAAATATACTCCATTATTTCCAAAAAAAACTTTAAATTTGTCAACATTCTAAAACCATGTTTGAGCATAAATTACAAGGAGTATTCATGTTAAAATATTCTCATGTTATATATCTTTGGATTCTATCAAACATCTATTTTTACAAGATCAAAAATTTATATATAACTAACATTCATAACAAAAGTTATTGGTGGTCAAACACGACTTGGATATATTTTGTCAAAAAATATGTAATTTTTTGTGGGACGGAAGGAATATATATTGCTAGATGTAATTAGCAGTGAGACATTTTTTATAGTTTAATTTTTACGTTCAAATTTTTCCCAAAAATGTGTAAGACATTAAAAAATATATATTAAATAAGACAAAAAACCAGTCATAAAGGTACAAATGGAGTATACATGGGGTGATACCCTCCACACTTTATCATCATACTTAGCCAACAACTCTAGCAACTCTTTAAACCGTACCGGATCTTCATACATCAAGGTCCTCAACCTTTACTAACCGTGAACCTGAATGTCACCGAATACTTTAGGCCACTCTCTCCATGCACCTCCTTCTTCTTCTCATCCTCATCCCATTTCCTTAAGATAGGCCCTGTCCAATAGTGCTTATTTCCAGCACCTCCAGCACCTACCAGCACCTACCAGCATCCTCCAGCACCTACCAGCATCCTCCAGCACCCTCCAGCACTTGTCACTATTCACATACATGAATGATTTATTTTTTTTAAAAAAATAAAAAATAATTTTTCTTTAAAATTAGTTTCAATATGTTGTGTACGAATTAATCATTTTTTAAATATATAGTTTCATAATTATGTACATCATAATTATACAATTTTAATTTAATTTCAACACCCTCCAGCACCCTTCCAGCACCCTCCAGCACCTTCCAGCACCAGCTACCAATTTCAGCGCCCTATTGGACAGGGCCATAGAGTAGTAAGATTTTTTTTTTTTGTCTTTTGACTAGCTAGTTTGCATCAAGATCATATCATACTCTTGAACAACCTATGTTTAACAATCCGACTTATGTTCAATAATCTTTCTTTCATCCTCATTAAGTGTGTGATTCTAACAGTGGAACCATCTGATTCTGAGTCTAAGTGTGGGGTATCGAATCTATGTGGGTGTATGTTATTTGGTGGTTGAAAAGTATTTTGAAATGCATTTAGCGGGTGGACTTTGCAGTTTTTGATTGACTTAATAGTTTCATTTGACCTCATACTTTGATCAAATCAAATTCTGTAACCCTCAATTACTATGCGAGTTTCTATAGTTCATATTTTAAGAAAACGAGTGTTTATGGCCTCATGGACGGAACCATCTAGTCAGACATCGGTAATTAATTATCTGCAATACTGAAAAGTACATTGTAATTTTGTGTTTATGTATAGTGAAAATAGTTCGGGTCAAAATATAAATTTTATAAAAACTTATAGAAATTGGATATGTAAGCGATGCCTCACTATTTTGTGATTATCTCAAACAAGTTTTTGGGTATATCTCGGCTTGATTATATAAGTTCAATTCATTTCAATATAGTAAACATCAAGTTTATGAATTTTAGGTTTTTTATTCATATTGATTCTATTTCTCAATACATTATTCTCATTTTAGATCAATTCAATTCAATTTATTTAATTTCGAGTTTATTTTAGCAAAAAAGAGACTATAACTTTACTCCATATATACATAGTGTAAGTTCTCACTTTGACAATTCAATCAAGTAATATATCTTTTAACTAATTTAATTTACTGTAGTATGAATGGGTTGGACCTTTGGGTTCCACTTATTTACAATTTTTATAAATAAAAATGGTTCATATTATGTATAGTTATCCAAAATATCCGTTATTTAAAGAAATATCCGTTAAAATTTAGAGTTGGTCTCTTGGGTGACCGTCACTATATAGTGACCGGATTAAATTGCAAATAGGATATAAGTTAAAATACACGGAGGGACCAATTTGCAATTTCAGAAAAATTTTAAAAATCACGCGCTACAGTACCGAGCTGCTACAATACCGATTTGCTACAGTGTCGAGTTGCTACAGTACAACATAAAACAGAACACTTTAACTTAAAACCTGAACATTTTAACTTGAAACATAAAACATGAACATTTCTTGAAACATAAAACATGGACAGTTTAACTTAAAACATGAATATTTTTTGAAACATGAACATTTTGACTTAAAACATGAACATGAACATTTTAACTTGAAATATAAAACATTAATATTTTAAGTTAAAACATAAAACATGGACGTTTTAACGTAAAACATGAAAACTTTAACTTGAAACATAAACCATAAATATTTTAACTTAAAACATAAAACATGAACACTTTAATTTGAAACATAAACATTTTAATTTGAAACATAAAATATGAACATTTCTTGAAACATAAAACATGAATATTTTTTGAAACATGAACATTTTGACTTAAAACATGAACATGAACATTTTAACTTGAAATATAAAACATAAATATTTTAACTTAAAACATAAAACATGAACATTTTAACTTGAAACATGAACATTTTAACTTGAAAACTAAAACATAAACATTTTAACTTAAAATATAAAACATGGACGTTTTAACGTGAAAGATGAACATTTTAACTTGAAACATAAAAATTGTAAATTGGTCCCTCCTTGATTTTCTTTATTGTACTATCTATAATTTACTTCTATATTTGCAGTAAAGACCCTGGTCACTATATAGTGACGGTCACTCCCAAGACTTTTCCTAAAATTTAACAAGGGAAATTCATATTTTTTTATGTCAACTTGTTATTTATTATGGGAACTCATTAAACCATGTGGTATTTTCTCATAATCTCATTAATAGGTCAAAGGTTCTGATGCAACTTTTTCTGGGTTTGTTAGTTGTTACGGATATAGTACTAGATAGTAGTATCGCATAATAACACTTTTGCTGTTGAATCGGTTCATATATAGTCCCTGTTCGCTGTTCCCATTTCTTGATTTCTTCATACTTCAATTTTCTCAAGGCTCGTTCCGGAGGGCACCTCTGTATCCCTGCATGCGTTCTCGCCGTGATCGCAGGCGGAGGAGTATGACGGCGGCGGGAGGCGGCGGGGAGTCGGCCAAATGGGCGGTGCTGGTGGCGAGCATTTGGGTGCAGGCTTTCACGGGCACCAACTTCGACTTCTCGTCCTACTCTTCCGATTTGAAATCGGCGCTGGGGATTTCGCAGGTGCAGCTCAACTACCTCTCAACCGCCTCAGACATCGGAAAAGCTTTCGGGTGGTGCTCCGGAGCTCTGCTAAAGTTTTTCCCCATCTGGGTCGTTTTCAGCATCGCCGCTTTCATGGGATTCTTTGGCTACGGAATTCAGTGGCTTGTGGTTCAGGGCAAGCTTTCCCTGCCATATTTTCTGGTGAGCTTTCATTTTCCAACATTTGAATACACTTTAAAAATCATTTCTTTGTGCAATTTTGATGAGTAAAGTAAGTTAATTAGAGATTTTAGTGTACAAGAAAAGGTGAAACGCAAAATAATATTACCAGTTGTTGATTGAATACACCTAACATTAACTAACTATCAATGTAGGGTCCGCATCTTTCTTTGTCATGACCATTTGGTATAATTGTCTTATGAAACCATATGTTATAATGATATCAGTATTTCAAATGCTAGTGGAAACACAGTAGGTATAAAAGAATTCAGGCCGCTCAACTAAGCCACTGTTGGTTTGGCACCAGTAGTTGCAGTTGTTTTTTGTAGGAAATGCTTAACTGGTAATTAAAGTTTTCTCTTTAGGTTGCAAGGTGCATTAAGCTAGGGGGTGCCGAAAAGGTTGCTACCGTTTATGAGATGAAGTTGAGATAGATTATATTTGGTGATGCAGTTTGTAGGTAGCATCGAGTTTCTTTCTCTGGCACCCAGATTGTAGATTATTGTTACTACAATGAAACAACCACTGATTCTAGGTAATATTACTTCCGAAAAATGCAAGCTTGAACATGTGGTGGGTGGGGAAGATTAGTGACTAGTGAATCGCATTTGTTAGATGAACCAAGTACGAGGAAACTGTCTGAAGCTGAACTTGAACATGGATTACAGAAAGGATGGTTCTTTCTACTACAGGCTAATAATCGCAGTCTTCATTAGTTAGTCTACCAAATTTATTGTGAATGCACTTGGTTCTTACTAGTGCAAGGGTTGACTCGAGATAGCTTATCAGCATCTTAGCATAGAATCATTGCTGCTTTCTGAAAGTGTGGTAGTTATTAAAGTCTCTTTCTATTTTTATTGGATCATGATAAAATATATGCACTCCTTCTGATTCTCCAGCTAAGGAATTTATTTAATGCAAAGTCTTACCGATGTTTCTTGATTCACAGAATACTAATTTCCACTGCTCTTTATTACATTTCAGGTATTTCTCTTGTCTTTACTTGCGGGTTGTAGCATCACTTGGTTCAATACAGTTTGTTATGTCTTGTGCATTAAGAATTTTCCTGGTACTCGGTCACTAGCTCTGTCTCTGAGCATCAGCTTTAATGGTGTGAGTGCAGCTTTATACAACCTGATTGCTAATGCCATCGACTCCAGTGACCCCACAATATTCCTTCTCCTAAATGCTGTGATCCCTCTTGTTATTTCAGCCATTGTCTTTCTCTCGATCCTTCAGAAACCATCTCCTCAGCCTCTTCATGGTGATGCTGTTCATCGTGACTCCAAATGTTTTTTCTGTCTATTTATCCTTGCTGTTTTTACCGGTGTTTATCTCCTTGTACTTAATGCAACCCACTCGAGTCAATCAGTACCTAAAGGTGCCATATTTTCCGGAGCCATATTTTTGCTATTGACCCCATTGATTACTACTGGAGTTTTCTTTGTTCGGGAGCGGGTGCAAAGAACTAGTTATTCAAGCATCAGAACCAACAACTCGGGCTCCCTTGAAGTTTTCGCCCTTGATATTGAGAAAACATTTATGGTTCCAGAGAGTGACTACTCTTATGATCCAAAAGAGAAGGAAAGCTGCTGTGACGTTTTCTTATTGAATGATTCCCTTGAAGTTCTAGGAGAAGAGCACTCCGCTTGGGCACTCATGGCCCGGTTAGAATTCTGGCTCTACTACCTGGCTTACCTTTGTTGTGGAACACTCGGAATTGTTTACTCCAACAACCTTGGCCAAATTGCTCAGTCACTTGGATATGATTCTGACACCAGTTCACTAGTTTCCCTATATTCTTCTTCTTCGTTTTTTGGACGTTTGCTTTCAGCTGCTCCCGAGTTCCTTAAAGAGTAAGTACTTCCTAGATTCTGATACCATTAACTAAGCTAGAGTAGAATAACATGTTTCCTTTGGTACTCCTGTTATATGCCTATTAACCACTTGATATCTTTACTTATGCAGTAAGATGCACTATCCAAGAACAGGATGGCTTGCATTTTCATTAGTTCCAACACCAGCTGCATTTCTCTTGCTTGTTCTATCTGGTAGTAAAACGACTTTGGGAACAGCCACGGCTTTGATAGGGTTAAGTTCGGGTTTTATATTTACAGCTGCGGTGTCAATCACAGCAGAATTGTTTGGACCTAACAGTGCTGGAATCAATCATAATGTTCTGATAACTAATATTCCCTTGGGTTCGCTTTTCTACGGCCTTCTTGCTGCTCTACTCTACGAAGCAAACATAGGGAGCTCAAATCACTTGGTTTCAATGGATGGAAGAATGGTTTGCCTTGGTCGGAATTGCTATGCCGAGACTTTTATGTGGTGGAGCGTTATTTCTTTGTTTGGAGTTGCTGCTGGTTTTCTTCTTTTCCTCAGAACTAAAGCTGCGTATGCGAGGAACAAAAACTGGATGTAGAGTTCACAAGAGTTGGATGCAGTCAGAAAATGAGGCGAGTGAAGTAATGTGATTGATTGAAGAAAAAACGAGGCACGTAAGCTGAGTAGTATAATCATCGGCTAACCATTCAAAGGGAACAAAGCGATTAGTTGCTAATCATCGACTCGCCAACAATTAATGGTTCTTGAGAGTTGAGACATGCTATGTGTGTTGAGCACAGAAATTTGACAAAAGTTTTAACAAAAGCGTCATCATATGAACAATAGTCTTGTTCGTAGCAATGTTTTGATATAACAATAGTTCCCTTAACTACTCCGGTGTACATATAGTTGGAGTGGAGGTTTTAGCTACATTCAGAATAATTTTCATCTTGAGAGATTCATTTCATTTGATTGAATCCTGAATTCTTATATTGCAAAGTAAAACTATTGCAATTGTTTATTTGCGGCGGTTGTTGTTGCTTTGAAAGATATTTCAAAGTTTTGTGAGAAAAAAAACTAATAAACCGGTCGTCCTTTAGCAGGGTCATCCCCGACATTTTGGAGGTTATGTGCAAAACGAGACCCCTCATTAGTATAAAAATATAAAGACTTTCTAAAAAAAGTATAAGCATTTATTTTTTGGAATATATTTGTAGAAATGAGTGAGAGAGACAACTTGATAATTAATATGATGAATTCAGTATATATAATTAGGATATGATAATTGATTCATTAATCAAAAGTCAAGATAAATGTATTTCCTATAATGCATTTTTCTGTTATTGAAATTTATTCTATAGAAAATCTTTTTAATTTGTATGTGGGTGTACCGTTATGAAGTAATAATATTTAAAATTTATGTATCATCGGTCAAAATGAATTTCCTATACTCCATTTGTTTGTCATTGAAATTAATTATAAAGAATTTTTTTTAGCTCGTGTGTTGGTGTACCACTGTAAAGTAATAGTTAATTATAAATTTTAACCCTCAAATATTGGTTAGTAGTTGAAAAATAATTAAGATATGGTAATTGATTCATGGTATAAAACTCAAGATAAACATAATTCATATATTGCATTTTTCTAGTTATTGAAATTAATTCTGGAAAATATCTTTCTAATTCGCACATGCGTATACAATTGTAAAATAATAATATTTAAATTTAAATAGCGGATAGTGGTTAGTAGTTGGAAAATAATCATAAATGATAATTGATTCATTCGTCAAAAGTCAAAACTCAAGATAAATCTTTTTCCTTGTATTTTTCTAATCATTGAAATTAATTCTGGAGAATATCTTTCTAATTCGTATGTACGTATAAAACTGTAAAATGATAATAATTAAATTTGACCAGAAGATAGTGGTTTGTAGTTGGAAAATAATACTATCCAGCGGATGGTGGTTAGTAGTTGGAAAATAATAATATATGGTAATTGACTCATGAGAAAGTATCAAATAAGGGAACCTTACGGTAAGAGCGGCCCAAAAATAAACCATTTTCTACAAGATTGAAGTTACCAAACAATTATTTTAATTATTTTTATTTGACTCTGATGTTTTTATACTTAACTTTGATCTTTATTTAGTTTGATTTTTTATTTGATTTGATCTTTTATGTTTTAGACCTGATATTTTTGTTTGTTTTGATCTTTTAAATTTTGGATAATATCTTTTCACTTTCTTCCTTGATCTTTTATGTTTTATGACCCAAATTGTTAATATAATTGTGTATAGTCAACACCAATCTTGTAGAATGTGGTCTGCCCTTATAGTAATGAGACCTTGCATGAGACCTTCTCTTGATTCCTTCGTCAAAAAACTTAGATAAATTTATTTTCTATATTGATTTTATTTTTTTGTTATTCAACTAAATCTAGATAATATCATTTTAATTTGTAAAGTAATTACCTATAAAAATTAATTCGTGAAAATTGGGCAGTAGTTGGAAAATAATTAAGATATATTTAATTGATTCATTATTCACAACTCAAGATAAATGTATTTCCTATATGGCATTTTTTCTAGTTACTGAAATTAATTATGGAAAATATATTTCTAATCTGTATGTGCATACACAAGTGTAAAATAATACTATTAAAATTTAACCAGCTGATAGTGGTTAGTGATTACGGCCCTGTTTGCCAGAGCTTATCTGTAGATCAGTACAGTTCAGTTCAGTTCAATTCAGTTCAGTTCAGTTCAGTTCAGTGAAATGTAATTTGATGAAATTCAGGTTAATTCAGTCATGCTGATTCCATTTTTCAATACATCAATTTTACTTCAATTCAGTTCAGTTTAGTTCAATTCAGTTCAGTTCAGTTCAGTTCAATTCAGTTCAGTTCAGTTCAGTACCATCAAGAAATAAGCTCTAGTAAACAGGGCCGTAGCAAGGGAATAAATCCATTGAAGAAGAAGTCTGAACAGATACTACAAGTCTAAAAACTAGTGTGTGAGATTGGCAAGTGCTTAAAATGCATTAATCTGTGACATGCTTTTAAAGCTGCCCAAGAACATACACTGCATCAGAACCGACGACTCGAGCTCCCTTGAAGTTTCCGCCCTAACTAGATATTGATAAAACATTTGTGGTTCCAGAGAGTGGCAACTCCTAAGATACCATATTAATCTGTGGTTCAATGAAATGTTCAATGCATATCCAAGAGTTGGCTTTCAGACCTATGGCTTTAAGTCTTTCGTTTTTCCGAGCCATTCACTAATCCTAGGTTGTTCTAGACCACAGCATAAAGCTGCTTCTCCATATAATGAATAAGTAGAATAGCACAGCTACTAATAAAAAGTTATATGAGCAATAAACTTGTAAACTGAAGTTCAAGAAAAACCAAAATAGTAGCATATGTTCTTCAACAACAGTAAAAGTATTAGCTTTTTCAGTACCTGCAGATTCAGATCAATACAAAAACAGCCATTCAACAACAAAAAGCTTCTTATGCATAGTATCTAACCAGGGAAGGGTGTTTTCCAGCATACAGTTTCAACTTTCAAGCACTGCAATGTAAAATAAAGTTCAAGAGTGGTGGTTTTTGACACATGACCACCTTATTAATGTAGTTGAGTGCTGGAGGCTTTTCATCATCATGCCTCACTCACCTCGGGCTGACCGGGGTTTCTCGTCAGCCTAAACATAAACACCTGGTTGCCATGCTCGCCTTTTTCCTTCCAGCGATCTGCAACGGTGTACAAGCCATCATACACGTATGATGTAACCATCTTGGAATTGTCCTCATCATCCATCCCCTTGCTACCGCGAACAACCCGAACAGGATTCTTCACTTTCTGGCTGTTCCACAAAGCCAGGTTGCCTCTTTCCAGCTTCTGGTCCACAGGCTCCTTTCCTCTTCCGGGATTTCCCCCTTGCCCTGAATACACCAACACATTCGGGTCCCCGAGATCATCGTCATATCCGCCCGATGCAACGACGCTCACTGCAATTTTCTCCCCATCTTCTGTGGTGAAATCGATTCCACCTTGAAGTGCGCGATGGATGCCGACGATTGCCAGTTCCACCCTGTACTGGAACTCGTCGCCGACTTCGATTCCGGGAACTGGACCGATGAAGTGATGAGGCACTGTGTTTACCTCCATGCCTCTGCTTTTCAGGATCTTGGCTGCCTCGAGATCGATTCTCCTGATCTTCTCAGCTTCATCTCTCTGCAACAGCTCTCTGCACACAGTTTGAAAGGCATCGAGGACACGTCTAACCCTGGAGCGAGCATCGACTGCATCGCCACGCAATTGAGATGAGGAGCTGCGATGAATGACAATTGATCCAATCAATGGCGGCTTAGTTTTCCTGGCCACTGGCTTCCCAGCTCGCCAGCTCTGCTTGCCTCCTGCTGCCATTAAATTGGCTCTGGATTTTGGTTTCTTCTTGATTGCAGGCAAAATCTGCAGACCAGACCTTGTAATTGTATCATCTTGGTCCTCCTCAGCAACTTCTTCAACTTGATGGGACTGTGCATCCACCCCAGAATCAATGGTATCCAGGTCCATTGCAGCAAAAGCAGCAGCATCCAACAGCTTATCCCAGGCTCCAGAATTCACCAGCTTTTCAGATGCATCGGCTTGAATTGCAAGTTGATTCTTGCATGCTTCAACAGGCACAATAGCTATCTGGAAATTTCCAGCAGTGTCACAAAAGGGTAAAGCTTTCTTTTCCAGAACCTCCAAAGCAGCAGATGTTCCAACTCCATCAGGCTGATTCTGGAGTCCATTTCCCGCAACAACAACCTCAGTGCCTAAAACTGCAGAAGTTTCTTCCCAGAAATGCTGATATTCAGGACCACACATGAAAGGATATCGCCGGGTAGCTACTGGCCGCTTCCTTCCATTGCCAGCAGATATCCCATCATTGACCATTCTGACAGCCAAATAATTCCTCCTGCAAATCGAGCAAACAGCAAAATGAGAGCTCCAGAAATTTAATTAGATACTCAGGGCACTAAACTATAAACTCGGGTTAAGGGTCACTTATCTCTAAACTAATAGTAGGGTGGCTTGGTTTTAGTTAAAGCTCATTGATTTCAGCAAAATAATAATGAACAAAATTTTTGTTAAAGCTCCTTTTTATTATAATTTTCATATTACTAAATTTTTTGTAGTAACAAAATTTTATTTTTAACATAAAAATAAAGTAAAAAAAATAAAGTATTAAAATTCCGGTCTAACCGGTCCGGTCCAGTCCAAACCCGGAATAATTTCGGACCGGTCCCGGTCCAGAATATCCCTTTCCTGTCCGATTTTCGGTCCAAGATTTATGAACATTCCGGTCTCGGTCCAAATCGGTTCCGGTCCGGGTTGGACCGGTTGCACAGCCCTACACCCATTGTGGGAAGTCTGTGTTTAATTCGTGTTTTATCCAGTTACCCTCCATCAAATGCACCCCAAACATCCCAGCCTCCCCCCCTCCCCCCCCAACCAAGCACAAAACCATAAAATCAAATTGATACTGGTTAGAATCTAAGAATTTCTGTAGAACTTAATATACAACAATTAAATAGTTGATGGGAAGAGAAAATTTACCCGTAAATTGAAGTGGGACCGAAGGGGATGGTTGAGGGCACTAGAAATCTTGATGTTTAATCCATCAATCAACTTCAAGAGGATCAAGAAGAATGGAATTGTTTGTGTATTTTTGAAAGGAACCCAGAACACACGATCCTTGAAGGTGAAAAATAATTTTGATAATAGTGAAATTGAATGTCCACAGGGGTATTAATATTGTTTTTGGTAAAAAAAAACGGTTGGTGAGGGGACGATTTTGATAGGGCAATTGACTTGTTAGTCAATTATGAATAAATATATTCCTTAAGTTTTTTCCGTATTGGCCAGTTTTTTAATTAAATTATCTTGATATTTAACCCAAAAAGACAGTCCAAAAAGTTGTTTTCAAGATTGAGCAAAAACTTAAGTTTTTTGTACTTCAGCATTTGTTGAAAGTAGTTTTAGGTTTCGGGTGCCTAATTTACCCAATTTTTACATGACCAATTTCATCATATTCCTTTTTGCTCTTGTTTTTAAAACGTGTTTCCATTTAGTGTTATCATTTTTATTCATCGTAGATTTTTCTAATTACTTGGTTGTAAAATTGTGCCATTGTTTGTCTATTTCATAATCTTGAAGTTTAGGTAAATTTTTTATTGTTGGAATGATTTGCTGAACTTTAAGATTTCCCAGCTCTATATTATTATTTTGTATTTTTAGTTTTATTTGGTGATTAGTTGATGTCACAATTTGAATTGTTTGGCGTGTCTTGTTTTTCCGAAAACGAAATGGTTTGATGTCCATCATCACGGTCATAGAATAAGAGGTTTGGACTTAAAAAATTTCAACAATGTTTTATGATATACTGTTCGAGTGATTTAATATCAATTTTCACTCCCAAGTCGATGAAGGTGGTGGGCACGGTGACATGCCTAAGGTGTTGATACACTTGGAATTATGATGTATATGGTGTTGACTTGTGAATGAAGTTACAACTCCCAAGACTTATTAGCATGGCAGAAGGAACTTATATGTAAGTATACAATCAAGTAAGGGTACCACGTGACCACGGAGAACAAGTGGATTTGCCAACCCTCTACATCAACCCAGGAGAATGACAATCCCATTGGTCTCAAATATAGGAGAATATGGATTCAGCTATGTCGGGCCACCATTCCCGAATAAATAAAATTCCAAATATAGAGATTGCCCGATGATAGGTCCTAAACATACTCTTATTTTGTAGCATTTGAGAGCTGTTTTAGATAGTATTTTGTACTTTTATATTAGACTTTTAGACCAAATCATTCATAATGGTTTGAAATTGAAGACGTGCATTTCGACCTTGAATTGCACTTGCGATGGATTTGGATGATTTGAAGACCTTCTATGACTGTCCTGAAGAAGTTAGATACATTGAAGAACCGGTCGTAGAAGTGGCGTGAAGGCACACTCTCGCGGACCGCGAAACCTCGGTCGCGAACCGCGAGGGTGTGTGTTGCTGTTTTGAAGATGCCAAGTTTGGCGCGGTCCGCGAAACTTCGGTCGTGAGCCGCGGAGCCAGAGACGCGCGGTCCGCGGAACTTCGGTCGCGAACCGCGAGCACCAGAGACGCGCGGTCCGCGAAATTTCGTTCGCGAACCGCAGGCGCCAGAGACGCGCGGTCCGCGAAACTTCGTTCGCGAACCACAGGAGCCCGAAACGCGCGGACCGCGAAACCTCGGTCGCGAGCCGCGAGAACCAGTCTCGCGAGTCGCGAAGGTTTTCTCGCGGTCCGCGAAAATACTCTACCACTTGCATTTTGTTTTCTTTAATTTTATTTATTTTGGACTATAAAAGGAACTTATCCTCAATTGTGAGAGGATCGGTTTTTAGACAGAGAATTCCATTTTCCTTCATTTTTCTTTCCATTTTGATCTTTGAATTCATCATGGTTTGTTGTATTAATTATGGTTGTGATTATCTAATTATGGTTGTAGGCTAAAACCCACCTTGGGTATATGTGATTGGACTTCTTGTTATGGATTGAGAACATGATTTATGAAGTTTAGGAATGGTGATTTGCTATTGAATGATCATAATTTATATGTGTATTTGATGCTTGAAATGATTAGGAATGATTTCCTAGTGATAGATATGTGTTGGATATGTGTTAGATATTGCTTTTCCATGGTTAGAATGTTATCATTCTTTCTATGTAAGAGTAGTAAATTAAGAATCGAATGCATCTTGTTATCAATTGTATTTGTTCTTAAAATCATTCATTAGCATTGTATCTATGTCAAGTTTGTTATCAAATTGCATGGGTAAGTTTGAGAAACATCTAATTTGAAATGATATTGATCAATTGAACTAGTTGTTATCATCTAGTAAAGTTGTCAATTGAAGTTGTGAAGATGCTTTCATCTTTCATAGCTATGGTTAAAGATAGTTTCTCACTACAAACAATCACCATTCTCAAAGCAACATGATAAAGTTTGAGGAAAATCTCATAATAAAAAGTCACCAATCTCATATATCCAAGTCTAGTATTTTCATTAGTTAATCCTTTAGTTGAAACCTTAAATTCTAAACTAGTTGTAATCCTAGAATTCTAGTTGCTTTACATAGTAGTGTTTCTTACAAAAACTCAACTCAAACCCCCCCCCCCCCCCCCCCCATTTGTTTACATTGCTTTCATATATGTATATGTATATGTATGATACAATATATACGTAGAAGTACCCTTCTCCCTGTGGAACGAAATTTACTTGCCACTATATGCTTAGTTGTGTGTGGAGGTAGTGAGTGAATATAAATTGTATATTTGAGGGTACGGCGACGACCTCCCACCCGATAAACAGGAGCCTAAGGAAAAGAGGCATGAACATGTCCCCATTTTGTGGCATATGTTTCCAAGCACTAGATCAATCTCACACGTGCTTTTTGAGTATGAGTATGCAAAATGAGTCTGGCAAACATTAAGAACGGGTTTTAACTTCAACAACACACCCCACTCTCACTAGTTTTGTGGTTGGGGAACTGGTTTAGGTTAGTCCCGGAAAAGAATGATTAGAATCTCGAATGCTTTGTGCTGTGGAAAATTTAGTATATGATATGTGCAACAACAATTGACCAAAAGGCAGACAGGCACCAGAGGGGGAGCTTGGGAATTGTCAATGCATCGGTGGAACTTGAATGGAAATAGATGCAACCTACAACAACGAGACACGACCAATATGGAAGCAAACTAAGCAATGAAACGACATGATCATCCGTGGAAAACGATCAATCTGGCGAACAATGTGTGTTTAGGGACATAAACGTCTTAGGAAAGGAATAAGACCACAAGTCCCCCCCACTAATAATTAGTGACGCAACCTACTGCTCACAAATATGATGAGGATGTCAACATGGTGTGCAAGGGTCAATAGATCAACCGTGTTTTGGCTGGGGATGATGAACCTGCGTGAAATACCAACAACTTAGGCATAGCTCTCTGCAATCCTACGTGCAATGAAACAAACTTCAAGGAAAGAAGCTACTTAGGTAAACATTGTTACTGATTGCGGAAATGTGTGGTCATAAATCAAAAAGTATCATGATACCCCCAAGACAGTAGCCTCCTAATCAGACTGATTCTAACAATAGCAATAGGCTTTTCAGGCTATAATATAATAAAAGCTAAAAGACTATATGTGAACGATGCGACTGTTAGCGCAATCGGGTCAAGTTTGTAACACCCAATCATTATGATGATGAGAATTTCTCCAAATTTTTCAACGTGATTGTTTCCCTTTAATTAATCTACAAGATAATATTTTTCCTGACCAAACTTTTCGCCCAAACCTTTTTCTTCAAATTTGTTTTTTCCATCTGATTCCTATCCCGCTTCAACTTAATCATTCACTAGATTATATCTCGGGGATACCCAAATTTAGATTTTTTTAATGTTTTAACATTAATTTGTATCAAAATTTTAATAGAGTTTAAAAAATGTATATTCAATGTGATACATGTATAATAATTGTAGTGTACATGCGTGTGTATATGTGTGTGTTATGGAAAAATAATTGTATTAAAACTTTAGGATGAATATATGAATGTACATTAATATTATTTTCACATGAAAGAAAATGGTGGGAAAAGGGGGAGAAAAAGACCAACATTTCTTCTATGTAGTGTACCGTGTGACCTCTGCATCAGTGCTCATGTTTCTATGCAACGAAGAGACCCTAAATCTATTCAAAGTCATTGCGAAAGCCGGTAATTGATCGTGGTTCTCGTCGTCCCAGATTGCGGCCCTACTCGACACTTACTCCCCTGCTCACATATGGCAAGGTCGTCGTTGGATATGATACTGGAGATCGGACATAGTTTTTATTTGTGAGTAATTTTGGTTATTCTTCTTCATTTGGATCTAAATTTATGTAAATTTCAGAATGGGCGGTGGAGAGGGCAATTTTCACAAGCAAGAAGAGTAGTTTAGATGTATGTGAGAAAAGTTAATGATCCAGATGGATCTGCCCATTAACCAGAGAAGTTTTCACATTACTCCTATGTATTTGCAATTTAGCCTGTTCCTATGTTTTGTTAAATTATAGACGGTCTCTCGGAAGAATTTCTCTTGATTAATTAGTCAAAACTCAAGATATTTCCTATTGCATTTGTCTGCTATTGAAATTAATTATATAAAATATCTTTTTCATATGTATGTGGGTATACCACTGTAAAATAATAATATTAAAACCTAACATGTAGATATTGATTAATAGTTGGTAAGTATAATTGATTCATTGGTTAAAAACTAAAGATAAACATACTTGCTATATTGCATTTTTATATTATTGAAACTAACTCTAGAGACTATATTTCTAATTTCTATGTGGGTGTATCACTATAAGATAATAATATTAAAATTTAGTCCACATATGTTGGTTAGTACTTGGAAAATAGTTAAGATGGAATTTTTCATATTTAGCTTTGCCACATGAGTGATGCTGTCTCACAGGAGAATTACTCTTTCTATTAAAACTCAATCAGAAATTAGTTGGTAGTTGAGAAATATTTCCTATATTGCAATGAAAACGTCTCCTTGACGCATCCACATAGTTAGATAGTCTCATATAGCCTAAAAAATAGTGAGTAAGTATAAATTTTAGAGAAGACCCTATAGTTTTGGAAAATTTGTCGTTGTCGCATCATAAAACTTGCAAAATAGGTTTGAGAATGGTGCATTTGTCTCTAGTTGAAATTTATTCGAGAGAATATTTTTCAAAATGTAAAATAGTGATTTCAAAATTTGTATGTGGGAACAAGGATGATATGGGTTCAGTGCCATTTTCCAGATTATTACAGAGTACAAACAATCCCGCTACCCCTCTTGCTATAAACGAATGTCAACAAATATAAGACACTTCATTTTCAAACCACGCGGGGTTTTAATGTCAACAAGATAATCAACTCAGATCAAATGCTTATTAGTAATTACACATGGCCATTTCCACGTATTATTTTACCTCTGTTAAAAAAAACTATAGTTTGCATTCAGCAAATGCGAACTAGTTTATAATTCGCATTCAGCAAATGCGAAACACCTAGAATTAGAAAAACAGTCAAATTTCGCCCTATAATATTCCTAATTTTTTTTCCATCACAAAACTGTAAATTTTTCAAAAATAGTGAGTAAGTATAAATTTTAGAGAAGTCCCTATAGTTTTGGAAAATTTGTCGATGTCGCATCATAAAACTTGCAAAATAGGTTTGAGAATAGTGCATTTGTCTCTAGTTGAAATTTATTCGAGAGAATATTTTTCAAAATGTAAAATAGTGATTTCAAAATTCGTATGTGGGAACAAGGATGATATGGGTTCAGTGCCATTTTCCAGATTATTACAGAGTACAGTCAATCCCGCTATCCCCCTTGATATAAACGCAATGTCAACAAATATAAGACACTTCATTTTCAAACCACACGGGCATGAGAATACTAGTAAACAAAATCCACCATCTAAAATGTTATTGTGAAATTAATACTGCATACTAGTAGCTAAAGCAAGGAATCAGAGACCAGGTCGCATAAATGGTCGATGCTACTCGAGGATGATTGCTTTCTCTGCAGATGTACCATCATCTACTGCTTCAGCGTGAGAAGGAGATGAATCGGTCCTCACTATAATAACCTTGAACACAATTTTCTCCGGGCTGTTCTCCATCAGCTCAAAAAAACAGGCATCACCAACCTTGAGCTTGTTGTCAACTGCAAAGCTTCTCCAGCTACTGACTTCGAATGCTTTGACTCTAAGGTGTCCATTGTAAATCGTCATCCAGATCTTTCCATAAGAGTTAAGGACAACAGGAATCTTCATTGGAGGTAGCAGTGAGGAAGTTCTACGTTGAAGGACCTACAGGGAAGAAACAGAAAAATCTTGATTATATAACAACACTTTCAATGTCTAATAATTCTACCCTTTCTAACAACATAGAAATGGCTTCTCGGATGTCTATGCAACATAGAAACGAACATAGAAACGAACCAAGGAAAGTTATGCATCAGTATACATGTTAATTGAATACTGAACTCGACTTTGAACTCGATCCTCTTTCTGCTGGCCTTCATCAGCTCAAACACACAGCAATCTCCAACTTTCACTTCATTGTCATCTACAAACTTTCTCCATCCCTTGAGCTCCAACGCTTTCGTTTTATTGTGACCGTTGTAAAACACGCTCCAGCTTTTCCCCTTCCACTTCAGGACAGCCTCAACCCTTTCGCTAGGTAGCTTTGAGGATATTTTTGCTGGAAATCTCTACAAACAACAAATAAGATCGATTTTTACGGTATCCTATTTGGACAACAAATGAGATAGTTGTTGAGGAGAAATTACCAGATAATTTGGACGGTTGATATGCGAATATGAAATGATTAACAACATCAATGTCTAACCTCCACTACACATAAGGATTAACAATGAGATATATTAAGTGACACAACTCACAAGCAAGAAGGCCTTTTTTCCTTAAATCTTTATGTCCCAAGAAAGTTAAATGATCAATTTCTGTTTTTTCAGGATGAATACCACCCATAATCTGATCATCATCTTAGCTGAAGAATCATCAGATGAGCTAGACGAGACTTGTGATCAGAAACTATTTGACAGCCGTCTTCTGATTCAGACATGGTTGCAACTTCTCTCAAATCAATCAAACCTTGAATACTTCAACCTATTCTGCAGTGCAAAAGTGTCTGTTAGACACATCCTGAAAGGTGCACAAGTATGCCTTATGAATCCAGTTTTTTATGTTGCTCTTCATCAAGAAACATTAAATTGTACAAACAGATTGCAATTTCTCTGTTTGTTGGGCTAATCCAAACAAACAAACAAACAAACAAACCATTCAATCGAAGCGGGGAAAAGATGAGCACCATCAATGATCATCGAATAAACATGTACAAAACTGCAGACTTTTCTCCGGATTCAAACTGAACTAAAATTAAGCAAACTGAAAATATCTAAATTAACCTGTATCTCATCAAATCAGAATGCATGTCTTTGTGGAAGAAGTGAGGAATGAATGCATCAGGGCA
Organism: Cruciata laevipes; assembly: GCA_963678965.1. NCBI lineage: Eukaryota > Viridiplantae > Streptophyta > Magnoliopsida > Gentianales > Rubiaceae > Cruciata > Cruciata laevipes. The sequence goes on from OY787638.1 coordinate 20,140,938, forward strand.
TCAGTATCAAAACATCAATGTAATAGCCTAAGATCAGACCACATTCATGTCTACCCACTAGACTAACAGATGTGTTTGTTAACATGAAAAAATGGAAAAAAAAAAATCATGCTCAGAAATTGAAACATTCTTTTGAACTAATATTATTTCTTTTTGATCCTGATATTAATAAGTTTCTTACAGCTAAGAATGTTCAAGCCAAATCAGATTTAAATGATATGCAAACTTATATTTGTAAGATTGTTACACATGTACCTTCTTGACTTGAGACCCCTCTTCAACCACTAGATCAACAAACATGAGTTTCTCATCAAAGGGCTTTGAAGGAGGTTCCAACGGGTAAGAGAAGCCCTGTAGCTGATCAGAACTTACTTGACGCTTGTCATCATCAAGGTCCATTGATGGAGGATCAGAAGATCCTTGCAGCTGATTGGAAAACATTTGACGTTTGTCATCAACTAGCATCAGTTCCTCATCAGGGAGTGTTGATGGAACATCAGAAGATCCTTGTATCTGATCAGATATTTGATTCTTGCTATCAACTATCATCAGTTCCTCATCAGAATTCTTTGATGGAGGATCAGATAATCCTAGTGGCTCATCGGCTACTGGCATCAATTCCTCATCAAGGGGATCCGATGGAAGGACAGACAGAAAATATTGTCCATGTTATGCTTAAGAAAGTCTTCATGATTCTTGGTTCAATACAGTTTCCTACGTCTTATATATGCATCAAGAATTTTCTCGGTACTCGGTCACCAGCTCATCTGATCCTCTCAGCCACTTCACGGTGATGCTGTTCATTGCGACTCCAAATGCTGTTATGATTAGTTACTGGAGCGAGCATGGTTCTGGAGCGGGTGCAAAGAACTAGTCTTTCATCCAAGACTACTTCTTCTCTACTTGACACTTTGGTTTGATCAATGAACAACTTTTATGGTAGACAAAAGGAAATGACACTCTTGACTAGACTTTTGATAAGACATGACCATTAGAATCTACAGCAAATTTAACCATAGCAGTAAAGAGCTAGTACCAAATTTAGCAAGGGAATAAATCCATTGAAGAACAAGTCTGAACAGATACTACAAGTCTAAAGACTAGTGTGTGAGATTGGCAAGTGCTTAAAATGCATTAATCTGTGACATGCTTTTAAAGCTACTCAAGAACATACACTGCATCAGAACCGACGACTCGAGCTCCCTTGAAGTTTTCACCCTAGCTAGATATTGATAAAACATTTGTGGTTCCAGAGAGTGGCAACTCCTAAGATACCATAATAATCTGTGTTGATGTGTATCAAAATGAACTGTCCAATGCATATCCAAGAGCTGGCTTTCAGACCTATGGCTTTAAGTTTTTTGTTTTTCCGAGCCATTCACTAATCCTAGGTTGTTCTAGACCACAGCATACAGCTTTTTCTCCATATAATGAATAAGTAGAATCTAGCACAGCTACTAATAATAAGTTATATGAGCAATAAACTTGTAAACTGAAGTTCAAGAAAAACCAAAATAGTAGCATATGTTCTTCAACAACAGTAAAAGTATTGGCTTTTTCAGTACCTGCAGATTCAGATCAATACAAAAACAGCCATTCAACAACAAAAAGCTTCTTATGCATTTTGGTTGTTTTCCAGCATACAGTTTCAACTTTCATGGACTGCAATGTAAAATAAAGTACCAAGGAGCAAAAAACTTGTAAATAAAGTTCAAGAGTGGTGGTTTTTGACACATGACCACCTTATTAATGTAGTTGAGTGCTGGAGGCTTTTCATCATCATGCCTCACTCACCTCGGGCTGACCGGGGTTTCTCGTCAGCCTAAACATAAACACCTGGTTGCCATGCTCGCCTTTTTCCTTCCAGCGATCTGCAACGGTGTACAAGCCATCATACACGTATGATGTAACCATCTTGGAATTGTCCTCATCATCCATCCCCTTGCTACCGCGAACAACCCGAACAGGATTCTTCACTTTCTGGCTGTTCCACAAAGCCAGGTTGCCTCTTTCCAGCTTCTGGTCCACAGGCTCCTTTCCTCTTCCGGGATTTCCCCCTTGCCCTGAATACACCAACACATTCGGGTCCCCGAGATCATCGTCATATCCGCCCGATGCAACGACGCTCACTGCAATTTTCTCCCCATCTTCTGTGGTGAAATCGATTCCACCTTGAAGTGCGCGATGGATGCCGACGATTGCCAGTTCCACCCTGTACTGGAACTCGTCGCCGACTTCGATTCCGGGAACTGGACCGATGAAGTGATGAGGCACTGTGTTTACCTCCATGCCTCTGCTTTTCAGGATCTTGGCTGCCTCGAGATCGATTCTCCTGATCTTCTCAGCTTCATCTCTCTGCAACAGCTCTCTGCACACAGTTTGAAAGGCATCGAGGACACGTCTAACCCTGGAGCGAGCATCGACTGCATCGCCACGCAATTGAGATGAGGAGCTGCGATGAATGACAATTGATCCAATCAATGGCGGCTTAGTTTTCCTGGCCACTGGCTTCCCAGCTCGCCAGCTCTGCTTGCCTCCTGCTGCCATTAAATTGGCTCTGGATTTTGGTTTCTTCTTGATTGCAGGCAAAATCTGCAGACCAGACCTTGTAATTGTATCATCTTGGTCCTCCTCAGCAACTTCTTCAACTTGATGGGACTGTGCATCCACCCCAGAATCAATGGTATCCAGGTCCATTGCAGCAAAAGCAGCAGCATCCAACAGCTTATCCCAGGCTCCAGAATTCACCAGCTTTTCAGATGCATCAGCTTGAATTGTAAGTTGATTCTTGCATGCTTCAACAGGCACAATAGCTTTCTGGGAATTTCCAGCAGTGTCACAAAAGGGTAAAGCTTGCTTTTCCTGAACCTTCAAACCAGTAGAAGTTCCAACTCCTTCAGGCAGATTCTGGAGACCACTTCCAGCAACAACAATCTCAGTGCCTGACACTGCAGAAGTTTCTTCCCAGAAATGCTGATATTCAGGACCACACATGAAAGGATATCGCCGGGTAGCTATTGGCCGCTTCCTTCGATTGCCAGCAGATATCCCAGCATTGACCATTCTGACAGCCAAATAATTCCTCCTGCAAATCGAGCAAACAGCAAAATGAGAGCTCCAGAAATTTAATTAGAAATTCAGGAGTACTTGGGCACTAAACTATAAACTCGGGTTAAAGGGCACTTATCTCTAAACTAATAGTAAGGTGGCTTGGTTTTAGTAAAAGCTCCTTGATTTCAGCAAAACAATAATGAAGGTGGTGTTGATAACAAGTGGGGTGATGTAAATCGAACTACCCTATGGAAACACCCCTCAAACACACATCTACCTATTTTTTTCCACTTTAAATAATCTTAAATTAATTTTTAACTCTTCAAAAACAATACTCAAACACAACCTCATTTTTTCTTCCACTATCATAAACACAACTCAGCTAGTATTCACAGACTACTCATGGACCAATATGATTTTCTTAAACATATTCATTAGTTTTTATATAAATATTGATCATAATTTGTGTTTTCATTAAACAATATTTTATAATTGTCATTAAATAAAGTAAAATAAAAGGGGGAAGTCCTGGGCCCGCTTGACAGGTGGGGTCCCAGCCCAGCAAGCAAACCTGGTGTTTCAAACAAACACAATTGGGGTTGTGCTTCTGTCAAAAACTCTCCAAAACACACCCATTGTGGGAAGTCTGTGTTTAATTCGTGTTTTAGCCAATCACCCTCCATCAAATACACCCCAAACATCCCATTGTTGATGCTCTAATCATACCCATTCCCCCCTCCCCCAACCAAGCACAAAACCATAAAATCAAATTGATACTAGTTAGAATCTAAGAATTTCTGTAGAACTTAATATACAACAATTAAATAGTTGACGGAAAGAGAAAATTTACCCGTAAATTGAAATGGGAATGAAGGGGATGGTTGAGGGCACTAGAAATCCTGATGTTCAATCCATCAATCAACTTCAAGAGGAAACCAAATCTTAGAAGAATGGAGTAGTTTGTGTATTTTTGAAAGGAATGCAGAACACAAGATCCTAAGTGTTGAAGATGAAAAATAATTTTGATAATAGTGAAATTGAATGTCCACAGGGGTATTAATATTGTTTTTGGTAAAAAAAAAGTGGTTGGTGAGGGGACGGTTTTGATAGGGCAATTGACTTATTAGTCAATTATGAATAAATACATTCCTTTATTGCCGATTACCGTTTGTAAAGTCTTATTAATCAAAAGTTTTATTTAATATTAGTCTTACAATATATAACCATAACATTTTTCATAAATAAGGTGTTTTGTTTTATTTTGGCGCATGCTGGAAGTTTTTTCTGTAGTGGCCAGTTTTTTAATTAAATTATCTTGATATTTAAGCCAAAAAGACAGTCCAAAAAGTTGTTTTCAAGATTGAGCTAAAACTTAAGTTTTTTGTACTTAAGCATTTGTAGAAAGTAGTTTTAGGTGTCGGGTGCCTAATTTACCCAATTTTTACATGACCAATTTCATCATATTCCTTTTTGCTCTTGTTTTTAAAACGTGTTTCCATTTAATGTTATCATTTTTATTGTAGATTTTTCTAATTACTTTGTTGTAAGATTTTGCCATTGTTTGTCTATTTCATAATCTTGAAGTTTAGGTAAATTTTTTACTGTTGGAATGATTTGCTGAACTTTAAGATTTCCCACCTCTATATTATTATTTTGTATTTTTAGTTTCATTTGGTGATTAGTTGATGTTACAATTTGAATTGTTTGGCGTGTCTTGTTTTTCCGAAGACTATAAGGTTTGATGTCCATCATCACGGTCAAAGAATAAGAGGTCTGGACTTAAATTTCAACAATGTTTTATGAAATACTGTTCGAGTGATTTAATATCAATTTTCACTCCCAAGTCGATGAAGGTGGTGGGCACGGTGACATGCCTAGGGTGTTGATACACTTGAAATTATGATGTATATGGTGTTGACTTGTGAATGAAGTTACCACTCCCAAGACTTATTAGCATGGTGCGCAGAAGGAACTTATATGTAAGTACACAATCAAGTAAGGGTACCACGTGACCACGGAGAACAAGTGGATTTGCCAACCCTCTACATCAACCCTGGAGAATGACAATCCCTCTAGTCTCAAATATAGGAGAATATGGATTCAGCTATGTCGGGCCACCATTCCTGAATAAATGAAATTCCAAATATAGAGCTTGCCCGATAAACAGAAGCCTAAGAAAAAGAGGCATGAACATGTCCCCATTTTGTGACATATGTTTCCAAGCCACTTAATCAATCTCACACGTGCTTTTTGAGTGTGAGTATGCAAAATGACTCTAGCAAACATTAAGAACGTTTTAACTTCAACAACACACCCCACTCTCACTAGTTTTGTGGTTGGGGAACTGGTTTAGGTTAGTCCCGGAAAAGAATGATAAGAATCTCGAATGCTTTGTGCTATGGAAAATTTAGTATATGATATGTGCAACAACAATTGACCAAAAGGCAGACAGGTACCATAGGGGGAGCTTGGGAATTGTCAATGCATCGGTGGAACTTGAACGGAAATAGATGCAACCTACAACAACGAGACACGACCAATATGGAACCAAACTAAGCAATGAAACGACATGATCATCCGTGGAAACGATCAATCTGGCGAAGTAAACCACATACATGAACAATGTGTGTTTAGGGACATAAACGTCTTAGGAAAGGAATAAGACCACAAGTCCCCCCAACTAATAATTAGTGACGCAACCTACTGCTCACAAATATGAAGAGGATGTCAACATGGTGTGCAAGGGTCAATAGATCAACCGTGTTTTGGCTGGGGATGATGAACCTGTGTGAAATACCAACAACTTAGGCATAGCTCTCTGCAATCCTACGTGCAATGAAACAAACTTCAAGGAAAGAAGCTACTTAGGTAAACATTGTTACTGATTGCGGAAACGTGTGGTCATAAATCAAAAAGTATCATGATACCCCCAAGACAGTAGCCTCCTAATCAGACTGATTCTAACAATAGCAATAGACTTTTCAGGCTATAATATAATAAAAGCTAAAAGACTATTTGTGAACGATGCGACTGTTAGCGCAATCGGGTCAAGTTTGTAACACCCAATCATTATGATGATGAGAATTTCTCCAAACTTTTCAACGTGATTGTTTCCCTTTAATTAATCTACAAGATAATATTTTTTCTGACCAAACTTTTCGCCCAAACCTTTTTGTTCAAAAATTTTCCATCTGATTCCTATCCCGCCTCAACTTAATCATTTACTAGATTATATCTCGAAGGATACCCAAATTTATATTTTTAAATATTTTAACATTAATTTGTATCAAAATTTTAATAGAGTTCAAAAAATGTATATTCAATGTGATACATGTATAATAATTGTTGTGTGCGTGTGTATATGTGTGTGTTATGGAAAAATAATTGTATTAAAACTTTAGGATGAAAATTTGAATGTACATTAATATTATTTTCGCATGAAAGAAAATGGTGTGAAAAGGGGGAGAAAAAGACCAATATTTATCCTATGTACCGTGTGACCTCTGCATCAGTGCTCATGTTTCTATGCAATGAAGAGACCCTGAATCTATTCAAAGTCATCGCGAAAGCCGGTAATTGATCGTGGTTCTCGTCGTGCCAGATTGCGGCCCTACTCGACACCTACTCCCTGCTCACATATGGCGAGGTCGTCGTTGGATATGGCACTGGAGATCACCGGACATAGTTTTTATTGACAAATTGTGAGTAATTTTGGTTATTCTTCTTCATTTAGATGTAAATTTATGTAAATTTCAGAATGGGCGGTGATGCTACCAAAAATCCGTCCGTTCCTCCGGGGTTCACACTATCCGGGTCTCCTAGTTAATCGGCCCGGGGAAGAAGCTCCGGCGTGATGATGAGATGGGGATAGCGGAGAAGGAAAACGTACGGAAGGTGCTCTCAATATAAAGTAGAGAGATATAAGTCACATACCTTGTTCACTGTTTGAGACTAGTATTTATAGCCGAGCTTGCCTGCTTGAGATAAGGTGCAGGACCACTCCCCTTTGTCCCCGTCCGTCCTTCTTTCTTGTCCGGACGTGCCCCCTAGCGGGAAAGGCATCGCCCTTTTGGCGCTGGGCCGTGGACCCTATTATCGGCCCAGTAGGCCTTTGGGCCGGTAATATCACTAGCCCCCCAGACCAGTCATCCGGGTTTCTGTAACGCGGGGAACTGGTCTCGTAACCTTCTCCTGACGTTACTCTTGGTAGGGCCCTTCCGTGTTAAAACTAGTTTCTGACAACGCCGCCTTTTCCCCTTCTGCATTGATCAGTACCTCGTTCACCGTGTCATCATTGCTTTTCCTCCTTTTGAGGTGGCGATTCCTATTCATCCGCCTATATAAGGGGCATAACCTCCCTTCTCACAAGTTACTTTCTGCAAAATTTCTCCAGACGCTCTGCTTACTCGCTCCTTCGCATTTTCAACCAAGTAAGCCCTAACTCCCTATTCTTTTCTTCTCCTCATGGATTCCCCTCTTCTCTCCACCTCTTCATTGGACACCGAGGGAGTTCCAGATCAGTTTGAAGTCCAGTTTAGGGCTGCTGATAACCCGGTTTCCTCCCCGGGTTCCCCTTCCGAGGCTCTCAGCCTCTCCCGGGAGCTAAATATCCCGAGTCCGTCGACCCTGGATGAAGCATGCTCGAGCCTGACTGAGCGTCCTAGTCATTCCCGGGATGGTCAGGATGAGAGGGTGTTTGGCGAAGGAGTGGGTGACGACCTTCCCCGGGGGCCTACTCATGGAGTGCGTCCAGTGGGTCTCAAATTTTTTGATGTCCCCGGGGATTCTCCCTCTCTAGATAGGGATGTTTTAGACCTAGCCAAGCGTTCTTTCATTCCCCTTCCCTTAAACGCCTCCCTTTCTAAACTTCCCCCAGGAGCCTCCGAGCGAGAGGTTGCTTGCATCCCCCGGATCCATTTCCAGTATGGGCTTAGCCTGCCCTTTCCCCCTCTTTTCCTTGAGATTCTTCAGTTTTACAAGCTAGCCCCGACTCAGTTACATCCTAACGGGGTTGTTTTAATCCTGGCCTTCTTACTTAACTGCGCACGGTGCGCCGTTCCCCCTTCTCTCCTACTTTTCCGCTCCTTCTATGCTTTGCGGAAAGCACATGCGTCCTTCCCGGGCGTCTTTTCCTTTACCATTCGCTCCGGGATAAACGACTTCCTTCTTACCAAACCTAAATCTGCCAAGGGATACCTTTCGAAGGGTTTCTTCCTGTGTGATGCCCAAGTGTACCCTATTCCCACCTGGAACGACTCTCTCGTTCCTGAGGACAAGAAGCCCCTCGTCAACCTCCCCAGCATCATTACCAGCGATCACAACCTCCTTCGTCTCTCCCCTTTGAATATGGACGACTTTTTTAAGACCGGAAACGCGGGTTATTATTGGCCTCGCGGGATTTATCCTACTGAGCTCTTCACTCTCCCGCGCATCGCAGCGGTGTGGCCGGATGGAGGTGCCTATTAAGGCTTTTATTTTATTTCTGATTTTTCTTTCATATATATATTTTTCTAACTTTGCCTTTGCTTGATTTTAGTTCAACCCCTTCTGTACGCGGACGTCATGACTTTCGTGGAAAGACCTCCCGCCGGGGATGATCAAGCCGGGATTCCCCGCTTGGGGCAACGACTTTTGCCTGTTCCACAGGTAGCTCCCCCCCTGAACCTTCCTCTACTGAGAATCCGGCCATCATCCCGCAAGGGGTTCGGTCGCGGCAGCGATCTCTCGAGCCGAACCCCTCCGGGTCATCTTCGGCGACCCGCACTGTCGCTGGTCCATCCTCTACCCCTGGGCGACGGTCCTTTATCCAGCACCCAACTTATAGTGGCGGGGCGAGTTCACGATTCAAACGGCCATCCACTGGTGATCTGTCTGGGTCGCCTCCACCTTCTCGCCAGAGGACTGGTGATGTTCCTCCTACTCCTCCTCCTGCTGTTAACAGTGCTCCTCCGCGCGCTACTGCCACCGAGACCATCCTTGAGGGCAAAGAAGAGGTAAGTGTTCTCCCCGGACTTCTTGTATTCAATTTTTATGATTTCCTAAGTTTCCTTAACTCCCTTATTTATTGTGCAGAGCATTGCCTTTGCCGACTCCCTCCTGGCGGACTCACAGTTCGTCGAGGCACTCAACTGAACTTACTCTAAGTATAGTGCGGGGCTGTTCACTAAAATGGAAAAGGAGCTCTGCGAATCCAAAGAGAAGCTGGCCGGGCAAGACGGTCTTACGGCTCAATTGGAGGAGGCCAAAAAGAAGTTGGCCGACAAAGAAAAGAAGCTTGCCGACAGGGAGAAAAAACTGGCTGATGTGGAGAAAAAGTACAGCTCCCTCAAGAAAGACAAGAAGAGTTCTCAACTCGAAGCCTTGAATGCCGTCACACAAAAGCTCCTTCGTTCAGAAGCGTTCGAGAAGAAGTTGGAAGGGATTGCCGCTGCGGCCAGCGCAGATGCCTGTCACGAGATGTATCGGAGTTTGCGGGGTTGGTTGCCCGGGCCCGCGCGTCTTGATGCCCAGGCGTCCTACTATCGGCCCAAGGCCAATGACCTGTTAAACCATCGTTTCCGGGATCTTCAGGAAGTGAGTTTGGAAAGTTTGGTGCCCCAACTGTGGCGATCGCTAGAGATGTCCTCCCGGGCTTCTTCTGCTTCTGATATCAGGAAGATGAAGCTCCCTGCGATCGGTGAGGCCTCTTGCCCCGACCCTGGCTCCGAGGACTTCAATGTTTATGGGGTTGTCCCAGAGACACCCAACTGGACTGAGGGTTACCAGGAGTTTTGCGCCGTCCCTGACAACTTCGGATACCAGGCTGTCTATGAGGGGAAGGTGGATGGGTATGTCGTGGGGCTTGCAAAAGGGCAAGATGATTTGTTGTATCAGTCCCGGAAGTCTACCCGGAAGGTGGGGTTCCCCGGGCGTCCTGAGGATGAGCCTAAAGTGGACGCTCCTGCTTATGGCGGCCCCAACTGGTCTACTGAAGATATAATTGAGCTAGAAAGAAGATGGGAGAAGGCCCATGCCACCCTGGGGGAAAGGGATTCTGCTGCTGACAACGTACTGCCCTAGACTCCAGTCTATGTTTTCTTCCTTTTTGTAGTTTTTTTTTTGTAATCTTCCTCCCCAGGAGGCTCATGTAGAACTTGGCGTTGGTGCCTATTTTGATTAATACAAAGTTCTACTTCTTAATGATATTACCATCTTTTGTAGTCTGAGCGTCCCCTAGAGGAGATTCTCCCGCGTGGGCCCATGCCTTATGTTTTTCCTCATCATAGTAGTTCTTCCGGCACCTATTTCTCTCTCCCCCGCGCTGGATGCCTCCAATGCTCTTTCCTTCAGAGGAAACTAGCCCATTGGAGGTTTGGAGGCGACCAGGCTACCCGGGCATTAGCTGAGGCGGGGTTGGATTGCTTCCTTCAGGAGTTTGGGTCGATCCGGGTGCTGGTGGCGTTTCTTAAGGCAGTTGATGCCAAGTTTGGGTCGTTGAACCAGTGCTTCGACCTTTCTTCTGATCATATGCGGGAGGCCCTGAATTCTCACCAGACCATAGCTGAGCTGCAAGCCCTTCACGACGACTCCCAGCATCGCACTACCAAGGAGCTAGGCATGGGTGAACTTGAGCGGGCGCAAGAGAAGCTTAAGAGTCTAGAGACCCGCACTGCTCAGAATAGACTACTTGGTGACTTGGAGAAGGAGAATCGGTCCCTTACTCATAGGAACAGGGTCCTCCAGGATGCTCTACTAGTCACCCGGCTATCCTATCACCTTTTGGGTCTTAAGAATGGCTTAGTTGGGGTGTCTCCCCTCACTGATATTCCAGCCGGGGTTCGTAGGACGATTGAACGCATGGAAGCTAACCCGAAGAAGTTTGGTGAGGGAGCTCCCAATCATAAAGCCTATCTGGACGTCGTGGAGTGGCATAATAAGATAGCCGCGGGGGAGGTTGAGCCCTATCCCTCTAGTCTCCGCCGAGTCCCTGCCCGAGTGGAGGTGGATGTGGCGTATGAAAGATACGAGGATATGTCCTTATCTATCGCCCCGGAAGAAGTGGCACGCCGGATAAGACACATCCAGGAGATTGCTGATTCCGGAGTTACCACGAAGGGCATCAAGACCGCTGAGGACACCCGCATCAGTCGGGAGGAGAAGGGCAAAAGTGTAGCAGACTTGTTTCCTAAGTACAGGTTTGTTACATCAGCCGGGGTTAGGAGGATGCGCCTGGCAGAACCACTTCCCGAAGGATCCGTTGTGGTTCCTATTGCGTGGAATCAAGCCCTGGATGCCCGCTTCGCCGAAGATCTCCTGTCCTCTCAGTTCTTCGGAGGGGGTTTCCGCCCGGGTAACCCTGAGGGTGCTTCCGGGTCAGGTCCCAAGTGGGTGTAGTAGCAAATAGATAGAAACAATCTGTATGTAAAATGCTTTGTAATATCTTTGAAATTTATGAATCAATGAATAAAAGTTTCTTCAAAAATCTCCTCATTAACTCTGTAAATATTACATTCTTTTGGTCCCCGGGCTTCATTCAAGTCCCGGATCCAATCTAGCGGGGCACCCGAATGGGAGCTACCCATGGGTCCCTTTTTCAATCCTTCCTCTAAACCCGTGACGAGGCCAAACGCCGGGGTTATCCCTCCGAGCATATTCATGCTTACGGGAGGAGGCATATCCATGCCTGGCATATCCATGCCCTAGTAGCTAGGGTTCATCGTGGGGTATTCTACTTCCCGTAGAACCTTCTTAGATTAGCCACATTCCATCTCCTAGGAATTTCCTTCCTCTGCTCGTTCTCCAGCACGTAGCTCCCTCCCGGGTGTGTTTCCTTCACCTTGTATGGTCCTTCCCAATTGGGTGCGAGCTTCCCCTCCAGAGCTTGTCGGCTCTTGTCATTTCTTCTCATCACCCAGTCTCCGGGGGCGAAAACCTCCTTCCGCACCCTTCTGTCATGGTACCTCTTTACTCGCTCCTTCACCTTGGCTTTCTGGAGTGCTGCATTCTCTCGTTTTTCTTCCAGGAGGTCCAAGTCAAGGCGCCGTCCAGCATCTTCTTCTTCCGGGCGTTGGTGCTGAGCTCGAGGGCTAGGGATCCCAATTTCTGTGGGTATCACTGCCTCCGACCCATATACCAAGCAATATGGGGATTCCCCGGTGGCCGAGCTTTCTGTAGTCCGGTGGGCCCAGAGAACGCTGGGCAACTCCCAAATCCAATTTCCCCGCGCGCCTTCCAAGCGGGTTTTTAACCCTTTGATGATAGTGCGGTTGGTGACTTTCATTTGCCCATTCGCCTGGGGGTGGTACACAGCTGTCAACCTCTACTCTATGCCATACTTGATACACCATGATTTGAAAGGATCATTTTCAAACTGCGCTCCATTGTCCGTGACTATGATCTTTGGGATACCGAATCGACAAATGATGTTCTTCCAGCAAAACTTAACACAAGTTAATCCCCGTATGTTGGTGAGTGGTTCTGCCTCCACCCATTTGCTGAAGTAGTCGATCGCCACAATCACGTACTTAGCTCCTCCCGGGGCAGTCGGGAAAGGCCCCACCAAGTCAATTCCCCACCTGCTGAAAGGCCAGGCTCCCGTGACCCCAATTAGCTCCTCCCGGGGCACATGGATTAGCGGGGCAAATGTTTGACATGCCAAGCACTTCTGAACATGCCCTTCCGCATCTTTGAACAACGTCGGCCAGTAATACCCCAGTCTTAAGATCTTCCTAGCCATTGTGCGAGCTCCCTGGTGACTCCCGTTAGACCCTTCATGCACTTCCCGGATGAGGTGTTGGCCCTCTGTCCTTTCTACACACTTGAGCAAAGGCTGGAGATATCCCCTCTTATACAACTCCCCGCCCTGGATTACATACTTGGGCGCTTTAACTCTCAGCTTCCGGGCCTGAACCCTATCCTCCGGGATGGTTCCTTCTTCTAGGTATGCCCGCATAGGAATGATCCAGGATTCTTCCTCATTTACTACCATCACTTGGTCGTTTTCCTGGTAGCTCCTCCTTCCTAGTACTTCCATGTACAACTTTTGGTTAGGCTCAGGCTTTAATTCCGAGGAGGCCAACTTGCTCAAGGCATCCGCTTTACTATTTTCCTCCTGGGGAACTTGGACCATGTTGAAGGTTTCGAACCCGGCTACCAGCGGTTTTACCGTTTCCAAGTATTTCTGCAGGCTCCTCTCTCGGGCTTCATATTCTCCTTTTACCTGCTGTACCACAATCTGAGAATCGCTGTATGCCGTGAGAGCTTTGATGTCCATCTCCTTTGCCAATCTTAGTCCTGCGATCAAGGCTTCGTACTCGGCTTCATTGTTGGTTGTTTTGAAAGTGAATTGGACCGCATAGGGGTATTCTTTCCCTTCCGGGCTAATTAACAAGACTCCCGCTCCACTGCCTCCTGAGTGTGCCGATCCATCTACATACAACCTCCAATCCGGGACTATTTCAGCCTCGGTCATCTCCTGCTCTTCCTGTATCCTTGCTTCTGATTCCACCAGAAAGTCTGCTAAAGCCTGCCCCTTGATAGCCCTCCTTGGCTCATACCGGATTTCGTATTCCCCCAACTCTATAGCCCATTTCATCATTCTCCCTGATGCCTCCGGCTTGAACATGACGTCTGAGCGGGTAATTGGTGAGGACTACTATTGAATGGCCCTGGAAGTAGGGTTTGAGCCTCCTTGAAGTATGTACCAGTGCTAGAACTAATTGCTCCAATTCAGTATACCGGGTCTCTGCCCCCCGAAGTGCCCGGCTAACAAAGTAGATTGGATGCTGCTTTCCCTCCTCTTATTTGATTAGCACGGCACTTACTGCCTCCCGGGATGCCGCTATGTACAGGAAAAGCTCCTCCCCCGGGTATGGTTTCTTTAAAGTTGGCAACTGTCGAAGGTGATCTTTCAAGTTTTGGAACGCCTTCTCACACTCCCCGGTCCACTCGAATGCCTTGGCCTTCCTGAGAATGGAGAAAAAAGGTAGCTGCCTTTCTGCCCCCCTTGATAAGAATCGACTGAGGGCCGCGAGGGAACCTGTCAACCGCTGTACTTCTTTCACCGATCTGGGGGAGGTCATCTTAGCTATGGCCTCTACCTTTTCCGGGTTGACATCAATGCCACAGCTTGACACCATGAAGCCCAGGAACTTCCCCGCTCCCACTCCAATGGTACTTTTGGAGGGGTTCAACTTTAGATTGCTCAACTCAAGTTTTTTGAACATCTCCTCCAGATCGTTCAGGAAAGCCCCATAAGACCTGCTCTTAACCACCATGTCGTCGACATATACCTCCATGTTCCTCCCCACTGGGTCCTTAAAGAGTTTGTCCACCATTCTCTGGTAAGTAGCCCCCGCATTCTTCAATCCAAAGGGCATCTTCTTGTAGCAAAAAGTCCCAAAATCGGTGATGAAGGAGGTTTTCGCCTTGTCCGCTTCATCCATCTGTACCTGGTGATACCCTTTATGCGCATCAAAGAAGGCCAGCACCGAGTACCCCGCGATAGCCTCTGCCAGCCGGTCCAAATTCGGGAGAGGGTAGCTGTCTTTGGGGCAGCATTTATTCAAATCTGTAAAGTCGATACACATACGCTAGCTTCCGTCATGCTTCTTTACTAAGACCGGGTTAGCTATCCACTCTGGGTAGATGATTTCCTCGACTACCCCGGCTCTCTCCAGCTTCTTCACTTCATCCTTTATGAACTCCGCTCTCTCCGGGGCTACAGGTCTTTTCTTCTGCATGATTGGCTTGGTTGCCGGGCTTATGTTCAGCTTGTGTACCCCCAATTCTGGCAACACCCCTACCATGTCCTCCGGGCTCCATGAGAATACCCCTTGATATCTGGCCAAGAGTTCTTTCAATGCACCTTTTACTTCCTTCGGGAGGTCTTTCCCCACCGTGACCACCCCTTTGTCCGCCACTCGCATTTCTTCCAACTCTTGGCGGGGAGCTTCTCCATGCACCGCCCCGACTGCTTTCTTTGCATCTAAGACCGCCGTCATCATGCAACTTCTCGCGACCGCTTGGCTTCCCCGTACGACTGCCACTCCTTGCGCGGTGGGGAACTTCATTGTCAGCAGGTATGGACAACTCGCTGCCCGGGCTTGGGTTAGCCATGGCCTCCCTATAATTACGTTGTACGGTGAAGGTGCATCAATAACCGCAAAATTGCATGTCACTGATATCCTCTTGCTCCGGTCCTTCTCGTCCACCATACACACTGCGAGGGGAATAACACCTAGAGGAACTTCAGGTTTGCCCGTGAACCCTGACAAGGGAGACGAAGGAGGTTTCAGATTCTGTCTCCCGATTCCCAATTGATCGAAGCAGGAAGCGAACATGATTTCCACGCTACTCCCATCGTCCACAAACACCCTCTTGATCAAAAGCCTTCAATCTCCGCCGTTACCACCATTGGGTCTGAGTGGGGTATCTGTGGCGGGGCTGCATCCGCTTCAGAGAAAGTAAGAGCTTCGTCGGGGCGAAACCTTTTCCCTTCAATCTCCCCCGGGGGAACATATCGCGTCCGGGCGCGGATAGCGGAAACTGACTGGCATGCTTCTCCGACGTCTCCGCTTATCACGTTGATCATTCTGTTTGGTACTGGAGCTGGCTCTACTGCCTTGACCGGTACAGCGGCTATGGCGGGCCTCCCCGGGGCCCTGTTGCCTTGGTTACCTTGGGCTCTCCCATTTCTTTTCCCTGGGTTAGGCCTCCATCTTCTCCGGGGTTGCTCCTGAGGTTGGTCCCGGGGATTCTCCTTCTTTGCTTCTGTCGCCACGCAATCTCTCAGCTGTCCCCGTTCTATCAACTTTTCTATCTCATTCCTCAGCCCTCTACACCCCTCTGTCGAGTGTCCATAAGACTTGTGGTAGGCGCACCATTTGTCCGCATTTTCCCTAGACGGGGTCCCCTGGATGGGCAGCGGGTCCGGGAACAGATCTTTGTGAATAGCATGTATCTCTGTCCGGGACTTGCTGAGCGGGGTAAAAGTATCTGCCCTTGCCCGGTTCACCGGCGCAGGACCCGAATCCCTCCTATTTGGGTCAGCCACCCTCCTCCTTTCCATCTTATCCGGGAGGAATCCCCCAGATTCTTCTTTCCTCTTCCGGGTGGCGTCATTAGCTGCACAGTACAGTTGCACCGCCATCTGTAAGTTGTGAAAGGTTTCCGGGATGTTTTCCATCAATTTCTGGAACAACGCCATATCCCTCAAGCCATTTATGAACCCGCTAATCACCGCCTTCTCCTGCTGCTGTCTGTCTATGACCTTCATGCTGTCGTCCATGTACCTTCGGTAATATTCCATTGGCCCTTCCGCAGCTTTCTGCCGAGTGGCGAGAAGCTCCGTCAGTTGCTTCCCTTCCTTCTTCAATCCCGCGTACCGGAACAGCAGAGCCTTGGAGAAATCATAATAATCCCTAAGACTCTGCCGGGGCAAGGAATCGAACCATAGGAGACAGTTTCCCCTCAGGTAGCAGCCTACCAACTTGCATCTTAGTTCTTCCGGGAAGTCCCGTGATACCATTAAGTTTTGATATGTCCTGACAAACTCCTCCGGATCTGTCTCTCCATTATATGTTGGGATTCCCTCCGGGACCCGAAGGCCCGGAGGCCATGGGTATGCCAGCACCCGAGGTACCCATGGGGAAGTGGGTTGAGCTCCGTTTCTCCCCACTAACTTATCCAACCGCGCCTCCAAAGAGTTGGGGTCCTGTCGTGCCACCTGATAGCCCCGCATCCTATCATCCTCTCTGCAGTATCTCTCCGGGTAACCGTAGCTCACCCCTATTGACCCATACATGGGCATAGAATACTGGATCGGGTTCCCCTGGGTTCCTGGGGCCTGATAACCCAATAATTCCGCGGGCATGACTAGAAGGTCGTACCCGGTCTGCTCCATTCCCCAGCTAGAACGCGGGTAGTAGGGTGGAGCATGTGGAACTAAATTTGATTGTTGTCCAGTAGCCACTCCTCCTCGGACTCCGAAATTCGGGGGAAAAGAAGGTGGGACGGTTGAGGAATTAATTTGCCCCTGTACTCTTGGCGGCTGAATAGCCCCGTCTAGATCGATAACTTCCCTTTGATGTCCCCGCAGGGGGCCTGCCAGGTTCCCTCCAGGTTCCCTTCGTCTTAAGTTTTCCCGGGTAGAGAGTACCCACTGGCGGTACAACTCCTTGTTGGCTCTCATGAATTCCAACGCTGCTGATTCCTCCGCATTAGCTGAGGGTTGCCCTTCTTCCGGGGAAGCTGGTTCCCGAGTTTGAGGGTTACCTACCAGGTATTGCCCCTCCTCCCAGGTTTCAGGTTTCCGGGCCCGGGGACTGCCTTCCCTCGCGGGCCTAGGCTCCTGCTCGTCCTGGTACTCTCTTTCCGATTCGGCTTCGTCGGAGGCAGTTTCCACGTGACCATCCCGTGGCACTCCTAGCTCACGCTGGTGTCTAGCCTCTTCCTGCAACTGCCTCAAGGTCACGTCATCTCCCGGGGGTAGAGGAGGACCACTCCCTGAAGGTGCCACGTTCTTCTTCGGGCGCCCACGCCCTCTCCTTGGCGACTCCATTGTTGCAAAGGTGGAACTGGTCCCACTGGGCGTGCCAATTGATGCTACCAAAATCCGTCCGCTCCTCCGGGGTTCACACTATCCGGGTCTCCTAGTTAATCGGCCCGCTACAATCCTGCAAAACAATCCCCGGGAGGCGTCCCGGGGAAGAATCTCCGGCGTGATGATGAGATGGGGATAGCGGAGAAGGAAAATGTACGGAAGGTGCTATCAATATAAAGTAGAGAGATATAAGTTACATACCTTGTTCACTGTTTGAGACTAGTATTTATAGCCGAGCTTGCCTGCTTGAGATAAGGTGCAGGACCACTCCCCTTTGTCCCCGTCCGTCCTTCTTTCTTGTCCGGACGTGCCCCCTAGCGGGAAAGGCATCGCCCTTTTGGCGCTGGGCCGTGGACCCTATTATCGGCCCAGTAGGCCTTTGGGCCGGTAATATCAGGCGGTGGAGAGGGCAATTTTCACAAGCAGGAAGAGTAGTTTAGATGTATGTGAGAAAAGTTAATGATCCAGATGGATCTGCCCATTAACCTGAGAAGCTTTCACATTACTCCTATATATTTGCAATTTAGTATGTTCCTATGTTTTGTTAAGTTATAGACGGTCTCTCGAAAGATTTTCTCTTGATTAATTAGTCAAAACTCAAGATATTTCCTATTGCATTTGTCTACTATTGAAATTAATTCTATAAATTATCTTTTTCTTATGTGCGTGGGTATACCACTGTTAAATAATAATATTAAAACCTAACATGTAGATATTGGTTAGTAGTTGGTAAGTAATTAAGATAAGATAATTGATTCATTGGTTAAAAACTAAAGATAAACATACTTGCTATATTGCATTTTTATATTATTGAAACTAACTCTAGAGACTATATTTCTAATTTCTATGTGGGTGTATCACTATAAGATAATAATATTAAAATTTAGTCCACATATGTTGGTTAGTACTTGGAAAATAGTTAAGATGAAATTTTCCATATTTAGCTTTGCCACATGAGTGATGCTGCCTCATAGGAGAATTACTCTTTCTATTAAAACTCAACCAGAAATTAGTTGGTAGTTGAGAAATAATTAAAATACGAAAATTGATTTATTAGTTAAGTCAAGATAAATATTTCCTATATTGCAGTGAAAATGTCTCCTTAACGCATCCACATAGTTAGACAGTCTCATATAGCCTAAAAAATAGTGAATAAGTATAAATTTATCCAAATTAATACAATACACAAGCCAGTCTCTGTGATGTTTCTCACCATTCGACAAGTATTTGGTGTAGAATTTAGAAGAAAAACGCCTAGTTCCTGGAAGACCTCTAGAAGCTTTTCCAACCAAAACATCCCTCACATGCCCTTTTTCTACTAATAAATCCTTCCAATTGGGGGCAAGATTATCCCAAACTCTCGGATCATATATGTTGACAATTTTACCATCATTTTCCTTAACATTATCATTCAAGTTCCCTAGAGTTTCATTAACATCATCAAGGTCAACACCATCACCTTCTAATCCTTGTTCTCTGGGTTCTTTCTCATTAATTTCCTCAGTAACATCAGCATCATTAAAATTTGGAGCAACATCTTCAAAAACGATATCATTCAATTGAAGTAAGTCTTCGTTACTTGAAGGTCCTGAACAATTTGCTCTTTTCTTTATAAAAAAGCCGTTGAATCTCCCCTTTTTGTTTTTCGGCCTCTTTTTCTTCCTTTTTCTTTTTCTGGCGCTTCTTACAACCTGGTTCATATATATTTCCTCTTAGGTCCAGATACACTATAATAACAATAAATACAAAGTTTTGAATACTGATTAGGAAAAATATATATACTTGCAAGATTTGAAACACTATTTAGCACTATAACAGAGTGATTGAAACAAAAACCATTACCTTGCTTCATCGTATTTAAGCTTCAAATCCATATTCCCAAAATTTCAACCTTCAAACTTCAGTGGAACTTGAATTGGATCCGAATCACGAATTCGATTTAGATTATATCACGACGAGATGATTCGAATCACGAAGTTGCAAAGATTGGCCCTAATCCTTGAGCGCCAGAAAGCCGTCAAATAGACGCAGAACCCAGGAGACGTTTATGTCTGTCTCGACATAGGAGAAACCCAGAGAATCCTAGTTTATTTTAGTTTTAATTAAAACTATCCTAATCTAAAGACCAATTCTTGGGTGAGGCAGCCTCACCCAAGAGGCAAAACCAAGTAAACACTATTTGTGGTGAGTTTTGATGAATTGACACAAATGTTTTGATGAGGTGACATGTTTGATGAACTGACACCGATATTTGATGAGGTGGTAGTGAGTTATAATGAGTTGGTAGCAATGAAAATTTTCTTATTTGGCCTTGCCTCATGGGTGAGGCTGCCTCACAGGAGAATTACTCTAATCTAAATTGGATAGGAATTGGAAAAGTCAAATTATTTAAAAAAAAACCAAAGTCAGCCCAACAAGCCAACAAGCCAACAAGCCAACAAGCCAACAAGCCCTTACATTTAATAAATTAAGTTTGCAATTGTTTTGTTTTGTTTTATTAAAGCCAAATGGGCCGTATGAGGCCTGAACACAAATATACATATATAGGATTTTTTTGGGGCCCCTGATCAGCTGAGGTGATACAAATATAATAGGCAATATCGTAAAATTATTAGTTCGATTTTTACCTTAACAAGAATTAGAGTTTTTTCTAAAATGGTCTTTTTAATCCTGGTAAGATTATATTTTATTTCCTTATAGTTGTAGGAGTTTATTATTTTCTTAGAATATGGGTAGGATTAGGAATTCTATTAGGGTTATAAATATTGTTCTTCTCATTGTAATAGACAGACTTTCAGACTTTGAGACTTTAATGTTAAGATTAATACAAGAGATTTCGTGATTCGGGAATTTCGACTTTGAATTATGTGTTCAATTTTAAGACTCGGTTGCAGTCGCCCAGGGACGGTGGTTCGTGGTTTTTCAGGTAATTATTTGATGGTTGTTAGGTAATTATCACATCCCAGATAATTATTTGACGACTGTTGAATAATTATCATATCAAGTTTGTGTTTATTTTGCATGTCCGATGAAGCTAAGTGAGTTACGTGGAAAATTCACATCATTCGGCCCTGTGCCAATGCACATTCGGCCCGCTGTCAGGCCCGGCCCTGTTGGATATGGCACTGGAGATCACCGAACATAGTTTTTATTGACAAATTGTGAGTAATTTTGGTTATTCTTCTTCATTTGGATCTAAATTTATGTAAATTTCAGAATGGGCGGTGGAGAGGGCAATTTTCACAAGCAGGAAGAGTAGTTTAGATGTATGTGAGAAAAGTTAATGATCTAGATGGATCTACCCATTAACCTGAGAAGCATTCACATTACTCCTATATATTTGCAATTTAGTCTATTCCTATGTTTTGTTAAATTATAGACGGTCTCTCGAAAGAATTTCTCTTGATTAATTAGTCAAAACTCAAGATATTTCCTATTGCATTTGTCTGCTATTGAAATTAATTATATAAAATATCTTTTTCATATGTACGTGGGTATACCACTTTAAAATAATAATATTAAAACCTAACATGTAGATATTGATTAATAGTTGGTATGTAATTAAGATACGATAATTGATTCATTGGTTAAAAACTAAAGATAAACATACTTGCTATATTGCATTTTTATAGTATTGAAACTAACTCTAGAGACTATATTTCTAATACTAATTCTCAATTGAGACCTGTCTCCATTGAGACCAAAGATTATATGAGACTGTTATTGATTGAATTAAGCTCACACGCCGATTTCCTTGATTGAATTTGTCGTTGGTGAAATTGACCAATGAAATGATCAAGGAAATTTGACCGAAACATCAAACAAATTGAACGAAAGATCAAATTAACTGAAAAATCAAGGCAAAACAAAAATACTCAAGCACATTGATTGAAAGATCAAACAAACTGACTAAAAAATCAAGCAGAAACAGTAAATGCTCATTCCCCTGCTCTTGGTCTCCACAAGGACAGGTCTCACCCAAGACTTTCTCTATTTCTAATTTCTATGTGGGTGTATCACTATAAGATAATAATATTAAAACTTAGTCCACATATGTTGGTTAGTACTTGGAAAATAGTTAAGATGAAATTTTCCATATTTAGCTTTGCCACATGAGTGATGCTGCCTCACAGGAGAATTACTCTTTCTATTAAAACTCAACCAGAAATTAGTTGGTAGTTGAGAAGTAATTAAAATACGAAAATTGATTTATTAGTTAACTCAAGATAAATATATTTCCTATATTGCAATGAAAATGTCTCCTTAACGCATCCACATAGTTAGACAGTCTCATATAGCCTAAAAAATAGTGAGTAAGTATAAATTTTAGAGAAGCCCCTATAGTTTTGGAAAATTTGTCGTTGTCGCATCATAAAACTTGCAAAATAGGTTTGAGAATAGTGCATTTGTCTCTAGTTGAAATTTATTCCAGAGAATATTTTTCAAATTTGTATCTGGACATACATACAAATGTAAAATAGTGATTTCAAAATTTGTATGTGGGAACAAGGATGATATGGGCTCAGTGCCATTTTAAACCAAGCGACATTTCAAACCAAGAGATCAGTTTTATGTGCTTTCTAATGTGTTGTGTCTCTAAACATGAAAGTCTAAAACATACTAAATCAGCATGATTTCTTTGTAGTATCATTCAAACCTTCCACTTTTAAACACCTTACAGAATCAGTCAATCTAGGAAACGAGAATCTACTCCTACGCCGGTGTCCTGGCCACCGGCCTATTTCTCATATCTTAATGCCGCCAACAAACAATCAACAAAGGAGTAAAAAAGTAAGTTTTAGTTCAACCTTTCAACCCAATAAAATTCACTACAGGAGAGCAACTTTAACTAAATTTGATATCCACCAAATCACAATCCATTGCCTTCAAGCCATTGAGACTTGAACTAAGTTCAGTTCAATTTAGTTCAACTGTTGCTAGTGAAAAATCACACAAATTCCATATGCATTACAAATGCAGTTCTGAAAATATTGCAGCACACAACTATCTACACAGTAAAATTAACAGGCGTAAGCATAAATTTCCATCCTCTTCATTAATGGTGATCATATTTCAAGTGAGCTACTAAATGTACACCATAGTAGCATGCATTAGGAACAAAGAACTATTAATAGATGTCAGAAATTTACCTGAGTAGCATATGTGCGCTGAAAAGGACTCTTGTCATGATTTAGCTGCAAAACACATCATATTCAGAGACATTAGTTAGAGCAATTGAAAGGGAATAATAAATAAAATTCGAGCACTACACAATTACTGAAATACCGCTGGAAAGGGAACAACCGCCGCCGGGAAGTACCACCGCCGCCAGGTCCGCCGGGAAGAACCGCCGCCACCGCTGGATTAATTAGAACCTCCGACACCGCTGGATTAATTAGAACCTCCGACGTAAACCACAAAATTCTCAACCCATTGATTCGACTTGATATGGGATTTGATTTTTTTGTGAGATCTGGAGAAGATTTGGTTCTGATTTGGTAAGATTTGGGGATCCAAAATTTCGGGTGCTCTCTGTGCAGATGGGGTTTTGCCCGTTTTTGCCTAATCTCCGTAATTCGCATTTCGCAAATGCGAATTAGTAATTACACATGGTCATTTCCACTTATTATTTTACCTCTGTTAAAAAAAACTTCGCATTCAGCAAATGCGAACTAGTTTATAATTCGCATTCAGCAAATGCGAAACACCTAGAATTAGAAAAACAATCAAATTTCGCCCTATAATTTTCCTAATTTTTTTTTTCCATCACAAAACTGTAAATTTTTCAAAAATAGTGAGTAAGTATAAATTTTAGAGAAGTCCCTATAGTTTTGGAAAATTTGTCGATGTCGCATCATAAAACTTGCAAAATAGGTTTGAGAATAGTGCATTTGTCTCTAGTTGAAATTTATTCGAGAGAATATTTTTCAAAATGTAAAATAGTGATTTCAAAGAAAGTTGATGAAAAGGGGAAATCTGTTTCAGATCAGACATGCCTGAATCCTCTAAGAAAGTTGATGAAAAGACATGTAGAGGATCAGACAGACAAGACATGTAGAGGGTCCTTTGATAGAGTGTCAGGCAGATCAGACATGCCATCTTTGATGTTGTCATTAAAATAGAGCGCAGGCATCTCCTGGGAAAGGACAAAGGAAGAGAACTTCTAAAATGTAGAGCAATGTAAATTATATGTAAACTTCATAACTCTTAATTACTTGCCTCATTATTCATAATGCCTTCAAGCTCGCCATATTCAACATCTCGGAGCACCACCGCATCAGGCAAGTCACTAGTAATCTTCTGCTTTGCTTCTTCCTATACCAAAAGAATTTAAGCTCTTCAAATGAACAACTTTATCCATGCAAACATAATTAAGACAATCTATTTAAACTATATATGCTACCTTGAACACAACACACAACACTTTTTAATGTAAGAACTAAGATGTTTTACAGTTTACACAATATTCTTTTCAATGAACCAGGGCATGATTTGCAAACATATTTCCAAATCACAAAAGGAGAGCTTTAAATAATCAAGGAAGGCAACATTTGCCAATAAGCAAAAAGCATCAGGCATCAGTATCAAAACATCAATGTAATAGCCTAAGATCAGACCACATTCATGTCTAACTACTAGACTAACAGATGTATTTGTTAACATGAAAAAATGGAAAAAAAATAATCATGCTCAGAAATTGAAACATTCTTTTGAACTAATATTATTTCTTTTCGATCCTGATATTAATAAGTTTCTTACAGCTAAGAATGTTCAAGCCAAATCAGATTTAAATGATATACAAACTTCTATTTGTAAGATTGTTACATATGTACCTTCTTGACTTGAGACCCCTCTTCAACCACTAGATCAACAAACATGAGTTTCTCATCAAAGGGCTTTGAAGGAGGTTCCAACGGGTAAGAGAAGCCCTGTAGCTGATCAGAACTTACTTGACGCTTGTCATCATCAAGGTCCATTGATGGAGGATCAGAAGATCCTTGCAGCTGATTGGAAAACATTTGACGTTTGTCATCAATTAGCATCAGTTCCTCATCAGGGAGTGTTGATGGAACATCAGAAGATCCTTGTATCTGATCAGATATTTGATTCTTGCTATCAACTATCATCAGTTCCTCATCAGAGTTCTTTGATGGAGGATCAGATAATCCTAGTGGCTCATCGGCTACTGGCATCAATTCCTCATCAAGGGGATCCGATGGAAGGACAGACAGGTCAGAAAAGCTGTGCAGCACATCAGAAATTATCCTTCGACACTCATCATCAGCTACCTTGAGCTCCTCATCAGGGTGCTGAGATGCAGGATCAGACATTGTGAAAACCGCTCACAATCAAACAAACCTCAGCCTTATCTGCAATACAAAACTGGTCATTATATACCTAAAACTTTTATATCATGAATCTAATGCATTTGAAAAAACCTGGAACACTAATGAAAGTTCTTAATATGAATAATACTTGAGGATTAACACCTCATTAGGTCCTAATTAACTCCTTAGTTGCTTTCCTTCAGTTAGTCATCAGCCATTTACCATTACATATGACACAAAAAATCATTATGATACGCCTTGCTACAAAAATACCTCGGACTGATTCGCATTCAGAGGACAACAAATCAAGACAGTCTTGTAGAATGTACAGCAGTAAAGATCACCTAAATACTGGTACATGTAATTTTTTTAATACGAATATAATGCATCTATAACCTCACAATCAGACCTTAACTAGACCCTGATACAGGAATTTGGGGTCCATAGCATTATCTTCCAAAATTGTATTCCTACCATTTAGTCACTCATCAGATATGAGACATCTACCACATAATTCATTACATACTATGACAGAAACTGTTATATGTGCCGAAATACCAAAACAAAAGGACAAACAACTCAAGATAACTATGTACAATGTAACACAAAAAGGAGAAAATCACACACATACACATTCCAGAAAATGGTCAAGAAAGGATTTTTAACCTGAAATGAAGCAGTGTCCTGCTTCGCTCTGAATGCACTGAGTAGAGAAAAATGAGGTGGTTTTATAGATGAAGAAGCAGATGAAGAAAAGGGGATTTCCCATCATGATTAATAGAAGGGATTTGCAGGTGTGTGGGGATTCTATAAATGGATGTATAGTAAGGATCTTTTGATTGCTCATTCTTGGATAATGGAGCCTGGAGTAAAAGAAGAAAGCTGGATTGGGAGCAGACTAGGTTTTTAAACCTTGCTTGGTTTTTTCTATGAAGCAGCAGAGCATTGAATTGGGTAGCTGTGGAACTGTATTACCCTCTGGAGCCTCCATAGCTTTTCGTTATGATGACAGTCTTGGTTTTTACGACACGCCTTCTGAATTCTGATTTTTTTTTTTTTTTTTTTGAAAATAATTCTGATGTTTTTTTTTGAAGTATAATTCTGATGTTCGATTTTGCTAGAAATGGATAAAAGCTTTATAGTCTCTTTTCAGAAAAATAAAATAAACTAGATCTGTCTTCTTTCTGACTGAATTTGAGAACTAGTTTTTGAAGAGTTGGTTTTATCCTTTTAGGCCGTTCACTTTTAGTTTGGGCGTGCAATTTAGTTTTGTATCATTAAATTTATGCAATTTTAATTTAGTTTAGTTTAGTATTGTTATACTTTTAGTTTAATTGAATGTGTTAGGTCCTATTTGTCGTTGTCGCATCATAAAACTTGCAAAATAGGTTTGAGAATAGTGCATTTGTCTCTAGTTGAAATTTATTCCAGAGAATATTTTTCAAATTTGTATCTGGACATACATACAAATGTAAAATAGTGATTTCAAAATTTGTATGTGGGAACAAGGATGATATGGGCTCAGTGCCATTTTAAACCAAGCGACATTTCAAACCAAGAGATCAGTTTTATGTGCTTTCTAATGTGTTGTGTCTCTAAACATGAAAGTCTAAAACATACTAAATCAGCATGATTTCTTTGTAGTATCATTCAAACCTTCCACTTTTAAACACCTTACAGAATCAGTCAATCTAGGAAACGAGAATCTACTCCTACGCCGGTGTCCTGGCCACCGGCCTATTTCTCATATCTTAATGCCGCCAACAAACAATCAACAAAGGAGTAAAAAAGTAAGTTTTAGTTCAACCTTTCAACCCAATAAAATTCACTACAGGAGAGCAACTTTAACTAAATTTGATATCCACCAAATCACAATCCATTGCCTTCAAGCCATTGAGACTTGAACTAAGTTCAGTTCAATTTAGTTCAACTGTTGCTAGTGAAAAATCACACAAATTCCATATGCATTACAAATGCAGTTCTGA
Organism: Cruciata laevipes; assembly: GCA_963678965.1. NCBI lineage: Eukaryota > Viridiplantae > Streptophyta > Magnoliopsida > Gentianales > Rubiaceae > Cruciata > Cruciata laevipes. The sequence goes on from OY787638.1 coordinate 20,167,883, forward strand.
TAATATTGCAGCACACAACTATCTACACAGTAAAATTAACAGGCGTAAGCATAAATTTCCATCCTCTTCATTAATGGTGATCATATTTCAAGTGAGCTACTAAATGTACACCATAGTAGCATGCATTAGGAACAAAGAACTATTAATAGATGTCAGAAATTTACCTGAGTAGCATATGTGCGCTGAAAAGGACTCTTGTCATGATTTAGCTGCAAAACACATCATATTCAGAGACATTAGTTAGAGCAATTGAAAGGGAATAATAAATAAAATTCGAGCACTACACAATTACTGAAATACCGCTGGAAAGGGAACAACCTCCGCCGGGAAGTACCACCGCCGCCAGGTCCGCCGGGAAGAACCGCCGCCACCGCTGGATTAATTAGAACCTCCGACACCGCTGGATTAATTAGAACCTCCGACGTAAACCACAAAATTCTCAACCCATTGATTCGACTTGATATGGGATTTGATTTTTTTGTGAGATCTGGAGAAGATTTGGTTCTGATTTGGTAAGATTTGGGGATCCAAAATTTCGGGTGCTCTCTGTGCAGATGGGGTTTTGCCCGTTTTTGCCTAATCTCCGTAATTCGCATTTCGCAAATGCGAATTAGTAATTACACATGGTCATTTCCACTTATTATTTTACCTCTGTTAAAAAAAACTTCGCATTCAGCAAATGCGAACTAGTTTATAATTCGCATTCAGCAAATGCGAAACACCTAGAATTAGAAAAACAATCAAATTTCGCCCTATAATTTTCCTAATTTTTTTTTTCCATCACAAAACTGTAAATTTTTCAAAAATAGTGAGTAAGTATAAATTTTAGAGAAGTCCCTATAGTTTTGGAAAATTTGTCGATGTCGCATCATAAAACTTGCAAAATAGGTTTGAGAATAGTGCATTTGTCTCTAGTTGAAATTTATTCGAGAGAATATTTTTCAAAATGTAAAATAGTGATTTCAAAGAAAGTTGATGAAAAGGGGAAATCTGTTTCAGATCAGACATGCCTGAATCCTCTAAGAAAGTTGATGAAAAGACATGTAGAGGATCAGACAGACAAGACATGTAGAGGGTCCTTTGATAGAGTGTCAGGCAGATCAGACATGCCATCTTTGATGTTGTCATTAAAATAGAGCGCAGGCATCTCCTGGGAAAGGACAAAGGAAGAGAACTTCTAAAATGTAGAGCAATGTAAATTATATGTAAACTTCATAACTCTTAATTACTTGCCTCATTATTCATAATGCCTTCAAGCTCGCCATATTCAACATCTCGGAGCACCACCGCATCAGGCAAGTCACTAGTAATCTTCTGCTTTGCTTCTTCCTATACCAAAAGAATTTAAGCTCTTCAAATGAACAACTTTATCCATGCAAACATAATTAAGACAATCTATTTAAACTATATATGCTACCTTGAACACAACACACAACACTTTTTAATGTAAGAACTAAGATGTTTTACAGTTTACACAATATTCTTTTCAATGAACCAGGGCATGATTTGCAAACATATTTCCAAATCACAAAAGGAGAGCTTTAAATAATCAAGGAAGGCAACATTTGCCAATAAGCAAAAAGCATCAGGCATCAGTATCAAAACATCAATGTAATAGCCTAAGATCAGACCACATTCATGTCTAACTACTAGACTAACAGATGTATTTGTTAACATGAAAAAATGGAAAAAAAATAATCATGCTCAGAAATTGAAACATTCTTTTGAACTAATATTATTTCTTTTCGATCCTGATATTAATAAGTTTCTTACAGCTAAGAATGTTCAAGCCAAATCAGATTTAAATGATATACAAACTTCTATTTGTAAGATTGTTACATATGTACCTTCTTGACTTGAGACCCCTCTTCAACCACTAGATCAACAAACATGAGTTTCTCATCAAAGGGCTTTGAAGGAGGTTCCAACGGGTAAGAGAAGCCCTGTAGCTGATCAGAACTTACTTGACGCTTGTCATCATCAAGGTCCATTGATGGAGGATCAGAAGATCCTTGCAGCTGATTGGAAAACATTTGACGTTTGTCATCAATTAGCATCAGTTCCTCATCAGGGAGTGTTGATGGAACATCAGAAGATCCTTGTATCTGATCAGATATTTGATTCTTGCTATCAACTATCATCAGTTCCTCATCAGAGTTCTTTGATGGAGGATCAGATAATCCTAGTGGCTCATCGGCTACTGGCATCAATTCCTCATCAAGGGGATCCGATGGAAGGACAGACAGGTCAGAAAAGCTGTGCAGCACATCAGAAATTATCCTTCGACACTCATCATCAGCTACCTTGAGCTCCTCATCAGGGTGCTGAGATGCAGGATCAGACATTGTGAAAACCGCTCACAATCAAACAAACCTCAGCCTTATCTGCAATACAAAACTGGTCATTATATACCTAAAACTTTTATATCATGAATCTAATGCATTTGAAAAAACCTGGAACACTAATGAAAGTTCTTAATATGAATAATACTTGAGGATTAACACCTCATTAGGTCCTAATTAACTCCTTAGTTGCTTTCCTTCAGTTAGTCATCAGCCATTTACCATTACATATGACACAAAAAATCATTATGATACGCCTTGCTACAAAAATACCTCGGACTGATTCGCATTCAGAGGACAACAAATCAAGACAGTCTTGTAGAATGTACAGCAGTAAAGATCACCTAAATACTGGTACATGTAATTTTTTTAATACGAATATAATGCATCTATAACCTCACAATCAGACCTTAACTAGACCCTGATACAGGAATTTGGGGTCCATAGCATTATCTTCCAAAATTGTATTCCTACCATTTAGTCACTCATCAGATATGAGACATCTACCACATAATTCATTACATACTATGACAGAAACTGTTATATGTGCCGAAATACCAAAACAAAAGGACAAACAACTCAAGATAACTATGTACAATGTAACACAAAAAGGAGAAAATCACACACATACACATTCCAGAAAATGGTCAAGAAAGGATTTTTAACCTGAAATGAAGCAGTGTCCTGCTTCGCTCTGAATGCACTGAGTAGAGAAAAATGAGGTGGTTTTATAGATGAAGAAGCAGATGAAGAAAAGGGGATTTCCCATCATGATTAATAGAAGGGATTTGCAGGTGTGTGGGGATTCTATAAATGGATGTATAGTAAGGATCTTTTGATTGCTCATTCTTGGATAATGGAGCCTGGAGTAAAAGAAGAAAGCTGGATTGGGAGCAGACTAGGTTTTTAAACCTTGCTTGGTTTTTTCTATGAAGCAGCAGAGCATTGAATTGGGTAGCTGTGGAACTGTATTACCCTCTGGAGCCTCCATAGCTTTTCGTTATGATGACAGTCTTGGTTTTTACGACACGCCTTCTGAATTCTGATTTTTTTTTTTTTTTTTTTTAAAAATAATTCTGATGTTTTTTTTTGAAGTATAATTCTGATGTTCGATTTTGCTAGAAATGGATAAAAGCTTTATAGTCTCTTTTCAGAAAAATAAAATAAACTAGATCTGTCTTCTTTCTGACTGAATTTGAGAACTAGTTTTTGAAGAGTTGGTTTTATCCTTTTAGGCCGTTCACTTTTAGTTTGGGCGTGCAATTTAGTTTTGTATCATTAAATTTATGCAATTTTAATTTAGTTTAGTTTAGTATTGTTATACTTTTAGTTTAATTGAATGTGTTAGGTCCTATTTGTCAGATCTTTTCTGTAGATTAGTTCAGTTCAATTAGTAAACATCGAATCATTAAGGTTATTTAATTTAAATTTACTGATTCATTTAAATATATTAATTTTCACTTCACCACAATTCAGTTAAGGCCCTGTTTACTAGAGCTTATTTTTTGTTGTACTGAACTGAACTGAAAAAAAAATTAAATTTACTGAATTGAACTGAAAAAAATTTAAATTTACTGAACTGAATTGAACTCAAAAAAATTTAAATTTACTGAACTAAACTGAAATAAATATAAACACATTTTTATATAATTTAAACATAAAACACGTTGAAGTGATATAATCTGAACTGAATTGAGTTAAGTATCATTAAATTATAGTGCAGATGATATAAATTTATCTAAACTGAACTGAATTGTTCTGAATTGAATTGAACTAACCTGAAATGAACTAAAATAACTAATCATATGATGAAGACATATTATATTTGGTTGAGCCGTATATCATAATATTATATTAAATAGATATCAGTCATTGAATCGTATATCATAAAATTATATTTCAGAAGATGTGAACTGATCTGAATTGAATTTATCTGAACTGAACTGAACTGAAACAAAATGAACTGAACTAATTAAAAATAGTCTATAATGAGGCATATTATATTTGGTTGAGTCGATTTCATTGGAGTATAAAAAGTAAAGGTTATGGTATATTAAAGAAACATATTGAGTTGAATATCATAGTCATGTATTTTTGAGGGGATATGAGTGATGGAGTTGTATGGCCCTGTTTACCAGAGCTTATCTGTATATCAGTTCAGTTCAATTCAGTTCAGTTCAGTTCAGTGAAATGTAATTTGATGAAATTCAGGTTAATTCAGTCATGCTGATTCCATTTTTCAATACATCAATTTTACTTCAGTTCAGTTCAGTTCAGTACCATCAAGAAATAAGCTTTAGTAAACAGGGCCTATATCATAATATCATATTAAAAAAGATGTGAGTCATTGAGTTGTATATCATGAAATTATATTCCAGAGCATATGATTTGAACTGAACTAAACTAAACTGAAACGAACTGAACTGAACTAATTTAAAAAGTCATATAATGAAAACATATTATATTTGGTTGAGTCGATTTAAATGAATCACGATTCAAATAATTATATTCTATTTATATAATATAATAATTATATTATATCTATAGTAAATATTAATTTTCAGTTCAACAAGAAATAATCTCTAACAATAGGGTCTTACTATTTTTAAAAAGTTAGAGAAAGTTTTGGGTGAGACCACTGATCAAATATAAGTTATATTCCACTCATCTGATCAAAAAAAGTCCTTGAATTTTTACCAATTAGAAGATGAACTAAATATCAGTAAACAAAATTGTAAAATTTTAATTGGGGCTTTATTGAACTGAATTGCACTATATTTAGCCAAATTTAATCGGTTGATGTGATTTTAAAACACCTAAACTGAATCAAATACCACGAAATTTAAATTTAAATTAAAATAAAAAGGTGAAATGGAGTTGAATTGAGGTGAAAAAATAGGTGAATTAGTGAACTTGATGAAGCTGAATTGAATTGAACTATTTTAACTAAGCAACCGTTAACTAGACCAAAACTATAAAAACTGAGATGGAGTCCCACTGAGTGAACTGGCCGGGTTGAATTTTAATTGCATTTGAGGAAGCTTAATAAAGCTAAGTTGAGTAGAACTAAATAAAAGTGAACTAAACTTAACCTAAATGAATAAGGGTGTTGAATGTTGATGTTCAATAATTATATTAAGTAAATATAAATTATATAATTTAGTAACTTCCATTATTTTAAAAATCATGTAAAATGTACCCCTACAAATAATTTTGAATTTAGCTTCGTTACAGTTCACTTTTTTTAGCTAAGTCGAATTAATTTCATCAAATTTAGAAAAAATAATAATTAAGAAAGTAAGGCCCTGTTTACTAGAGTTTATTTCTTGATGTACTGAACTGAACTGAACTGAACTGAAAATTGATGTATTGAAAAATGGAATCAGCATGACTGAATTAACCTGAATTTCATCAAATTGCATTTCACTGAACTGAACTGAACTGAACTGAACTGATCTACAAATAAGCTCGGGTAAACAAGGCCTAATTCTCTATCAATTTTAAATATTACGCACAAATTTTGAAAGTTTGTGCATAGTTTCACTCTCACTTTCACCATCATTGCCCTTCTGGAGCTAGAGATGCATGATGCAAGAAAGCTTTTTAGATGCGGATTAAGGTACTAAATTAAACAATGAAACATAGTTTGTACCACAATGAAACATCATTCTAAATGACAGAACCTCAATGTCAACAAAATAATCATCTCAGATCAAAGCTAAGCAAACAATAACAAAAGTAACTAGCTTTCTAGTAAAGCCAGAAAGGTTCCCTGCTACTCGATGAGAATCGGTTTCTCAGTAGATTTACCAACACAAGAAGGAGATGAATCAGTCCTCAGTATAACAACCTTGAACGTGATCTTCTTCGAGCTGTTCTCCAATAACTCGAAGAAACAACAATCGCCCGTCTTCAGCTTATTGTCAAGTACAAATGTTTTCCAGCTTCTGTACTCGAATACTTTGGCTTTGAGGTGACCGTTGTAAAACGTGTTCCATATCTTGCCATGATAATTAAGGACAGCAGGAACCTTCTCCTGAGGTAGCACTTCGACCATTGTTGTTGGAAGGAACTGTGAGGAACAATACACATAAGAGATTGTCGATTATATAACATCATTTCCAGTTTCATATATGTAATTAATGCTTTCTGAATGCGTAAAGGGATAGATGCAGAGAAAAGAAAATTACCAGACAATACTTGCGACTGACTTGTGAAGTTTTAAGAATCATGTTAAAACGGTGGTTTGTCAGAGAGAATGTATGGTATTCCAGATTGTCTGCTTCTGCTGCCTCATCCACCGATTTAATAGCTTGTTCCTCAACAGTTAGGCCCTGGTTTAAAGAGTGCATAGGTTATATGGAAACATGCAAAACTGCATATATTTATACCCTTGAAACTATACCGTGACGATATGTTCATTAACATGAACAAATAAATCAGATCAAAAGTGACCTTTTTCTTTACCGAAATGTGGCTCAGACAGGTCATATATTTTGGTGAATTGGTCAGTGATGTTTGTAGTATGTAGAGCCATACAAATAATATGTGCACTTAACTCTTGATTACTTACCATATTTGTTTCATGTTCTATATCTTGGACCACAATCCTTCCAGATAAGTCACTAGTAATCTTCTGCTTTCCTTCTTCCTGCTCCAATACATATTGAAGGACTTGACATATGCATACATAATCAAGAGAATCTATATAAATTAAAAAAAAGTTCGATGCATGCCCTTAAATCAGCCCTTATGATGCAGCCTTTGTTCACAATTTACAACACCTATATGATGTTTTACACAAACCAGAAAATTCTCGGAATCATGAAAGGCAACACTGTCCTAACACACAAAATGTACCTAGGCATCATTACGAAAACAACAATGGAATGCCTAGTCTCCACTTAATATACATATCATCATCATCAATGAGAAAAGTTCATTAGCATGAAAAAATGGACAAAATCAAAAGTCCAAAAAAATAAATGAAACAATGATTCTATTTTCTTATGTAATCTATTACTAATTCTTATCTGATCACTCTAATGATATGTTTCTTAAAGCAAAGTGTGTTCAAACCAAATCAAATTGAAATACAAAGGCAAACCCAGTCTGTAAGATTTGTTACATAAGTACCTTCTCTGCTTGAGACCTGTCTTCAACCACCGGATCAACTATCATAAGTTCCTCCTCAATGGACTTTGAAGGAGGTTCCAACGGGTACAAGAATCCACGTTGGTCGGAATTTAGCGTAAGTTCCTCATCAAGGTTCATTGATGGAGGATCGGAAAATCCTTGCAGCTTCTCAGAAAATCCTTGATGCTTGTCATCAAGTACCATTAGTTTCTCATCTGGGTTCATTGATGGAGCATCCAGAATTCCTTGTAACTGAAAAAATACATAATCAAGATAACCCATTTAAAGGATACATATGTATGAACATACAATACCTCTAGCAGATGATGCTCTAAACAGAAAATTTATATTCAATCCAGGAAGACAAACCATATTCATCCATCAATTAACCAGGACAGGTTTTTACTAATAGCCTAAGATCATTTCCACTTTGAAACATTAAATATTATGGAAGGAGACCTCTTCCTCACACACAGGAAGCATCAGTGATATATACTAAAACCAGGCAAAGTGGGATATGTTCATTAGCATACTTAAAAGTGCTTTATTATCTTGTTCTCTAATCTCTCAGAAAGGAATTTTTCTTTTGAAAATCAATTCCATTTCGTATCCAACCGTGCTATTGATAGGCGTCTGTGAGATGAAAGTGTTTCAAGTCAAATCATAAAAAATAAGAAGCCAAACTCCAATTTGTAAGATGCTTTAGATACACACCTTTTGAAATTACAATACAAACACACAATCCAAGAACAATGTAGACTGTAGAATATATGATAAAACAAACGACAATGCATCAAGAGAACCGTGTAAATTCATTTTCAGACAAAATGGGAAATGGGAGAAAAAGCAAAGATAGATTCATAAACCTGGAAGAGAACTGTGTGACTGTGTGTGCTTCACTCGGATGAGCTGGGAAGAGTGAAGAAAGTGAGCTATATATGTAGAAGAAAAGGGGTGATTCTATTTGCGATTTGCACCACCTACTTATAGGTGGACCAGATTAGGGTGATGTAATCAAGATATAATTACTTTATTTATTAGAAAATCTAATTATAGCAAGCACTACCAACTAGATTAGTAAAATTTTAATTTTTTTAACTATTTAATCCTTTTTTTGTTTACAATAATTTTAACTATTATTTCATACTATCTACAAATAATGAATAATGTTAATAATTTTAATATTGTTGATTAAAAAGGACGTTGCTTTTTTTTTTTTAAATAATTATTCTCAAGTTTTTTTTATTTTGATAATTATTTTCTCTGAGAAATAAAATACAATAAGTAACATTGAAATTTTTTCTTATAAGCTTATTAATTTGTATTTTTTAGAGTTAACATTTTAAAAATAGCTTGCAAAAAATATCATATCATGTAAATCTACATATATATTTTAAAATCTAATTGACATGATAATAATTATATTTGGGTGTATATATTACCAAATATAATTAGTCAAATTGATCTAAAAATTAAAAAAATTGAAATTAATTGTAGGTGGTGCAAGTAAAATTGTTTTCTATCTACACCACCACAAATGGGACATTACCCTACCAATAGTCCCACATTTTTATTATCCCAATGTTATTTGCACCTCAACCCCACTAAAGGTGGTACAAATAGCCACACCCGAAGAAAATGGCTATTAATTCCCATCGTGTTTAAGACAGAATATTTGGGAATCCGACAAATTGCTGGAAAATCCATGCCTAGGTTTGTAGAGCTGCTAATGTACTGGGTAGTAATTCAGGCGGCTGTGAGGTTTTCGATGTTTGAAAATGTTGGCTGGTGAGACTTTTAAAGTTAGAGCATCTCCAGGAGATGGTACCGAATTTGGACCTGCTTGTAATATTTTAAATTGTTGCAATCCACGTAGACGCTGCTTGACGGGCAGTACTCCTCGACCTCGATTGTTACATTCTTGCATTTATTATTCGTATATTTATACGTAAATATGCCTGTGAATAATATCTTCCAAATGCAGCCAAAAATTATAATTTATTGTAATATATGATTACTATAACTTTTATTTAATTTCATTTTCATATAAACAAAATATAAAATAATTTTGTATATGGATGATATTCTATATTAAATAGTATCTCAATTATAAATATATATATACTCCACTTTCACTTTCACTTTTGTCAATTTAATTTCTCGAGCATTGAATAAATTGTTAAATAATTAAATATATACAATTAATCTAATCTAATTATAATATAATATTTTTTTCTATAATTTTATTTATTTAATTAACATTTTAAATAAAAAATAACATACAGATTCATCATGTATTATTTAATTATAATATGATATAGTACAAGATTGTTATTCATAACTAACACATATATTTAATAAGTATTTAAAATGCTCGAGTATAAAGTTACACAATATTTTTTTAATACTTTTATGTAATGAGTTATTAAAAATGTGCGACCAATCCAAGCTATTAAATTGGTAGCTTACCATTATTGAAAGGTGTTGTTTGACACGTCATTGGTTTGAAGTATGACATGTCAATGCAAGATGTAGCTTACCATCCTTATCTTTTACTATCTTTTTAAACAAAAACATGTAATATATTTATTTCTCAATATAACACAATTTTTATTCCCGTATAGAATTAAGATTTGACTATGCTCTACTAGTAGTTGTGATAATGTGTGAATAGCAATAATTATTTTTAAAGTAATTGAGAATATGAAAATAGAAGAAATTAATTTTTGCAGTAATTGAGAAAATGAAAATAGCAGTACTTAAGGCCCTGTTTACTAGAGCTTATTTCTTGATGTACTGAACTGAACTGAACTGAACTGAACTGAATTGAATTGAACTGAACTGAATTGAACTGAACTGAAGTGAAAATTGATGTATTGAAAAATGGAATCAGCATGACTGAATTAACCTGAATTTCATCAAATTGGATTTTCACTGAACTGAACTGAACTGAACTGAATTGAACTGAACTGAATTGAACTGAACTGAACTGAACTGAACTGAACTGATCTACAGATAAGCTCTGGTAAACAGGGCCTTAATTTTTCAAAAGAAAATAGGTATGTATCATTTTTTTTCTTTTTAAGGTAAACCATCTTATTAGATGGGAGGAATTATATTTGGCTTTCTCATGCATTCAAATAAAATAAAGGTTACAACAAAAGCTACAAAGCTCAGTTTCAAAAACAAGAGCTATAAAGATTTATGCACTTTCTGCTCATGTGTTTCTTTTCCAATAAATTGTACATTCCATTCTATACCCAGACCACTCCTAATGTCTTTCCATTGCAGGAAAACATCACAAATCCATGCAGTTTATGGCTACACAAAGGAGAATCTACTGGAAGCAGCGTCATCACCATTTTTTGAAGTTTGTTCCATACTAATAGTCAATGTTGTACAGTTATTGATTTCAAATCACATTCAAGGGCTAAGTGGCTTTTCGATCTGCCCCTTGCAATGTAATCCTCGCTGAGGTAAACTTGTGTTCGGCAAGTGTTATTTGACTATAGGCTCGAAAGATCTTGTACCTTTCAAGTTTTTTCATTCGAACAGTTAGGGTTTTTCTTGGACATCCCAAGTTTTTTCATCCTAATTGTTAGGATTTTCTTGAACTCGTTGTACCAACAAGACAAACTATTGAGCTTATCATGGTATGGGGAGCCACATAAATCATCCTCCACCATTGCTGGTTTGCCTTTTAAAAAAATACTCAATTCAAAAACAAAAGAAAGGGTAAATAACAGCCCCCGACCTCTCTAAGTGACGAAAATAGAGATTATCCAAAGGATGTTCACTAAACCTTCCTTCCATACAAGTTACGGGGTCGTTTTCCAGGCAACCCACAAGTTTTTCCGTCTTCCCGACCCACATGCAATCCAAAGAGTAGAGTTTTACAAGTTTGAATTATACAAGAAAGCTCCAACAATATTCTTGAATACTTTTTCTGTTCATAACAAAACCAAATCATCCAAGGAATCATAGACCAATGCTAATCGTCGAGTGCAACTGGATTCTCACTAGATGTACCATCAACAGGAGCAGGGAAGGCAGTCTTCAGTATTATCACCTTAAAAACAATCTTCTCCGAGCTGTTCTCCAACAGCTCGAAGAAGCAGGCATCCCCAACCCCTAGCTTGTTGTCAGTGACAAACTTGCGCCATCCGCCGCTGTTAAACGTGTGGGACTTGGTGTAAAACAGGTTCCAGATCATGCCATTGCAAAGAAGGAGAACAGGAACCTCTGTTTTTTCTGGCAGCACTTTTTGTATTTTAGCTGGAAGGAACTACAAGGAGCAAACAAGAGATTCTAGGTTACATTACATTCCAATTCTATTATTTACAAATTAATGCACAAACATAAATGTCCTCTCAATGTGTAAAGGGATTGATAGATATCTTACCGCAGAAAAAGAGGGACCCAAATGCGACTTCGAAAGAATGAAATCAAAGCGGTGGTTTGTGGGAGAGACAGTAGCGTAATCGAGCTTGCCCGCTTCTGCTGCCCAATCGACCGACTCATGACGAACCTGTACATATGAAAGATTAAGAAATGCTAATATATATATACATATATATATATATATACATAAAATAGCTTTTAACAGGTGACATTCTTCATCAAAGATAAATACAAATTAATCTATATAAACCAAGTATTGGAATTTATTACAATTAAAACCTCTGAATATTTATGTTTGAGTTGCTTACTTTCTCACATGAACACACACAGACACACCCTTATGCACGCTTGGTTTCGATCAGTTGCTTACTTGCTCTACCAAATTGAACAAGTAGAAAATATGCAGTTCTTCACAATTTCCCCAAGAGTTAATGTCTCTCCTTTAGGTAATGTTTGATTTGTTTGTTACATTTGATTTAGATGATTAAGGTCATTTTAGACTTCTACTACCTGACTACTTACTGAAAGGATTAAATCACAATTACAGACCTGCAACTGAAAATCCTTATACTACTGATCCTTATACATGGTTAATAACAGTTTTCCTTTTTTACCTTATTTACGTATAAGAATAACAGTTCCTTTTCTTATATTATGTTCTGCTGCTATTGGTTCCCTAACTTCACCCCTCTTTAGTTTAAGACTTGATTCAATAAGCTATACAATGTATGCTCTATTCAGTAAAGTTTCATGGCAAACAGAAGGATTAATGCTGGTATTGGTTCTAATTTCAGGTTTCCATGAAACTAGATTGCATGGAAAATCTGCATCAGTTGTCGGATAAAATCTATGCAAACAACGACCGAGTGCTCAAAGTTTAGGGACAATCTTGCAAAAGCTATTTTACTTCTAATCTTTGTACTCTGGAGCACTAAGGTTGTTGAGATAATGTTACTTTAGAATGATTATGTTTGTATAATTTTTCTTGTTCTATTTCCTTTTTGTTTGAGATTATGTTCCATGAATTTGGAATATATTTTTCGGCCACATAAATCTTGATTAAATTGTGTGATGAAAATACGTTGGGAATAATTTAATGATAGGGGGTCTGAAGTGTATTATAATAGAATAGATTATCCATATTCCCTTATCTAAATATGAAAATTTTAAAATAAATCTAAGGCACGAAGTTTAAAAAAAAAAGATGTAGTAGTGATAGAATATTCCAATTCTAATTCTATTTTTATTTTTAATTATCCAAACAAAAAAATTGGAATTACAATTCAATTGTTAAGTAATTCTTTTGATCATCCAAACACTATGAACTGTAACACCGATTTCTTAGTTTCAATTCTATTGAATTTGAACACCAATTCCAATGACATTTCTAGCAACCCTAAAAGCGATCCATTCTTGATCCCTAAAGTGTTATTAATCATATAGAATACGAAGATAATCTTATTTAAACAATATCTAACAATGAGCCAGGCAGCTTAATGTTTACATATACCTGCTTCTTGACCTGGCCGGATCTCTTTCCCTTGCCCTTGTCCTCATCGAGACGCACGTGCGTTGATGAAGAACCAGCCATCTGCGCGCAGTGCAAATTAAGTTTATTAGATACCCTCAAACTGGTACACACACACATATATATATATATATATATATATATATATATATATATATATATATATGTATATGTATATGATCCGAAGGAATAAAAAACAAGCCTTGCAAATTTACAAAGGCAATCTAACCAATCTGAGTTGACAGGAATACAGGATGTTCAGGTCTGGCCTGGCGTGAGATTTTGCAAAATTGAATGAAGAAAGTTTTTTGTTTTCTCAACGAGAAAAAATAGTTGCACTTAGATAAAATCTGAAACTAGAATAATTGTGTCAATCCCATTTAATGATTCGATCCTCTCTTATTCGGTAAAGTCAAACCGAACCGACTTTAACCATAAATTTCTATTCATATGTATTAAGAATTGATATAGTAGGTGTATTTTTAGATTCATCATATCACATATTTTCAAATTGTCATTTTTGTAGAAAAATCTTAATCATAAAAATGAAGATATTTTTTGTCAAAGTCGACTTAGTTTGACTTTGAAAAGTCAATTAAACAGATTTGGTTGGTTGGGATGGATAGAGTACTATAGAATGGGCTTTTACTAATTCAGAGCAAGTCCAACAGTTTTGCTATAATACAGATATTATTCAAATTTGGAGATTTTGACGAACTTTTCATTCGAATAGAATCTCTATACGATTCTCCATAATAGAAAAATCTGGAGAGAAGGAAAAAATCTCTATGGTCCTATTTGGGAAATACGTTGATAGGTGATCCAATTAGTTGTTAGCTATTAATTAGATAATTTCACTATATGTTTTGACTACTAGTTTGAAAATGCGTTGTTTGGTAAATTACAAATAGTTGAGAGTTGTTTCATTTTTGTTAACATAAAAGGACATTATTACAATTTTTTATTTAAATATAATTTTAGATTATATTATATTATAATAATAAAAAGGGTTAATTTTTTAGGTTTTGGATTACTTATTTTGAAATATATGAAAAAATAATTTAAATTACTTATAATTTTTATATTGGTATTAGTCATTTAAAGTGATGTTCATTCCTATATGTGTATGTGATGCAGATAATCTTTAAAATTTTATTTAGTTACCATTCGCGTTTATATTTTCCATATATTTAATTTGATGGATCATAGATTATTACAGGATATTTTTGATAAATTGTGTAGTAAAATGTAATTAATTATGTACTTTAATTGAAAGATAAGGACTATCTGTTGCCCGTTGCTTGGCGGCTTTCTCCGCTTTCTAATGCGAGAGATCTGGACTTACTATTCAGGTACTAAGAGTATCTCCAATGCTGTGGTAGTCTACCAAAAAAAAGGAGACACTTGGCAGATGGAGAATAGACCTTCAGTCTTGTAGTGGCCATGGCTGCACATAGACCATCTCTCAAGGTATCCATGAAGCCCAGCTCGGAGCTCGGCTTCGTTGATTCCCAGTTTAATGGCATAAAGATTTCCTGCGACCCCGTTGAGTTCTAGGCGGTGCCGGCCAACATCACCGCCCCACTTCGGCCTTCTCTCCAGCTTGTGGCCCGTAGGATCTGTCCATTCACGAGGAAGAAATCAAACATTTGAACCATAAGAAAAAGAAGTTGCAGTACAAGATGATTTGGTGGGAGGCAGGAAAATGCTATGTCAAACCTCGTCGTCAACCGGGTGGCGTGAGGGTTCGGATGAGTCAGCAAGACAACTACATCATCATCAAGATTAAGTTTCTTCTCATCGACGCGCTTTGATGAAGGATCGGACATTATGGAAGATTTCTCACAAATGAACCAAACCTTGACAATTTAACCTTATCTGCAGTACAAATGCAGCCTATTAGGCACCTACAAATCGGTACATATACTTCGAACACGAATATAATACATTTAGACTCTTACACTTGGAAAAGAAAAATTGGATACTATGAAAAATATGATATCTTCTTAATCTTAAAAGGGGGAATCCCCTCTTCTACAGTGAAAATTTTGGTCGTTATTATATTATTAAATTACTGTTCCTTACACGTGTCCTCACGCAGCGGCTCAACTTCTTCATCTTCTCTTGCTTTCGAGAAATCCACAGTTTCTCCATTTTCGGTCTCTACTCTCTTCGCCATTTTTATCATTTTCAATCAGTTCTACCGAGTGGGAAATCAAGACTGTACGATACGATTGGAACGTGATGCGTACCAAAGAAATTTCACCTGATTATCCGTCTCTTCCCGGAAGAATCTTTTGCCACTTCATGTTAAATCGTCGTGTTCTATGTTAGAGAACAAGAGTGCCCATGTTTCCTTAGGGGAAGCTCTGGATATGGTGCTATCGTGACCTTGTTAGGGATAAGGGATGGAGCGGCGCCGAAGCCGATTTCTCCTCAAGCTCGCACTATGGAGGTAATCCAATTATTTATTTTTCCTTTTTTGTGGTATTAGGCTTTGATTTTACATTATTTTGAGGTTGCAGGTTTTGCAGTGGCAATGAGGGAAATTTGCAATCAGATTTTATTCTACTGCATAGTGCCATATTGAACAGTACAATATGGTTATAGTTCAATAGCTGTTGAAGTTATTTAGATTAGAAAGGTAATTGCAGTAAATAATTCGATTGGAATTCGATTGATAAACCTTTTTTGTTTTTAATTCTGTGTTTGAGTAATCTGTTTTCTTGCACTTTTCTTAGGCTTTTGATAAGCTGCATTCAAGGTGGTCGATGAATGGTCTCAGTAAGATTTCTTTTAGAATCTGTAAAGGTTAGTGTTTTAGTTGCAACACTACAAGAAAATATATTGATGCTGGGATCCAGCTTCTTGTTCCCTCGGAGAATGTGGATGAGCTTCTTGAGCATCTGAATGTAAAGTTCTCAATTTTACTGCTCTCTTTCTTGTTGTTGTTGTGAGTGTTGTTCGTTTTTATGTGTTGAATGTGCCATATGAATGGATTAAGAGTGTTTCTTTTCCTTTGTATCAGCCATTGAGTTTGTTATTTATCTCTTATGAATATAATGACTGTGTGTAAAATTTTTGATTTTTGCTGTGATGATATTGGAGCATATATACTTCTGTGGCTGATTCATTTGGGAAGAAGAACCCTAAAGTTACTCAAATATTTAGATGTAGGCATCCATTTGCACGCACTAGACACGAGTTATAATTGTTTGTTTTCCTGAGCATTGAATTTGATTTCTCTCCTGTTTGCAGAGTGTTGAGGCTCTTTTGAGCTTGTTGAGGCAAGACTGTTCTTGTGTTGTGCGAGGTGAAATAATGCCTATCAAGGATGGGCTGATTTCGGCCAAGGTGTTTGGACATGTTAGTGTGGATGTCAGAGTTTTAGTACTATCTTGCATTCATCAGCTTATGAGGCTTACTGCTCCTGAAGCACCCTACGAGAATGATGCAATGAAGGTCAGTAGAACAAGATTTCTATTCACATTCTGTTAAAAGTTCATTTGACTGTTTGCAAGTTGGAAGTCTTCAATCAAATGGATGGAATATATGTAACACGTTACTATATATATACACGTTTTTTGTATTCAATATATATATATATATATATGCAATCACGAGAAAAATGCTCATTTTTTACAAAAAAATAAAAATTTCTATTTTTATTTTTAACAAAACATTTGGTTGGTGTAACTTTGCAAGGAAATGTATTTCGGCATTCTTCCAAGGCTGACGTGTCGTCAATATATTATTAACCCCAATCATGAGTCAGTTGAATTGATCATAGCCTTTTAATCCATGATTAATGATCTTTTGTCATTACATATATGCAATATTTACTTTCCAAAGACATTTGATTATGCACATATTGTTAAGGCTTTGCCTGTAACTGGAATTGTGTTTGCCAGACCTTGTTGATCAAGCTAAATGGTTTGAATCCTTCTGTGGTTTCACTATCACCTTGTTCTGCAGTATTTGTTTTGGTTTATTTTTTTTGTGCTTCCCAAATAAGTGATTTGTTTATATTGGATGTTACATGAAATTTCTGATTATGACCTGCTCATTCATTTTGTACTGCTTGTCACGGAAAAGTTTAGATCTACGATTTGTTTATTTGTTTTGTATTGCTTGCTCACAAACTATGTGACTGGTTCAGGTTGGAAATGTGGAGGGCCAAGTCATTGAAATAAAATTCACTACTACATCTATTTTGACTGCTGAAAAATTCCCAGCTATAGGGCCTAATTCTCTGCTTTGCAGCCAGGTTGGTATTATTCTGTCCCATTTGATAGCAATATAAACTTCCATTTCATTTCTCTTTCTCGGTGTTCATTTCATAGCAATTAAGCAATATAAATTCTATGTTTCTACCATTTTACGAGTGAGTGTAGAGATTGGAAAGTGTTTTTACCCCGAATTTTTAGCTGTTGTGGTATTTACTGCTTACTGCCACTCTTAATATGCATGCTCTTTATTGTGATACTGTGATATTAAGTTAATAAGTTTTAAAGTGAAATTCTATTATATCTCTCAATCTTGTTTAGGCTTATGCCTGATTCCCTTGATATTCTCTAGGTGATTGTGAACAAATCCCGTGCTCAATGGCGATCTTTTAATACCAAATTACCTCTGCAAATTGAAGGCTTAGATGTGATTCCAAAGATTACCGATAAGGTGAAAGCCATGCTCAGAGTGAAGATGTAATTTTAATAGCCACTGAAATTCCTTTTGGCTAATTCTTGGACAATGAATGTGATTTCTGAAATTTAATAATTTCAGGATACGACTGCAGTTGCTTTGGAGACTGTTGGCTCTCTATTTGGACGTACACTATGAATATGGTTAGTATTGTGTTTTTGTGAATTATTCTTGAGTTGCCTTTCAGGTCCTTACAGTCAGTGCTCTCTTGTATTGTTCTACAAGATGGAACTGGAAAACGAGACTCATGCCTCCTGTTCTTTATGGATACTATGTTATTAGTTGAAAGTTCTCGAACACTTTGGTAGCATAGAGAGCCTATTCCACACTTTGCTAGAGGATGAACACATTGTGTCTTACAGATTATACGATTTCAGGTGAAAGTTGTATTGTTCTTTAATTGTGCATTTTGAACCTGTTCAGATATACACTTGCTGAACCAAGTGTATGTTTTGGTTTTTATCTGATATTTGTTGAAACTCGCCTTTTGAGTGTGACTTTTGTGAAAGTGCAGTCCCTAAATGGCTTCCAGTGTAGTTGTGTGTTTTTGTAGTTGGTGTTTATAAGTTACTGCAGAAGGCTCTTATGTTTAGTAATGTACTTTATGTTTATCAGCCATCTGTTCTACTAATGTACTTATTAATTTTTTTTGTTTTTCAGTTTTGTTTCCTAATCTAGATGTGCTGAACGATTTGACAATGGCTTAATTTAGCATTTTTTGTGTGCTTGTTGTTCTGCAGGTTCACATCTTGGAAGAGATTTTACTAGATTAAGGTGTAGAGCAACTGCTTAGGTTGAGAGATGACCACATTGATTTTCTACATTCAATTAAATATTAGCATTACGTCATATAAAAGATTAAATGTAGATTGAATACAAGAATATAACCAATTTATACAAGTCCATTTTGGCTGCTTCTATATATAATTGAAGAACTGTCAACTTATCTATCTTATTTGGTTGCTCAATTATGTATCTTAATCTGCTAAATGAGTGCACAGAAAACTAAGGTCTGATTTGAAGCATGAATCTAATATGTTCCAACATTTTTATCAGTATGTCCTGATGCGGTTTTTATATATTCTATTGTATATACTATATAGTCCTGGAGTCAGAAAAGGTTATTGCTTGACTTAAAACTTAAAAGTATCCAAATTTTCATTCATGATTCATGTGTTGTAGCCTGCTTTTGTTTTATACTAAGAACTCTTAATTTCCAGATGTTTGTGAAGGTATATTTCAAATATAAGTTCAATTCAAGAACTCCATCTTTCTCCATTTATCTGAACATCTTTCTCCCGTGCTTGGAAGAAATTGATACGCGGGATCATAACCACAATACACGTTTTAGTCTTATCAAAATAACACGTCACTTACTGCTACTGAACCAAAATAAGTGCACATCATCTGGAAAATGATTTGGCAAAAGAAAAGGCCAAATGCAACTATTTGATCTCAATATCTAAACTTTGTATCTCAATAGGAGGGAAAAACTTACCCTACGAGGGATACAACAAAGAATAATATGCATGTATTCTACATTATAACTACACTCGCTCCTCTATCCATCGAAAGTACCATATTCAGCTTTACATGAAGAGCTGACCAGTTACTATCCAGTACATGCAATGGAAGAAATTGATATGCGGGATGATTCAAGGTAATGACCAACTTTTGAATTTTGAGTACATAGCAGAGAATTATTAAGACCAGTGTTCTCTATTTCACTTAGGTGTTTACGTCCGTACATTCTAAATACCTATTTACGCAAAACTTTAAAAAAATGAAAACCACCCGCGCATAGCGCGGGTCAACTTACCTAGTTACAATACAAGCACGCAATCCAAGAACAATGTAGACCGTAGAACAAACGACAATGCATCAAGAGAACCATGTAAATTTCATTTACAGACAAAATCTAAGATAGATTCATAAACCTGGAAGAGAACTGTGTGACTGTACGCTTCACTCGGATGAGCTGGGAAGAGTGAAGAAAGTGAGCTATATATGTAGAAGAAGAAAAGGGGCCTGTTAATTCCCATCGTGTTTAAGACAGAATATTTGGGAAAATCCATGCCTAGGTTTGTAGAGCTAATGATTCTTGGTAGTAATTTAGGCGGCTGATGAGGTTTTCGATGTTTGAAAATGTCGGCTGGTGAGACTTTTAAAGTTAGAAATGCAAAAACCAAAAGTCGCCTCCATCCTTATCTTTTTTTTTGTAATAATATACTCCAATATATAACATACAATTTTTATTCCCGTATAGAATTAAGATTTGACTATGCTCTACTAGTAGTTGTGATAGGTTGTGATTACATGTTAATTGCATTTTGAGAAATTGTAAATATCAGTAATTAATTTTTCAAAAGAAAATGGTATGTATAATTCTTTTCCTTTTAGGTAAACCATATTATTAGATGGGAGGAATTATGTTTGGATTCCTCATGCCTTTCAAATAAAATAAAGATTACAACAAAAGATACAAAGCTCAGTTCAAAAACAAAAGAAGGGGTAAATATCAGCCCATGGCCTCTCTAAGTGACGAAAATAGAGATTAGCCAAATGATGTTCACTAAACCTTCCTTCCATACAAGTTAGTGAGCCGTCTTCCAGGCAACCCACAAGTTTTTCCGTCTTCCCGACCCACATGCAATCCAAAGAGTAGAGCTGTACAGTTTGAATTATACAAGAAAGCTCCAATTTTGGCATGGCTGGCTGGCTGGAAAACTAGTAAGACAGGCCACAACTCCATTTGTCATGTTCTTCCTTTTGCATTTGATGTTTATCTTGCATCTGATCACCATGTAAGCAACTCCTACAGGGCCATCATCATGTTGCATTTGGTTCTCATTCCAGCAAGATAGTAGGGCTCCAATCCCTAACATGTACGTCAATCATAGAAAAAATTCAGCGGTATCTATCCTTTGAAGTATCAAAAGTTAATATATCATTAATTTAAAAGTATTGGAGAATATTTAATATGTTTTTTAAAAGGAAAATGCTAATATATTTAATGTGTCTTCGGGCTCATCAACATTTGGGCAACCTTTATGTGTATATTTTATTCGGATTGAAAATCTGTCAATAATACTCCAAAATTCTTTTAATAACAAATCTAGCTGAAATGCTAAAAATGGAAGAGAGCATACATTAAAAGATCACATCTCAAACTAATTCAAGTTCATTTCCAAAGACTTGGAGAACTAATCCACTTACAGTACTCTTCCCCGGATATTCACCTAGTGATGGAGGAGAATAATCGGAGAATGGTGGAGGTGGCGAAGAGGTTGGGGTTGGAGTGCGTCATAGTTGATGGATGACAATTATTATACTGTATTTTAGGTTTACTATGTCTGGCAGGATAAAATTTCTGAAAAGAAGGCAATTTTAACTATAGTGATTGTTTATTTCACACACACGTGTTAGAATCACAAAATATATACCTAAAATCACATTGTGCATCTCTACTTAACAATTCTTCTTTGTAACATGTCGGGAGTATACCTAATAATTTGACTTAAATGAAGAAATTATATAGTTTTAAAATTTTCAATTCAGACCCAAAAGTTTATAAAACTCTTTAATAGTCTTATATTTTATTCAGAATATCAATTATATCCCTAAATCTAATGAAAATACAAAATTCCTTAGAAAAGAGGCCTGGAGATGACCGTTAAGAAAATAACGGATGAAGACGGAAAGAGCAAAAAGTTACCTACGTGTACAATTGTATCTTTCCCATATTTCATTTACTTGCTTCCAAAAAGTTTATATTATAAGTTTGTGGCTTTTGTTTTGTGATATAAGAATAATTGTTCATCAAATATATGTAACCACTGAAGAATTTCACATGGACAAGTTTTGGCGGGAGATTCTGTTACATACTCCACCGCCTTAGTTTTCTCTCTGATCAACAGTATGTGTAATTTTGTACCAACTACCAACTATATATGTGTTCTTGGTGTAGCTTCTTCGTTTCAGTTGTTTAGGAATCAAGTAATGTTTTGATTCCATCAACGTTGATCGCATAAATGAAAACTTGTTCGATGTCAATTAAGGCCCTGTTTGTCAGAACTTATATGTAAATCAGTTCAGTTCAGTTCAGTGAAATGTAATTTAATGAAATTCATGTTAATTCAGTCATGCTGATTCCATTTTTCAATACATCAATTTTACTTCAGTTCAGTTCAATTCAGTTCAGTTCAGTGAAATGTAATTTGATGAAATTCATGTTAATTCAGTCATGCTGATTCCATTTTTCAATACATCAATTTTACTTCAGTTCAGTTCAATTCAGTTCAGTTCAGTCCAGTTCAGTCCAGTTCGGTACCATCAAAAAATAAGCTCTAGCAAACAGGGCCTAACTATGATACTAAATTAAGCACCAAAACATGCATTTTTCTAGTCTTGCGTGATCAAAGACAGTAATATAGTTGGTACATATCCATTGACAACACAATAAACTTAGATCAAACCTAAGCAAATCATCCAATCTAGTGTTCACAACAAAACCAACAATCTTGAACACTTTTTCTGAGAAGACAATTACAGTTCTACCTACTAGTAGATGGACCAAAGAATGACAGACCAAATGAAGAATGCTAATCGTCGAGTACAACCGGTTTCTCGATAGATGTACCATCAACACGAGCAGGGAAGGCCGTCTTGAGTATGACAGCCTTAAAGACAATCCTCTCGGGGCTGTTCTCCAACAGCTCAAAAAAGCAGGCATCACCAACCTCCAGCTTGTTGTCAGTGACAAACTTCCTCCATCCGCCGCTGTTAAATGTGTGGGACTTTGTGTAAAACAGGTTCCAGATCATGCCATTGCAAACAAGGAGAACAGGAACCTCCTTTTTTTCTGGCAGCACTTTTTGTGTTTTAGCTGGAAGAAACTACAAGGAGCAAACAAGGTTACATTTCATTCCAATTCTATTATTCACTTTCTATATATGATGATACATACATATATATGATACATAAATGGCTTCTCAATGTGTAAAGGGATAGATATCTTACCGCAGAAAAAGAGGGACCCAAATGCGACTTTGAAAGAATGAAATCAAAACGGTGGTTTGTCAGAGAGAACGTATCGTAATCGACCGACTCAGGTGCAGGTTCCTCTGAAGCTGTTAAGTGTTTCACATTACCAGGACGAACCTGATTTGAGCAGTACATATGATTAAGACATGCAAATATATATTATATACACATAAATCAACTTAAAACAGGTTAGATTATTCAAACATATATATACTATTTAATCTATACAACATCATTCAATCTAGGAAGAAACAATACATATTAGAGCCAAGACAGCTTATGGAAGTAAGTTCCTAGTATCATTTCCACTTTGAAACATGGAATTGAAACAAACTTAAAATTGGTCTTTTTCTCGATCTCTAATAGCTCGGAAAGGGATACAATGACATGAATGATCTAATTTATGAATAAAAATCAAGATAATCTATCAAAACAATATCTAGCAATGAGCCAGGACAGCCTTTGCAAATAATCTAACATCATTGATTCATTTCCACTTTCAAACATTGTAAACCACCTTACTGACAAAGTGGGCAAAAAATACAAGTGCTCATTTTTCTTGATCTCAAGTACTAAGAAAGGCAAACAACTTCATTGTTTTTGAAAATTAATGCCATTTCTTATCTGATCCTGCAATCAACATCTTCTACAAAGTGTACTAAAATAAGACAGGTTAACGTTTATACCTTCTTGACCTGAGATCTTGATGAAGAACCAGACATGATGCTAAAATACTCAGAAAGCAAACAAGCCTTGACAGTTCTACCTTAATCTGCAGAGCAAAAGTGTTTACAATCATTTTTACACAGACTTATATGAATTTCACAATCATGATAAACAGAAACAGTTCCAAACAGTAACAATCCAGCATCATCTGTAGATTATGAGGAAAAAACACACACACGCAGTGGAAAAAAAGGCGATTAACAGAAAACACGAATCTTTGAAAGAGAAGAGTGTAGATTTACCTCTGAAAAAAGTTGGGTGGATTTGAAGGAGAAGAAGAAGAACGGGATTAATTGGAAGAAGGCTATCATGTTTTGTTAATGCAAAAGATTATATGCAAATCCGTAGGAATGTTAAAAATGGAATGTAAGTAATGACTAGGCATGGAATTAGAAAGTGCAGCTAAAAGTCTGGGCTCCATTGTTTTGGCAATATGAGCAATCTGAGTTGACAGGACAGGATATTCTGGTCTGGCATGTGACTTTGCTAAATTGAATGAAGATTGAAGAATAGTTTCACTTGAATTTATAAAATCTGAAGCTTAATTGTGTCAAATGCATTTAATGAATCGATCTTTTGTTTTTTTAAGGAATTCAAGTATATTTTACAAACTAATAATGGGCTACTGCTAATTCACAAGTTTTGAGAAGTTGATTATTTAAAGTGTTGTGATGAATGAAATCCCTATATTATAAGATCCTTTTTAGATAAACTTTAAAATTCAACTTTGATCATGGATTTGTTGATAAGGACTACATTTTTCGAAAATCCGATCCAAATTAAACATGAATATGATGGGCTCGGTCAACACAAAACATGACATGGCAGAGTTGAATCGGATCAAAACTCATGGATAGACCCATTTAACCTATTTGTATTATAATATATGAAAAGTTAAGTACTACTAATCACATAATAAAAGTGAGAACTAATTAGTACATTTTTCTCCTAAGTCATCGATATTGAGTTTTAGTTTGACGGTGGTGAGACGGTATTAAGTTTTGGATCATCGTTGATATTTGGGCACCTTGGAGGAAGTAATGAGTTTTGGATCTTTGGCATTTAATTTTGTGTCGTTGAGATGGATTGCCGCGACGTTGAGATTTGATCCGCGGGCAGTGAAATTTGCATTGCCAATGTTGAAATTTGGGTGGATGTTGAGGTTTGGGGAGCTAGAGCTGTGTTTGATTTGTCGAAGTTGAGATTTAGGTCTCGATCATTAAGGTTTGGGTCAGCGATGATATTTGAGTTCGTCATTGGTACGGTTTGAGTTATTGGCGTTGAGATTTGGGCATTGAGGTTAGCCGTTTAGGGGACATTAAGGTTTGGGTCATTGGCGGCGATACGTGGTCATAATCGAAGATGAAAAAAGATACGGAGAATAATACCAAAAATGGGGAATACGACGTCATCAATTACATATTATTCTCCGTATCTTTTTTGACCTCCATACACCTATTTACTATTTTTACCATTTACAAATTAAATATCTTTTCAACGTGCCCGAATATTTAAAAATTTGTTGATAGACAATGCTGAGGTTCAGGTGGAGATTTTTAATAGGTTCATCATCCTTTCTTGGCCAAAGAAATGTGAAGGGTAGAGTCTGTGGAGCTCTAGATTGCTGCACTCGGGTGTTGTCGTTTATGGAACAAAGATGAAAATCTAGTTTTAGATTTTATTACTCAATGTTTCTGACCAAAGGAGATTTAGATTTATCATACTTTTAGAAACTCATCTGCAGTCTTACAAATTGCCTCCATTCGTGGAGTTTATTGACTTCAAATCGCCTCCACCTTGTGGAGTTTATTGTATTGTTTACGTTTTGGGTTGAGAAGCTAGCCGTGAATAATCCTCCCATCTTTGGATAGTTTTAGCTAAAAAAAAAAAAAAAATTGTTGATAGACAATGCATCACTTTTCATAAGTAAATGACTTTTTTTTTCTTATTTTCATTTGATTATTATAAATTTACCGGGTATTATCTAGGAAGCATATGTGTAAGTTGTAACGAGCAACAGTAAATGATAGGCAATTTTAAGAATGTTTGTGACCTCGGCTAGAATGTTGGATATTTCAAATTTGGAATGGCTATAAAATTAGGGAGTTGTGTTTTGGGATTTTGCTTGTATACCAAAATATTGGGTAAAATGACAGAGATACCCTATTTTTTAGTTCATGAAAAACTATTGTAGTAGATTAAATACAAGGGGCATTATAGTTATTTAATGAGAATTTTGGGCTACAAGGAGTAAAATCATAGGTTACCTTTAGCAATTCAGTAAAAGGAAAACCATGCATTTCCTAGTTTTGTTTGATCAAAAGATAATACTAATATAGTTTGTACATATTCATTGACACAATCTGTAACTCAGATCAAACCAAAATTAACCTTGAATGCTGTTGTATCTGACAAAACATCCAGGCCTGAAGATAACCTAGTAGTAGCTAAAGCAAGATATCATCACAGTCACAGACAACATTGGCAAATGACGAATGCTAATCGACGACTACAATTGGTTTCTTGGCAGATGTACCAGTACCAACATCGACTACTTCAATGCGAGAAGGAAATGCAGTCTTCAATATAACGACCTTGAACACGATCTTCTTCGGGCTGTTCTCCAACAACTCGAAGAAGCAGGCATCCCCAACCTTCAGCCTATTATCAGTTACAAATTTCCCCCAACCGCTGCAGTTAAATGTTTTGGACTTCTGGTTGCCAGTGTAAAACATGTTCCAGATCCTGCCATAGGATTTAAGGACCACAGGAACCTTCTCATATCTAGATAGCACTTTGACTGTTTTAGTTGGAAGGAACTACAAGGAGCAAATAAGATATTCTTGGTTACATAACATTCCAATTGTATTGTTGAATTTCTACAATTGCAAAACCTATAATACATGAATGGCTTCTTAGAGTGTAAAAAGATAGAGTCAGAGAAAATATTTACCGCAATATAACCGGGACCTAAATGTGACTTTGAAAGAATCAGACCAAAACAATGGTTTGCCAGAGAGAACGTATCATGATCGAGGTTGACCGCTTCTGCTGCCCCATCCACATCAATAGGAAGAACCTGATTTGAGCAGTACATATGCTAGATAAACACATGCAAATACCCAGAAATCAACTTAGAAGTTCTTAAAAGATGGGAAGAAACAAAAAATATAAATCATGTATAATACGAAGAAGGGGCATAATTAAAACTTAATTAAAAGTGATCATTTTCTTGATCTCTAAAGTGTTCAAAACAATATCTAACAATGAGCCAAGACAGCTTATGGAAGTAACCTAGTATCATTTCCGCTTTAAAAACATGGTAATTAAACCATCTTTCTGAAAAGGTGGACAAAATCAAAAGTGATTTTTTTCTTCATCTCTAATGGCTCGGAAAGGGAAACAATGACATAAATGATTTGATTATGAATACTAATCAAGATAATCTATCAAAGAAATATCTGACATTGAGTCAATCTTATATCATTTTCACTTTCAAACATTAACCACCTTACTGAAAAAGTGGGATAAATTCTAAAGTGCTCATTTTTCTTGATCTCTAGTGCTAAGAAAGGGAAACAAGTTCATTTTCAAAAAACTTAATGCCATTTCTTATCTGATCTTGCAATCAACATCTTCTATAAAGTGTACTAAAATAAGATAGGTTAACATTTATACCTTCTTGACCTGAGATCCCTCTTCAACCACAGGTATATCCTTGCCCTTAGGATTCTTTTCCTCCTCATCGAGGCACACTAGCTTGGGTTCAAACCGATCAGACAATTCTTTTCGCGGATCATCAACTATTTGACACTCATCATCAACTAGCATCAGATCATCATCATCAACTAGCTTGTGTTCAAACCGATCAGACAATCCTATTCTTGGATCATCAACTATTTGACACTCATCATCAACTAGCATCAGATCATCATCATGGTGCTTTGATACAGAATCAGACATCATGATAAAATGCTCAGAGATCAAACAAGCCTTTATCTGCAGTGCAAAAGTGTTTCTTAGAATCAACAGAACGCAGACTTATATGCATTTCATAATAATTAAGAGAAACAGCTCCAAAAATTAACAGTCCAGCATCATCTAGATTATAATTAACCATGTAAAATGTACGGGACACACAGTGGAATCAACAGGAAACACAAATCTTGAAAGTGATGTGTAGATTTACCTTGAATCACTCTGCATGCAGGAAAAAAGTTGGGTGGATTTGAAGGAGAAGAAGAAGAACTGAATTAGAAGAAGGAAACCATGTTTTATTTATACAAAAGAAGATAATGGCTAAAGAAAGTGGAGCACTAAACGCCTCCATTGTTTTGCATTATGATGGCAATCTGTGTTGACAGGATGTTCTGGTCTAGCATGTGACTTTGCAAAATTGAATAAAGAAAGAATAGTTTCACTAAAATTTATAAAAGGTGAGTTTGGGATTTCCAGCATTGAGTTGAAATTTGGAATGCTTACGTTGAGGTTTGATCCGCAGCAGTAAAATTTGTAATCGTCGATGTTAAGGCACTAGAGTTGCGGTTTGATTTGTTTTCTTTATTATTTGATATATACAAATTTGAAGTATTTTAATTATATAAAAACCAAATTCAAAAAAGCCAATTTATGCAAATATTGATACATAGATGGAGGAATATTGATTATTACTATTCTTCAAAATTCACATAGATGGAGGAATCTTGATTATTACTGTTGTACAATGGAAAGCAAGATATCAGTCATCACAGAGCACATTGGCAAATGGCGAATGCTAATCTACGACATCAACCGGTTTCTGAGCAGATGTACCAGCACCAGGAAATGCAGTCTTCAATATAACGACCTTGAAGACGATCTTCTCCGGGGTGTTCTCCAACAGCTCGAAGAATCAGGCATCACCGACCCCTAGATTATTATCTCTCGAGAACACTCTCCACCCCGTGGAGCCAAATGCCTTGGCTTTAAGGTGGCCATTGTAAACCAGGTTACATATCTTGCCATATAAGTTAAAGACAACAGGGACCTTCTTGTTTTGAGGCAGCACTTTCACAATTTTGCGAGGAAGGAACTACAATGAACATATTAAACATCAATATATATAAGACACTCATCATCACACTACCTCGGATTCAAACGGATCATCAACTATTTGACAGTACTCATCATCAACTGGCATCAGTTCCTCATCATGGTGCTTTGATGTAGGATCAGACATCACGGTAAAATGCTAAAATATCAAACAAACCTTGACAGTTCTACCTTATCTGCAGTTGCAAAAGTGTTCATCAACAGAAACTTGAACAAATTGGTACATATATAGTATCTTTACTACAAATATAATGCATGTATGAATAGAATTACTCTGCTGAACAAAAACATAATCAACAGTGGGGAAAACACACACACACACAGTGGAGAAAAAGCCAGGAAGGAAACATAACTCTTGAAAGATAAACTGTATATTTACCTTAAATCACTCTGCATGCAGCTGGAGCGAGTGTAGATTTAGCACAAAAGATTTGGAACGAAGGAATGACAGAAAATGGAAAACGGAAAGTGCTGAGATTTATAACAGCCAGTCTGAAGTTCTCACGACTCACGAATGAACTTGAAGGAGTTGACAGACGGTTTTGGCGTGTGGTTTTGGCATTTTGCCAAAATTGAGTGAGTGAGTGAATGAAATCGTAGTTGGTAGTTATGCTTTATGATTTGGAGATATTTGATTATTGAATTCTGAAATCCTAAATTATTATTTGGGATGAAATATTTGTTATTGCAAAATATGTTCAAATCGCTATTTTTTTTTATAATTGGTACTCGTAGTTAGTTTCCAGCGATTTTAAGATTTGATTTTCACTTTTTTCTAAATATATAAAATTAAAACCGCCAAATAGTAGAGGGAATTTTGTTGAGCTCCCTTAATCCTAATGTGCCATATAGACCATCTAGAGGTCCCAATCTAAGAAAGTGTTACAAGAAAATTTTCCATCGCTGATTAAAAAAACTTACCAAGACTTCCGGGATATATTAACAAATCGACTAGTTGAAATGTAAGTTTACTCCGAAAATATAGGCATTGAAGGGATCATTTTAGTTAATCATGTGAAACGAAACACAAGTCAGCCACCTAACACTACACCAAAAATGGCCTTTAGAGACGAAGCGTCATCAAGAGCCGTCGTTAATACCTACTTTAGTGACGAAAATTTAATTCATCACTATGTTTTCGTCAAAGGGTGTGAAAATTACTGACGACAATTATTCTCGTCACTAAAGACATATTTAGTGACAAAACTAGTGACAAAACTAGTGACGAAATTATGTCCTCGTCATATTTTTGAGATCTTGTGACGACTTTAGTGACGACAAAAGTTAAATGACGGGCTCTAGTAACGGGTTATACTGACGAAAAAGTTTTCTCTCACTAAAATTTATTGTGACGAAAATGCTTAGTGTCACTATATATATTAGTGACAAGTTTAGTGTCATCGCTAAAGAAATAGTGACGAAATTTTGTGAAAAAAATCCTTCGGCCTTGGTAAAAAATCGGCCCAAAAAATTGGGCAGAAACTTAGCTAGTTTTATTTTGAAAGTAGAAATATATTGGACCGAAATATGGGCAATTTATTTGGAATTTAGGTAGTATATATTTTAAAAATCTTCTCCATTACACTAATCAATCTTACCTACAGTTAATAAGATTACATGATGTAATAAGATTTTCCACCTCTTACCTATTCAACAATAGCACAAAACCCATATTCAAGATTAATTCATACTCCCATCCTATCAACCAATTACACAGTTCTTACACCCAACAAATCTACTACTTAAACTGCCACTCCTCCCTCCACTCCAGATTCAAAGACCTCCAGTCAATCTTATTTCAATAAACCAGACCCTGAATATATCTTATTAACCCAATTTCCGACTGAACCAGACATTCCCCAGTTAAAGAAATTTGTATCCAAAATATTCATGCCCACATGTCAATGGATGGCAGAAAATATTCAAAAAACCCAAACTTTTTATAAGCTCATACTCATAGATACCCAGTCCATCGAGATTACTCATACACCAGCCCAGTATAATTCCACAAGAATTAGCCACTCAAAACTACATATTCAACAGATTATTCACCTTAACCAATTCAATGGTATCCATATTCCAAAGAAATTTTTAGTTCGATATATTCCCCAAGAATTCAACTATGCAGATTATATCCAAGCATGGTATGGGACTTTTTATATCAGGTCATTTGACCACTCATGGTTCATTAATTTTCACCAGCAGTTCAATACAAATGTTCCAGTATAGTTCTACGACTGGTGGCTCAAATTTGGACCGTCAAAGGAGATACTCCCTCAACCAGTAGCAGAGGGATTTGAAACATTCATCAGACTCAGCAGGGCTAAGCCCTTCGAGAAGTCGTTACTTTTCCATACAATTTTCAAGGTTCTCTGGATATTTGCTTGGAGTTTCCAGATCAAGCAAGTTCATAAAGATATGTCGTGTTCCCTTACTCGGCAGTACAAAAAAATTAAATGGTGGGCTAATTATAAAGACTAGGGCTGGAATCGGTATAGATACCATGTTTTTTTTCTCAATACCATGTACCGTACCAAGAATGTTGGTACACATATTTTAAAAACCAATACCAACCAAATATGTCGGTATACCAACATGTTGGTAATCAAGAAGTTCGGTTGGTATTCGGTATATACCAGCATTATGAAAATTGTAAGAAATCTTTGAATTTGTGGGGGGAAAATCTCAAACTCAAAATTTTGGTTGCTTAAATCCTACAATTCGAAACTTTAATCTGCAATTTGGTTGATTCCAGCCAGTTTAGTTCATAATGAAAATCAAAATACAATTTATGCAAGAGGTATAGAATGATTTTTGATTTTGAACCATAGATTGATGATAAATCTTTAGAAACCAATTAGTAGTTTGGAGAAGAAGAATAATGAGTGATTAGTTTTGGAAATAGAAACTTAATTGGCATGTTTAAAGAATTTAATTTGAAGAAGAATACTAGGAGACTTAGAAATGGAAAGAAATTAATGGTAATTAAAATTATAGTGTAATTAAATAATTTAGTTATATAAGTTGGTACGGTACGGTAATACCGTGGTATTTAAAGTTCATTACCAATATCATCCCAATATTAAGTCATGGTACGGTAATACCGTACCAACAATGTTGGTAACCAATTTAATTGGTATTGTTTGGTAATGGTACGGTTGGTAAGTCGGTTGGTACAGTATCTTGGTACAAAATTCCAGCCCTAATAAAGACCAATTTTGTTCCACAGAAGCAGTAGCCCATTATTTAAAAACATGAGAAAAATTAAGAATAGTATTAAACAAGGAAGAAAGTAGAAGTCTTTCCCGGAGTAGGGTTAAAATGAAAAAAGTTTCAAAATTTGGATTCAAAATTGTAGTGTTTCCGGTTCTAGGGTTTTTTCTAGTTCGCATTCACTAAATACGAAATACCGAGAATACACACAAAGTTTGTGATAATTATAAACCAAGCCACAAACTTTATAATATTACCAACCCAAATTCAATTTACATAAAAGGAAAATTAAATTTTTTTGGATATAAACAAATTCAATTACATTGCTATGTAGACACAGGAGCAAGCATGTGTGTTGCTAGCAAAAATGTAATACCCAAGGAACATTGGGTAAATGTAGAAAGACCAATAAGGGTAAAAATTGCAGATGGATCCCCCATCATACTCTCACTAGTGCAGAAACAGGCCGTTTACGGCGGTTTTTTGGTGGCTTTACGGCGGTTAAAAACCGCCGTTGTTGGCTGCGCCGTAGCTGGTCATCGATCAGCCACGGCGGTTAAAAAACCGCCGTGGTTGGTTTTTTGGTTCCGATATCGTAAAGTGTCCAGGATAGGGTGTTACGACGTCGGAAACTCCCCAGGGAGTACTAAAACAAATTGCCGGCCAAATTTGGCCGGCAAAATTATGAGAGGATACGCATGCAGCTTCTATATGCTCTTTTGAGCCCTTTCTTTCATCGCTAGACACCCCATCTTTAATTACTTCATCTAGATCATCGGGACCTTCCTGCTTTTAGCCTATGCACCTCCTCACATCACTAGAAACCATCTGAACCGTCATTATGTTTCTCCATGATGATCTCATGTATGTAATCTTCAGGCGCTGCATTGATGGGGACTAAGAATGTCAGCAGTTTGGAGTTGTTGTGCTAAGATGGAAAATAGACCTGGCCTGCAAAATAAGTAGAAGATCAGACTCATAGAACTAAAAAAGACAAAACTGAGGTACTTATTGAGGAGAATGATCTGTTTAAGAACTATGGTAGCTCTTCACGACGCACTAGTGCAGAAAGCTCACTCTTACATTTACATGACTTCAAAAAATGGAACAAAAATAGCCAGGCTCAATGAATACTACTAGTTTGAAATTGTCAGATTCTTACATTACTCAAACAACAGATCATAGGTGGAGACGTTGCTTAATAACAAACAATAGTTTTGTAAGCATTGCAACAACAACTTAAACGCTTAGATGTGATTAATAAGGAATCAAAATTGCACAAACACTAAAAGCTAATAAATCACAATCTCCATTTACCATCAACAATTGACAGCTCCCAGTCCCCAATCAACTGTATCAGCAATCTCAACCCTTACAACTTTCACTACAAATTCGATAATAGTATCTACCAAGTCAGTTAGCATACTTTGTAAACAGTTCTAGTCACTTTACTATCCTAAAACTCAGTCGATAAATTAAAAAGTGAAACAAACACATAAACCAAGCATTAGAAATCACACAAAATTCAGAAATGAAAACAATGACTGGCCTAATGGCACCATGGCAACCATCATCAAATTTTTCTCTGAGATCCATTAATTGCAGAAAATAAACCATAAGAGAAAGGCACATACAACTATCATCAAATAAGCACAAACTATAAAACATATGATAAATACCAAATACGTATGTATCAAGGAAGCCCAAACCACTAAACTAGTACTATTGCTGGAGGAACAAACTCCAAAACTCATACATATGATACAAATGGTTTTGTTTGATTGTATCAACAAAGCGTCAAAGTCATTAGACTTAATTCACATTATTAAATCAAATCTAGAGGCAAAAAAAGTTAATGGTAACCTAAAATAAGCCATATTTACACGAGTCATGAGTCATGCAACTGCAAAATATATATCTTCATCTAAAAGCATGGTTGCTTACGCGTATATCACATTTCACCAAGCTTAAAGCCCAAAATAATAGTTTCTTCCCCACTAGAAAAACTAGATACAACTAATACAACAGACTTAATACATAATTATATCAGACTTTACGAAAACTCACCAACTCAGGCACATAATCAGTTCCTTCTTTAATCTTGAGACTCATAATTTTGAACTCTTTGCTCTTATGCTCTATTGGCGGTTTTTCATTGTTCTCAAGATGCTCCACAAACTTGAACACTTAACCTAATTCGAATTCAAAAACATTAGTAAAACATCAAAGCATTTCTCATATTTCCTTAAAAACAACTTCCAGCACATTTTCATAACTCAAATGAAGATCAAGCTTATTAGCAACGAAGCTTACCCAGGTGCAAGGGAACCGCCAGGAGGTCGCATGTGACAGCTCTTAGGAGCAGTAGTTTGAAACTAAAATTGTCACACAAAGCAATTGTCAATTGAAGTACTACCATGTAAAGCAAGGGAAAATCGAAAACTCTGATTAATTGCAAGGAATTGAAATACTACCTTAAAAGCTATAGTGGACTTGTTGGAGTTCTTAATCTTAACAGCACTTCTCACTTGCTTCCCCGGTTCGTCTGCAAATTTTACCCGCCACCAGAAAAATCAACAATTAGCAAAAGTCGAATACTAATTAAAAGCATGGAGAGAGTTGAGCACCCACAGGGGAAGTAGAGGTTATTCGTCGGCTCGAGGCGGAGGCGGCGGCGAGCTAGAAGCAAGGATCACGCGATGGAGGAGACGAAGCTGGATCCGACGCCGTTCCGGAAGCTGTGTTGACTGCTAGACTGGAGAATTTGCGTAGAAGGTCTGGAAGTGGAGGTGTACGGAGTCGGCGGTGGTGGAGACTGGAGAGGAGGACGACGCTGATCTGGGAAGTATTCAGATCTGTCAAGAGGTTGGGAACTAGGGAGATAAGTTAGGGAATATAATAGAGTTTATATTTAATAAAGAGCAAAAATGCTAAATTTACGTTGGCCTTCCGACATCGTAATTGATTTCGGTTGATGTTTTCGGTTGCAATTACGAAATCGGAAACTATAAATTTAAGGCGGTTTTACATTAACCGCCGTTAATATTCATTTAAGCGCCTCCCTAGATACTTTCCGATATCGGAACCCTCCAGTTTCCTCCTGTCTACATGGTTCCGACATCGGAAGCTCCCAACCACGGCGGTTTTTCAAAACCGTCGTAAAACGTGCGCCATGAATGCACCAGTTTGCACTAGTGTCTCTAAGGTTTGTAAAAAGCTTAATATAATGATAGCAGGTGAAATATTTCATATTCCAACAGTATATCAACAAGAATCTGGAATAGATTTTATTATTGGAAATAACTTCTGTCTGTTGTATCATCCATTTGTCCAATACACTGATAGAATAATTTTCACACTAAGAAGAGCTCTTAGAGTAGGAGTTCCAGGATATTTAGATTATATGAAAAAGAAATCTAAATTATCAAAACCAGAGGCGCTAAATATTAGCTCTAATAAAATTACTTCTCTTTTAAGGAGGGGGTATAAATACTAAAGAACAACAACTTTTTGTGCTTCAAAATACAAAATTTTGTAAAATAGAAACACTTTTAGATTCTGTGTGCTCTAAAAATCCAATAGATCCTAACAAGTCAAAATATTGGATGACAGCAACCATTAAGCTGATCAATCCCAAGACAATTATAAAGGTTAAACCAATGCAATATAGTCCTAAGGATAGAGAAGAATTTGGAAAACAATTTAAGGAATTGCTAGAATTAAAAGTAATTAAACCTAGCAAATCACCTCACAAGTCTCCAGCTTTCTTGGTAGAAAATGAAGCTGAGAAATGCAGAGGAAAAAAGAGAATGGTCGTCAATTATAAGGCTATAAACACAGCTACAGTAGGAGACAACCATAACCTTCCTAATAAAGATGCGTTATTAACTCTAATAAGAGGAAAGAAAATATTCAATAGTTTTGGTTGCAAATCAGGATTCTGGCAAGTATTGCTAGATGAATAATCACAATTATTAACTGGTTTTACATGTCCACAAGGTCATTATCAGTGGAATGTTGTACCATTTGGGTTAAAACAGGCCCCGGCCATATTTCAAAGACATATGCAGAATGCATTTAGAACCTTGGAAAATTTCTGTTGTGTATACATTGATGACATTTTAGTTTTCAGCAAAAATGAAACAGAACATATGTGGCAAGTAGCAGCAGTACTTAAAAAATGTGCTTCTTTAGGAATAATACTCTCAAAAAAGAAAACACAGCTTTTTAAAACTAAAATCAATTTTCTAGGTCTAGAGATTGAAGAAGGGTCTCATCGACCCCAAGACCATATCTTGGAACATATTCAAAAGTTCCCAGATATCCTTGAAAATAAAAAACAGTTGCAGAGGTTCTTAGGAATTCTCACTTATGCTTCTGATTATATTCCTAAGCTTGCCCAGGTCAGAGCACCATTACAAGCAAACCTTAAGGAAGATGTTCCATGGGAATGGAAAGATACATATAGCAACTATCTGATAAAAATAAAGAAAAGTTTAAAAAACTATCCTAAGCTTTATCACCCACAACATGAGGATAAACTGATCATAGAAACTGATGCATCAGATTTATTCTGGGGGAGGAATTCTTAAAGCAGAAAATAATGGTAAAGAATACATTTGCCGATACACTTCAGGAAGCTTTAAGGCTGCTGAAAAGAATTACCATAGTAACGAGAAAGAATACCTTTCTGTTATTAGAGTAATTAAAAAATTCTCTGTTTATCTAACTCCTTGCAGGTTTTTAGTAAGAACAGATAATAAGAATTTTACTTATTTCCTAAAGATAAATTTAAAAGGAGATAATAAACAAGGTCGTCTAGTTAGATGGAAAATGTGGTTATCTAGATATGATTTTGATGTTATTCATATTGCATGTACCAAGAATTATTTTGCAGATTTTCTTACCAGAGAATTTCAGCAAGATTATAAAAAATGATATAAATGTTTCTAATGTTTGTTTATTTGTGAAGCATCCAGTATGGATAAAATGGAGCAGCTAAAGCTGCAAGAAGGACTTTTAGTCCAAGAACTCGAGCTGGTCCGAGCCAAGCTTAAATATCTTAACCTGATCAAATCAGGAAAAGAAAAAGATCAAGCTTCTGAAAATGAAGTAAACAAGGTTATCTTATCACCTTCTCCCTCAAAAGAGAAAGATAATGTTATTCTAACGCAAACGACAGTTGGTAAAGAATCAACAAATTCGTTAAAGGCTGTGGATTTGCCAAAAATCCAGAAGGAAGTACAAACTTCCACCAAACTGGTTACTTCAGTAGATTTTTGCTTAAAGCCAAATCAGGGAATTCCTATCCCACAGACTAAAATTACACCTTTAGAGCATCGGTTATGGGGGGTTTTTTCCCACTTAAAATCTGGCCAGTATAGAATTTTTATCAACTATGGGAGATTCTTATGGCGATGTTGCTGAAATTCCGGGCCCAAATCAGAATTGAGGCTGCACCGGTGCATGCGAAAGAAAACCGTAAATCCAGGGATTTCACAAGAGGTGGCATATCATGGACCCATTCACAATAATTTTAACACTTTCTTTCCGATTTTCTTTTCTCCTATCACCTAAATTAAATTGTAATTAATCTTCCTCGTGTCATTACTTCCACAACTATACTAAAATTAAATAGAAATAACGGACTACTTGTGTATGTTAATTTAAAATTAATTTAGTTTGTTTTATATACGTTCAGGGAAAAACAAATATATTTAGTATTATTTTCTTATTTAATGTATATATATTATTTAATTTTTCTTTTCAAAAAATGTATTAAGTTAGTTTACACGTTATATAAACTTCTAACCATATTTTATTCAATATTTAATTAAAATTTAATCTAAACTATTCATATTTTCATAATTAGTAAATTTAATTTAAATTGCGTTGGTTTCATTAATAATTTTGTAATTTAATTGTGTACTATATTAAGTTCTTTAAAACAAATTTATCATCAAATTAATATTTTATTCATCTTAACATAATTAGTAGATTAAATAATAATAATATAGAATAAAAGAGAAATAATGTTGTGGATGAGAATTTAGAAGTGGGACACATGTAAAAATCTATGTTGTATTTTCATGATAGTTGGATTGGGTATGTGGAAGGGATTTTTGTAATTTTTTAATAGAAGAAACCTTGAAAAGGGATTTTACCATAGGAGATGCTCTTAGCACCGGAGAAATCTGTAGAGGGAATTTAAATCCCAAAAAGATCTAAGCCATATTATGTGGTTTATAACTGTCTCAATGCTGGAATCTATGAAGATTGGAGTTTCGCCAAAAAGGCACCTGAAGGAGTCTCCAACATTGCATACAAGAAGTTCAAATCCTTTCAAGAAGCAAGGACTTCAGCAGACCTATATACTGGGTCATCCTTATTAGCACCTCTGGAGCTAATTACCAACGGAGAAATGATGAAGCCTAACACCTTCAGCGCAGCTCTGTTATCTAAAAAGAAATCCTTGACCTCACTAGGAAGACTTCCCAGCAAACCAAGGGAGGACATGGCGAGATCTACGAAAGTGGATTACACCGATGAAATCACAAAAGCAGGCTTTGAATACTGCTGTAGTTTGGCAAGATCTGCCAATGAAGAAAAGTTTTTGGAGGAAACATTCTTCACTACAGACTACAAAAATTTAAGTTATTATAACTTCACCAAGAATGCTAACCCTGAACAGGTTTACGAGACATTCCAATATGGTTTGGTAAAAGAGCCATATATCCAAGTCCTAACTTGAAATTAGCCATTTCCCTAAGGCTATTGTCGACACAATTAAGACTTTCAGAAAAAAAATGCACCAAACCAGGGCAAGAGATTTTTCTGAAAATTAATAGTTCCGGTCCATACTGGAATCAATTAGGAGTACTGGTATATCATCCTCAGCATTTAGTCCAGATTGGCATTTGCAAAGGGGATCATTATCATCCATCCCAGCCCATGGAGTGCAAGATTGAGGCTAGCGATTTGCTACCATTAGCAATAAGAAGACTGGAGGGTTTTGCTCAAAGACTTTTCAGTTTTACAGCAGAAGATAAGCTGTTCATCAACTACCAAGATTCTACTATTTTGGTATACAACAAGTCATACCAGACCATCAGCAAGGAAGATGAAAGACGTTTTGTGGCCTTTCAAAATACTTTGATGAGTCATAGGCTCCTTGGGGACCACTATGAAGACTTATGCAGAAAGCTACAACAGCAATGCATGGAATACAGCTGTCCTGAATGCTTTCCAAAAAGTCCAGCTACCAGCAAGGCTGCCGACAGTTCGACAAGCCCCTCCACTTCCTCCTCATAATGTAGGTAGTGGATCGATAAGACAACCACTTTAGGTGGTGGACAAATAATGCATCCACTTTAGTTAGTGGAAAATAATAGTGGGTTTGTATGTAAAGGATGACGCACCCATTTCAATATAAAAGGAAGTTCATTTCTTGTAATCAGGGAGCGCTCTTCACTTCATAGTCTCCTTGTCTTTAATTTCAACTTCTGTAATCTCTCGGAGACGATCCTCGTCCGAGCTTCTGTCTTGAGCCTTGGCTCATAATGTGTGAATAAAAAGCCCTTTAGGGCCCTAGTAATTTCATGTAAGTACTCTATAATCTTTTTCTTCTTTCTTATTATTAATTGTTGTATACATGCTTATCTGTTATAATGAAACTTGGAGTCCGTAGAATAGTGAGTACCGCTTAGGCAGGTGGCCGTTTAGGGAAACAAGGTTCGTAGGAGTGGTTAAATTACAAACAGAAAGCATGATAAAAATACACCTTTGATAATAAAGTAAAGAAGATGAAGGGAACTTGCATAAATTACTTAGGGTTCTAAAGTTTTAAACATCATAACAAAAAAGTTAAGAATCATAATAAATAAATATGGCAGAGAATATTTTCTTAAGTTTATCTAGGAGAGAAATCTCTAAACAAACAATAGATTCATCATCTATTAGAATTCTAGGAAGTTCTAATGCTTCTTATGGATTTAAGTTCTGTAGAGAACATAACAGACAATTATACTTTTTACCCGGTACTGGTAATAAATGTATTGAATCAAATAAAAAACCTAGGCCTAATGAACCTAGAGTTAGTAATAATGGTTGTTTACAATGTATAAACCAGCACAATTCCGCAAAAAAGAGTATCTCTAATGAAGTATCCGAGCAATCGGACACCAAACACATCTAAAAACTGTTCAATGGAAGAGCATCTGATGAGGTTTGTAACCAAAGATTGCAATGATTTAATAAGAGATACCCCCTCTGTAAAAATTGGTATCAGAGACATGAAAATAACTTTAAAAGTTTTAAATTTCTAAAAATGGAAATTGAAAACCAACATGAGGTAGAAGAATTCACTTCTTCTGAAAACTCAGAAAATCAAATAACATTTGATGAAAGTCAAAATGGATTTGATGCTAACTTAATAATTAAGCAAGACCTTATAGAAAGGATTAAGTCTAAACAACTAAAACTTTCTAAAGAAAATATTTTTAACATGCCTAGCCTAGTAAGCAGAATGTTAAATTTACTGAACTGAAATGAAATGAAAAAATTTAAATTTACTGAACTGAAATGAAAGAATTTAAATTTACTGAGCTGAACTGAAAAAATTTAAATTCACTGAACTGAACTGGACTGAACTGAACTGAACTGAACTGATCTACAGATAAGCTCTGGTAAACATGGCCTTACTTAAATTCCTATTTATGCTAATTAAATTTACTTTGACTTTCTATACAAACTAATAACTAAATTGAAATAAACTAATTAAAAGTCAACTCTTACCTAGCTCTCTCTAGACAATAACTAAATCGAGTTTAAGGCCCTGTTTACTAGTGATGGTACTGAACTGAATTGAACTGAACTGAACTGAACTGAAGTAAAATTGATGTATTGAAAAATGGAATTAGCATGACTGAATTAGCCTGAATTTCATCAAATTACATTTCACTGAACTGAACTGAACTGAACTGATCTACAGATAAGCTCTGGTAAACAGGGCCTAACTCTTTTTTTTTGAAATCTCGAGTTTAACTAATCAAATGACAAACTTTACTTGATTGCCTATTGAAACTAATAACTAAATTGAATTTTGAAAGGTCGCGCTTTTGATTGGCTAATTTGTGGAAGTCGATGTTCCAATATCAAGCTGACAGATACCAGCAGGGTTTAGAATGCGGAATGCGCAAGGTTCATTTATGGTAACTTCCTGTTATGGAATATTACTGCGCGTCGTATTCGTTGCATGAATACAGTCCGATGGAATATTCTCAGCTCAGGATTTCGGATAGATATCGCAAAGGATTTGAACTGTGATCGGATAAGTATGCTTTGCGTGATTCAAGGAGTTTGAGATATCCAGGAGTCTTCTTCCAAGCTGTTAACGAACTGAATGAGAGTCATCGTGGAAGAAGAATTCCTCAGCCGTGGAAACTGTTGGAGGACACGGCACTGATCTATAAATGGGACAGCAGCTGCAACGCCAAAGCTACCGATTTTACAGAACCACAATTCTGCATCCAGAATTGTCCATAGCGGCGATAGGCAGCAAGGTCCATTAAAACTTCATGATACCTACTCTGGGACATGATGTTTAGTGTAGTAACCCAGCCATAAAATCTCGGGAGAGGTGATTGAGCATTCAACTGATAGTATAGCTAGTCAGGCCAATTGGCAGCAAGGGAGTTGCAAATCCACACTTAGAGTAGTAAAGATAAGTATTCTGTAATCTGTATCTTTGACTTACTAGTGGATGGTTACTACACTGGGCAAGGCCCGGCAGACGTAGATGCGTTGCATCGAACTGCGCAATCAATTGCTTGTGTCATTTACTTTCTGCAATTTACTTTTTTTCATATTGGAACATCATGATAGGCAGAACTAGTTAAATAAGCAATTGTTTGAGTTAACGTAGATAGAATTTCCTTTGGTATCAGAGTTGAGTCACCTTTTTCTTATCCTCTTGCGAGGTTGGTGAGATCAGAACTATCTACGATGTCAGGAAGTGAAGGCGGATCTGTGACGAGGCCTCCCATGTTACATGCTGACAATTATAATCTATGGAAGACAAAGATGATGATTTTCATTTCTCAGTTGGATGATGAAGCTTGGAGCTCTATCGAGACAGCCTGGTCAGCCCCCACTGCAATAGTGGATGGAGCAACTGTACCAAAACCTCAGCCCTGGACTGATGCAGAGAAACTCTCTAAGAAGTTGAATAACCGAGTATTAAACGCCTTGTTTACCGAGGTTGATGATGAACAGTTTAGAATCATTCCTGGCTGTACTACAGCTAAGGCAGCTTGGGATGCTTTGGAGGCACACCATGAAGGGAACAATCCAATCCGGATGAGAAGGTTGGGTATGATCAGGACTGAATTTGAGAATCTGAGGATGGGTGAAGATGAATCAGTGAATGACTTCAGTGTAAGGATAAGAGAGCTTACGCACAAAGCTTTTCAGTTTGGGAAAAAATTCAGTGATAAGAAGCTTGTGGCTAAAATGCTGAGGTCACTTTCTCACAAATTCGATAGCAAGATCTTTGTTATGCATCCTAATATTAACTGGACTACGGTCACCTTTGATGAGATTGTGGGAGAGCTTAGAGCGGATGAAATGCACCTAAATGATGGAGTAGAGCTTCCTAGGAAAAACCTGGCCTTTGCAAGTTCAGTTATAAACCCTCAGAAAGCAAATCATGTAGGAACATCAGTTGAGAAGTTCAGTGAGACTGACGATCTGGAATTAGAGGGAATGGATCAACAGCATGTGGCGCCAATGTCAAGGAATTTTGAAAAACTTCTGAAACGAAGTAACGAGAAAAGAAGCTTCTACAATAAACCTTACCAAGCTAAAGTGAGGGAGGAGCCCACTCGAGCACCTGAAGGTTCGAAACATGCTGGAAAGCTGCAGTGCAGGGAATGTGATGGATATGGGCACATAAGGGCTAACTGTGCAAATCTTAAAACTACTGTGGCAAAGGCCTACAATGCTACATGGAGTGATGAAGAAGAAGAAGAAGCCCAGAAAAGTGAGAATCAGTTTGTCTCATTCGGTGCTAGAATTGAGGAAATTGAAGAAACACCTGTGCTAGAAGAAAACCCTGTTCCATGTTCCGACATCGTAATCATAGAGGACATAAGTGAAGATGTGACAATCAATCGTTCGGCTCCATCTGATGTGAGGACTATCAGGAACAAGGTTGAGGACTTAATCCGTGGTGCTATTATTGATGAAGAAACCATTGAGGATCTGAATTTGCAGCTGAAAGCTATGACTAAGAGAGCTGTTGATGCCGAAACCTTAAACGATACACTAAAGCAGAAGTGGACTGACATGTCAACTAGGGCAAAAAATGCAGAAATCTCCGATGAGATCACCAGTAGAAAACTGGAAGCAGTGACCAAGAGGGCTGAATCAGCTGAAGCCACTATCCAGAAGCTGAACAAAGGTACTGCACAGTTAGATGACCTTCTTGCTATGGGAAAGAATGCGGGAGACAGACTTGGCTTAGGCTTTGTGCAAAAGGCTAAACTTACGCAACCTATGGAGACTAAGGACTCACTGGCCCAAACAAGTGATAAGAAAATATCGTTTGTACCTAAAGGGACAGTTGTGCAGGAACCAGTACCTGATCAACCTGGAGGATGGAAGGAAACCAGAAAAGCTCCTCCAAAGTGCTGCGAATATTGTATGATGCAGGGACACTGCGACTACCAGTGCAGAAGGCTACTTCGTGATATTATGTTTGGAAAGCAGTTCTCGTCATGTCCCAACATGGAACCAACTATGCAAACCAAGTTGACTAAAAAGGTATGGGTTCCGAAATCTGCAACTAACTGCTTTGTTGTTCATACCTGTCTTAGTGCATATTCCAGAGATACCTGGTATTTTGACTCTGGATGTTCAAGACACATGTCTGGATCTCGCAAGTTTTTGTCAAACGTAAGTCCATTTCATGGGATGGTGAAGTTCGGTGATGGGAAGGTCAGCAAAGTGATTGGCAAAGGTGAATTGCAGATCAAGGATCTACCCACCTTTCACAATGTCTTACTTGTGGAGGATTTTACTGCAAATCTGATCAGCATTAGTCATTTTTGTGATAGCAAGTTGACTGTGCATTTTGATGAAGCGAAGTGTACCGTTCGAAGTGGATCTGAGGAAGTGTTCACTGGAGGAAGATCATCAGATAACTGCTATGTTCTTGATCAAGATATCACATGCCTTATGTCCAAAACTGATCAGTCTGACCTATGGCACAGACGTCTTGGTCATGCAAATCTGAAAACCTTGTCA
Organism: Cruciata laevipes; assembly: GCA_963678965.1. Classification (NCBI taxonomy): domain Eukaryota; kingdom Viridiplantae; phylum Streptophyta; class Magnoliopsida; order Gentianales; family Rubiaceae; genus Cruciata; species Cruciata laevipes. Next base: position 20,212,367 of record OY787638.1, read on the forward strand.
AAAGTCTCTAGGAGTCAAGCTGTACGAGGAATGCCAGAAGTCTCTTATCAAATGGAGATTACATGCGCTCCATGTCAGGAAGGGAAACAGATCAGAAAGTCACACTCAGCCATACTCGATGTTACAACATCACAGAATCTTGAACTCCTCCATATCGATCTGATGGGTCCAGTGACTAACTATAATCCTACTGGGAAGAAGTATATCTTTGTCATAGTAGATGACTTCTCTAGATTCATGTGGGTAGAGTTTCTATCTGACAAGTCAGAAGCAGCTGGAGTATTTGCTACATTGGTTACCAGACTCAACACAGAAAAGTTCAGCGTTCATCAGAAAGTTGTTCGAGTTCGAAATGATCACGGAGGGGAATTCGAGAACTCTAAGGTACAACACTACTGTGATGCAGTTGGAATCAAGCATGAATTTTCTTCGCCAATTACACCTCAGCATAATGGTATAGTTGAGAGAAAGAACCGCACCCTTCAGAATATGGCTCGGGCAATGTTGTGTGAATACGATACTCCGAAACGTTGGTGGCTTGAGGCTGTAAATACTGCTTGCTAAACTATCAATCGGGTATATCTGAGACCATTCTCAACCAAAACAGCGTATGAAATCTGGAAAGGGAGAAAACCAAATGTCTCTTATTTCCATGTATTTGGAGCTGAGTGCTACATACTTCGAGACAGGGAATTGTTGGGAAAGTTTGACAAACGATCTGATGTAGGTGTATTTCCGGGGTACTCATTGAACAGTCGTGCTTACCGTGTGTTTAATAGGCGTACAGGAGTGGTTATGGAATCAATTAATGTAGTGGTCAGGGATACCTTACCCATCATTGATTCAGACGAAGCCGAACCTCTAGTTCAGAGACCTTCTGGACCCTCTTTGACAAGTGCTAGCCTTGATTCAGACCCTAATGTATCATCTATTCAGACTAACTCTCAATCTCAAGATACAGTCTTTAATTCACCACCAGATGTTCCAACATCAGACACTCCGACTACCCCGATTGGAAAGATTCACAATACTCAGAATCAAACTCAGTTGGACTATGCTCAGCTAAACAAAGGAATACATGTTGCTCGTTCTCATATGGCCCAATGTTTTATCTCCCTGGTAGAACCGAAGAATCACAAGGAGGCAGTTCTGGATGAATATTGCATTGCGGCTATGTAGGAAGAATTGGCACAGTTTGAGCGAAATGATGTATGGGATCTTGTTCCTCGACCCTCATGCATCAATATAGTTGGGACTAAGTGGATTTTTAAGAATAAATCAGATGCTGAAGGCAATGTTACTCGAAACAAAGCCAGACTGGTTGCTCAAGGCTATACTCAGGTAGAAGGGATCGACTTTGATGAGACCTTTGCTCCGGTTGCTCGACTGGAATCTGTCCGCATCTTGCTAGCTATGTCATGTGTGTTACACTTCACCTTGCATCAGATGGATGTCAAAAGTGCATTTCTAAATGGCGTGGTAAACGAGGAAGTGTATGTTGAACAACCCAAGGGTTTCGAGGATCCGTACCTACCTAATCATGTTTTCAAACTCAAAAAGGCGCTTTATGGGTTGAAACAAGCACCGAGAGCATGGTATGAACGACTCACACAATTCTTAATCAAGAAGGGTTTTCGTCGAGGGGGAGTAGATCGGACTCTGTTCATGTTCCAACATGGAAAGGATATTCTGCTGGCTCAAATATATGTTGATGACATAGTTTTTGGGGCTACGTCAAAAGGTATGGTTGATGAGTTTGTTAAAATTATGACTGCAGAGTTCGAGATGAGTATGGTAGGAGAATTGTCGTATTTCTTGGGTTTACAAGTCAAACAGATGAAAGATGGACTGTTCATAAATCAGACGAAGTATGCACTTAATCTGATCAAGAGATTTGGAATGTCTGATGCAAAGCCTATTCGTACTCCCATGTCAACCACAGAGAAACTGACCAGAGACGAGAAGGGAAAATCTGTGGATATGAAACTCTATCGGAGCATAATAGGAAGCTTGCTGTACTTAACTGCCAGTAGACCAGACATATGTGTAAGTGTTGGTCTGTGTGCTCGATTTCAGGCTGATCCGAAAGAATCTCATCTTGTTGCTGTAAAAAGGATTATCAGATACATACAAGGTACAACTGACTTTGGAATATGGTATTCAAAAGGCTCAGATTCTACCATTCTTGGATTCAGTGATTCCGATTGGGCTGGGAACGCAGATGATAGAAAGAGTACAACTGGTGGCTGCTTTTACATAGATCAGAATCTGGTTTCATGGTACAGTAAGAAGCAAAACTCGATTTCACTATCTACTGCTGAGGCAGAATATCTTGCGGCTGGGAGTTGCTGTGCTCAACTGTTATGGATGAAACAAATGTTGAAGGACTATGGTATTGAAGGAGAGATTCTGAAAATACTATGTGACAACAAGAGCGCAATCGATATCTCGAAAAATCCTGTCCAACACAACAGGACCAAGCACATTGATATACGACATCACTTCATAAGGGACCTTGTTGAAAAGAAGGAAGTGGTTCTGGAACATGTTCCCACTGAAGAGCAGCTGGCTGATATATTCACTAAACCTCTTGATGCTGAGACTTTCGAGTATCTATGACAACACCTAGGTGTGTGTCGAGTATAAGGTAATCCTAAAAACCTTACTCAAACTGTATAGTTGCTTTTTGTTTACAGTTTAGTTGTTTTCCTTTCCTATGAAAAACAAAAAAAAAAATTAGGAGTAGTTGACTGTGTGATGTTCCAATCTGGAGCACACTCTATGATGGGGTGGCCATGAAACTGGAGTGAATTGATGTCCCAACATGGGGATGACGTTTAAAATTCTCGACTACGGTGGGGTCCAGCTGGATATAATTGTGGACTCTCTGTTGGGCCGAAAATGGCATATTTTTGAATTTTCGGGAAAAGGAAATTCTCCGTATTGCTCTTCCCTATTCGCGCGTGAGAAGTCCTTGCACATTCCAACACCACAACGACTAAAACACCTCCATTCATCTCCCTTTCTCTCTCTTGTTTCATTCATCTCCGAAATCAGAGACAGAAAAACTCTTCCGCTGCCGAAAGAGAGAAAGGTTGGATTTTTCGAAAGCTGCATGTCCGAGGTGCTCTCCGATCACAGGTATTCCGATTACACTTTCCGGATATTTCAGAAGCTTTACTGTTGATTCTGGATTCAGTCGAGTCATCTATTGCTAGGAGACTGTGATTTTAGTTTGCATTTGTTAGTTCAGTGGTGAATCTGCTAAGAATATGGGTAGGAAGGTTAAGGGTAGCAATGTTGGTTCTGCTAAGGGTAGTAAGGATACTCCGGGAAAACCCCCGACTAAAAACCCTGAAAACCCTGGTTCCGGTCAAGATCCGACAACTCCATCTCATCCAAAACCCATTGATGATGTAAATCAACCAGAAAACTCTGAACTTTTGAAAACCCCGATTTCCGTGAATTCTAAAAATCTTGAAAATAGTGAGAAACCCATGGATAATGTTGATCCGGGTCTGGGTAATGATGGATCAGCTGGGGTAGTGACGCTTGGATGTATGACGTTGGAGGAGCATGAGAAGCAGGTTAGGAAGAAACTGCAGGAAAACATTAAGAAGGCTAAGGAGGGCCTCAAAGTGTACAAGTCCTTGGGAAAAGGAGGAAGGAGAGGCAAGGGTAAATTCAGTGTTCCAACATCAGAGAAGCCGAGTCAACCACCCACTGAACCTAAAGTTCCTCTTGTTGAGCCTAGTTCCACTGGTCAGAAGGATCCTGTTGGGAACATTGTTGAGCCGAGCTCCAATGTTCAGAAGCAACCTACTGAGGACCCAACTTTACCTGATCAGATTGACCCCCTGATGCATCAAGCCCCTCCTCAGCAAGACCTTACAGGTGCACCTTCAAGAAATGATGCTGAGAATGATGATGATGATGACAATCCATTGTCTTTGCTGTTTAATGTTGGGTTAGCTTCAAAGAACAGGAAGCTGGACAAACCTGGAGCAAAGGGGGTTGGTGCTAAGAAGAGACTTAGGGAGCCCATTGCTGATGAAACCAAGGACAATGAGCCTGTATCTCCACCCCAGCGCAAGACTAGAAAGACCTCTACTTCTTCTAAGAGGACTCAACCTTCCAGAAATGCTAATAAACCAGCTAAGCCAATTGAAGAGTCTGTGGATCAGTCAGATGGTGAGAACTTTGCTGAGGAGATGATGCTGGATCATGCCATTTCTGAGAAATTCTACTCTGAAGAAGCCAGGCAGAAGCATGTGATAGTCTCAGGCAGAAGGCTGATGGTGGAGGAAGTCTTCAATCTGACCAAGTGTGCTGAGATAGGACTGACTGAGTACTTGGAGCTGATGAACTTGGTGTAGGCTGCCACAGGATTTACTGAGTATGAACCTAATGTGATTAAAGAGTTCTACAGCATTCTCCGGCCTGAGAACAAGGATCATACCTCACCTTGGTTTGAAAAGGTATATGTCAGAGGCAAGATCATCCCCTTCTCCCCTTCTCTGATCACAAAATTCTTGGGAATGTCTTCTGATTATGCTAGAGAGTATGAGTTTCCAGGTGAATATGGAATCACCATGGAACAGTTGGGTGTGGAGCTTACAGGTGGAATTATCCCTGTTTGGCCAGCTTCTAATGTGCTTGCCTCCAGATTGACTCTGAGGTATTATCTGCTGTTCAGGATTCTTACAGGTTGCTGGATGCAGACTTCTAATACCACCATTGTGACCAAGACACAGGTTTTCTATCTCTATGGTATTGGAACGGAGATTGAGGTGAATCGGGGGAGGCTGATTTATAACAGGATCCATGCTGCTGCTTCTACTGCTCGGATTAATGAGTATATGCTCATCCATGTCTGATCTTTGCTCTGCTAAAGGAAGCTGGTGTTGATGTTCCAACATCAGACAATTGTGTCCAGGTCAAACTGATGGGTCCTAATTCGGTCACTCTGAAGCGTGATGTTCTTGATCTACCCTGGTCTAGAGAGGACCATGCAGACATGTCTGAGTCAGTCAAAAGGGAGATTCGGCTGCGAGGTATTCAGACTCAGCTAGACTTTCATCAGAGGCAGGTGGAGTACCACTCAGAGAAGGTGGTTAAGCTGGAGGCAGACCTAAAGAAGTTCAAGGAGCAGACTACTGTGGATGATTCAGACAAGAGTCCAGTTTTCTGAGCGTTGCTTATGGTGGCCCCTGGGTGGATTTTTTGTTACCTTTGGCATATTTTGGCCCCAGGGGGAGATTATTGGATGTCTTGGATATTTTTTATTTTGGATATTTTTTATTATTTCTGAATTATCGTTGGATGTATGTATTCCATAACCCAAGTTATTTTTGCTGGTAGTTGATGGCTGATTATCTGTCTAGTTGCATTCTTGAACTCAGGGGGAGTTATATCTTGAACTAGATTGAGTCTGATATTCAGGGGGAGTTCTTATGAGAATCTATCTTCATGCCTGAGTTTTATATCAGTTCAGTTTTGCCATCCAATACTTATTGGGTCCACAAATTGCCAAAGGGGGAGATTGAAAGGTCGCGCTTTTGATTGGCTAATTTGTGGAAGTCGATGTTCCAACATCAAGCTGACAGATACCAGCAGGGTTTAGAATGCGGAATGCACAAGGTTCATTTATGGTAACTTCCTGTTATGGAATATTACTGCGCGTCGTATTCGTTGCATGAATACAGTCCGATGGAATATTCTCAGCTCAGGATTTCGGATAGATATCGCAAAGGATTTGAACTGTGATCGGATAAGTATGCTTTGCGTGATTCAAGGAGTTTGAGATATCCAGGAGTCTTCTTCCAAGCTGTTAACGAACTGAATGAGAGTCATCGTGGAAGAAGAATTCCTCAGCCGTGGAAACTGTTGGAGGACACGGCACTGATCTATAAATGGGACAGCAGCTGCAACGCCAAAGCTACCGATTTTACAGAACCACAATTCTGCATCCAGAATTGTCCATAGCGGCGATAGGCAGCAAGGTCCATTAAAACTTCATGATACCTACTCTGGGACATGATGTTTAGTGTAGTAACCCAGCCATAAAATCTCGGGAGAGGTGATTGAGCATTCAACTGATAGTATAGCTAGTCAGGCCAATTGGCAACAAGGGAGTTGCAAATCCACACTTAGAGTAGTAAAGATAAGTATTCTGTAATCTGTATCTTTGACTTACTAGTGGATGGTTACTACACTGGGCAAGGCCCCGCAGACGTAGATGCATTGCATCGAACTGCGTAATCAATTGCTTGTGTCATTTACTTTCTGCAATTTACTTTATTTCATGTTGGAACATCACGATAGGCAGAACTAGTTAAATAAGCAATTGTTTGAGTTAACGTAGATAGAATTTCAAATTTAACTAATAACTATTACTTAACTTTTGTAAACACTAACCAAATTATCTTATCCAAGATCAAAACTTGTTTGACTTTTTATTGACACTACTAATAACGCCAAGCTCAACTCTTACTTGAAATTATTTGAGTTTAACTAATAAAAAGACTTAATTCTTCTTCCAAAAAATCACTGACTGGCTGGGAAGATCTCCATGATTTTCCAGTTATCAGCGGCCGCTCAGCCCAGTCACTGACTGGGAAGATCTCCATGATTTCGCTCACACAAATTTCAGAGTAAGCTTGTGTTTCATATCAATATTCAAAGTTGAGTTTTACGGTCAAGGTCATAAATTTAGCCTTTTCTTATTTTATGTGTAGAAGGTTTTTATTTTTGTATATTGAGATGATGTGAACTTAATTGAGTTTTTTTTTTTTTTTTAATGTTTTTGTGTTCGGTTTCACAATTGGCTTTCTGGACCATTCTATGAGCTAATATGAGTTTCATATTATACAGACCTTATAATATGAACTGTTTGGTTTCCAGTCAGGAAGATGGTGTGAAAGAAAGTGGCACTTGTATGAAAACATAGGAGAAGTGATGAGCGGGTAGTTCAAAGCTGCTAGGAGAAGTCGGGGCAATGATGATTCACAAAATATAACGGAGTTGAGCTTCAAGATGTGGAAAAGGCCCCAGTGTCGTTAGGTGAAGGATGGTATTTTTTTTAACCTTCATTTTTCAGCTTGTAACTTGCAATTTACAATGTACTATTTACTTCTATGCCTAACAATGATAGAGTTGACCTGTTGCAGCTTTAATCAAGTTTATCTTCAGAATCTATACTACACTTTTGTGGCTTCCGGACAAGGTTGTTTATTTTAGCATATCTGTCTAGGTTCCCTACTTTCTATGCTATATGCTTCTGTACCTGTAACAACTTTTCGATGAACTGAAACTAATGTACTAATGAGTTTTGTTCTATCTTTGGTAGTGCAGGTCAGGTGTCTAGTGACCTTAATGTATGTTAAATGAAGTAGATACATATATATGGTAAGAGAAATCTTAATTTAGTATCGTTTTGGGGTTTGGGTTTTGCTTTGAATATTTCAGTTTACCTTGTTTTCATAGTGGCTGCAGAAACTGTGTGATGAGAGCCTGTCCTAAGTATGCAGTTCACATTTTTGCTTGTTCATAATGTGTTGACCTTTACTGCTCTTGGAGTTGAAAACAATAAAACTATCGTTTACATAATCATCTATCAGCTATTGTAGAAATGAGGTTGAATTTTTGAATGAGATATGCATAGGCTTGTTGTCTCAGAGTTATGAATAAAGTTGTCTCTTATTTATTGCTTTTATCATATACAATGTCGAGAGCTGCGAGGTGACTCTAGCTGTGATGCAGAGGAGCTGATGAGGAGTGAAGATGCTGATGCTGCCCTAGAGGGTGTCAACTGTCAAGACTCGCTCGACCAAAAACTGGCTGAGAAGGATGTTGCTGCTACTGATCTTAAGGTTGACGAGGATGATGGTGTGCCGTTGTTCAGAAGATGAAGAGAAGGATATGGAGATAAGCTTTTCAGAGAAGGTATTCAGTGACCTGAAGAAGTTGGAGCTTTCTTTGAAACATGGATGTAGAAAAATTAAGATAAATCTTCCCCTCATCTTGTTTTAGTTTCGACGAGGTGTAGTACGATTAAGATTACATGTTTCGGTGTATTTTACGTGATTGTACATTATATTTAATTTTAATAAATTATTTATTAATGTTTTTGGCTCAATTTATAGATTTAAAATAATACTACTATCGACCATCTTTTGGTCACCAAAGTTGTCACTAAAAGTATAGTGACGACCAGTTCAATTCTTGTCATCAAATTTCGTCACTAAAACTCGCTGACCATTAGATATGTAGTGATGAGAAGTCTGTCACCGATACTTGTCACTAAATTATCTATTAGTGACGGATGTCAGACCTTTACTGATGACCCATTAGTGACATATATTATCGTCACTAGTCCGTGACGATATATTATGTCGTCACTAATGGTACTTTTAGTGACGAAGTAAACAGTAAAATTGTCACCATACTCCTTTAGTACCCTTTAGTAGCACGGTGTCACTAAAGCTTTTTTCGTCACTAATGCGTATTTAGTGACGAAATATGGATCTTTAGTGACGGATATTGGTTGTCACTAAACCCCATTTTTGGTGTAGTGTAAATGTATCCCGTGTCAAAACTTTGTAGAAAAATCTTTTTGCTATAAATATAGCACCGTTTATTAATTACAAACATATTCATCAATTATTCTGAAATTTCATGCGTGCTAGCTCCAGTGAGTGTCGTACTTCCTAATCCAACAAAAAAACACAGACCTTTTGACCTTATGTTTGTTACCTGCAAAAAATTGATGATCATAGTATTGACCTGTAAATGTATTTATCTGAATCAATTAGTAGAAATACACCTGATTAGTAGTTCCACTAGAGTAATATTTCTTATCTAGTCAATTATTCCGGTTCTTGTCATGTCCCTTTCCTTGTGATCTCTCCTTGACAAAGAAAAGAGAAACTAGTAAAAGTATTACACTTGAAAACATATTGATCATTCATTAAAGTATAAGAGTACACCTGATTCAACTATACTTATTTATCTAATTTTTGCAACTCTTCTAGATCTTCGAATTAGTAGAGATTTTTTTAAACACCTAATGCAATGGGTCTCTAAAATGTCTAATCAAACCAGTCCCTTAGTTATCTTGGTAGAGCATGATAAAAAAAATCAAAAAGATTTAATTTTCACTTATCAAAATATAAATGGAGACTGGAACACTTCCTTACCTGTTTTTCGCATTCCAATGGAAACCGAACTCTGTTCGCCAAGCGTTGTGTAGCATTTCTTGGCATTTAGTTTGCAATCTCTTATGAGTGACCGTACTCTCGCTAAAAACCTCTAGCGTCCGCTCCGCTTAGGTCTACGTCCCTCTAAACGCTCAGGTGATTCCGGGCCGAGTGCGACAAACGTAGTTTGCAAGATGTTAGTTGTGACCTTTAGGCACAACTGAGTGCTCGGTCGACCGCTCACTTAGGCGGCCCGTGACAGAGTTATATTTCGTAATTTCATTCCATCAAAAGTCTTAATTACTATTTAGCACACCGTTTAGGACTGGAATTCCTCAATTTGCCTCTTTGCTATAATCCACTACTACCACCACACAAGTTGATCACCACTCCAACATTATTTTGGCAACCACCGATCACTACCACACTCACTGCTCTGATTGTCACTAATAACAGCCTTGAGCATCAATGACCACCATACTAACTATCATTACCACAACTTCGACCACTATCAAACATCACCACAACCACCAAACTCTACAATGTTTAATTTACCATGTTTGATAGTGGTGCAACCTTTTCCATATTGTATAGGTACTGCTGATATGTTTCTCTCATGACAGGTACACTCCAAGTAATCAGCAGCTAGATTCACAAACAAATCGACTGGGAGTACAAAGGAACAAATGACATCTACAACCTTTTCCACACTGAGCTGCACCACAATGACAAGTCTGGATCTCCAGAAACTATTGAAGTTATCCATTTTTATACAATTTCTTGAATATAATCTATAATATCTGAACTGTTTAAAAAAAATGTATAGACCATAAACTATTCAATCAACTTCTTAAAAACCGTAAACTAAAATTATTTAGGTGTACACGTTGCACACTTTCAATATTGGGTGCCGTTTCTGTCTCCATCATCTTCTGCTTTTACTTTCTTGGAGCAATTTGTATCTCCAAACTCATCACTTTGTAATTTTAATTCACAAAATGCAATGGTTTCAAGCTTTCAAATTTACCAGTAAATGATCATAGTCTTTGTGAGCAACATATCAGTTCAAAACACACTAGATAAATAACAATCTCAGACGCCCGAAAAAGACATTCATGTTATACTACAAGAGTGTTATTGGTTCCTCAGCAGTGCCACTCTCTGGTGCGACTCCCCGATAAGATGGATCGGTCTTGAGTATAACGACTTTGAACTCGATCCTCTTTCTGCTGGCCTTCATCAGCTCAAACACACAGCAATCTCCAACTTTCACTTCATTGTCATCTACAAACTTTCTCCATCCCTTGAGCTCCAACGCTTTCGTTTTATTGTGACCGTTGTAAAACATGCTCCAGCTTTTCCCCTTCCACTTCAGGACAGCCTCAACCCTTTCACTAGGTAGCTTTGAGGTTATTTTTGCTGGAAATCCCTACAAACAACAAATAAGATCGGTTTTTACGAATCCTATTTTCTCCTGATGTGCAATGAGATTGCTGTTGAGAAGAGAAATTACCAGATAATTTGGACGGTTGATATGCGAATATGAAATGATTATATCACAGCGAGGATTTGTGTCAGAAACAGTATAGTATTCGATATTTTCAACTTCTGCTTCCCCAGGTGCAATATCCAGGCTCTCTTCATCCTGTTCCAAGGTCAAATTTAGATTTCACAGCCTGATTTGTACACCAGAACCAAGAAACTAATGCTGTCCTATAATCAACTTAAAACATATTTAGCAGAGGACTTTCTGACATCCAAACTGAAAGAAAATATGATGATTTACACGAAATTCATTCGAGATACAACATCAATGTCTAACCTCCACTACACATAAGGATTAACAATGAGATATATTAAGTGACAATATCAAACAGCATCACAACTAACAAGCAAGATTCCTTAAATCTTCAATTCTTCATGTCCCAAGAAAGTTAAATGATCACTTTCTGTTTACAGACCATCCAAAATCTGATCAAACCAAATATTTATTTTTGAAGAACAAAAACATGAGTCCTCAAGGTTACAGACATACCTCGTCGAGGTCCATTGGCTTAGCTGAAGAATCATCAGACGAGCTAGACGAGACTTGTGACTGATCAGAAACTATTTGACAGTCGTCGTCTGATTCAGACATGGTGGCAAGTTCTCTCAAATCAATCAAACCTTAAATACTTCAACCTATTCTGCAGTGCAAAAGTGTCTGTTAGAGTACACATCCTGAAAGGTGCACAAGTATGCCTTATGAATCATCAAGAAACATTAAATTGTACAGACCCAAAGGCAAAAAGCACCCAACAATGTTTCGGAAAAGCTAGTTAAATAACTAAAGTAACCAAATTGCATTTTCTCTGCTTGTTGGGCTAATCCAAATTCCAAACAAGCAAACAAACCCCATCGAAGGGGGGGAGGGGAAATGGGCACCATCAATGATCATCGAATAAACATGTACAAAACTGCAGAATTTTCTCCGGATTCAAACTGAACTAAAATTAAGCAAACTGAAAATATCTAAATTAACCTGTATCTCATCAAATCAGAATGAACGGAACTGAACTTAATTGAACTGGACTATAGTAAAATAAGAATACAAAGTCGCCGCAAGATGGATAAAAAAACAGTACAGTTAAACATTATCCATAGATGCAAATAAGCACTTACAACAGGGATCCAGGGAAGAGTGTTGATTGTGAGCTTGCATGCAAAATCTGGTGTATTAAGGGAAATCGACGCTTTTAGGTTTTTTACTCTTTGATATTGTTGTCATCAGGTTTCACAGGGAAGAAGAAAAGCCGAGCGTTAAATTTAGCTATAAATTCGTTATTGGTACAATCGTTATCATAAATGCGAAAACCTAAAGTCAAGAAACAGCCGTTCATCTTTTCCAATTAAGTGCATGATAAAGAGAATTATAGTTTTTCAGCTAATAATTTCCAATCGAAGTGTTGTATACATATATGATACTTTTATATTTGTATACATATATGATGTATGAAAAAGTTTATACTTTTATTTGAGGTGGACAAATAGGTGAGACAAGAGCTTGAAATTGTGACACTTTTTCTACACATAATAAGACATGGTCAGATTGTGAGTTGTGACACTTTAGATTCTCAATAGTCAAAAAAAGAAATTTAAGAAAACACAAACTGACTAATAAACATTAATAAAAGTTAATATAAACAAAAAAAACATCAATTAAAAATCATTGAAAATATAGTGAAATTCAACAAATGAGTGCACAACATCAATGCTATTAGCCTATTAAATCAATATTAAAAGATTATTAAGGAACGTCAATATTAAATCAAATGAACATCAATTTGACTAGAAGAGATGGAGAGAGAATAAGTTTGAAGCTGGAATTGAATTTCATATTCTCTCAACTCAATTGGCTTCCGGTTTAAACATCACCTGCTTGAGAGAGTAATTGGTCAGCACAATGATTGTGTGGCCCTGAAAGTATGATTTAAGTCTCCTCGAGGCGTGGACTAGCGCCAGCACCAACTGCTCCAACTCCGTATACCGAGTCTCTTCCCCCGATTGACCGGCTAACAAAGTAGATTGGGTGTTGCTTTCCCCTCTTCTTTGATTAGCACGACACTCACAACTTCCGTAGATGAAGTTATATACAATAGTAGTTCCTCTCCGGGCGCGTGCTTCTTTAGGGTTGGCAGGTTCTGCAAATGTCCCTTCAAGCCAATTCACACTCCTAAGACCACACAAACGACTTGGCCCTCTGGAGTATGTTATAAAATGGCAACTGTGTCTCCACCTCATTTGACAAGAATCAGCTTAGGGCAGCGAGCAAGCCGGTCAACCGGTGGACGTCCCTAATGGTACTTGGGGATGTCATTCGGATGATTGCCTCCACCTTCTACGGATTCACGTCGATTCCCTTGTTGGACACCATGAATCCAAGGAACTTGCCCGCACCAACTCCTATGGTGCTTTTGGTGGGGTTGAGTTTCAGGTTGCTCGTTATCACCAAACTTATTCTCTCTCTCTCTCTCTCTCCAACTCCGCCATCAACCATAACCACTATCACTCAGACTGTTACAACCATCAGCTACCTCCACCACTTTAGTCGCCACTGATCATCACCACCACCACTCTGCCTACTGCACCCAGCCACCACATCCTCTTGGATCACTAGTTTACTACCCCAAATCACAGCTAGTGCCTCTTCAACCACTTGGCTCACTACCTCAAATCACAACTAGTGCCTCTTCAACCGCGCAGTAGCCATTAGCATGCCACTCCAACAACCATCTAGCATAAACACCACTTTATCGTAGCCACCACCTATCCCGCCGCCACCAACCATCACCATTCACCACTACCACTACTCTGTCAATCATCACATCATCACTCCCCTCAGATTGCCACCACCACAACCCTTCACCTATTATTGTCATTCATTTCCTTGCATTGAAACAAAATAGAAACAACTTCTTTAAATAATTTAAACATGAGTAAATTGAGAATCATCCTTTTATTTTTCTCTGATTTTTTTCCGCTTCTTTCTTAGGTGTGAACGAAATGGACCCTTAAGGTTAAACTACAATTTTGGAAAATAGATTCCCATCTTTCACGAACTTTTGCTCATAGTAGGCGTAAAAGAGTAGAACCCTAAACGGTGCAAGAGTCGAACATAGAACATGGTAGGCTGATACAAAATAAAAAGACAAAAAACAGAGGATCAATTCCAAGAATGTTCAAATTGGGAGTCCAAATTCCCAAAATATTCAATTTTTGGTTCAAATTCCCAAACTATGTAACTTGGCATATGGTTTGCCAAGTTTCAAGAGATAGAGTAATTGCTAAACCAACCCAAAGATTGTGATAATTATAAATTAACCCACAAACTTTGTAATGAGCAATATTACAAACTCTAACTCAATTTATATAAAAGGAAAATTAAAATTTTCTGGATATAAACAAATTGAATTACATTGCTATGTGGACACCGGTGCAAGCATGTGTGTTGCTAGCAAATATGTAATACCCAAAGAACATTGGGTAAATGTAGAAAGACCAATAAGAGTAAAAATTGGAAATGGATCACATATCATACTCTCTAAGGTCTGTAAAAATCTTAATATAATGATAGCAGGAGAAATATTTCATATTCCAACTGTATATCAACAAGAATCTGGAATAGATTTTATTATTGGAAATAATTTCTGTCTGTTGTATCATCCATTTGTCCAATACACAGATAGGATAATTTTCACTCTAAACAATAATCCTGTACATATAGGAAAAATAAGAAAAGCTCTTAAAATAGGAGTTCCAGGTTATTTAGAATACATGAAAAAGAAATCTAAATTACCAAAACCAGAGGCGCTAAATATTAGCCCTAATAAAATTGCTTCTCTTTTAAGGAGGGGGGGTATATATACTAAAGAACAACAACTTTTTGTGCTTCAAAATACAAAACGTTGTAAAATAGAAACACTTTTAGATTCTGTGTGTTCAGAAAATCCAATAGATCCTAACAAATCAAAATATTGGATGACAGCAACCATAAAACTAATCAATCCCAAGACAATTGTAAAGGTTAAACCAATGCAATATAGTCCTAAGGATAGAGAAGAGTTTGGAAAACAAATTAAGGAATTGCTAGAATTAAAAGTAATTAAACCTAGCAAATCACCTCACATGTCTCCAGCTTTCTTGGTAGAAAATGAAGCTGAGAAACGAAGAGGAAAAAAGAGAATGGTTGTCAACTATAAAGCTATAAACTCAGCTACCATAGGAGACAGTCATAACCTTCCTAATAAAGATGAATTGTTAACTCTAATAAGAGGAAAGAAAATATTCAGTAGTTTTGATTGTAAATCGGGATTCTGGCAAGTATTGCTAGATGAAGAATCACAATTATTAACTGCTTTTACATGTCCACAAGGTCATTACCAGTGGAATGTCGTACCCTTTGGGTTAAAACAGGCTCCAGCCATATTTCAAAGACATATGCAAAATGCATTTAGAACCTTTGAAAAATTCTGTTGTGTTTATATTGATGACATTTTAGTCTTCAGCAATAATGAAACAGAACATCTGTGGCAAGTAGCGGCAGTACTCAAAAAATGTGCTTCTCTAGGAATAATACTCTCAAAGAAGAAAACACAGCTTTTTAAAACTAAAATCAATTTTCTAGGACTAGAAATTGAAGAAGGATCTCATCGACCTCAAGATCATATCTTGGAACATATTCAAAAGTTCCCGGATATCCTTGAAAACAAAAAACAGTTGCAGAGATTCTTAGGAATCCTCACTTATGCTTCTGATTATATTCCTAAGCTTGCCCAGGTCAGAGCACCATTACAAGCAAAGCTTAAGGAAGATATTCCATGGGAATGGAAAGATTCAGATACCAACTATATGGTAAAAGTAAAGAAAAGTTTAAAAAACTTTCCTAAGCTTTATCACCCACAACCTGAGGATAAATTAATCATAGAAACTGATGCATCAGATTTATTCTGGGGAGGAATTCTTAAGGCAGAAAATAATGGTAAAGAATACGTTTGCCGATACACTTCGGGAAGCTTTAAGGCTGCTGAAAAGAATTATCATAGTAATGAGAAAGAATATCTTTCTGTTATTAGAGTAATTAAAAAATTCTCTGTTTATCTAACCCCTTGCAGATTTCTAGTAAGAACAGATAATAAGAATTTTACTTATTTCCTAAAGATAAATTTAAAAGGAGATAATAAACAAGGTCGTCTAGTTAGATGGCAAATGTGGTTATCTAGATATGATTTTGATGTTATTCATATTGCAGGTACCAAGAATTATTTTGCAGATTTTCTTACCAGAGAATTTCAGCAAGATTATAAAGAATAATACAAATGTTTCTAATGTTTGTTTCTTTGTGTAGCATCCAGCATGGATGAAACGGAGCAGCTAAAGCTGCAAGAAGGACTTTTAGTCCAGGAACTGGAGCTGGTCCGAGCCAAGCTCAAGTATCTTAACCTGATCAAATTGGGTAAAGAAAAAGAGCAAGCTTCTGAAAATGAAGTAAAAAAGGTTATCTTATCACCTTCTCCCTCAAAAGAGAAAGATAAGACTATTCCAACGCAAACGGCAGTTGGTAAAGAATCAACAAATCCGTTGAAGGCTGTGGATTTGCCAAAAATCCAGAAGGAAGTACAAACTTCCATTAAACTGGTTAGTCCAGTAGATTTTTGTTTAAGACCAAATCAGGGAATTCCAATCCCACAGACTAAAGTTACACCTTTAGCATCGGAGAAATCCGAAGAGGGAATTCAAATCCCAAAAAGATCCAAAACATATTATGTGGTCTATAATGGCCCTAATGCCGGGATCTATGAAGATTGGAGCTTCGCCAAAAAAGCAACTGAAGGAGTCTCCAACATTGCACACAAGAAGTTCAAATCCTTCCAAGAATCAAGAACTTCAGCAGACCTATATACTGGGTCATCTTTACTAGCACCTCTGGAGCTAATTACCAATGGAGAGATGATGAAGCCTAACACTTTCAGCGCAGCTCTATTGTCCAAAAAGAAGTCATTAACCTCACTAGGAAGGCTTCCCAGCAAACCTAGGGAAGACATGGCAAAAACTACGAAAGTGGATTATTCTGATGAAATTACGGAAGCAGGCTTCGAATACTGCTATCGATATGCAAGATCTGCCAATGAAGAAAAGTTTTTGGAGGAAAAGTTCTTCACTACAGACTCCAAAAACTTAAGTTACTACAACTTCACCAAGAATGCTAATCCTGAACAGGTCTATGAGGCATTCCAATATGGTTTGGTAAAAACCATATATCCAAGTCCTAATTTATTAGAAATTAGCCATTTTCCTAAGGCTATTATTGATACAATTAAGACTTTCAGAAAAAAATGCACCAAACCAGGGCAAGAAGTTTTTCTGAAAATTAATAGTTCCGGTCCATACTGGAATCAATTAGGATTATTGGTATATCATCCTCAGCATTTAGTCCAGATTGGCATTTGCAAAGGAGATCATTATCATCCATCTCAGCCTATGGAGTGCAAACTTGAGGCTAGCGATTTACTACCCTTAGCAATAAAAAGATTGGAAGGTTTTGTTCAAAAACTTTTCAGTTTCAGTTCAGATGATGGACTATTTGTCAATTATCAAGATGCCACCATCTTGATATACAGCAAATCACCCAAGAAGATCAGCGAAGCCGATGAAGGCAAATTTGTCAAATTCCAAAATACTTTGGTTAATCCATTTATTTTGGGAGAACATATTCCAGATCTTTGTAAAAGGTTGAAGAATTACCGCAGCAATTATCTATGCGGTAGATGCTCAGAAGAAAGTGGATCTCCCACTAAAGAAGATAATGACATCTCCACCATCAGGGCTGCCGACAGTCCTATGGACCCCTCCACTTCAAGTGATAGCAGGTAGTGCGATAATAATGCATCTGCTCTGAGTGGGTGCAATAATGCAGTAGTGCGTCTACTTTAAGTAGAGGCAATAATGTAAGTGCGTTTGTACGTAAGGGATGACGCACCCCTCTTCAATAATACAGATCCTTCCTTCTCTATAAAAGGAAGTTCTTTTCTTGTAATATGGGAGCGCCCCTCACTTCTGCGCCTCATTGTAATTTACTTTCAACCTCTGTAATCCCCTGGAGACGAACCTCGTCCAGGATTCTGTCTGATCTTCGGATCTACTATGTGTGAATAAAAAGCCCTTTAGGGCCCTCTTGTAATTACATGTAAGTTTCTATAATCTATATCTTCTTTCTTATTATTGATTGTTGTATACATGCTTATCTGTTATAATGAAACCTGGAGTCCATAGAATAGGGAGTACCGCTTAGGCAGGTGGCCGTTTAGGGAAACAAGATTCGCAGGATTGGTTAAGTTATAAACAGATAGCATGATAACTATACACTCTTAATAATATAGTAAGGAAGATATAAAGAGCTTGCATGAATTACTTAGGGTTCTAAAGTATTAAATTCATAAACTACATTAAATAAAGTAACGAAGCTTGAATGAGCAAAAATATTTGTAAATCTATTCTCAACAGAGAAATTTCAAAAGAAGATAAAATTTTATCTGAATTCCATAGGAATAATGACAATAGTCAATCCAGATACAGTTTTGGAACTAAGTTTTGTAAAAAACATCAACTCCAAATCTATATACAATTTATGCTTACCTCAAAATTCTGCATAAAATGTATAAAAGAATCTCAAAATTCTGCATAAGAAAGAACTCAAAATGAGTAAAAACATTTGTAAATCTATTCTTGACAGAGAATTAACTAAAGAAGATAAGAAATTATCTAAATTCCGTAGAGTTGGCCCTTATAGTCAATCTAGGTATAGTTTTGGAACAAGATTTTGTGAAAAACATCAAACTCTTGTGCATTATATGAACATCTATAAAGGATGTTTAAAATGTTTAAAAGAAAATTAAAATTCCGCACCGACCACCAAAAACCTGGTATCAGAGCCATGTTTAAAATAACAATCTAAAAAATTCGTTAAAATGAATCATTTAGACAATATAGAAGAAACAATTGATGAAAATCAAGATGTTTCTAACATCCAAACTTTTGAATCTAATGAAGGATTCATCGGTAGCTTCTTGATCAAACAAGAATTACTTTCAAAAATTAGGTCTTCTAAACTTAATCTAAGAAAAGAAAATATCTTTAATATACCTTTTTTAGAAAAATTAAAAAGGAAAAATAGCATCTACTATTTTGTAGGTACTAAAGAAATGCATGTAGATATCAAAGATACTACAGGAGAAGTATATTTACCTTTAATTACTCTAAAGGAAATTAAAGAAAAATTAAATAAAATAGATAGTAAAATCAGAGATACTATCACAATGGTACACTTTGGTGCCGTCAAAATCCTATTGAAATCAGAATTTCAAGAAGGAATAAATTCTCCAATCAAAATGGTCTTGATAGACAACAGAATAAATGATAGACAAGATTGCATTTTAGGTGCAGCTAGAGGAAATTTAGCTTACCAAAAATTCATGTTTACGGTCTATCCTAAATTTGGTATTAGTTTAGATACAGCAAATCTAGACAAAACATTATCTTTCATTCATAAATTTGAAAGAGAAGATTTAATGAATAAAGGAGATAAAGTATTCAGCTTAACCTATTTGGTTGCTTATGCTCTAACAAATAGTCATCACAGTATTGACTATAGAAAGAAAGAATACATCGAACTAGAAGATGTATTTTCTCAAATAGGAACTGTTCAAGATAAACAGTTTTCTGAAATCTCCCCTGTGGATAATAAATGGGCTATTGATATAGCTAAAGATAAAAAACTCATGGGAGAACAATATAAATCAAGAATTGAAAGGAATAAACTTATTATTGGAGAACCTTCTAGAAAAAGTATTTCCAAAGAACCCAGCGAGAGAGATCTCTTGATGGGAATGTCAAAACGAATAGAGGACATGAAAATTCAGCTTGAAGAAATGTCCTAATGAGTTTTACAGAAATAAAAGAAGAGATAAACTCTCTAAAAACAAAATTAGAAGAAATTCTAGATATTCTAACTAAAGAAGATAATAAGTTAGAAGCTGCAGCAGCAAAAATTATCATTGAATTAACAACAGTAATTCAAGAAAACCAGAAGGTAGTCTTAGGACAAAAAGATTTAAAAATAACTCCTTTAGGAAATGAAGAAAGACCAAAGCCTATAGGTTTAGAAAAATATTCTTACCCCAATTACGGAGTAGGAAATGCAGAATTAGGATCCTCTGGAAATCCTAAAGCATTAACTTGGCCATTTGGTAAAAATGACAAACAACCAATATGACCAACTATATACCAAAGATCGAAAAAATCTTTTGGGATCATCTAGAAGGTGATGAATTACAGGTAAACGAAGAAAACTTCGATTTACTTGACCATGCTCTCAGGTTGCTAGAATTAGAAAATAATGAACTAGCAAACCAAGAAATAGAAAACAGTCCCGAACTAAAACAATTGTTTGGAATTGAAGACTTAAAAGTCTTAAATAATGAAGAATCAGCCAGTGAATCTGAAATAAGCGAACAAGTAATTAGCAATTACGATTCAGATGACGTACCTAAAAACTTTAACATAAATGTTAAAAGAGAAGAAGGAGAAAGCTCATATATGGGCTCTAAAAGAAGAAGAGCTAATCAACCATGGTATTTTCCAGAAAGTGCAAAATCCAAAGTTTATAGTTCAAAAGGAACAGATGATAATTTCCTAAATATTGACTGTCAAAATAATAGGAAAGAAATCATTGATAAATGGGCAGCAGAATTAAGTTTAGTAATTCAAACTAATCCTGATGCCTATACAGAATCAAGAACTATATTGTTGTTAATAGAACATAAGAGTCTAGGAATAGCAAAAGAGTTCATAAAAAACACCATCTGGACAGATGATAATAACAACATTCCATATAATATTCTAGATATAGTTCTAGATGGATTATATACTATGTTCCTAGGAATTGATTTTACTGGTGATAAAATACATGAAAAACAACTAGTACAAGAAAAAGCTAGGAAACGTTTAACAGAACTACAACTCTGTGATATATGTTACTTAGAGGAATTCAATTGTGACTATGAAGTAAATCTTTACAAACTAGAACAAATTGAATTTCCAGAAATGATACTTCAGTATCTTAGAAAAATACCTTTGGTAGGAGAAAAAGCATTAGAAAGGTTTAAAATTGAAACTTTCAATAGAAGAACTTCTAGCTACAGTCTAGGATATGCTATAAGAATAGTAAAAGATGAACTGTCAAAATTCTGTGAACTAATAAGAACTCAGAAAAAACTTAAAAAGTTTAATAAAAACTGTTGTGCAATATCAGGAGAAAATCCTGTAGAATATGGCTGCAGAACAGAATACAAAAAGAAGAAAAAATTCTTTTCTAGGAAAAAATCTTCTAAATATAGGTTTATTAAAAAGAAAAAGAGATTCCGACCAGAAAAATTCTTTAAGAAAAAATCTGATAACAAATCAGAAAAACAAAAATTCTGTCCAAAAGGAAAGAAAAATTGTAGATGTTGGGTTTGCAACATAGAAGGACATTACGCTAATGAATGTCCTAATAGGCAAGATAATAACAAAATAAAATTGTTAGAAATTGCATATGAAATGGGATATGAACCCATAGAAGAAAAATATGATGAAATAGAAAAAGTTTACATCATAGAGATAGATTCCAACTCTAGTGAAACAGAATCAGATGAATTAAGTACATCTGATTAAACCTTAGGGGTAAAAATAAAAATAACAAATAAAATGAAGGACTAAAATGAAAAAGCAAAACAAAAGTTCTCAAAGAGAACATTTTGGGAATTTTGTGTACAAAAGTGCATATTCTTGGAATTTTGCCAAAAACAGAAAAGAAAAAACAATAGACCACATTGTATATTTTTCTTTCAAATTTGAAATTAACAAACAAATGGAATGCTCAGGCCTCCGATTCTCCCTCCGCCCCCATCTTCCCGCTACCGCCACATATTCCGCTGCCGGGCGTTTCTCCGCCTCCCTCAACCGTCGTCAACCGCCCAAGAACCCGTTTCTCCTCCATGTCAAATCCCTCAAATTTCCATTCCCCCACCTTAAACCCTTCCAAAACCCCAGCTCCTCCTCCAGCAACACAGACAACGGCCTCGGCGGGCCGAACGGCGGAGATGGTGCTGGAAACGGCGGAAATGGGAATGGAAAAGGCGATGGCTGGAACGGTTTCTTTAGTTCCGATAAGAATCCCATTCTGGCTTTTCTAATTTATCACAATTTAGCTGAAAAAGACTGGATTTTTACGTTCAGTGAAGGGAGTTTAAGGTTATTTGTAGCAGCTTTGTTTGGTTATGTTCTATGGTTACCTTCACTAGCAGAGGCGAAAACCCCGATATCAAACGAGGAGGGAAATGATCATGAAGAGAAGGGAAATGACATGGTGTGTGAGATTATTGGTGGGAAGAAGGTTGGTTTGATCCCAGATTTTGAAAGGGATGAGTTTATTGTTCCTCGGACGCTCTCACCTTTCCGGAGGTTGTGGGGGCAGGATTCGGAGCAGAACATTAAGGTTTCTGCTGAGGAATTGTGGGTCCAGTGTAAGGACATGGTCAAGCAGTTGATGCTCCCAGAAGGGTTTCCAGAGAGTGTTAGCAGTGATTATCTGGAGTATTCGCTTTGGAGGGGAGTTCAAGGTGTTGCAGCTCAAGTTAGCGGTGTTCTTGCAACACAGGTGAGCAATTTTCTATTGTTTATTGTCACTGTGATTGTGCATTTGCTTTTTTATCATCTTTATGTATATATTGTTTCTTTCCCTTTCATTATGCTCTTCATGCTATTTGTAGACATTTCACAGTTATTGTTATTCCTTTACAATAAAGAGTCCAACTGATACATATATTAATGATGAAGTTATTTCTGGCCTGTTTTGAAATTCCTAGTGACGGTTGGCTTACTATCTTTAAGAAATGTAATGAGCTGAAGTTAAAAAATGGATTTAGGATTAGTCAGGATATGATATTTTGCTGTATATCAGGGAATTGAACAGTTTGGTGATTACCTAGACATACTGCATGATGTTTTAATTTTGTAAAAGAATCTGATTCTTTTATTCTTTTGTTTTGTTTTTGTAATTGGGAATAATTATGCGGACAATCTTTGCGATATTACTTTGTGTTCTATCCAGTAATTATCCTGTCTGTAATCTGTATCAGTTCTAGGTTTACAAGTTCATTCTGTTTGAATACTTATTTAGAATCTTCTCAAGTTTAGTGTATCCTGTCTGTAATCTGTATCAGTTCTAGGTTTGCAAGTTCATTCTGTTTGAATACTTATTTAGAATCTTCTCAAATTTAGTGGCTTAATTGAAAATGCAGCTATTCATATGTTTTGGCAAATGGGTGGTTCTTCTTCCTTGAATGTTTAATATATGCTGATTAAATTTTCATCATATCATGTGATATGCAGGCTTTGCTTTATGCTGTTGGGTTGGGTAAAGGAGCTATTCCAACTGCAGCAGCAGTAAATTGGGTTCTTAAGGATGGCCTGGGATATTTTAGCAAGATATTGTTTTCTAATTATGGGAGGCATTTTGATGTCAATCCCAAGGGTTGGAGGTTGTTTGCGGATTTCTTGGAAAATGCAGCTTATGGATTGGAGATTTTGACTCCTGCATTCCCCCATCTCTTTGTTCCAATTGGTTCTGCTGCTGGAGCAGGAAGATCAGCTGCTGCACTTATCCAGGTGATGAACATTTTTCTGAATAGCTATATAATTCTTGTGTCCTATGTTATTTTGTGGAAAAAGGGGAAAACTAAAGTTGGAAAACCATATTCCGAAAATCTAGAATATCAGTGGTTGACTAAATTAAAGTAACGACGTTCTAAACTTTCCACTTGTAAAGAGAATAAGAGAGTGTTGACATTTTATCAATATCAGTTATTGATGTGTCACAGTGTCAGTAATTAAGTAGTATTCTTTATGCCTTAAATGAGTTATTTCTTTTACCTTGATGAAAACGTTCATGTTTTGAATTTTGTTAGTAGTTAAGCCGATGCAGATTTGGCCTAAATTTCTCATTCACAGATGTGAACAAGAATATTTTGAAGCCTATGATATTCAAAATCGTGATGTACCTTTCAGCTTTTAAAGTAGTAAACGACTTAGCTTACATATTATAATTCCTGACTTTTGAATTTTTTTAAAAAGGGACCTATATAATCCTGATGATGTCATTAACAATGTTGCTGTTGGAATCCATGGCTAGATGTTACTTCAATCCATGCCATTTCCACATTCCAAATTCTGCCTTAGCTCATTAAAGTTAATAATTCTTTTGCTAGATTTGGTATCAAAGTCATCTATCTCAATTAAATATTTCTGCACACAGGCTGCAACAAGGAGTTGTTTCTATGCTGGTTTTGCTGCCCAGAGGAATTTCGCAGAGGTAATCCGCTCTGGCATTGTATATAGATCTCTTTGGCTGCTTCCGTATTCATTAAATTCTTGCTGATGGTCTATGATTATCCTGCATGCATGGTCTTCTTATAAAGTCTTGTAGCAAGCCTATTGAGAAATGCATGCTATTTTCTAATTTAAACAACACTGTTTGTCTCTAATAAACCAATAGCAAGATATGACCCATGCAATTTATCTGCTCAGCAAGATAAAAGGTTAGTTATCATGGGTATATCAATCTTCTGAAAGAATGAAATGATTGCAGGTAATAGCAAAGGGTGAAGCTCAGGGAATGGTGAGCAAATCTGTTGGAATTCTTCTTGGCATAGCAATTGCTAACTGCATACAATCTTCTACATCCCTAGCTCTTGCTACTTTTGCTGCTGTAACATGTATCCACATGTTTTGCAATCTAAAATCTTATCAATCCATACAACTGAGGACTCTAAATCCATATCGTGCAAGTACATTCTTTTCTTTCCCTTCTTTCTAATCTCTATTGTTATGCCTATAGAATTAGATGTAACTCTTGCTCTGTTCGGTAGAAAGCTTACTATTTTAGATCATTTCAGAACTTCATCAGTTTATTAAATTTCCACCCTTGTTTAGATTATTCTTTGATTAGAAGTGTACAGGAAATTCGTTTAAGTCACCTTTTCAAATTGCTTTAATCATATATTTTAAACACCACAAACGCTATTGGACGCTGGACATGGAGACATAAAGTATTCAAATTCACACATACTCTTTCATTAGCTGAAAGTCTGTTACTTAAAATCCACTTAGGTTCTGCCTCATAATTGATCTAGAAGTACAACTTCCATGTAAAATCACCATTGACAATAAGGCATTCAGTGTCAGATCTTGCATTTTTTAGCGCATGACTTGTTGATTCTTTACAAAAAATCTTACTTTATTTCTTTTGTGGTACTGATCTTTCAACTGTGGATCATGCTTGCTTGCATACTCTCGACTTCAAGCCACTTAAATATAATACATTTTATTCAAGTATGATGATTGATTTTATTCAATCAGCTTACTCTCAACTTAATTTATAGAATTGCCATCACATCTACCTTAGGGATGTAGTTTTTTAGTGTAGGGTGAAGAGAGGTATGGGAACTGTAACATATCCAACTTGAGTATAGGATGTCAATTCCTATGAAGTGGACATATTTGTCACTCAATTTTTTTTTCCAACCTTGATGAACACTAGACTGATGCCTTAGCATTGTTAGCGCAATTCTTCTTCTATTTTTTTCATTTGTCTTTTGCATGTTAGGATATTTACCCCTTTTTTCTTCTTAATTTAAACCAGATTTCTGGTACAAAATCAGATGAGAAGAAGTTTTGACTTGTTTTCTTGTTTGTCATTCTGAAACATTTTGCAGGTTTGGTCTTCAGTGAATATCTTCTCAGTGGTCTAGTTCCTTCAGTTAAGGAGGTTAATGATGAAGAGCCCATGTTTCCTGCATTTCCACTTGTAAATTTAAAGCCTGATACAGTAAGTTGCGCTTTGATTCTAGTCAATTGAGTTTTAATTTTTTCCTTCCCGAAAATCATACACTGCTTAACAAAGTCTGAACATTTTATTGGAATTTTGTATCCTCCTGCATATTTGAAGGCTTGTATAGTGGCGACAACCGACAATTACTGATGGTTCTTTTCAGCATTGAGTTTGGCTGTCTAGATCTGTTGCATTCGGCTGTTAGCTTCTAGTTCTTTGAGTTCTATTGAGTTGGTTGAGTCATACTGATCTGAAATGTCTACATTTTAATATAGTTTTATAAAATGGTCTTTATTCTGGAGATGATATAGGATTGAGCTTTTGAAATATAACTAATGTTATCAGTATGATGGCTGTCATTGTTTGCTACAGGTTTAAGTTTCTGTTGTTTTGGATACATTTTCTCAGTATCTGGCAAAAATAAAAATTAATTTTTTTTAAAGCTTGACATGCATTCTCTTCCAGACAGGATCAGAATTACTTTCTGTGGAAGCCAAGGAAGCAGCTGCGCAGATTGACCGAAGACTTCAACTCGGTTCCAAGTTGTCGGAACTTGTGAAAAATAGAGAGGATGCAAGCGCCCTGTTTGAGCTATATAGAGATGAGGGTTACATTCTGACAGAATATGATGGAAAGTTCTTTGTAAGTTATATCATTCATTGAGCTTTTTTGTTTCCTTGTACTTTTTCCAGTCGTGATGCTGTTTTGTGATTGACCAGATTGTTCTAAAAGAGAGTGCTTCACCTCAAGACATGCTCAAGTCACTGTTTCAAGTTAATTACCTGTATTGGTTAGAATCAAAGGCAGGAATAGCACCGAAGAATGTGTTCAATGACTGCAAATCAGGGGGAAGGCTGAGCATGTCTCTAGACTATACAAAATGGGAGTACAACCATGTAAAATCTGATAGTGAGGCAGTGGGATGGGTAGCCGATGGGCTGATTGCAAGGCCCTTACCAAACAGAATACGGGAGGATTCCAAACCCGTCTCTCTTGGATCTGAAGGTGGCTGATGAATTGAGATGAGGTCCTGAGGAGTATCCATACTGTGATATTGCTTATGACATTGTCTGCGAACCTATATGGATGAGATTAGAGCTGTCTCATGGCTAATGACATGGGGTGTGGGTGATTCTTAACACGGTTTTTATTGGCCGTTTGCTTGATATCGTACTTCAAGCGCTTAAATGTTTCAAGTGTAGAAAAAGAAGATTTGTTTAGAGTTAAGGGATCTGATATTTATCAGACACCTTCCTTCCAAGGTGGATCCATGGTGAGCTTGTTTCAAGTGACTATTTACCTAGTAATGATTTTGCTGGTCATTCACTCTCTTGACACCTTTAGCATTAAGGTGAGCTTGTTTCAAGTGGACTATTTACCTAGTAATGAAAAATTACATACATGTTGGTTATGTGATTGTCATCATCAGAGGAATTTATATACATTACTGATAACTCTTCTCTTCTCCAAAGGGGAACTAGTCAAAAACGTAAAATCGTCTTTTATAAGATTTTGCCATTCTACAACTTGAAAATATGCGATATAATCATGTAACTTTAAAAATTGCTACTCCAGTTTTGTTTGATATATGCTTTTAAAGAAAATTAACTTTTTGTTCTTATGTGTAAAAGTTCCAAGAGTTGAGGTTCAGCAAGAGCATCAAGCTGCAAACTCTTGGAATTGTGTGGTTAATGGTTGTTTCTAATAAAAATTGCAGGTTTATTTTTTTTAAAAAAACAAAAAAAAAACTCTTTGGTTGAACCAATGTATATTATGAAATTTTGTTTGATTTTTTATAAGACATGATCATCATTTTTTTTTGTAAGTCATTTTCTTTTCACATGCCCGTCAAATGGTTTAAAACTTTCAGTTTAGACTGTGTTGGCGCCTATAGACGTAGTCAATCACCGGCGAAATTACCTGAATAATTGTTGAAGTGGATAAAATTGCCTAAATAACTAGAAAAATTTTTAATTTCCGAAAGTAGAAGAATCGATTTCTCAAAACTCGATTATAAAATCGATATTACAGAAAAAGATATTAAAATCGACTTTTGAAAAGTAGTCATTAAAATCGACTTTTAAAAAGTAGACATTAAAATCGACTTTTGAAAAGTAGACATTAAAATCGACATTTCAAAAATCGATTTTAAAGTCTATTTTTCAAAAGTAGATTTCTTTGTTCCAGAGCTCAAACTAAAAATTTTGCTGCTGCTAACAGATAATTCTACTGCTAGTTTTCTAGCTCTTTTAAACAATATCAAACGACATGAAAAACAAAACTTGAAGATGGAGATCAAAATTGAACTTGAAGATCGTGATTTAAGAGTAGTCATTAACATGAATTCTTCAAAACAAAAATTAGAGTAATTAACATGAAAGTAGTCATTATGGTGTGCACTAAAACAACAAAAGGGCTACAAATGACGGCGTTTCCTCCGAAGGTAATACCGAGTAACATTATGTCTAGATGGTGGTGTTGAGGCTGATCCCATCTCATAACTTGAAATAATTGGCTCATTAAATATGGAATCATTGAAAGTGTCATCATGGTGTGCAAATGATTCTTGTTCACCATTCTCCGATGCACGATGCATATTACCATCTTCACCTTCAAAGGCATCATGATGTGTGTCATCTTCACCTTCAAAGGCATTATGATGTGCATCATCTTCACCCTCATTCTCCGGTACCAAACGCCTATCCTCTCCACCAACGTGAAGGGCATGTGAAGATAAATGAGCCGCTTCTGCCATAGCTTGTTGCATCCCATCCAAATCAAGGTTAGATATTATGAATTTGGGTGAAGCTATGAGCCTACCAAACAGTATAAATATTTTATGTTAAAAAAACAAAATAATACGATAGATACCACTTGAAAAAATCATTTAAAACATACCCATAACTCATGGACAACAGCAACTGATCTAACACCGTGAGCAGGCCGGTGATCTGGATTACCAACTAACAATCGAGTATTCTGTCGATACCATTCCATGTAAGGTGAATGGTATGTGATGTTAGCATAATTCATCGTGCCTCTCAATATGTAATCTCTCCTATTATTCCACCAAACAATGTGGTCAGAATGTTTCAGAGACCAATTACAACCCTTTTGACCTTGACGTGAAATGCGGTGGAGTTGTTGACTAGTATCAACTGGTTCAGGAATATCTTGATGCATGCCAAACTGGCGCATGACCCTCCCCGGGAAATGATACTCAACCACATCGAAATTGATAAGAGGGCAAGTAATAGACCAAATCTCCATATCACGAAGACAATAATCAAAAAGTTCACTGATAATAATAGGAGTATATGGTTGCCAAATGAACTGCATATTTTAAAAATATAATAAGTAAGGAGATTAGGAGAAGTAAATCAATAGACTTGAAAAACATACCTCATCGGGTAGCATGTAATCAAGTTGATCACGATATAGCCTAAGTGTGTGAGTGCCCACTTGATCAAAACACTTTGCACTATGCCATCTGTCATGTAGTAATGAATCAAATTAAAATCTACAAATACTATAATATTTGGATACTTGTGATGCTCCTCTTTCCCAATATCATTCAGAAATGGAACTTCATAACCATCATCTTTTCTCGGACTTTGATCAGGAGTCCTTTGAAAAGGTTCATTCTCGCTATCATCAGAATAGTACAACCTTTCACGATCTTCAATAACATATGCCTCATATTCATTGATGATAACTCTTTCTTCCTCAGCTGGCCATGCATTCCATGCCGTAGTACCATCTACACTTTCAACTGTACGAATGAAACAGTTCCAATCCAACACCGACTGTGAAGCCTGGCTACTCGAACCACCCTTAGTGTTAAAACGATTGCAGTAATTTCCACCAGAATATCTAGAGTCAGTGTTCACTTCGGAGTAGTGGGGTATAGAAGTTGGCAGTTGCATTTCTTCAAATGTCCTACAGTGGCTATGAATACCACCCCAACCGCCAATTTCACCACCGAGTAATTCGGTAAAAGATGGTTCTGCAGTAAATGAATTGTACAGCACATACAATTCAACCGCATGGACAGTTGGGAAGTAAGAGGGGATATCTAACATAGATTCAAGATTCTCATCATCTTCCACAAGAACTTGAATAAATTTATGTCCGGATTGACTGTGGCTTATAGGATAGCGACATATCAACCTTACATCAAATCTGGTAGGGTCAACAATAATGCTCTAAGGTTAATGTTCCTCGCGACCTTTAAGAAATGTCGCGGTGGACAACTATATTCACACCCTTCACTCCCATCAACTATGAGTCCACCACTATATAGCACAATGCTAACCGTATTGTTGGCCATAGAAATACTGTATGAATACGAAATTTATAATCAATTATAAATTCCAAAAATTCTAAGGCCCTGTTTACCAGAGCTTATCTGTAGATCAGTTCAGTTCAGTTCAGTTCAATTCAGTTCAGTTCAGTTCAGTTCAGTTTAGTGAAAATGTAATTGATGAAATTCAGGTTAATTCAGTTATGCTGATTCCATTTTTCAATACATCAATTTTACTTCAGTTCAGTACATGGTGGAAATAAGCTCTAGCAAACATGGCCTAATTCCTCTTTCCTATATCGCGGCATATTTATTTTCACAAATGAGAAATGGCAAATGGCAAAATGGCATATTTAGACAGCAAAATGGTAAATTTCATTCAAACTAAGTTTGAACATATTAATCAACCAAAAGTCAATGTGGCCTAATAAGACAAAATTTGAACATGAATAATTGTGGAGGATAATATAATACCTGCAATTGTAGATCAACTCTTCATGTCTGTGCTGTTTCAATCTTCACAGTCCAGGCGCAATTTGCCAAATTCAAACACCCAAATCACCTGCCCAATTCAAACACCCAAATCTGCTGCCCAATTCAAACCACCAATCTTCTCCCTCCGAAACCCTAAACGCCCAATTCAAATTGCCGGCCTTCGACCCGATCGATTTCACCCAAACCAACCCGAAACCCTTCCCGTGCTAGCTGCTACTTTTGTTCGTCTGCCGCCGATAAGAGCACAGTGCCGCCGATGACAGCACAGTGCCGTTCCAAGGACAGAAGCGCCGTTATAAAATCAACTTTTGCGACCCGAAATAAAACTACTTCTGCGACATTTTGACTGGATGTAAATAAAAAGACTTACTGTTTATAAATCGACTTTCCAAAAGTCGACTTTGATATCAATATTTGGAATGTCGACTTTAAAATCAACTTTTCTAATGTCGACTTTAAAATCAATATTCGGATTGTCGATTTTAAAATCGAGTTTTCGAATGTCGATTTTAATGTCGCTTTTCGAAAAATCGTTTCTTCTAGTTTGGGAATTTAAAATTAATCACGGTATTATAGGAATATTTGTTTATTAAGAGATTACTGTTGGAATTCGCCCGTCAATCACCCCCTTATTACTTATTCTGCCGCTTAGCGCCACCGCCAACCACCGTGCCCGCCATGTCCGCCACCAGCAATCAAGCAATAGAAACCCTGTGGGAAGAAGTTCGCGACCTCAGCCTCGGCCACCAAATAGACCACCTCACATCGCCGCCCACCGCCCTCCAATTCCTCCGGGACCACGTCTCCCTAAACAAACCCTGCATCATCTCCAACTCCCTAACCCACTGCTCCGCCCTCTCCCTCTGGCCCTCCACCGCCTACCTCCGCGAAACCCTCTCCTCCGCCTCCGTGTCCGTCCACCTCACCCCCACCGGCCGCGCCGACGCCCCGGCCGCACACCCCGCCGCCGGCCTTACCTTCGCATCCGCGCACGTGGAGAAGATGCCGTTCCCCACCGCCCTCGAAATGGTGACGGCGCGTGGAGACACTCTCCCCGTGGCGTACCTGCAGGAGCAGAACGATTGTTTTAGGAATGAGTACGGCGGTTTGAGTCGGGACTGTGATGATCACGTCCCATGGGCGTCGGATGCGCTTGGGTGCCGCCCTGAGGCGGTGAATATCTGGATTGGTGATGAGCGATCTGTGACTTCTTTTCATAAGGATCATTACGAGAATCTGTATGCTGTGATATGCGGAGAGAAGCGGTTTCTGCTTCTTCCTCCTACTGATATTCATAGGATGTACATTCGCGATCATCCAGCCGCCCAGTATCGCTACTCTAAGGTAATGATTTAGGACCTGTTTAGTTAACTTCAGCTGTTTTATATACTGGTTTGATCTGTTTTAGTTTTTGACTGTGTTATCAAAAATTTGATTGTTAAAACCAAATAGCTAAATGCTAATGAAAGAAGGCGTTTTGTTGCATTTTCATTTTGATGTAAATATGAAAAGATAGTTGCTTTATTAGAAATGAACCTGTATTTGCAGAAGACTGTTGCTGAAAATATCAATGTCGTTGTTGCTTATGTTGAGTGCTATTTGGTTTGCTGTGTAGGATAGTGGTGAATTTACATTGGAGGTGGAGGATCCAAGGAGGAATGTGCCATGGTGTAGTGTGGATCCTTACCCTTCCATGGAGGAAAGAGGCAGGCATATGGCTCAGTTTCCGCTGTATTTTAATGGGCCGAAACCTTTTGAAGTTACTGTCAAGGCTGGACAAATACTCTATTTGTGAGTGCATTCTGATTGATTTTGAATGATAGTATTGTCGCATATCCTAATGATTGCTGTGAGTGCTCCTAATGCCAT
Organism: Cruciata laevipes; assembly: GCA_963678965.1. Taxonomy (NCBI): domain Eukaryota; kingdom Viridiplantae; phylum Streptophyta; class Magnoliopsida; order Gentianales; family Rubiaceae; genus Cruciata; species Cruciata laevipes. The sequence continues at coordinate 20,244,693 of OY787638.1, forward strand.
TGTGTTGTATGCATTTCTTGTTTTGCTATCAAATTTAAGATCACTGGTTTTTGAATTACTAATGCTATGTCCAGCCATGAGTTTGGCAAAAGAACCACTTGGCTTCTATTTTCATGTTGTGCTTCTCATTTATGTTGATATGTGGAAAATTGTAAATTGAATGATCTTATGATAAAAGAAGAGATGGTTAAGATTAAAAATTGAATAGTTTTGCTGGATATATAGCGGCTAAGGCATGTGATAGGTAAACTTGGTCTTGCTATTTCAAACTTCTTGTTCAGCAGTTTAATCGTTGTTTATACCATATTCTATGAAGAGAACGCTTAACTCATGTGGACTATGCAGGCCAAGTATGTGGTTTCATCATGTTAGTCAGCGTCCAGACAACAGGGGGCTGACAATTGCTGTTAATTTTTGTAAGAAAAATCTGTCAAACCTTTTCTTATTAGCGTATGGTCAAGTCAACCTTCAAGTAATCGTACTTAATTGTATACAGGGTATGATATGCGGTTTGATATCAAGTATGCCTACTTCAACTTCCTGCAATCCATAAACCACTCACTCAGTGATTCAGAATATCAACTGCAAGAACTCAATGATGGTGAGGAAGAATAGATTTCAACTTGGTGTGCATGGTGATGTTTGAAAACTAGCAAAAAGTAAGCTCCCATTCTGAAGTTAAGAACCATATATTGTGCCTTTTTCTCTTGCATCATCTTATCTACTAATTTACCTCTTTTAACAGGCAGATGCTTCTTGTCAAGTAGAAATGTGAAGTAATGATGTTATTGAAGTTCACATGAACTGAATTTGCCAATGCAAATGCAGGGTGAAATATAAGGGGTCGTTTGGTATGAGTACGAAATGCGGTAATAACCAAATACGAGGATTTTAACATTGGATTGCTTGTTTGGTTGACGTAAATTAACCAAAACGTCGCAAATATAAATTCCGCGGAATTTCAATTTCCCACAGAACGAGAGAATTTTGTTACCTCCAACCCCCTAGGTAGAAAACAAATACGCGTTTATTCTGTACGATTTTACCAATTTATCCCATTACTGGCGGGAAATTTTCCACTTCTACGCGACAAAATTTCATTTCCCTCCCATTTCATATTTTAGTTATTTTTACTTTTATTATTGATTGCATATATGAAAAAATTGATTTGTGCCATAAATTATGTAATTTTATTAGTTATGAATTTACATGATATTTAAAATTTTGATGGTTACATTAAAATATATTCGAGTGATGTTGAGTTGATTGCAATTAATTTATTACCCAATTTTGTAAATATTATACAGTCATGGCAATGTACAGGCAAATGTTGAATCAAGTTATGAAAATGATGATGGAAATCACGGACCATGTAGCTACCATGAACATTAAGAAAAACAACTTCATATGTGAATAAAATAATATTGGCATATGTTCTGATACATAACTTCATTAGAACATATATGGATGTTGATCCTATTACTGTTTCAAAGAAGATGGCTCTTAATCCAGTTAATTTTTTCTTCAGTCTCCCCGAACACTATAAATATACCTATGTTCAGGGTATGTTATTTTCAGATTAATAGGGTGGGGATGATTTATTGAATTTTTATATGTTTATTTTTGTTTCTAGTAAATTTGGCGAATGCTCAAAATTTCGAGTGGAATATGTTACTTTCAATTTATTTTCAATTCATTTTAAGACAATAATAAATTATTTTTAAAGATTCTAGTGAGATATTGTTTGAAAATTTACTATAAGTGATATTTTGGTTGAGTTAATTTGAATTTGTTTTTGAAAAATTCAAATACAAAATGCTTAGATTTTAAAGAATCACGTGAAGTTAACCAAACAACAGGCAGTAAATAAAATACTAGTAATAACAAAATCCGCACGTGCAACCAAACAAGTTTTTCAAATTCTGAGGATATTTGTAAAGGAATTAAATTCTGAGTAATTACAAAATCCATGGGAACTTAATTCCTACATGAACCAAACGACCCCTAAAACTCAAGAACATATGCGCCCAGCATTGAAGTTTGTTGTACATAACATTTAATGACTAATATTTATTACTTGAAAATGGAAAGACTTACACGATCCTTTCTTCTGGCTTCTTCTTCATCATTTCTCTGCTTCAAACTGTTACAGAATCAACTTCCAGATTTTTAATGCTATGGAGGCAAACAATGGAAGCATCAGCTCATCTTTTTACCAAGGCGCTTTTAGAATTCAGAGAAAGTCTTAGGTGAGGTCGTCCTACTGTAAGCTTATAGTAGGACGAATGATAGTTTATGCATGTGTTTGTTACATTTGTTCGTGTGTTTCTAAGTTTTGCTTGCCATAAAATATGTTCATGTATTGATTATATTTGTTCATGTGTTTATTATGTTTTGTTTGTCATAAGTCGTGTTCATTTGTGAAAGGCAGACAAAGCTTACAAATACACAAACAAACATACTAAACACATGAACTATCATTTGTTCTACCATAAGCTTATGGTAGCATGGTTTCACTCAAGACTTTGTATAGAATTTAACTAGCAAGTTGGGTATTCTAAATATTCACGCTTAACATTATACAAGAATATAGTAAATCCTTTTTTTTAGGTTAATATTAGAATATTTTTCCTATTTTATCTCGTTAATTGCAACCTCTATATATATAAATTTATACAAACATATATTGGTCGTTGTTACAGCTTCCATCAAACCACCATTTCCCACCCATGGGAATCATGATGAGAAAGAAGTCGATGGGAATCATGATGAGGAAGAAGTCGGAGCCATATTTATCAGTTGAGTTTCCAGATGATTTATGGATGGAAGTATTAGCTAGGATCCCAGCCAATTTGGTTGTCAAATTGCGTTGTTTATCCAAGTGGCACAAGGCCTTGATAAACAGTCCTTATTTCATCCAGGAGAATTATGATCATCAATCGCAACAAAAACCATCCTCTAATTATGGCTATGTCATTATATCAAACGATGCAAACTACATTCTAAAGAAATTTGATTTAACAAAGTCTAGATCAAAAATCGCACTCCCAAAAATGATCCCTCCTGGTGATGGCTATATGTGTGAAGGGTGTTGCAAGGGTGTTCTTATGCTGAGATGGATGGAATCCATAATGTTGTGGAACCCATTGACCGGCGATTCTCGGATCTTGCCTCGTAGTGAGGCCTCCCCTAAAATACACTGATTCTACCACCTAGGACATGATCAAGTAACCGACGAATTGAAAATATTGAACATGCCTGCGGCCGTTGGGGTGGATTGCGAGTGCGAGATTTATAGTTCAAAGACTAGTTGTTGGAAAAGACTCGGTAAAACTGATCACCAGCTAAGCGTTTATCTCTATGGTCCTTGGAAGGGAACTTTTGTGGTGGGCACCAATTCGCTAAACATGCTTGGAGTGGATACCGAAACCCGCGAGACTAATGTTGTAGCTTTTGATTTCTCAACCGAAAAGTTCAACCGGATATTTAATCATCCTGGCGATGAGGTTCCCGAGTTGAGGAGTTTGGGTGGTTGTCTTTGTGCTCACAAGTACATATAGTATGGAAGTGGATTGATGGTGTGGGTTATGAAAGAATATGGAGTTGCAGAATCTTGGAGTACTCCACTTCATCTACCTTTTAGTTCTGATTTACCCAACTTCCGCTTACTTGATATAATGAATGATGGATGCAAACTCCTTCTCTTGTCATGCGATCAAGTATGCTTATGTGATTTTCAGGAGAAGAGATTATGGGAGATAACTTTCAAGAAGCCGATTTCCAGGGTGAAGCGGCATTTTGTATACACTCCCTCCCTTAGACAAGTTTAGGTTCACAAGATTTTTGGTTTATTTTGAAAAGTTAAATTAAAATGTTCTTTCAATAAATTTTCTTATATTAACATTTCTATTTTTATAAATTATTTAAGAAGATCTCTTGACACACCATTTATATTTGAATAAAATGTATATCAAGAACTAAAATGCAACACAAGTACAAATCCCATTTAGTGTTAAATTTACTAAATCATCTCTCGTTAAATTTTTGGTTCAATCAACATTTATTATTTCATAAGAATCTCATAAAGTTTGAATAATAAATTTTGGATTCAAATTTTTGTTATATATGATTATCGGCACCAAGAAATACTTCTCTTGATTAAGGATTTGTTTGTGTGTGCTTAGTTCATGCTGAACTGAACTGAACTAAAATAAACTAAACTTAACAAAAAAAATATTATTTTTTTTACGTAAAACCACCCTAAGTGATGGGAGGATTATATTAGGCTCCTCAAACCTGTTAAAAAACAAATACAGAATAAAAAAGGCCTAAACCAGTATAGTTTGTTACAATGAGAGAGTAGAATGCTCATGAAGCAAAACATTTGTTTCCAAAAGAATGAAAAAATAGGCTAACTATATAGACTAGGATCAACCTAATAACTTATAATCTCCGAACAGATTAGAGAATCATTAGATGAAACTCAACTTAGTCAAGAGATCAAGCTACAGGTGATGAACTATATACATTAAAAGACAGTAGCAGCTTATTTCAGGCAAAAATAGCAGAGGCTATGTAGCTCCACTCCTTCAGGCAAAATCATGGTAGTCGCAGAACCACCATTCATCATTGTAATGACAGCCACCTATTATGTGTTGATTTGAGCTCTTGATGAAGAAATTGAGAGATGTAGAAGGTGATATGCATCACCTCCTGTTTTAACCTGAAACAAACAATCAGACATTAGTAGCATCCATCCTGGATATTCTCAGAGAAGGAGTGACCATTTGATCCAGTCTAATTAAACCTTGGATCCTATCAGGCAGAGACCCAAAACTGAAGGATGCATCATGCTTATTATGTAAACACAGTTTAGCTATGGCATCAGCAGACATATTTCCTTCTCTAAAAATATGTGACAGTGTAAATTGAGAGATGAGTTTATGGATTGAATCAGCCAAGTGAAACAACTTCCAATGAGCAGTGACAGGATTAAGAATAGAAGAAATGGTATTTAAACAATCAGACTCGATGATGATTGACTCAGAACAACCACTGTCATAGTTTACATCAAGTTGTATAGCTTTCATTTCTTCCTCTAATGGAGCATCGGAAGGGATGTATCTACCTTGAGCAGCTACAAAACCACCTCTACTATCTCTAATGAGGAAACAGGTACCAGCAGTTAGGGAGGAAGAAGACCAAGAAGCATCCACATTGAGTTTAAAACCTGAAAAAGGCTTGAACCATGCAATTTTGATTTTGATTTTTTTTTTTTTTTGCTTTGGTGGTCTTTTTCCAAGAGGTAAAAAACTATGTTTTGCAATTTCTGAATCAAAAACTGAGGAGATGTAGAATGGTTTTATGGAGAACATTAGGAAAATCAGGTCTTTGACCTGTCTTAGAACAAAGGATGAATTGGCTGGAATATTATCATAGAGCCATCTATTCCTAATTTTCCATAAAATCCAGCAAGTGACAGAGGGAGAAAGTCTGATGATCATGTTATGCAAAGCACTCAAACCATTGTAAGTAAGATAAAAAGATAGTCTTTCCCATATAGATGAAAATTTCCTATCTGAGATACCCATAAAAGCATGCATGGTTTTCCAGATTTGTAATGAAAAGTCACATAAATTAAAGAAGTGATCCAAAGTATCCTTATTACAACACAAAAAGCATTTGGATGGCAGGTGAAATTGCATTTTTTTTCAGAATGTTATCAAAGGGAAGGAAAGAGTTAATCATTTTCCACATAAAAACAAAGATTTTCTTTTGTAATCTAGGATTCCATAAGTGATGAATGGAAGAGATATTACCCCTAGATTCTCTAAGCCTGAGGTAGGCTGATTTGAAAGTGAAATAACCTTTGAGGTCAGACTTCCACATCGATTTATCATCTCTGTGAGTGTGTAGTTCAGTTTCCTGCAAAAGAGAAAGAGTGTTAGGGGAGAGAAGAGAGGATAGTTGTTCATATACGAGTCTTGTCATTTATAAATGATGCAATAGTGTTATCCATAGAGATATTAGTAAGGGCTGTGGGCCTATATTCAACCGTTGGATATCCAAAAATTGCATTCCACATTCCCAATAATCACCATGCAGTTAGATTCTGACCATGCACTTAACAAATTTTGAATATTTTTGATACATCCTACTTATTAATAAATTTTGAATATTAATAAACTAAACTAAAACAAATTTAAATATTTTTGACTGGACTGAATAATTTTGAAATTTGGCATACATCATTGTAATCTATATTAAAAAACTTAAATGAAAAAAAATTGAATGTACTGAACTGAACTGGAAAAATTTGAATACTTTTTGTTTTTAATTAGAGGATTATTGACGGCTCCTCAACCCAAATGAAATACAAATACAAAGGAGGCCCGAAGGCGATGTGCCCGAAGGCGAGTTCCTAGGTTTTCGCCCGGAATCAATGTGATGCCCGAAGGCTGTAACTCCTAGGCTTTCGCCCAGAAGCAGGGAGTTGCCCGAAGGCTGTAATTCCAAGGCTTTCGCCCGGAAGCAGGGTGTTGCCCGAAGGCTGTAATTCCTAGGCTTTCGCCCGGAAGTAGGGTGTTACCCGAAGGCTTACATCAAAAAGGGGATACATCTTACAAATCTACTGTCTGAAACTACCTGACAAGCGTAGCACCTTAACTTGTATTCTAAACTATCTAATCAAAGTCTACTAGTCTAGGCACAAATGTTACCTAGTCCAGAAGCCTAGGAAAAATTTGAATACACTGAACAACACTGAAAGAAAACATAAATCTATTTTATTGAATTGAACTTAACCAAACTGAACTGAATTGAGATAGTAATACAAATTTGTTCAAGATTGATAAAATTAGTTTATAATATTTAAAAAGAGTGTGATGTATTTAATGAATAAGAGTTTATTGGGACTAAAATTCATAATTCTAGTTCATAAATGGGATGTGTATTTAGGTCTAAGATATTAGGTTGTGGAAGTGGAAATAGAAATAGAATTGCTTTTGGACAAATACGGGGCTACCAATAAGAGCACACTTATTTACTGTATTTAGCTTCAAAGACCGCTCAATTCAAATTGGGAAAAGCTCGAGTCTTGAGAGCAAGGATTTGACGCCCCTACCAGTACCACAATTCATATTCATCAGATTTCACCTCCACAGATCATCATGGAAATCACCATTCCTCGTCCACCATTATACATCCTTCCGACCAAATCATCATCAACCTCTCAACAACTTTTCCCGCCATTCACTTTTTCATCTCCCGCCAATTCCCACCCTTCCCTTCAAACCAGTCTTCTTCCTCTCCACAAGCCCCAAAAACCCATCAACAAAACCTCCCCAAAACCCCTCAAACACGCACCTACCAGCCCAAGCTCCGTCTCCGAGCTCCTCCGTCTGTTCGACGTCCTCGAAATTCCGGTGACCATAGACCTCTACCTATCCTTCGTCGAGGAGTGCACGCAGTCCCGCGATCCGGCGCAGGCCATCGCAGTCCACAACCATATCCGGACCAGTAGCATTCGCCCCACGCTGTCGATCTACAACCGGCTTCTGCTCATGTACGTCTCCTGCGGCTGCACGGGGTACGCGAAGAAGCTGTTCGATAATATGTCTCTGAGGAGCGTGAGTTCGTGGGCTGCGTTGATCGCCGGGTGCTGTGATGACGGCAAGTACGAGGAGGTTCTGGATATGTTTGTCGAAATGCGGGGCTGGAAGAGGACGACGGTTGAAGGCGGCAGCGGCGGCGGTGATATGGATAACACGGCGGCGTGTGTGATTCTGGGCTGTGTTTTTAAGGCGTGTGGTGAAACAATGGAGTTGGAGGTCGGAAAACAGGCGCATTGTTTGATGGTGAAGATGGGTCACGCTCAAAATATCGTCTTGCGTAGATCTTTGATGAGTTTTTATGGGAAAGTAGGAAGCAGTTTTCATGATTTGGATTAGGTGTTTGGAAATGATCAGAAAATGGTTTCTTCTCCTTCTGCTTCTTTAATTATGTAAATATTTTGTCTATATTGTATGTGATCTGGTGTTTTAACAAAATTATGGTTTTTAATTATGTAGTATAAATAGATGAAATGGTAAACCCGGTTGATAAGCTAATCGGGTCTGTAAATCTCAGCACTTTGCTTATTGTCTCTTTGACTGTCATCATCATCAAGTTCTGCACCGTCGCGCCCACTGTCCTTACAGGTTCATTAATTCACATGCTCTGCCAAAATATATATTCACACACGCAATGGTGGTTTTAAATTATAAACAAAAAAGGCGAGTTGTTGATAAAGGATAGAAAAAGTTTAGTTATACCATGGATTGATGATGCGAATGTGATAGAAATAACTTAAAATTATAAAAGTTGGGTTGGATGTAGTTATTGATAAAGTCTTATATATTTACTTATATTTTATTGTAATTTGTTTTTGTTTTTTTGTATTAGGGACCATGGTTAGTGTTCTAAGGAATGTCGTCAGTCCCAAATAATAGTCTAGGATAAAGGGAAGAAAAATAGTGAAGTGAAGAAAGCTAAGAACAAATAGGTGAATGGAAGAACGACGATGAAGGGAAGAAAATCAGTGGAAACCAGAATCAACACACCTATTAATAATATCATCGAATTGTTGATATTAAACGTTATTATTAGGTGTTGATTCGGGTTTCCACTTCTTCCTTTTTCGTCATTCTTCCATTCTCCTATTTCTTTTTAGTTTTCTTTACTTCATCACCGTTTTCTCCTTAGTATTTTTCTTTCCTTCATCATCGATGATTATTTGGTCCTCGCGACATTCCACAGAACAATAGGCATGGTCCTTGAAAAAAATATCAATGAAAATTTATGATGAAATATAGGTAAATATATAAGGTCTTTATCAATAACCACGAACAACCCAACTTTTATAATATTAAGTTGTTTCTCTCACATTAAGCTAGTGGTGTTATTGGTGTATCAGATCCCTAATTATCACAATGATTGATGTGTAAAACGCTCCTCTCTACCAAGTGGTTGTTGTTTTCGCATCTAATAATATCCCTTAGGCGGTATTACAATTTTATTTGATCTCGTAATCTGTAATAATATAAACAATGAGTCTCTACCAAGTGGTTGTTGTTTTCGCATCTAATAATATCCCTTAGGCGGTATTACAATTTTATTTGATCTCGTAATCTGTAATAATATAAACAATGAGTCTGGTTAGCGTCGTAACTGTAACAGATGGCGGCAACTCAATGATGTGGAGTTAGTGGCATGAGAGATTAAGGGCATCGCATAAAGCATTGTGGCTTTGCTGAGAAGTTCAAAGTAAGTAGAAATGTACTAGGCAAGAAACATGATATGAACATTCACTTAGGCCGAACACTTTGTAATCACTCTTAATTTTTAATTAATGAAGTTTATTATCAAAAAAAATTGATTTAGTTACCCTTGTTAATTGAATTAGATATTAATTCCAATTGTAATTGAAACTAGGCATTCTCCTAGTACCATGAATGATTTTTTTAATAAAAAAAGTATAGGTGTAAATAAAATAAAATTCATATGGAATAAGACCCTGTTTGCCTGAGATTTTTACCGTAAATCATTTCAGTTCAGTTCAGTTAAATATATATATATATTTTTTTTTCAGTTCAGTTCAGTTTAGTTAAATATATATATATATTATTTTTTAGTTCAGTTTAGTATATTAATTTTTTTTCGGTAATATATTTATATTTCTTTTCTATTAAATAAATTTTTATTAAATCTAACCTTTTTACTATAAATTATAATATATTTTTTTAAGGATAACCACCGTTGGTGGGGGAGTTATATTTGGCTTCCTCTTACCTTTTAAATAACCAAAAAGGAAAAAAATACATTAGCCTGCAATCGGGTAAGGCCTAGAGCTCAGTGCTGCATGAAAACATAGAAAACCTAAAGGTAGGTGAATATGGTGTAGTCATACACTACACAAGGCAACAAAGGTTGCCTTCAAAAAGAATGAAGTAAGCGTGGTTTCTCATTCTAAATAACAGAAAAAGTTGGTAAAAATAATAGATAGGAAAGGTTCAATCCACTTGGTTGTTAGTGATTTCATGAGCAAACACAAAATCCCTATTCAGCCTATTGATGAACCTTGCCCGTATTATTTTTCCAAGTAATAGAGTGTCTTGCACCAGAGTTGAACTAACGTGTCCTTGAGGCATTGAGGTGCAGCTAAGTTGTGCAGCTTTGAAAGATGTAGTTCTTTGACTAGGAGAGATGAGCCTTTTGCCGTGCTGCCTTGAGAGCTTCATCTGCAGTAAAATTCAAAATTATTTTAGTTTAGTTTAGAGACAAATTCTTGGGTGAGGCTTGAGAGGCAGGACCAAATAAACACTTTTTTGGGTGAGCTTTGATGAATTGACACAAAGATTTTGATGAGGTGACATGTTTGATGAACTAACATCGAAGTTTGATGAGGTGACGTCAAGGTTTGATGAGGTGATAGTGAGTTATGACGAGATGACAATAATGAAAATTTTCTTATTTGACCTTGCCTCATGGGTGAGGTTGCCTCACATGAGAATTACTCCCTCTGTCCCCATTTAAACGTCTCATTGGAATAGTCAATTTTTTTCACACCATGTATGACCATTAATAACTTTAATTATACTTAATATTAAAGTATATAATTTTGATTTTTAAAAAGTACATCATCGTTAGGATTCTAACGATATCCTTTTATGTGAAAATATATTATTTATATATTATATGACATTTAAATGGGGACGGAGAGAGTAATCTAGTTTAGATCAATATATTTAATTTATTTAATAAGAAATATGCCTACTCCCTCAGTTTCACCTCAAGCTGCACAATTGACTTTTCAGAGTCAAACTTAGAAAACTTTGATTATAATTATAGGCCAATTTATAAATGATAAAATTATTATATGAGATATCATTAGATTCATCATAACTTTTTTTTCTGAAAAATTAATTTTTATATATTGTTTCTATATGTATTTAAAAATATTAACAGTCAAACACGATCATTGAAGATCGTGAAAAGTCAACTATGCAGCTTTGGGTGAGACGGAGGGAGTACGTGTTTTTAATTTTGAATCCTAATTGAATGGCAAAAATAATGTTTTTGGAATTGTCCCACTCATCAGGGTAGCATTGGAAATAGAACCAGACGTGACATTGCAGTTAGAAGTCCTCAAAAGCCTGGCGTCAATCTGTCCAATTCCCTTTACTCTTCTCTCACACACTAATGGCGCTCAATCCGATTTCCAATGTGCAGAACAGTAACCTAAACCTACGGACTACATTTATTTCTTCACCAATCCTCGCAAGACAGGCAAGGCACTTTACTCGTCTGGCCTTTTCACGTACTTCTATAAGCATTTGTAAACAGCCATTTTCACAGCAACCAGAAAAGTTTGAGTCTTGTTGAGGATCTTGCCCTCATGTCTGAGCCACAAGAAATTATGCTTGTTCATGATGAGGAGATGGTTTTGCTTCCAGAGGTATCTATTTAATTACCATCCACCAGCTTTACAGTTTGATTTTGGCCTGTTTTGCAGCTACTCATTCTCAGAAGATAATTTTGTACAGTGTTTATGTGTTTTTTTCTGCTTACTTTTCTAGCTGATGAACTATAAGCTAAGGTCTTGCATGTTTACCTTCAATTTTTGTGTTTAATTCTTGATTCTGACTGATATGAGGATCTATTCAGCTCCCGGAAGAACTCAAGTCTGTTGATGATGAAGGGAAGGAGGTAATTCATCCTTTGGTTGAGGAAGACTTTCCAGTCAGTAAGGAGGTATGTAAGTAATTACCAACTCCACAATTGGAGTCTAGTATGCTTGCTTTGTAGATATCAGCTTCATTCTCAAAAGTCAGAAATCAATTTTTTATCCCAAATTTTTTTAAAAATCAGCCTTGTACTTGTGTGTGACTTTTTTTCTTGGTTTTTTTCAGCCCCCTGAAGTAATCATACTTGATGATGATGACGAGACAATGGTGGAAGAAGAGTGTCCAGTTAGCAAGGAGGTATGTGTGTAATTATTGGAGTTTTGCATGTTTTTAACTTAATTCTGTAATGTAGATTAATAAGGTACTTAATGGTATTCATTTTGAACAAAGGCATGACATTATTGATTTGTACTCAGATAAAGTTTTGGACACTGATAATTTATTATGTTTTTCTAAGCCGATGTATAAATCAAGGTCTTATTTCCCTGGATTTATGTGTTGAAATTATTTTTGGCACTTACTGATTTTAAGCGATGTCTATAGAACCAGTAACTTATGCAAAGTCTTTTTTGGGTATGATCAAGATTGGGAGGACAATGTCTGAGTGACTGTGTGTGTGTGTGTGATTTTTTTCTTGATTCTGACTGTTGCAAGGGTATTTTCAGCCCCTTGAAGAACTCATACACGTTGATGAGGAGGAGAAGGTTATTCATTCACTGGCTGAGGAAGACTTTCCTGTCAGTTACGAGGTATGTAATTGGATTCTGGTATTTTTGTAACTTTATTCAGTGTTGTTGCGAACTAGGATCATTAAAATAAATTCATTTTCAACAGAGGAACAACAACATTTTGGTCTATGATTCTTATCAACCACGTAAATTAGCCTATATTAGGTGTATGTCCATGTGTGATTTTTCTTTTCTTCATTCTGACTGTTTCAAGGGTAATGCAGCCCATTGAAGAACTGAAGCCGACAGATGACGAGAAGGTTATTATACCACTGGTTGAGGAAGACTTTCCAGTCAGTAAGGAGGTACGCAAGTAATTACCAACTCGACAATTGGAGTCTTGTATGCTTTGTTTAACTTTATTCTGTGATGTAGCTTAATAAGATAATAAAATTGCATTCATTTTCAACTTGAAGAAAATAGCAGCTTCATTCTCAAAATACAGTAAATCGAATCCGAAACATTTTGGTCTCAGATTCTTTTCAATCATTTAAATTAGCCTTTATTAGGTGTGTGTGTGTGTGTGTGTGTGTGTGTGATTTTGTTTCTTGATTCTGACTGTTTGAAGGGGTATATGCAGCCCCTTGAAGAACTGAAGCTGGCAGATGAGAAGGTTATTATACCACTGGTTGAGGAAGACTTTCCAGTCAGTAAGGAGGTATGCAAGTAATTACTAACTCGACAATTGAAGTTTAGTATGCTTTGTAACTTTATTCTGTGATGTAGCTTAATTAAATATTAAAATTGCATTCATTTTCAACTTGAAGAAAATAGTAGCTTCATTATCAAAAGACAGTAAATCGATTTTTTATCCGAAACATTTTGGTCTCAGATTCTTATCAATCATTTAAATTAGCCTTTATTAGGGGTGTGTGTGTGTGTGTGTGATTTTTTTTCTTGTTTCTGACTGTTTGAAGGGGTATATGCAGCCCCTTGAAGAACTGAAGATGGCAGATGAGAAGGTTATTATACCACTGGTTGAGGAAGACTTTCCAGTCAGTAAGGAGGTATGCAAGTAATTACTAACTCGACAATTGGAGTTTAGTATGCTTTGTAACTTTATTCTGTGTGTAACTTAATAAAATATTAAAATTGCATTCATTTTCAACTTGAAGAAAATAGTAGCTTCATTATCAAAAGACAGTAAATCAATTTTTTATCCGAAACATTTTGGTCTCATATTCTTATCAACCATTTAAATTAGCCTTTATTAGGTGTGTGTGTGTTTGTTTGTTTTGCATGTGTGATTTGTTTTCTTGATTCTGACTGTTTCAAGGGTATATTCAGCCCTTTGAAGAAATCCAGCCTTTTGATAATGAGCTGAAGGTCATTCATCCATTGGTTGAGGAAGACTCTCCAGTCAGTAAGGAGGTATGTTAGTAAAGTACTAACTTGAGAATTGGAGTCTGGTATTTTTGTAACTTTATTTGGCTCTGCAGCTTAACAATATAGTTAAATTGCATTCATTTTCAACAGATGACGATAGTAGTATTCATTCTCAAAAGACAATAAATTGATTTTCTTATGTCTGATAACATTTTGGTCCCTGATTCTTTTAAACCTTTTAAATCAGCCTTGTGTGTGTGTATGTGATTTTTTTTCTTGATACTGACTATTTCAAGGGTATGGTCAGTCCCCTGAAGTAATCATGCTTGTTGATGATGAGGAGACACTGGTTGAAGAAGAGTGCCTTGTTAGCAAGGAGGTATGTGTGTAATTTCCAACTTTACAATTGGAGTTTTGCATGGTTTTACTTAATTCTGAAATGTAGATTAAAAAGTACTCAATGGTATTCATTTTGAACAAAGGCATGCCATTATTGATTCGTGCTCAGATAAAATTTTGGACTACTGATAATTTATCATGTTTTCCTAAGCCGATGGATTAATTAAGGTCTCATTTCCCTGAATTTATGAGCAAAAATTATTGTTGGCATCTACTGATTATAAGTGATGTTTGTAGAATCGATATCTTATGCAAAGTCTTTTTTGGGTATGATCAAGATTGGGAGGACAATATCTTGTAACAAATTTTACAAAATTTTCGTATAAGTTAATCTTCTAACCTCGTAGGATCATATTGTGGAATCATTTTTGCTAGTATGAATAGTAGGATTCTTTGATCTGTATGACATCTGATAACTATGATTATAAGTCTCGGGCTGATGATATTCATTCATGGTATTTAAATGTGTGTGAGTTTGTGATTACGCAACTTTCATGGCTGGTTTAGAACATCTTCTAAACATATACAGTAGTATATTGTATTTTGGTATAAGGCAGGTATAAATATGCACATCCATCTAACGTATTTATTTTTCAAATTAGGAGCTTGGAGGTGATCAGAAACCTCCCTTCACTTTTGAATGGGTGGAAGTGAGCTCAGATATCACCCCTGAATCAGTCACTGGGGCAGATTATCCACCGGTTGAGGAAGAGCATCCAGTCAATAAGGAGGTATGTACTGAAATTTTCACATATGTAATCTGGTTCTTTTGTTTTATGATTGGTTTTAGAGCTTCGTATATAAGATAACTAGTTGTATTCATTCTCAAATAGAAATAAAAAATTAAATATGTGTTGGACTACTGATTAGTACTATCATCTAGTTATCCTGTAAAGTTAGGGGTGGTTATGTTTTTTTTTCTACTTATTTGATTGTTCAATCTGGTGAACTAATTAAGGTTCTGTTAGTTAATAGTTTGAATGAATGAGCTCAAGTTGGCACTTACTGATCATAAGCAATATAACAAAGGCCTGTTCACAAAACTTCTATTTTATTTTTAAAAAATGATTTTTCTGACCTAGTATATCAGATTGTAGAACTGTTTTTGCTCATTTGGACACTGAAATCCTTGGGCTGTAAGTTCAGGGCCAGATTTCCGATAACTGCAATTTTAATGTGTCTTTGTTAACATTTTTATGTTCAGTAGGGAACTTCATTTGCTTAGGTATAGTTGGTTGTTTAGATGGATATAAATCTGCACATGGATCTAACATATGTATTGTTCGAATCAGGTGCCTGACTGTGATCTGGAACCTCTCTTAGCTCCAGAACTGGAGAAGGAGAAATTAGATTTTACCAGTGAATCAGTCAATGAAGAAGCAGATCCTAACAGTGTTGAATACTATACTTTCTCTGAGGCAAATCTACGTTTTAGTGCGATTATGTTGCGTTCACATCTTGACCCAAAATATTCTCTGGTAATCTCTTTTCACTAAATTTAAATTCATTCCATTAAGTAGAAATTCATTCACATTGTGCAAAATTACTACTAGGTTATACCACTGTTTTCGTTGTGTAGCAGTAATGCAATTCTATGTCTAGTAGGCCATTTAGGGATCATATAAATGTGTAACTTCTTCTACGAAATGAAGTACTATAGAGATTTGGAATTAATGTCTTATTTTTGGCTTGTAGGTCTTTCCACGCAAAGTTTCCAAAGAGCTGCCTCAGATAAAGGTTCCTGCTGTCCTTAATTTATATGGAAAGTGCTGGACTATGTTCTACAATGGCCACCACAGACTGAGAGCATTTGATAAGGGGTGGAAACAGTTTGTAAATGAGAATGAACTAAAACTTGGGGATTGCTGTTTCTTCGAGATCATGGAAAACAGCAACACGAGGCTCGTGCTCAAGGTCGTTATTCTAAGGACTGCTTCGTTGCCCGGTTCAGACTGTCCTGATGGTGACACTGTCGAGGAACCGATTATGGTTGATTAAGTTTAAGCTTTCCTGTGATCTTGTTAGATTATGTTTTGTGTGGTTGATTGTGGTATCATAATAGCCTTCTAAATAGTGGCAGGAAATCATGTTAGAACTTGAATTCTTAAATGAATTGGCGATTGCGTTTAGAGAATGAGCATGTTGTGTCAAATGCTCTCTATAACTCTACTCTTTCATTTTGTATTAACAATTTAACAATTTAAAATGCAAGGCATATTGTCAACTTAAATCCGACAACTTATGTTTTTTTTATGGAAATGTTTATTTAATTTTTTTATGTATTAACAATTTTATTCTGTCATGTTTATTTAATTTGTTTTTCATGTATAATATGATGACAAATTATTGGTCTTTTACAAGAATTTTTTTTGAAATCGTCTTTTACAAGAATTGGTTCACACTTTTTCTACTTTCCTGTTTAACAATGTATGTTTACTTATTTAAAAGATTCTAGCTTATTTTAAATCGAACTAAGTTGGATGGAATTGAATTGAATGGAATTAAAAATTAATGTATTGAAAAATTATTAGTATATTCATTGATTTGAACTAAATGGATTAAATTGAACTGATATTACAAAAATAAAATAAAATAATAAACTGATATTACCAAAGACGACATGAATCTATCTTTTACCAAAGAGATAATAAAGTGAACTTTTGAATTAAAGTTGAGAGTCCGCACTGTTTTGTCAACTGGCTCAGAAAATGAGGAGGGCAAAAGTCAAACCAGAACTCGCCGCCAATTTCTTCACTGTTCGCCGGCACCGCCATTAATATCGGTTGACAAGCTTCAGGCGACCTCGAAATTCCCAAATGGTTTCATCTTTTGCATTGATTCGATTCGTGTCACTCAGTCATGCCATTGGGCCGACATGACAATTCAGTTCGACCTAGTTCATAGCACGTGCCTACTGCCTAGGTTGGCTGAACAGTGAGAACTGAGAATCATTAATTTCCTCTCCAACGCTCCATATTTTGCTGCAGCTTTTACAGTTTCAGAGGTTTGTTTGACATCATTCATTACAAAGGTACCGAATTCCCTGCTGTTTGCTTCACTTCTAACTTCATTGACTTAATTGAGTTCGTACGTTTGAGTCTCAAGTTGTAAAATATCTGGTCAGTTTTGTAGATTTTGAGATTTGAAGAAGTATTTTTCATTTTCATTTTGTTATTCTGCTGCCATTTTTTATGAGGGATGCTGGCCTTTGTCTTTGTGTTTTTATGTTTTTGGTGCTTTTTCTGGAAACTAACTGACATGTCGATTTTAATCTGATTTTGAAAGTGAGCATCTTGCCATCATGTCTGACCTGGTTGAGCCCCTTGAGGAACTCAAGCTTGTTGATGAGGAGGAGGTGCTTCATCCAGTGGTTGAGGAAGAGTCTCAGGTCATGGAGAAGGAGGTACATGTCAATGCAATTACCATTTGCCAGCTTTACAGTCCTTTAATATCTGTGTTTATTATGTTTGTTCATGTGTGCGTATTTTGTTTTTCTTGATTCTGACTATTTGAAGTGTATGTTTAGCCTGTTGAAGAACTCAAGCCTATGGATGGTAAGGAGAAGGCCTTTCATCCACTGGTTGAGGATGAGTTTCGAGTCAGTATGGAGGTGCTTAATCCAGTGGTTGAGGAAGAGTCTCAGGTCATGGAGAAGGAGGTATATGTCAATGCAATTACCATTTGCCAACTTTACAATTAGAGTATGGTTTGTATTCGGTTCTAATTATTTCTGATAAGATAATTAATGGTGTTCATCCTCAAAATAAATTGGTTTTCTGATTCTTTTCAACCTTTAATATTTGTTTGTGTGCGTGTGCGTGTATTGTTTTCTCGATTCTGACTGTTTAAAGTGAATATTTAGCCCGTGGGAGAACTCAAGCCTATGGATGATAAGGAGAAGGTTTTTCACTCAGTGGTTGAGGACGAGTGTCAAGTCAGTAAGGAGGTATGTATGTATGTACACTGGTTGAGGACGAGTGTCAAGTCAGTAAGGAGGCATGTTTGTGTGCGTGTGTGTATAGTTATTTTTTCTCAATTCTGACCTTTTCAAGTGTATATTTAGCCTGTTGAAGAACTTAAGCCTATGGATGATAAGGAGAAGGATTTTCATTCACTGCTTGAGGAAGAGTGTCCAGTCAGTAAGGAGGTATGTATATATGCGTGTAATTGCCAATTTTGTATTTGGAGTTTGCAGTTTGGTGTGTTTTGTAACTTCATTCGGTTATGTACCTAAAAAGACTGTCAATTGCAGTCATTTTCAATAGAAAAAAAAAACATTTTTGATATTTGTAATCAGCTAACATTTTGGACTACTGAATATTTGTTAATTCATGAGATCAAGTTAGTGTTGGCACTTATTGATTTTGATCATTCTTGATATATGGGAGGATTACTTTCTGAAACCAATTTCACAAAAATTTTGGTGAAAATTAATCCTCGGACCAAGGTCGTATCTTACTGTGATATCATTTTTGCCAATATGAATGGTAGGATTGTTAGATGTAGATGGGATCTCATAACTATGATTATATGGTTCATTTCCTGGTATGGTTGGTTTTGAACATCTGCTAAACATATAATGTAGTGTATTGTAAGTTGGTATAAGACGGGTATGGCAAATAATAAGGTACACTTGGGGTACATACCTCCAGTGATAATTTGTGCATTTGAAATTTTAGGATTGCACATCATTGTAAACAGTACTGTACATCAATTACAATGCACAAACACTGTGCACATTCAGTATATATACATTGCACAATCATTGTACCCCTTATGGTATAGTATAAGAATTGAGACCGTATAAATCTGCACATTGATCTAATGTTATTGTTCAAATTAGGAGCTTAAATGTGACCAGAAACCTCCCTTCACTTTTGAATGGGTGGAAGTGAGCTCAGACACCGTGGCAGAGTATCCAGCGGTTCAAGAAGATTGTCCAGTCAATAAGGAGGTATGTGTGTAGTTAATAACTTTTCATTATGGATTGTGGTTCCATTGGTAGTTTGATTCAGTTTTATAGCTTATTGAATAAGACAATTAGTTGTATTCATACTCAACAAAATATTTATTTAGTTTTCCTTTTAAGTTAGGTGTTTTCATGTTTTTTCTAGTTACTTGATTGTTCAAGGTGATGAACTGATTAAGGTTTCATTTTTTCGATCAGGAGCTTCTCGTATCCCCAGTAATGGAGGAAGAGCGCTTAGCCTCTCCCCCTGAATCAGTCACACAAGCAACAGAACCCGATCCTCTTGAGTACTATACATTCTGTCTAACAAATCCACGTTTTGATTTGCTTATGGCATACTCACATCTCAAACCTCGATATCATGTGGTAATTTCCTTTCTCTAAATTTATTCTGTTAGTCTTTATAAGTGGTAGTATTTTGATTGTGTGGCATTGGTAGTACTACTGCATAAGGAAGCCATATAGGTATTTTTCTGTTTAGCTAAGAATGTAAAGTAACCAAGACTGTCTTATTTCTTGGTCGCAGATTCTTCCACCCCAAATTACTAGAAAATTACCGGAAGAAAAAATTTCTGTTGTCTTAAATTCATATGGCAAGAAATGGACCATGTGGTACAATGGTCACTTGATGAGCAAAACATTGGCTAGGGGCTGGAAAGCATTTGCAGTAGAGAATGAGCTAAAGATTGGGGATTGCTGTTTCTTCGAGCTGACTGAGAAAAGCAAAGACAGGGTTGAGTTCAAAGTCGTGATAGTGAAAACTGGACGACGTTCCAAGGCTGTGATGATGGAAACTGAACCACATTCCGAGGCTGTGATGATGGAAACTGAACCACATTCCGAGGCTGAAGTTGTTGGAAGCACTCTCCAGGAACCTATTCTGATCGAATAGTATAATCTAGCTAACTATGTAGAATAAAATTCAGGCCTTGCTTTGATCTTGTTCATTTGCATTCTAGATTCATAATCTTGTAATGTAGATTGATGGCATCCTTCTGCCCCACTACCCTTTACTCTTAACAAGTTTTTAATCTCTTTGCTAGTCAGGAGTTATGTTTGACTGCACTAATATTGTATCACTTCAGGAATTTTACTTAACTGTGCAAAGTAATTTTAGCTAATTTCACACAATTACGCGCAAGTTTGTGGATTTATAACTTTATTTAGTTCGTAGAAATGATATAACAATTCACATCGCACCCATATGCCTTAACCAGTAGATAGATTCAAAAGATATTTTTTACTCCGGTCGCTCTAATCTCGGTTCGTAACGGACACAACTGAAAATTAAGAGATAATTATTTCATAAAAATATCACTAACAACCAATAAAAATAAATTGAAATTCAACCAACAAATACATAGCATCAACTAGGATAATGTGAACATCAACAAATTATCAAAAATAACGTCAACATATAATGTTTCAAATATCAACTATCTAACCTTTAGTCCGGATCAAAAAAAAATCTTCAATAAAGAAATCATAAACGGCGAAGGAATCTGGAGATCCCGTCGAGCTCAGTCGCGGTCACCGGAAATGGTGAGGGACTTTAGCTGCTGAATCAGCTAAAATGTGCACCGGAAGTGTGTATCTTGTGTCGCACTTTCCTGTTGAATCAGCTAATTAAATTAAAGTTTAGTGTGAATTTACCTTTTTTTTTTTTAATTATGATTTTAGCTTGGTGCCCTTGATCACGGAAGCTTATATGAAACTGTTATTCGATGAAAATTGAATTGACTTCTCAATTTTTATTGTATAAGGGCAGGACCGGCCTTGGGCATGTGTGCCGCCGCCCAGGGCCTCGTTTATTTAGAGGCCTCAAATTTTTTTTACTTTAGTGTATGTATATTTACTATACTTATGCATCATGATCCATATTTAATTAGAATTTGAAAATAATGTCTTTTGACTTTTAAATCATTTTTTAGTTTACTTATTTTAACTCATTTTAGAACAAGTCCAACAACTTCCCCAACTTGGGGAATTTCATTAAATTTGGGGAATATGAGCATTTTTTTGCTCCAACAGCTTCCCCAACCCATTCTCCAACTTGGGGATTTTCAGGAGGGAATGGATTTGCTTCCCCAAATCTGTAGAGAAAAAAAAATTGGGGAAGCAAAATTTAATGTTTTTGCATTTATGATTGATTATTTTCCTATTCATTTGTTTGTTTTTATTTTTTAACAAATTAAACATACACTTCAAATGTAAATATCCTTAGTTATATACAACAAAAAATTATAAAAATAATATATTCTTAATTTTTATATTATAACGAACGTAACAAGATATTACATGACTATGTTCGCATGCATATATAAATTTGAATATTATCATGTGAGATCTTGTTATGTTCGTTGTAATGTGTATTTTAATAATATATATTTTTCACATTTTTTTACTATACGTAATTTAAAATATTAAGATTTCAAAATATATTTAAATAGTGAAAAACAGAAATAAAGATATAAAATGCTGAAATTTAATGCACATGAATTAAATTCTAATCCCCACATTAGGGAAGCTGTTGGAGTTGAAGCAAAAAAAGATAGGGATTATGGAGATGTAGTATTATATCTTGGAGAATCTTGTAAGGAAGCTGTTGGAGAATCTTGGAATTTGAAAATAATCTCTTTTGACTTTTAACTCATTTTTTAGTTGAGTCGGTCTCTGAGTAGACCGTCTATATTCTGACAGAATATAGACCAATGATTAAGTTGTAAATAGTGTATAAGACAAAAACACGGAGGGACCTTTATGCAATTTTAGAAAATTTTAGACAAAAACACGGAGGGACCTTTATGCAATTTTACAAAAACATGGAGGGACCTTTATGCAATTTTATAACATGGAAGTTGAAGGTTAAAACATGAAGTTTTTAACATGTAACATGAAGGTTTTAAAACGAAACATTAAGATTTTAACACAAAACATGAATGTTTCATAACATGGAACCTTAAACATGAAGTTTTTAACATGTAACATGAAGTTTTTAACACGAAACATTAAGATTTTAACATGAAACATGAAGGTTTTATAACATGGAACCTGGATGTTAAAACATGAAGTTTTTTACATGTAACATGAAGGTTTTAACACGAAACATTAAGATTTTAACACGAAACATGAAAGTTTTATAACATGTAACCTGGATGTTCAAACATAAAGGTCTGGCACTGTTCACGCGCGGGTTATTGTAGCGCGTGAAAATCCTATTTTTTCAGAAATTGCAAATTGGTCCCTCCGTGTCTGTATAGTTAACGTATCAGTCCCGTCTATATTTTGATCATAATATAGACGGTCTATTCCAAGACTTATCCTTTTTAGTTTACTTATTTTAACTCATTTTACGATTCAAACTTGGATCCATGCATTGTCTGCTCTGGGAAAATGGAAAATTCTACTTAGATTTTAAGGGAGAAAGCTCATTGCATTGAAGACTTGCTTTCAGTTTCATACATTATGAAGAAGTTTAAGTGATTTTTGTTTTACATTAATTATCGAAAAATCTCAAATTTGAATGTATAATTGATGCATCTTTTCTTGTCTATGCTAATTAAAGGATCTTTCCTATGTGTTTTAGGCCCTGTTTTTTCTTGAGTAGTTTAATTCAATTAAAAACAAAAAAACTTCTAACAAACAGGGCCGTGCCAAAGTAATCCAATGTCAAATTACCTTAGGCATGAAAAGCTGCAAAATGGGCAGTTTTTCATAAATACAAAACCAGTAAATTTTTCTAAATCGTTACACAGATGCAATGAAATACAAATCTGTAGTTGAACTAGAACAAAGAATTATTGATTTTTGATTTCCGAAACTGGTTTTTCTCTTTTGATTGAATTTGTCAGCAAGGTTTTAATATAATCAAGTGCTGAATCTGTAATGGTTGCATTAGAAGTGTCAAGCCCCTTCTCAGCATTCTCCATCCTTGTTTGGAACAATCCCCATTCACTCGAGCATCTTTCTTGCACCTTGTAATATCCAAATCAATAAATACCACGTGATAATAATAATAATAATAATGAAAAACCATGAGAAAGTAATTTCAAAATGGACATCAATATGAAAGAATTCATTACCTTTTCTCGCGATATATATCCCTCATCACCCTCATTCTGGTCAAACACTTATGTAAGTAATGGTACATCATTTTGGAATTTCTTTAATGTCAAAAACGTGAAAATAATCACCTGATCCCCGAGCGACATAGCGGATTCGTGAAGAATCCATTGAGCATCCACAACGCCTATTTTCTCAATTGCAGGCTGAAGAATAATTAATTAATCCAAGATTTTAGTGCAATATTGATTAGCTTAAAAAACTAATAGTACTAAAAATGGAAGATAAAGGGTAAGGAAAATCACTAACCTCAGCACACTTATGAAAAGCAAAGTCTAGACCCCAACCATGGACTAAGTCATTCTTCAATTCATGCAAATAAAAATAAATGATGAATGAATGTATGTACTGTATATATAAGTACAATTCATGATAATCTAAATAAAAGATCGTTTTTCAATTTAGACCAGTTCAGTTCAATTTAAACTAGGAGAGGCCGTACGTACTTGGATCAAATGCCAAACACATTTCCATGCTTCTCGAGAGAAAACGGGAGCCATGACCTCCACAAATCTGGTTGATAAAAAGGTATAAACTGAAGGGTTTGAAAAAAAAAAAAGTTTGAAATTAGCAGAAATTTCTGAATGTTATACCCTGCACATGGCGGCCGAGGCGGATGTGAGCACCAGGCTGGCTCTGCTTCCCTGGTCAAGAGAATATATAGCAGTCAAATTGAAAATCCACATTTTTTATTGTACTAGAAAAAACTTATGAAGGGAAATATTAAAGTAATGGAAGTGAATTAAGTTAAATATTATTAAATTATATTTTTACTCAATTATATTTTTATCTTCGAAATAAGTTGGAGATAACTGACTTATCAAGATTAATAAGAGTAGGGTTGTAAATAGAGGCTGAGATCGAATAATCCGGGTTTAGGTTCAAAAGTTTTTGAGTTTAAGTGATCGAGTTCGAGTTAAAAATATATTACCTAGAGCTCGACTTGAAACATAATATGTTTTTTATTTTATTTTTACTTTTTAATCTAAACCAGATGGGAAAATGATTAATTGTTGAACCCAAATAGAACACATTACTCACAATACCAAATAATGGCTTGCCCGAATGCTGAACTCCAAAAGTGGAGGAGATTTATCGGGAATTTTCTACATGTAGAAGAAGTACAAACCTTCTATGTATTTGAACTGAAAAGTAAAAAGTCAAAATAACCTATTTAGACCTAAACTAAAAAAAGATTTAAAAAAAGAAATAAAACATACAATGATCCTAAGCGGTATTTTCAATTAAACCAGATTAGACTAACTAAAATAATCCAAAATCAAGTTATACATAATTTAAAATTTTTAGAAGTTTATCCGAACATTCGAACAACCTGACTTGACACCCACCCCTACGACCAAAGCCAATCGAGTTCGAGTGAACAACTAAACTCATTTCCATTCTAAAATAAAAGTAAAAGAAAGGATCTAAAAAGTGTTCTTACTTGTGAACTTCTAGACCTGGTATTATTTTTGTCATCTCCCATATATAGGCTGAAGGATCCAAAGCCGGCTGAGATATATCCAACCCGTATTTCTTGACAAGTCTTATATATCTGTCCAATTTTCATATATCCAGTTTAAAATATGTGGAGCAATAAAAACACTCCTAATCAACAAATCAAACAAATTGCTTACTCTTCACCATCAAAATTGTCTACTCCAAGGTCCTCATCCCATATAAATATGTAGTCATATGCAGAAACGATGCTTGGATGAAGAAATCTTTTAGCATACCACCTTTTCCAAGATTCATAGCACAAGAATATTCACATACATATTTCTAATTTTTCTTAATATAGAACTTTATAAATATAAAAGATTTCTTACCATTTTGCCTGCTTTGGTGCACTCACATGAATAGCATGCTTTGACCACTCAAACTCATCCCATTCAGATGTTTTCCCATCATAGTGGAACAAAAGTACTGTGAAGTTGCCTGAAAACTATTCCAGAAATACAAAAAAATTATAGAGAATATTGATCACTCACAAATCAGCTACACGGAAATTAATATCAATCATTCACCTTTTTTATAGTTGCATCAATGTGATTTTTTTGTTTGATACCAACAGTAAAGGTCACCAGATACTTTGGTGTGTCAGTTAAGTCCTGAAAATAAGGATGCACAGTTGAAAACAATTCATAACCCTAATCTCCGATTTCAAACAATAATCATCTTATTCCTTACTGAATTCATCGAATCTAAACTAATATGAGTAACAATATTAGCATTAAATTGACCTAAATTTCACAAAACCGGACTGAATGGAATTGTTATAGATGTATATGCTTTACCTCACTAGGTACACCCCAAAGCCTACGGAGATGCAAGTCCGATTCATTCACAATGATGTTTGGGGGTAATTTTCCGAGTACCCCTTTGTTATCCGATGCCGGAGAGGTCTGGAAATTAAAATTCGCAAACGGGACTAAATTAATCTAAATGATGACATTTGACATAGTTCACTGCCATGAGAGATACAATGAGAATCAGGCTATGAGACGAAGATTATTAAGGTACATATTTACCTTAATTGATGTATATCTGTATTCAATTGGACTAATCAGATTTGAGCAATTACAAACAAGGTTGGGCATGATGTTTCCCTATCAATTGAAAAAGAAGAAGAAAGAAAAAAGTGTAAATAATTGCAATTGAGATTCTTCATAGAGCATAGAATCTTGGTTTTAAAAACATGATGCACCATAGTCATTGAAACAAATGCAATTGAGATTCCCAGTAGAAATCCAAAGACCGTTCCCGCAAGTAAACCAATAGCCACTTTCATGACTGCTCAAAGTATGGGATAAAATTTGGGATGTGAAATTTCATATACTAATTCTTCAAAAAACACAAACTTACTGTAATTTTCAATCAGATTTAAAGCCTTCAGCTTAATATCACGATGTTATGGTTTGAGTATTCACATTATGGTCAAAAGTAATAATTTGAATTTATTGTGGTTGTTGAATAAGGATAGGATCAACACGGAAAATGAAAGATTGATAAAATCCAAAATGGGTATATATTTGCTTGCTTATGTAAAAATTCTTCGAACAAAATGGTAATTGTTAGGAATATTAATTGATTATAATTTTCAATGTTGAAATATAGAACAATCAAGGAAATGTCAGTAAGTATCATGGTTTAACAAGTCAAACTACAATGAAAAGTAACGGATCTTATTTATGATGTTTGATATAAAAGAGTTTATAAGCATATTCAAATAAAGTTACCATACATAGGCATTCAATCAAAAATAGAAAAAAAAAAGGACTTTTGTCACATTCGTTCTAACAAATCCAAAATAAGAACTGAAGGGTTTTGACTAAATCTAATTTAGCGGAATGTCAAATCCATATAACAAGATCGCATGCATGTTATTAATACGAATCTACATAAGGGTTTAGATTACCTTTTGGAGCGTGATTACCCGGTAGATTCTGTCTGCCACGGAGACGAGGATCCCTATTGTGACCCCTCTACAAGTATCCACACAGTACGATTGGATCGCCTCCACCGCTGTCAGCTTAGGACAGATCCCGCAAGCAAGTCGACGAGCTCCGCCTCCTCCTCCGGACTTTTACGATGAGACTATGAGAAACCTAGGGTTTATTTGTTTCTGGTTGTTCAGCACATGAACGCATACGAGAGAAAAACTGATTCTGTTTATTACTGTAAAAGTCTATTTATACATAATAAACAGAATCCCTTAAACCCTAGTCTTAATCAATATGGGCCTAGCCCAATAAGACTCTTTTCTCATGTAATTACTATTAGACTCCCAGACTAATAGATAATTACCTTTTGTCCAATTTCATACTTTGTGTGTGACCCTATAGGTTCAGTTATAATAAGCTGCGAGCTCAATATCATTGACGCCAGCAGATCGAAAGCGGTTTCCAGCTAAACATTTCGATCACTTAAATAAATGAATTAATTATCTCCGTAATTAATCCTCCAGCTATTTAGGACAATGCACATTGATCGAAGGACACTATTCCAACAATCTCCCACTTGTCCTTTGGAACAAGTGTGCATTCATATTCCTTTGTCTCTTAATGTCTTCATTCGAACATAAGGTAAGATCCCATGTTATCCTTATCAAGTTCAAATGTGTTTCTCGAATTCCCGAGTAAAACTGTTTACGACAGATGATTAATCCATAATCCATCTGAGCACAGCCATGCATTTTACAGTCTCAACTCTCCGAGAGGCCCATAAGACAACAATCTCATGTAAATGAGAGGACAATCCCACTCTTGTACATCCAAGTTTTCTCTACTCGATTCATGTCACCCAAGAACTGTCTTTATAGCCTCCTTTCACGGCACGGCGTTTGACAACCCTCAAAGCAATCAATCCACAAGCAAGCAAACACTGAATTACTCAGGTATGAGGAATACGTTCCAATAGTCAATGAGATATACTTATAACATTCTAAATATCTTAAAGTATTCTCATGATGGGTCAGTCCAATACAAGTTCCCAACTTGCATCCATGCAATCGATTCATGACATCCCATGTCCTTCAGCCCATGAAACAGCGCTGTGAATCAACTCACAAACTAGTTTTCTTCAGTCATTAGTGTCCATTCTCAATGACCTGAACTAGGGACATAATCAACCGTACACTCCAGTTCACTAAATAGGGTTTCATTATCCAAGACATATTCTTGATAACCTATTTGGAGATGTAAATTGATTTTGGACTTTCATTTAACACTAAACCAAATTAAATGAATATGAAATAATAATTTCATAATATTATAAACGGTTTAATCTTCAATGACTAAAATCACCAAACTGTGATAACTAGAACATTATAGAAATCACAGCCACTATCCAAAGTGCTTGATTCCTATCACGAATGTATGAGCCCTAGGCAACATGCAACATTTGTGGAAGAGGTTTAGATTATGGATCAAATCCATTATTTCCCTTGCATATGATAACTTCACCATTCTCTCATAGAATATGAAATATCCTGAGTATGAATTTCGACTAATGGTGCTCCATTGCCTTAATTTGCTTAAGCAATGACTCTACGATTATCTCAATAGAGAGTCATTGAGTTAGCTAAGACGGGACACTACCAAGCCGAGTGATGAATATCCAATTTCAATCACATTCCCTTTGCAACTTCCAAAGCAGCAATTTACTCAGTTTATTGTAAAATCAACAACATAGCTTCACTTAGCCTATTTAACAACCAACTCATTTTCACCATAGATCAAGGAATCCATAGTCCATTTCAGACACTATGAACTTTTCTTGGCCACAAACCATTGTGCCTCACCTCAATCTATTTGATATTAAATCGTTGTGCTCTAAGCATATGAGATGTCATATGTAGTACATGTCATATCAAACATAATAGACCCTACAGCTCCATGCACTAGAGATCATATTATTTCTCTTTTGCTCATCACGTCTCGATAGACACTGAATCTTGCTAAGATTTATGCCATGAATCTTCTTGGGTAGAAAATCTTTTACGATCTTTCAATTGAACGTGTCTAACACCTTACCTAGTAAGTGCTTTGACACATCAATCATCATTTTTAATCTACCTTGTAGAACTTGATGCCCAAGTTGCACTCTACATTTCCAAAGTCCTTTATTGCAAAATACTTTCCAAACTAAATCTCCATAGACTACAGTTTTGGATTGTCATTTTCAATAAATGCCATAGACATAAAAGACTAGGAATTCAATCTTGCTCCCACTGACCTTCTTGTATACACAAGATTCCATAACATTTCTTTGAACGCCAATCTCTAAATTGCTTCATCAAAATGTATTTTCCAACTCCATAATACTCGCTTCAATCCATAAATGGACATCTGAATCTCGCATATTTTCCTAGCGTTGCAAAAGCTCCAAGACTGTATAAAATACACATCTGCTTCCAAAATCCAATCAAGGAAGCTAATTTTGATCTCTACCTGGTAGAACTCAAAATCGCACTGAGCTAAGTTTTCTAGGATATTCGGATAGACTTAAGTATTCTAGGTCACATCACAATCTACATTGTAGACTTGTTTATACCCTTTCAATCAAATTCCAAACTTGATTTTAATACAAAATATCTATTCCAAATTTCATGGTCTTTAACCACTTTGTGGAGTTAGGGCTTGTCAAAGTTTTACTGTAAGTCACATAGGTTCACCATTTCTAAAATGTGATTTCATAGTTTCAGTTGTAAGGACATAAATGTACCTTTTGTCTGAACACTACATCTCATTGACTTACATGGGGCATATGAGTAACTTCAGTAGTCTCTAAGACTTTACCGTATTCATCTTCACCACGTCTAAAGAAGGGATCGATGTTTTCGGTTCTGATTGTTGCTCACCTCGAATGCTATCGAG
Source organism: Cruciata laevipes (assembly GCA_963678965.1). Classification (NCBI taxonomy): domain Eukaryota; kingdom Viridiplantae; phylum Streptophyta; class Magnoliopsida; order Gentianales; family Rubiaceae; genus Cruciata; species Cruciata laevipes. The sequence goes on from OY787638.1 coordinate 20,274,337, forward strand.
GTCTTAATTTCTCCCACTTGTCATTTTGGAAAGATGATACTTCTCCAAAAGGACACATTCTTGAGCAACATCTCATGGTTCTCAAAATGTTTGTAGAAGTACCCCCATTGTCTCATAAAGAGACAATTATTAGACTTGGTGCAAGTTTAATGTAAACAACGTTTCACATGTACTTCGCAACCCCAAATCTAATGAGAACAGACATTTAAGGAACCATTCCTACTCATATCTCATATGATGTCTTTCCTTCTGCTTTAGACAATGCCTTGTTCAGTGTGAACACTACCTTATAGAAGTATTTTCCTGGAAGATTGGCTTGACCCATCATGAAAAATCATATCCAACATGATTATTTCTTTCTTGTCAGATGGTCAACAAACTCTTGACTCAAATATCCAACGCCTCAATCCAATCGAAGGATTTCAATTATCTTGTCAAGTTGATTCTAAACTTCATTTCTGAACTCCTTAAATTTCTTAAAGGATTCAAACTTGTCTTTCTCGAGTAGACAACCATATCTACTCACGTCACCGACCAAGTTAATGAAGTGATTCACCTCATGGAATTTAACTCATTGATCTGCATAACACTTTGTTAATAAGACCCAATAGATTTCATATTCCATCACCCATCACCATGAAGGGTAATTTGGTCATTTTACCATCACAATATACACACATATCAAATGACTCCAAGTCAAACGATTTCACAGAACCCTCCCACTCGAGTTACTATGAGTGCTCAATATTAGTGGCATAATCGACAATTTATGAGGTCGAATTCGAATTATTCGTTTTAAGCCATTTCGATATTTACGTTACAAACTTGTTTATCTATATCTAGCAAATAAAGACTCGTGTCTAATTTTGTAAAACTCCAACACAATACATAAAACTGAACAACCATTGTCCTTTTTATGATAATACATTTCCATGTCCAACATAGAAAGTGTAGAAATTGATTGTGTTGTTGTAACACTTGGATCCAAATAACTTTTATATGATCCAGTGAAAACCCTAAAGGCATAGATAAACCATAAACTCCTATGGTCAATGCAGCAACTCTTGCTTCATTACCTTTGAGTAGGTTGACATCTCATTAACTAAACTCCTACTTTGGTTTCTCCACATTTTCTAAAATTGTGAGAACCATATGGTATCTAATACCAATTAGTAGAGTGATCGTAGAGATTGTCTATAACGTAAACAAATAAATGCAAATGTAAATTACTCACCTATCTCTTTGTCCTCTAAGGACTAAAGGCAATACATTTCCCATTGCAATAGAAGCGTTAGGAACTTAGGCGTATCAGCACTATGCTTGCCCTTATCCTATCCCACTTCTTCATTCTTCCATGTTATATTCAAACCATTTCTCTTATTGTACCAATAGAACCTCGTTCTTGGTCTCAATTTAGACACTTGACTTAGCGTTTTAAGCATCTCATGCAACTTAGTCAAAGTCTTCTCATTTCAACTAAAATGGTTCTAAACCATCAATGAAATGAATGATGTCACTAGCTAACTATCAGCCATAGGTAAACCTAGTATCTCCATGTTATCAAATAATCCAATCATTTTTCAAAACATGAGACTTGTTTTCCTTTCTTAACTTTACAATTAAGAATAATCTTAAGGCCTCAAACCTTTCAACCATGGACTGCTCCGGAATCCCATTTCAGAGCTCCATGTTGATGTTGTAAGTATCTATGTTCAAAATTTGCCTAGCAATTTTGGACACATACTATACAACACAAGACATTTGACATCAATGATTTGAATATTAACAAAATACTTCTTTTCTTTTCTTGTAATAGAACTATCCCGAAGTTCATTTCCCAAGAAACTGCCGTTCAATTCAACCTTCCAAAGGTTTGAACACAGATAAGAAGAGTTGTTGTTTGTTGTCATACACGATTATTACAATATAAATAAAATGCAATAAAAAACCATTTAAATTAAGTAAATAACAAGCAAGAAAAGTACATGGAATCAAACAAGTTATCTACACATTCTATTCAATCAAATTGTCCCATGAATAAAATGATTCCAAGACCCTCAAAATCACAAGGAATTAAGCATGCTTTGGCTTGTCTCAAATCCTTTGATTTTAGGTAAGCAATCCCATTGCTAATAGTATCCAATACTACTCTTGGTTGATGGGATACATCTAATGTATTACCCATCTCGTTTTGTCTCAACATCTGAGGACCACTCACTGATATTGATGAGTAAACCACAACTGACATGTAAACCCCTTTCACTAGGTCTACCCGCATTATCCTCCCAAGATTAGAAATGACGCTATCGCTTTGGCGAAATCCATCATCAGTGATCAAGGGTTAAATGAGTGTCATGTTTGGAAAGACAAATAACTCATTATTAATTTGGGACATAGGTTCATTATGATGGTCTGATTATTAGTGAACAAATCTATAATCATCCCACACACATAGACCATTCATTCGCATTTATAACATAAAGCAATAAATAAATGCATAATGAATAAAAGACATAAAGTGATCCTAGTATGGCCCTCTAGTCTTGACAAAATCTCCGTCTTGTCTCCTGGATCCCATCCTCCGGTCTTCTCATCGATCTTACAATTTATTTCAACTTAATACAAAAAAGCTAAAATTAAATTTAAAATACAATAAACGGCACGCAGACCGCAAAATTACATCCAATGATAACGGTACGCAGCCCGTAAAAACCACTATATGGGCCATACTAGTCACTTGTATCCCTGCAATGAATCCAATTCATACATTCTATCCATTCACTTCTAAAGTGAATGGTCTACAATTTCACGCAAATAATCATATTATTAATTAAGTCAATTAATTTCTAAAATTTATTAACCTTAATTAATTTATATGCTCATATTTAATTTTGCACTCCCAAAGTCAAAATTACTCCCACTAAAATTCAGAATTAAAATAAATAAAATTTGGACCTAGTCCATACATGAGCCCAGCCCAATTAAATTTAAATTAATTTTATTTTATTTAAATTTTCTGGACTGAACCGGTCAACCATGACCAGAACCGAACCAAGAACCCGGTCTAACCATATTCCGGTCCAACCAGAATATTCCAATGGTCAGACCAAGCCCAGCAGCATTAATGGGCCAAAATGCACCCATTAGCCCAAGTGCCCAGCACTGGGCTTAATAAAAAACCCTAGGTTTCTTAAACCTGCCGCTACAGTTCCGCCGCCGCTACAGTCCGAGATGAACAGTACCGCGATGAACAGTACCGTGATGAACAGTACGCGATGAACAGTACGCGATGAACAGTACCGCCGCGATGAACAGTAAATAAAATAAAAAATTTATAATTCTGAGTAGGATTAAATCAAATTAAATTATCCAATAATTTATTCGATCATATGAACATAAATCTAAATTTTCAATTTATGTAATATCCTTCTACATAAATCCTAGATCATATTAATACATGCAAGAGGCTACTGATACCACTGAAGGGTTTTGACTAAATCTAATTTAGCGGAATGTCAAATCCATATAACAAGATCGCATGCATGTTATTAATACGAATCTACATAAGGGTTTAGATTACCTTTTGGAGCGTGATTACCCGGTAGATTCTGTCTGCCACGGAGACGAGGATCCCTATTGTGACCCCTCTACAAGTATCCACACAGTACGATTGGATCGCCTCCACCGCTGTCAGCTTAGGACAGATCCCGCAAGCAAGTCGACGAGCTCCGCCTCCTCCTCCGGACTTTTACGATGAGACTATGAGAAACCTAGGGTTTATTTGTTTCTGGTTGTTCAGCACATGAACGCATACGAGAGAAAAACTGATTCTGTTTATTACTGTAAAAGTCTATTTATACATAATAAACAGAATCCCTTAAACCCTAGTCTTAATCAATATGGGCCTAGCCCAATAAGACTCTTTTCTCATGTAATTACTATTAGACTCCCAGACTAATAGATAATTACCTTTTGTCCAATTTCATACTTTGTGTGTGACCCTATAGGTTCAGTTATAATAAGCTGCGAGCTCAATATCATTGACGCCAGCAGATCGAAAGCGGTTTCCAGCTAAACATTTCGATCACTTAAATAACTGAATTAATTATCTCCGTAATTAATCCTCCAGCTATTTAGGACAATGCACATTGATCGAAGGACACTATTCCAACTTTCGATGCACATTGATCGAAGGACACTATTTACAACTTTTATTTAATGGACACTAAACACTTTTAAAATATCGTCAAACTACAATGAAAAGTAACGGATCTAATTTATTGTGTTTGATATGCAAGAGTCCATAAGAATATTGAAATAAAGTTATAGTACGGAGGCATTTAATAAATAATAGAAAAATATAAGAACTTTTGTCACATTCCTTTCAAAATAATCCAAAATAAGAATGTTAACAACTTTTATTTAATGGACACAAAACACTTTTAAAATATAGAATACTTGATTTTTTCTAAAATTAAAATGATAGAAAATTAAGCTCTCAAATGGTATTAGTTTTGAGTAGCACAATAGAATTTACCTACGCCGTTTCAAAAATTTTGATGTATGGTTAAGTAGAAAAAATAAAATTAAACCAATCAAACGCCGTTTCTTATTATTTTGTTTTATTCATTTTATATATGTTGTGTGTACTGTATTATAGGTATAGTTGGAACATGAGTATAAAACTTGAAACTAATATATGAAAGTAAGTAGAAATGTACTATATAAGGAATATAATGCATCGGTTTTTATGTAACATTTCCGGTTTTAATTTTAATGAAAGTTATATTTAAAAAAATAATATATATCTATATATATATATATATCGTCCTAATTAGAAATATTATAGGTTTTATGGCCTTGAATATTAATTTTATAGGTACCCGCCCCTTTAGACATCGTAAGTAGTTCGAGATATAAATAAAATAAAATTAGGGGGTCAATTGATCAGGTTTAGGTTGCTTTCAAGGGTCCAAAACAGTAATTAGGCCTCTAATACCGAAACAAAAGCCAGGTTTAGCACCAAACAACTTGTCGCCTCTTTGCGATTACCAATTCCCAAAAGGGATCTCCATTCTCCTGCCTACCTCTATTTAACGGAATCTCTCCTTTTTCGGTATTTAAATCCCCCAGTCAACAAAGGAGTCTCGCAGATCACCTTTTCACTTTGTAATCTCCGCTCCCCGGAAAAATCAGAGGTATGCTCCCAATTCCGGTTCCATACCCATTGAATCTAGGTGCTGCGAATGATTTGATATGTTGTGAATTCTGTTGGATCACTGTCTGTTGTTGACTTGTTCTTTTAGTTCATGAGAATCTAGCACCCGTTTTTTATATTGAAGATTAGATTAAATCTTCACTGGAATGATTGTGTTCTGCTGTATGGAGTGTTTTTGAGTACAAGGTTTTGATTCTTCAGTAATTGCTTTATGCTATCCTTTTCTGTTTAAAGCTTCAATCTTTTTGCAAGAATAATATTGATATGTTGACAGCGACTGGATATGGTCGTGGCTTTTGCTATGAATGGAATTTCGGACAAAATTTTGTTTTTATATGATAAATGATTCGACGATGAAAGCACAAACGTCCTTTTTTTGTGCCTTTTGTATATATGCTCTTAGTTGCAAGTTCATATGTTATTTGTGTTGGATTTGAGTTTCCCCATCCCACGTTTATTCTTACCCAAATAGAGTTCTAAATTACATGTTTAAATTTCTTTGGTTGGTAACCACATGAACTATTTTTTAAAATATCATGGTTTGGTTTGGTGGGTGTAAATGATTGGGTATTGGAATTCCAATTAATTTGACATTCAAGTTGTGGGATTGATGACATCCACTTGCATTGTAAATGTGTAAAGAGCAGAGAGTAAATTAATTGAACTGGTTGAGCAGAGGCTTGAATAAAGAGCAGAGGCTTACTTCTTTTCATAGTGCCCCAGATATTCACCACCTTGATCATATGAATGAGATGGAAGTTTCTTTTCCATTCTCTGCTTATATGAAACAGGGGTGTACATAACTTGATACCCTTAATCTAGTAAAACTGAAACATTTACTCTAGCTTGAGCTAAATTGTGAGCATGAGTTTGACATTGCTCTGATGCTGTATCTGGTCTGGTTGTAGAGCTCTTTTGGTGTTCTAATCCTTATCAATTTTGCATCGTTTTATTAGTACAATGTTTTTTTTAGCTAGGAAGTCTCCCTTCATGACAGCAATTTATGCATTATATACCTGGTGAAAATAATATCAGGAATATTTCTATTTTCAGGTGAAGATGTCAACTGTGAGTATCCCAACCAACTGCATGCTCAGTACTCTTCCCCTGAACCAGAAATCCAATGCTTTCGTGAAAAGCTCACCCTCTGTAGCATCCGTGAAGAGCATCTCAAGAACTTTTGGGTTGAAAACGAAGCTCAGTTTCAAGACCAGCGCAATGGCCACCTACAAGATCAAGCTTGTTACGCCTGAATGCGAGCATGAGTTCGAAGCTTCTGATGACACTTACATTCTTGATGCTGCTGAGGCTGCTGGAATCGACTTGCCATATTCTTGCAGGGCAGGAGCTTGCTCGACCTGTGCAGGAAAGGTTGCCAATGGGGAAGTGGACCAATCTGATCAATCCTTCCTTGGTGATGACCAACTAGAGGAGGGCTACGTTCTCACTTGTGTTGCCTACCCGACTGCTGATTGTGTGATTCACACTCACAAAGAGGGTGAACTTTTTTGAGATCTCTAGCTATTTCAGGTCATCCATGTAGTTGGATAGGTGCAAATGCAGATGATGTCAAGCCTTCAGAGTCCTGGTGGATGTCAAGACTAAGCTTTATTTGCTTTTTTTTGCTTCAGAGTCCTGTTTGGTATCAATGTTTATTTGGCCCGTACTCAGAAATAATGGACGGTAAGGTTGTGTACCGTGAAACGCTGTATTGTTCTCTTAAAATCAAATTAAAATGTTTCGATGAAAAAAGAGTAATTTTGAGTTAGTGCTATAGAACTGCCCCTTCGTCCTTTGCGAGAGAGTTAAAACTTGTACTATTGAGTAAAACCTTTTTCTTCGAATCGAGAGTTAATTCTTCAGAACCGGTTCAAGCCCTAAAGCTTGTTATCTAATTCCTTGTGGGGTTGTGCCTTAAGCAAGTCCTACAACACTATCGGGATTGAAAATTTAATCAAATTTTATTTTCTCATGTTTTAGAACATCCATAGTAGTATGGAGCACTTCTTAGAGCATTGAGAATCACTAAAATATGGAAAAAACAATATGTTGGTAAGATTAATTTTTATCACCATATATGTCTAATAAAATTAATTTTAATTATATATATAAGAACATATAATAATATTTAAATTATACTTAATTAAAATGGAATATCAAACTACATGGAATATAGTAGGGTGAACGATTCTCCCAATCAATTATATAAATATCATGTAAAATCAATATATCATTCATACATGATTGAATATGTGTTATACTTTTTTCACAAAAAACAAATATGGGTTATACATTTATGCATAGTTTTTGGGCAGCAGACGCTAAACCCTAGCACACGCGATGACGACGATTCTGAAGAAGAACAGAAAGAAGAGAGATTGCCGTGAAGAATAGGAAGAAGAGAGGCTTTCTCGGAAGCCGGGGAACGCCGCAACCAGTCCATTGCCCGATCGTCAATGTCGAGATGCTCTGGTCACAGGAGTCGAAGGACAAGGACACCATGGACAAGGTGCCGGTGATTGACTTCACCCAGTTTGGGTGTCCTCGGGTGCTGCTGGATAATCAGTCCGTCGATCGGTTAGGCTTACCTCTTCAGAAGCTGAACCGGTGCAGTTTGAGTGCATACAGGTTCCACATTAGCTCCTCAATCAGCAACTTTGTAATGTAAGCTATATCTTGATCGAGCCATTGATAGTTTAGTTTAATTTTAATTTTCAAACTCCAATTTTATTATGTTTTAGTCTGTTCTCCACAAGTGGAGACAATTTGGGAGATGACAGGAAAATTTCTGATATATAAAGCAAATCTAATCTTCCCTGTATCTAAATGTGGTGTTGCCCGAAGGCTATTTCCTATGCTTTCGCCCGGAAGCAAAGTGGTGCCTGAAGGCTGGTGTGCCCGAAGGCTATTTCCTAGGTTAACGCCCGGAAGCAAGGTGGTGCCCGAAGGCTTATAACAAAAAAGGGATACATCGTAAAAATCTATGGTCTAATACTCGAAAGTATCTAACTACCTAACAAGCGTAGTACCTTAACTCGCATTCTAAACTATCTAATCGAAGTCTACTAGTCTAGGCACAAATGTTACCTAATCCAGAAGCCCATGGGGTTTACCCTCTCGCCAATTAAGGGTTAAGAGGGATATAACAAACAAATGGGTAAGGATACTCCCCCAGTCTTTCAGGACAGTTCTGCAAAAAAGACCAGTTCCAAATCATATCCCCTACAATAATGTTAATACTATGGGCAGATTTCAACCAATCCGGGTCTAAGTAGCTAGCAAATACCACATAATATAGAAATTTGAACAAAGGTATTATTTAACAGAGAGAAGTTGCACTAACTTCCACTGTCTACAAATCTAGTTTATATTGAGGACAGTATCGCCAGAAGTACGTATAATTACTACTCTGACTCAGATTTCTCCTAACCGATCACATATAAACAAGAGTTGAAGTCAACCAGAGTTTCTGAAACAGAAACGTACCCTTCCATAAACTAAGGTTGACAAATAATAACCCGTTCAAATATTCCGACCATATTAGTAAAAACTACTATGGTAAAAAAGAAAAGTAAAAACCACCTCATCCTCCAGCTGGGCCAGAACCAAAAACCATGTTTGTACTATAGTTATTAATTGTTAACATGTTTGCTTGCTCGTATATTTGGCAATTTTGACTATAGTTGATGTTCATACCCTAGTTCAACAAAGCAGACCTTGTTTTTTCTAAGCAGTCATTTAGCAGATTAATACTGTATTACATAAACGATCAATAAAATGAGTTAGATTACCAGCCAAAATGGACCTGTATAAATTGGTTATATTATTGTATTCAATGGCTTCGGATCCTCTATACCATATTGGTGTACCATCCTCTACACCACCAATTAAATTCTGACACTTGTCTAACTCCAACTCATCCTACTAACTATGATTAACTAATTTCTAATTAAACTAACTTTCAAAAATCAATTTCTAATTAAACTAAATTATTTTCCTCTAACAAAAAAGATTTCATTCTCATCCCAAAACAACCTTACCAGAGCCGGAGTGTTTTAAAGCTAATTTCCACCAATTCACCAATTCACCACCATGTTTGATAACGTTCCTCGCCGACCAGTTTTATCGATAAGCTTCTTCTCTTCCAATCCCTCCTGTCTCCTTCGCTGCTCACCACCAAAACCTAAACTAAATCCATGGAGTTTGTGGCGGCGACGGTGCCGCCCTCATCCTCCCATGACTTTTCCCGCGGAAAGATTTTTGCAGGCATGGTTCTCTACATTGATCCATGCCCTTCAACTTGTTTTTTGTGGGTGCTATCTTGGAGTTTTTATTAGATAATTTTGGTTGGCTTGAAAAATCCTGGTGATTTGATCACCTCCCCTTTTTTAATTAACCTTGGAAGAATTATTCCACGTACTTCTTGTTAGCCAGAGGCACAACCACAGGCCGGCCATGACAGTAATACTTTGATTTCCGATAATTTTTGTACCTCTAAGAAAAAAGTCCGATGATTTTTGAGTTCAGTATAGTTTCTCAGTCAAATTCTCCGGCAATGTGGCTGAGCGGCGATTAGAGACTGTGTGGGAGATGAGAGAGAATTTGGTGAAAAGGAAAATAAGTTAGTTTAATTAGAAATTAGTAAATCATAGTTAGTAGGATGAGTTGGAGTTAGACATGAAGTGGCAAAATTTGATAGGTGGTGTAGAGGATGGTACACCAATGTGGTATAGAGGATCCGGAGCCGTATTCAATCTACATTTAATCAATTACATGATATGATAGCTATTATTCAATTGAATGTAGAAAAATCAATGTGGTCATCTCTCAACCTGGGAAGTTGTTGATCTCTCAACCTCAGTAATTGCTTCTTTACAACAAACTATAAACCTGATCACAAGCACACAAACATCAACTGCAAAAACACACAACTACACTGAAAGTCATTCAGGACTGAAAGTCACACTCAGAAGGGGAGTTTAATATCAGATAAAACCCACCAAATTTCCTAGCCTAAAAGCTATACAAATCTGTTAAAACATTAAGATACATAAATCTGATCAGTAGGGTTAATGTTGTAGAAAACATGCACAACAATTTTTTTGATGGAACCTTTACATGTATAATTGAAGATCAAAGATTTAACTGTGAGGAAATAAAAGAGGGGCAAGAAAAGATGCCCGCAGCTAGAAAACAAAGCTATCCCTTCTACTCAATGATGCTTATTGTGCTAAATTAAATTCGTAAGCCTAAATAGTAAGTGTTTTTAAAAAATTGGAGGGGAAAAAACCGATCTTTAAGCTTATGAAGATAATTGCACAAGGCTCCAATAATTCTGGAGAAGGTGTATATCTAGTAATTCAGCTTCAATAATTTTAACAAAATCAAAAAATAAAGTGAAATCATAATCTGGCTTCCATGTTAAAAACCACTCAAATAAACATTGTATAAGTTGCATTACTGTACATTGTAGAAAGGAGGAAAAACAAGAAATCCACACCTTACTTTTTGGGTTTAGCAGTACCGCCTTCGAAGAAAAATGAAAGCAGTGTGACTGAAAACCCTCCAAAAACCAGCCAATTACTCCATTTTGATGTTGATCAACTTTAGGAATGTAAACCGAGCACTCACATCTGTTCAAATGACCGGAAAAATCAAACAAAACCAATAAATCAAACTGCATTAATCAAAATGGTTTTAGCTTTACTCTGAAGATATAATAGTCTTTGGGTCATGCACTACTTGTTACACAATATAACTGATGACTCTTTGGTGTATTTTTGGGATTTCCTGCTACAATTGAGTCACCCTTATACTATATTTCCTCCTACAGTGGTTCTATTGTAACTTCACCTCCATAGCAGACCAAGGGGATCATTCTGCAGATTTAGGCACACCCCGTGGGGAAAGAAATGCAGTACTGTATATAATCAGTATATCGTAGACCAAAGGAGTCATGCCTCATGTTCAGCTCAATACTAAATTGCAGAACATGTCAAAAAGGAAAAAAGAAAAAACTAAATGCAGAAAAATATCCTCTTGTACCCACATTATATGATAATTTGCACAGATCTTATAAACCAGTTAGGCAATGCATTAAACACTCACCATTCAAAACATACATCTCCAGAACAGCAAATCTGAATCAAACAAAACACAATCACAAGCAAATGAAATCAAATTACAACGCACTGAAACAATGAGGCAAAAAACAGAATTTTATACCTGCTGAAGAAAAGTTCGTCTCAGGATCTCACTTCAAATGTCGACATTCCTGCTGAAAACAGAGCTTTCAGCTTTCACACAATAAATATTATATTTCTCATAATAACAAAACAATGAAAGCCTGATAGTAGAAATACTACGGAGCAGGATAATATTGGTTAAATGAACTGCAAAACAAGCAGAGATCAAGGCAAAGAATGAACGGAAATATGAATATTAGAGCTCAGTAGATAATTTACGGCATTGCTAGAATATTTACCATATATCTACAATACCTTGTTCCCTTTAGAGTATTACAATGTTTTTCCATACCCTTTGCAATGTAAACCGAACACTCACATCTGTTCAACCGAGCACTAAAACATAGACAAAGGAGCAGTCGAGGAATAACCACTACTGGGCAATTAGTAAACTTGTAAACAAGAAAATTAGAGTATATAAACTGTGAACAAGGACTATTAATCCATGAACACCTTGTATGCACAGAAGCCGCAAAATCCAATCATCATGCAGAAAAGTACATCAAATTAGCATGGAGAAAATAAAATTTTCTCAACAAAAACAGGACAAGAAAGAGAGATGAATGCAAGTGAAGCATTGCGATTAATCAAGAAACCGATCAATCGAATTGTACAAATGAAAGTAGTTTCTCATCATAATCAAATATTTCAGCAAAAGAATCAAACAAATCCAGGAAAAAAAGCAAAAACAAATAAACAATCACTTACATACCACGAACTTTTTTGGGCCATCTTTATGAACTTCTTCACGGCGCCGCCCTCTGTACACACCAAATTCGGAGTCGTCGTCCCGATCTCGGAGACTATAGAATCCGGGCTGAAGTTGCTAGTGCACATCAGATATTGGTACATTGAAGCAAGACAGATTGAACAGATTGCAAAGACGGTGATGGAGACCATGGCTTAATCTCCAATACATTCACATAATAATCAATATGTACTGAAGAACCCTTTTTCTTCCTTGACGATCCAAGAACCATAGTTTCAGAATTCAGATTAATTCACAAATCAATACCCTCTTCTTTTCCACAGCTCTGATAAGGAAAATACATAAGAACATAAAATTAAAAAATCATCTTTTTGCCAGCATATGAAGATTAGAGCAGCACACATGCACGCTATATTAAGCCATTAACAATTTTTGGCAGTAAACAAGGACAATTAAGCCATTAACAATTTGTCTGCACAGAAATAGCAAAATCCAATCATCGAACACCTTGCAGGCACAGAAAATACCTCAAATTAGCATATATGAAAATAAAATTCACCAACAAAAACATAAATCGGACAACAAAGAGAGAAATGAATGGCGGTGATTAATCAAAGAAACCAACTAATCGAATTGTACAAATGCAAGTAGGCAGCAGGGGATTTGATCAATCAATGAAAGGGATTTCACTACTCGATTATCTAATGATTAATGTATGGAAAAGTAAAACGTTTTAAGAGTAAATATGCAATGCATAGGAAATGGGGAATGGGAAATAATGGATAAATACAGTGATGAATTCATAAGATTACCTGGAATGATGAACACTGACTGAAAGTTTTGTTTGTCTTTTTCAGGAAATAGAGAGATGCAGGAGTAGAGAAGGTGGAGAAATATGCTAGAATGTGGACGATGGAGGTGTCTTGTGTAGACTTATAGTGTGAAAAATAAGAGGTGTTTAAGTGGAAGAAGAATGTAGATGAGTATTAATGGAAGAACAATTTAGAATGTTTAGTGGAGTACACATGTCAGTTTTTAAAGTCTTACAAAATTACATAAGCATGGCGTTTTTTCCCTTTACCTTGGAATTTTGAAATGAGCTAAATTGAGTGGACCTACAAAACAGACCCCGGGAGGCTACCCGGGGTAGGGCTGCGGTGTGATGATGAGATGAGGATAGCGATGATGAGATGACATAGTTTAGTATAGCAGAGGATCTATATCCTTAATTCCGTCCCGGACAAAGCGTTTGGGTTTTGATTCAAAATCAAACTGTACAAACTTTGACTAATAATATCTTTATTTAAGTGTAAAATTATGAATCTATCAAAAGTTTTGAATATTAATTAATAAAGTTAATGATAAAAGTTTATGTTTGATTTTGAAAAGTCAAACAACGGATATAGTGTTGTGAAATTGTACCGATTGACTTCTTGAAAAAAAAGATAGGATGATTAATTAGCTAGGATCACTCATATGAAATTGATCATGACCATTACATAAGTTACCAATTGTAATTTTATTTTATTTTCTACTCACGTACAAATGATACTCTTAACTTTAATAAAAAATAATTTTAACTTCATCAAACCTAATTAACCAACCTAAAATAATCAAGAGAACAACCATGCACGAGTAAACATGTCGCAGCATGGTTAAAATTTCCTTTTCTTTTATACGGGTGAGGATTTGTTTTTCTTTTTTTTGTAAAATTTCCTTTTCATTTATACGTGTGAGGATTTGTTTTTCTTTTTTTGTAAAATTTCCTTTTCATTTATACGTGTGAGGATTGTAAAATTTCCTTTTCATTTTATACGTGTGAGGTTGTTTTTCTTTTTTTTAAGCTACACTTATTATGTAAAATGGTGTGGGCGGAATTATTTTACACATTGCATTGGATCTGGATTACACATATAAATATAACTATAAAATATATATAATTTCGTACATTATATATTTAGTTTAGCAGCTTCAGTACATTATATGTTGTACTGATTGAAACCTACCGGAGCTCTGATTTCAGAGCTCTGATTGAAACCTATCGGAGCTCGGATTGAAGCCGTCGGATCTACGAACAGGACGATTGATTTCAGAGCTCTGATTAAAATCGACCAGAAGCCTCCGGAGATACGAATAGAAGATCGATTTCTGAGGATTGAAACCGACCGGAGCTCGGATTGACGCCGCTGGAGCTCTGCCGTCGAGCAGTTTCAGTTTTTCGAGCAGTTTCAGTTTTGAAAAAGTCAACTATCTATTTTGTTTTTTTGAAACCAACTCTCTATTATTTATTTATTTTTTTACGAAAAGACTCTCTATTTTGTTGGTACAGTGCTAAAATCTTCATTATTATTTTAGAGAGATAAAATGGACTTCAGTTCAATAAAGTGAACGTGAAACGATCTTTAATTTATTTAAATGAATTATTCATAATTTTATAAACTTTATACTGATTCTGTTATTCTAATTACAGACACTTTTATATTAATAAAAGTGTGGAGATGTCCATTTCATAAGTAATATTCATCATTTGTAAGAAAAAAATTTCTTTGATAAATCTGTTGAAAGTTTATTCAGAAAATGGGGATTTGGATTTTGCAAAAAGGTTAGGTTTGGGCTTGGATTTATGTTTAATTGTGATAACAACCCAAGGCTTACTATGTGATTAAATTTGTGACACTTGAATCTGTAACGAACATTGATGACAACATCACATTGTACAATCATATATTGGTCACTAGAGCTGTCAATTCAGACCCGAACACGAAAAACCCGACCCGACTGACCCGACACGAATGACCTTTTGACCCGATTAAAATCTGAGAATATTAGGTCAAATTCGACCCGACACGAACCCGAATAAATTTTAACCCGACACGAACCCAAGAATGACCCGAACCCGAAAGTGACCCGAACCCGATTTGACACAAACTCGAAAATGACCCGAACTCTAAAATTAAGTTAATGAAGTAGCAGTAGTAATAGAATTGGTGTAAAAATGTTTATGATCACTGCAATTTGCTTTCCATAAAAATGTTTATAAATATATTTATGATCACTGCAATTTGTTGAATAAATTACAACATAGGCAGACCATTACTGAGCTTAAATACTGGATATTAGCAAAGTCCATTATAGGAATAATTTGGTGGATTATAGCAATTGTTCAGTAAAAAATAATATGTTTATTACAAGAGCATATTTTCTCTAGTAGAGTTGATATATATATATATATATAAGTATAAAAATATCAATTCAGTATATTGTGTATATTAATATTTATTTCAATTCATTTTTGTTTTATGAAGATCATGTCGTCATAATGCCTTGAGCTAAATTGAATAATCTCTGGCGACGATACAATTTTTAACTCATCAAGTATAAAATTGGATTGAACTATAAGGGAAGGTAGTGAAACTCAATTTAGTTCCAGTGTTTATAGAAACTCAAGTAAGATTTTATATTTTAATATCAAAATCAACCCAATAATTATTTCATTTCATGTTATTTTGGTGTTAATATAAAATAGAGTACTTGTTGATATCGTATATTTTGGTAATTTAATTTATTAGTGACATAGTGATTATTGACATTTTAATATTCATATTTAAAACTAGAGTTTCTTTCGAACCGAAGTGTTAATACAAGTTAGAATAATTGTTAAATTTAATATAGTTATGAGTATTCTATTGAATCCCGTAAATTTATTGATGCTTAATTCAATATATTGGTGTCGGGTTCAATATAATGAATAACTATATATTTATTGATGCTTAATTCAATATAAATTTACGTAAATTTAGAAAGTTAGAAATATAAATCCCATATATTTATTGATGCTTAATTCAATAAATTGGTCACAATTAAACATAAATTCAAGACACTACAAAAATATTGATGCTACTTATTATATTGCATTTATCCAACAATTTCAACACAATCCCCTATGCGTTGGCCTCGCCGCCTGAAGCCCGTCCCCGGATCCTGAAGTAGCAGTCCCAGTAAAATTTGCACGCAACCCCAGCGACGCCAAGCAAGAGAACTACCGCTGCAAGAACAATATAAATATTTTGGTTAAATGATACGGCGGGAGGTGCCGGGGGTGGGTACTGGCCGGCACGGGGAATGGTGGGGTCGGGATAACCTCCTGCAGAGGAAGGGTTTAGGAGAACTGGTGCTGCTGGAGGGTCTGGGAACGAGGGAGGGACTGGGAACGAGGGATGGTTTAGGATAAGTGGTGCTGCTGGAGTGGTTGGGTATGGGAACGCGGGTGGAAATCCACCGTTACAATTGCCGCTGGGAATTAGGCCAGCAATAGCCGCCATTATTATAAGCATAAGCATGGCTGGTCGAAGTAAATTATGTCACATCTACATAAGTGTTTATATAAACTTTCTAAGTGGGATTTTCAAGTAAGATTCTCAATTTGATTAGCTGAGTTCAATTTAGTCTAAGTGTTATAGAAATTCAATCAATACATTTTGATAATAGTGCTAATTTTTTTTTCTTTGTTTAGTTAAGTTAAGTTTAGTTGTTAGTGCTCATAAAAGGTAAGTAAGGCCCTACTGGTACACAAACCATTTCATGGGTCTTTAATGAAGGGATTTGATGTATGACTTTGCATGCTTGCAGTCCAGATGAAGATGAGACATGAACACACATTTTAAATTCATCAACTGCAACAAGTTAGTCACCATCATCAATGGGCACAGATTTTTTTAAAAAATTCCGGGGAAGAAGGGCTATATTTGGGGCTTTAGGACAAAAATAAGCCCAACAAATATGCCCAATTCTAATATCAAAATCAACCCAATAATTATTTCATTTCATGTTATTTTGGTGTTAATATAAAATAGAGTACTTGATGATATCGTATTTTTTGGTAATTTAATTTATTAGTGACATACTGATTATTGACATTTTAATACTCATATTTAAAACTAGAGTTTCTTTCGAACCGAAGTGTTAATACAAGTTAGAATAATTGTTAAATTTAATATAGTTATGAGTATTCTATTGAATCCCGTAAATTTATTGATGCTTAATTCAATATATTGGTGTCGGGTTCAATATACTGAATAATTATATATTTATTGATGCTTAATTCAATATAAATTTACGTAAATTTAGAAAGTTAGAAATATAAATCCCATAAATTTATTGATGCTTAATTCAATAAATTGGTCACAATTAAACATAAATTCAAAACACTACAAAAATATTGATGCTACTTATTATATTGCATTTATCCAACAATTTCAACACAATCCCCTATGCGTTCGCCTTGCCGCCGCCCTCGCCGCCTGAAGCCCGTCCCCGGATCCTGAACTAGCAGTCGCAGTAAAATTTGTACGCAACCCCGGCAACGCCAAGCAAGAGAACTACCGCTGCAAGGACAATATAAATATTTTGGTTAAATGATACGGCGGGAGGTGCCGGGGTGGGTACTGGCCGGCACGTGGAATGGTGGGGTCGGGATAACCTCCTGCAGAGGGAGGGTTTAGGAGAACTGGTGCTGCTGGAGGGTCTGGGAACGAGGGAGGGACTGGGAACGAGGGATGGTTTAGGATAACTGGTGCTGCTGGAGTGGTGGGGTATGGGAACGCGGGAGGAAATCCACCGTTACAATTGCCGCCGGGAATTTGCCCGGCGGCAGCCGTTATGATAAGCATAAGCATGGCTGGTCGAAGTAAAGAAGTGAAGTGCTGTTATTAGTTATTACACCAGTATATATATACTGGTACTAGAGCCTTAAGAGTGAATTTGAGTCCCATCAAATGCAACTTTAAAAAAACAAAACACTAACGAATCGGGTATAAAATTAAGTCACATCTACAGAAGTGTTTATATAAACTTTCTAAATGGGATTTTCAAGTAAGATTCTCAATTTGATTTGCTGAGTTCAATTTAGTCTAAGTGTTATAGAAATTCAATCAATACATTTTGATAATAGTGCTAATTTTTTTTTCTTTGTTTAGTTAAGTTAAGTTTAGTTGTTAGTGCTCATAAAAGGTAAGTAAGGCCCTACTGGTACACAAACCATTTCACGGGTCTTTAATGAAGGGATTTGATGTATGACTTTGCATGCTTGCAGTCCAGATGAAGATGAGACATGAACACACATTTTTAAATTCATCAACTGCAACAAGTTAGTCACCATCATCAATGGGCACATATTTTTTAAAAAAATTCCAAGGAAGAAGGGCTATATATGTACAGAGTTAGACATGTTTTTACGTATGTTGATGATAGGGAGAGGGAGATACATTACATTACATACAATATTCGGCAAAAACCAGAAAATTGTACGATGTGATGTGATGGTTTTTTTTCCTCAATTTTCCAAACTTTGACGTCAGAGGAGGAAATTTCTCCGGCGACCATGGAGTACGTGGTGGTGCAGTACTCCGCGGATAAGAAGAAGACCATGGTTACCTTTTAGATTTTCTAATTAAGATTTGCTTTTGTGTTCTTGTATACAAGGTGTTCGATGATATGCCAAAGTGAACTTCATTTCAGGTTAGTTCAGTTTCAGTTTCAGTTTAGTTCTAGATTGTATATTTGAGCCGAAAAATTGTATACGTGAGTCGAAAAATTGAAATTACTGATTTTTTTGTAAATGGAAGTTTTTTATGTTCAGTGTTTGTGCATGATACCTTGGGTGGATGTTTTGTAAGTTTTTTGTTATATCAGCCCTGTATGTTTTGGATCTTCTGAATTTTGCAGTGTTTTTTTTCACCAAGCAGCCTTGTATGTTTTGGATATCATGATTTTTTTGTACTTTTCTATGGCAAGGTCGGATATCTGATATTTTGTTTGAATGCAATTTTCCCAGGGATTTGTTGTAGGTTCATATGGATTGACTTGGGTTTTAAAGGATCCTGGTAAAATATCTAAGCTTGTGAAGTTTGTAGTCAAAGGCCATGAAACTCCATGTCAATTTCCATGAGTTGTTCATGCTTTTGATTGTTGCAGCGATTATGTGTTCAGAGCATTCGGGGATATTGCGTTTGCCTGTACATATTCCCAGATTTCGAATGCTGTCATGGTTGAAAGATTTATTGAAGCAGGTAAACTTGAAGAAGCTGCTGGAGGAAATATCTGCTAGATTTGTTTCAGAAGGTAAAGTCTATAATCACTATCCTCTATAAGTGTTGTTACTAAGAGTTCATTTCTCTTCACTTTCTAATATGAAAACTGTATATTCACTTATTTGCATCTTTTCAAAACTCTCTGTCCGTCGGAAAGCTGGCCGCGCGGTGGCTAAGACCGGATCTAGCGGGTGACCCGATCCGTCGAGGCGTGGCCCCGTCCATGCCTGCAGTGTTCGAGCGGCGGCCTCCAGATGGGCGGCCGCTTGTTGTCGACAGCTTCTGCGCATCGCGGCCTGAATCTTGGAGAGGGCTCCGGTGATCTGGGTCTGGGAGAGGCTCCGGCGCTGGGCCGGTCTGGATCTAGGGAGTTGGGCTCCGGCACCGTCGGACCGGGACGGCAGCGTCGAGGAGCAGAACGACAACTGGACGACACAGTGCGAGCTTTCGGTGACGGGGAGTATAGGCCTATTCTTTTTCGAGGAAAAAAAGTGGGGGAACTGAAAAAACTAAACTTAGAAAACTAGTAGGGGTGGGGAGGAGATTAGCTCCGGCGAGACGCTGTTGATCTCCTCCCCGATCCGAATCTGCAAGGGAGGAGGTTTGTAAGTAAAAGTTACTGTTCAAAAGAGGACTTTTTGTGATCTTTAGGTCAATATACATATAGATATATTTTGTTTTAAAAATCATAGTTAATGCATTTGTAACACCCCAAACTCACAATCTTTCTTAGAAACAAGTACTATTGGGTTTAGTCCAGGCATGATAATTTGATTGTATCATATATATATTTTTTTTTTTTTTTTAATTTAAAACCACCAAAGGTGGGAGGAATATATTAGGCTCCTCAAACCTTTCAAAACCGAGAAATAAACAAGAGTATTATCCAGTTACAACTATCTGAAGTAGAATAGTACTAATATCTGGACTATAGATACTATACTATAGCATTCCTTATAATCCTTGAAGGTGATGGGATGAGAGGTTCCCATGAATGATCCATTCCCCTGATACACTTACCCCCAGTGTATCTACGTCCCCGAATAGACCATTCATAAGCCAGTTCTCACCACACATCAACTGAGAGGATTTAAAGGAAATTGCTTTGAGAAGTATCAAACTATTAAGTAAGAATGTAGTAAGAAAAACACCAAGGAAGTGGAGGGAGTCTCCATAGGGAGCTTGGGTGTAATTCATCAGTGGTGAGACAAAAGGCTTGCTGTGTAGTGCAGGAACAACAAAAAGAACTGTAAATTAGTTCTGTGGTACTGCTGCTAGACCTCCACCTTTGGAAGTGATTTCCAAAGGGTCTTCCCCAATCTGCAAATAAGAAAGGAGAGCAGTATCAAGCTGTAACCAAGAGATTTAACTGTTAGAGGATAATCTGATATAAGGGGTACCACCCTTATCAAGTGATATTAAGCCTCTAAGTTTGGAAGGAGCATCTAAAATTGACAAGTTACCAGTAATGTAAGATTCAGTGCTTAGTTTAGAGAGAAAATCAGCTACAGAGTTGCATTCTCTAAAAACATGACTGATCTTGTGAGTGTGAGGTTTAAGATGATGACATAGACTCATAACATGCCAGTTAACCATTAAGGGATTTTTAATTCCTCTAACAGCCATCAAACAATCAGTTTCCAGAACAAATGCTACTCTAGATGCAATTCCTAGTTCTATACCATACTGAATAGCCAACAGTTCTGCATGAAGAGGGGACTGGGCATTTGTAAGCTTCATATTCATTGAGACTACATTCCCCTGTGAGTCCCTAATTATGATCCCAAGCCCTACTCTATCACAGGAAATAAATGATCCATCCACATTTATTTTGTAACCATGGTCTGGGGGATGCCATTTAATTATTTTAATTGGTTTAGGCATTTTCTTTTTGAAGAAAGGGACTAGACCAATCATAATTAAATCCCTATGTATTGTCTCACTACCAGAAAGTGGGGAAGCAGTGAAGATCATACGGATATTTTTAAAAATGGAGTTAAAAAGGGCCAGACTGTCATTATAAATGCCATCAAATGAAATTCTGTTCCTCCTGCACCAGAGACTCCACAGGGTATAAAGGAGAGTGGTGAGTATGACTGTGGTTTGAATTTTGGATGGACCTTTAAATGTTAGATAGTATGATAATCTATGTCTAGCAGATAGGAAGTGTGGAACTGGTAGAGACAAGAGATTATGCACCATATTTAACACTTCTAAGTTAGGAGCACATGAGTTGAAAAAATGTTCAGAAGAGTCCACATGGCAACACAAAGGGCATTTAGATGCTAGATTAATACCAAGTTGCATTAGTGTGTCATCAAAAGGTAAAAGCCTATTGTAGATTCTCCAAATTAATATGGAGACTTTTGCAGGAATATGAGGAGACCATACCTTACTTATGGAGCTGTGTTGTGTTTGCCTGGCTTTCAGTTTTGAATATGCAGATTTGACTGAGAACTGGCCATTTACTGAAGGCTCCCAAATCAGTACATCTGAGTGCATCTGATTGACTTTGAGCTCCTGCACCAGAGATAGAATATTGGTAGCCAGATAGGGCTCCAGCAGGGGTAAGTATATAGCTTTATTTCCTGTGAATTGAGCTATAGATATTTCAGGGAATGGTGTCTGTGGATCAGGCCATAAGTAACAGAGAGCACCTACACCTGACCAATCATATATATTTAACTAAAATCATACTTGAAAAATAAAATAGTAAAATGTGTATAATTTCGTTAGTGTTATTTATTTTAGTAAATTATATTTGTACAATCATGCGGTTTGAACACTTTTAAATTGCATTTGCGCAGTTTATTAATTTCTTTAGAATTCTCTTAACATTATTTACTCCGTTAGAACACTTTTGAATTTTCTATTTGAGCACTTTTATAATATTATCAAAAACTTAAATAATTAAACTTGACAAATATAAATACGTTAGCTATTTATCAATTTAAAATATATCCATTATCATTTCCAATGGAATTTACTAGATACAACTAGTTGGGCTCACCCGCACGTTGTGCGGTATATTTTAAATTCTAAATATTTTAATTTATATAATAAATTTAATGATTGTAGTATTTGTACTAACATAGCAATATGAAATATTAGGTGAAATCAAACCAAATATTGAAAATAGAGTAATTCTCCTGTGAGGCAGCCTCACCTATGAGGCAAGGCCCAATAAGGCCCATATTACAAGTAAATATAAAAGAACACTAATTATTAAAAATTTCAGGGGTTAATTTGCAAATATCAATAATTTTCCATTCTTTCTTCGCCACCCATCATTCTACCTTGCTGCCACCTCATCAAATCTCGTCGCCACCTCATCAAACCTCGTCGCCACCTCATCAAATCTCGTCGCCACCTCATCATACCTCAATGCCACTTCATGAAACCTCAACGCAACCTCACCAAACCTTGACGCCACCTCATCATACCTCAACGGCAACTAATCATACCTCGATGCCACCTCATCACACCTCGATGTCATGTTATCATATCTCGATGTCATGTCATCATACATCGATGTCACCTCATGAAACTTCGTCGCCACCTCATCATACCTCAACGCCACCTCGCCAAACCTCGACGCCACCTCATCATACCTCAACGGCAACTAATCATACCTCGATGCCATATCATCACACATCGATGTCATGTCATCATACATCGTGCCACCTCATTAAAGTTCATCGCCACATCATCATACCTCAACGCCACCTCATGAAACATCGTCGCCACCTCATCATACATCAACGCCACCTCACCAAATCTCGACGCCACCTCATCATATCTCAACGCCAACTAATCATACATCGATGTCACCTCATCAAACCTCGTTTTTGACAACACAAACCTCATTTTTAACGATTCAAGCCTCGTTTCCAACAAGACAAACCTCACTTCTAACGATTTAAACCTCATTTTTAACGATTCAAACCTCGTTGTCCAGAAAGCAAACCTCACTTCTAATGATTTAAACCTCATTTTTAACGATTCAAGCCTCGTTTTTAACGATTCAAGCCTCGTTTTTAACGATTCAAGACTTGGCCTTGCCCATATCATTGACACGTCATCGACCACGTCATCACCACCACACCATGTGATCGCCACCGGGAACCACCACTCCACGTCGGAACTATGGAAATTCACCAGGAAATTAAGCATTTGCGCGTCAGATATGCTAAATAAACCAGAACTGGCACAAAGCGTCATCGGAAAATCAACAAATTGTCGGACATGCTCCGTCAAATCTAGTGTTTGTCGTTGCCTGCAAGTTGAGTACGTCATCGTTACCTTGCCTCCACCACCGCGGGATCAGGAACAAACAGAAACAACGCATTCGTCGAAGACCGCGATCTCTGAACTCCAGATAAAAATGGTTTTCTCCGGTCGCGATTCCAGAACTCCAGACGCTTGGCAATCTGAACTTCGTCGCGGGATTACAGACCGTCGATGATTGGAAAATGCGACAATTCCGACCCTAAGCGGTGGCATTGGACAAAGAAGGCGTGTGATGGAGATTCTGCGGTGATGTTGCTCCGGTGAAGAATTGGGGGAAATTGGGGACGGGAAATTGGGGTGAAGATGATGATTTTGTGAGTTTTTGCAATCCAGTCCCTGTAGTTTAATGAAATGCTACAATTGCGCCGAAAATGAAAACATTATTATTTGACCCCAAAATTTGTAAAAAGAGGGTTTGCTTGGTCATGCCTCTTGGGTGAGGCTGTCTCATACAAGAATTTGTCTTGAGGATATGATAATATATGTATTTGTTTTATATTATTGAAGAAACGAAATTTAAAAAATTAATTAAAAACTCTTTTAAATGTAATAATGAATCATTCCTCCCAAGCCAAATAGACAAAATATTCATATTCAAAAGAACTGAACCAACAAAATTGAATAAAAAATAAATCCCAACACAAAGTCTCAAATAAGGTCAGCTTATTTGAGAGATTTAGGTATTTTTCAAAATTATATGTTTTAACAATCAGTAGAATTTTATATTAACAAATTTACTATTATAATTACAAAAACATATTTGTGCAAATTTACTAATATAACATACTAACAACGTCTAACTATACAATATAATCAGCACATGCCTAATTTAAAATAATATTTGATATATTTTTATCAAAAATATAACGAATTCTATATATATTAGCTAGCGGCTAAAAGATAAAAGATGTGAAGATAATGATATGACGTAGGTTAAATAGAGTTTAAAAAGGCATATTATTATAGTATGAAGTATTTTAATAGGTTAAATACAGTTTAATGAAGTATTTAATAAAAGATTGAGGGAAAATTGGGATTAAGGGTAGTGGAATTAGAAATTGGAAAGTGGGGTGTAAGATACACATAATTTTTAAAAAGGGCAGTGAATAATTAACTTAATTTTAATTGATATGATTATTAATATAAAGACACTAATACCCCTATTTTTATTATTTTTATTTAGATCTTTGTGCTTAGTTAAATTAAGTTTAGTTTCAATAAGTTCACTCTAAATAAATGTATTTATAATAAAATTAGTTCAAGTTAGCCCTATGTTATTTTACGTAGTTTTGGTTCAGTTCAGTTCAGTTTAGTTCATTTTAGTTCACTTTAGTAGTATGCAAATCAGTTCATTTTCATCAAATTTTTTATTCATTCAAATTTAGTTGAATTCAAACCAATTCCTTTAGTTCAATTTAATATAAATTTATTCAGATCATTCAAAATTGGACGCATTCAATTCGATTCAAGTTCACCTTTCTTTAGTTTAATTTAGTACCACTTCACTAAAAGCAATCAAAATCTTGGTAAAAATTCAATACATGCCAGTTCATATCCAACTAAAAAATTACATTTACTTTTTTTTTAGGTCAATTCAATTCAATTTGGTTGACTAAGTTCATTTATATTTTCCTAAATTCAATTCAATTTAGCTCCATCATTTTTCCAAATTTTGAAATCCAATTTAGTTCACTTCCTTGGTATTTAATTGAATAAAATTTCATCAAGTTCATATGAATTTGACTTTTTTGAACTGAATTGAAATGATTTGATCAGAAATAAATTTTATTTAAATTGAAGCTAAATAAATAAAGCTAAACTGAATATAACTAAATTTAAGGAATTTTAAAATAAAAATAAAAATAAGGGTTTTGTTATCTTTTTGTATTAATAATCATATTGATTAAAAATAAGTTAGTATTCACTGTCTTTTTCAGAAATTATGTAAAACATACACCCTAATTACTAATTTCTAATGTTCCACGGCCCTTAATCCCAATTTTCCCGATGATTTAAACAATATTATTATAGTGTCTATCAATTATGTTATATGTGCCAAAAATTTAATAAAAGGTACAAAATAAATTATATTGTAAAAGGTAAGGTAAGGAAATACTTGATTTCACCTATCTAAAAATATATAAATCCCTTTGTTCTTTTTTTTTTCCTGAGATATGTAATATTCTATTTGTTCTAAAATATAGTAAGAAATCAACTAAATCAACTAAATCACCTAAATTGAGTATAATGTTTAGTATTTTAAGAATCATGAGTGTATCAAGTAATCGATTATAATGATCATTATCGTGGGTAAAGAGACACAAATATAACAAATTGGATAAATTTACCCGTTCAATCAAATAAAAATGTACTAAAATAGGATGTTTAAAAATACTACATGTACTCATTGCGGTGATTGAAAATTGATCACATGTAGGGATGACACTGGGGCGGGTTTGGTGGTGACCCGCCCCATTTGCATCGGTTTGGGGCGGGGATGGGGAAAAGTTGATGGGTAATGGGGCGGGGATGGGGATGAAATCACAACCCGTCATGGGTCATGGGGCGGGGATGAATTTTATACATCACCCGCCCCAACCCGCCCCATCCCCGTTATACCCGCCCCATACCCGGCCCGCCCCAATATAATTATATTAATAATATTATTATATATATTAATTAATAAAAATAATAATATTAATTAATTTCTTACTATAAATTAATAATCAACCCCTAATAGTTAAAATGAGAAGAAATTTGACAATAATAATGTATTTGGACTATTCTTTGGCAATCGTTTTTATAATTACAAATTTCTTGTTTGCTTCAAATTTGAGTGAGATTTCAATTACATTTTTTTGTTTGGGTTTAGATTTTTGTCTTTTTAAAAATTTTATATTTCTTAATATAATTATTATTGCGTTTGAGTAAAAGTTATATAAACAAATGTATTTTAAACTGATATAAGAGGTGGGTGAGGATGTGTCATGGGTCATGGGGCATGGGGTGGGGCGGGTCATGGAGCGGGGATGGTTTTATAATAAAACCCGATGGGGCGGGGATGGTTTTTAATTTTGTACCCATCATGGGTCATGGGGCGGGGATGAGTTTTAAAATATTAGATGGGGATGGGGATGAGATAGCTATTACCCGCCCCAAACCCGCCCCAGTGCCATCCCTGATCACATGCTTTACATTCAAGAAAAACAAAACACAAAATTGCACAAAACGATAAGAATAAAATAAATATATCAACTAATGAATATTGAATGCCGATCAATCTATAACGAAATCAAAACTAACTAATTCTCTGACCTCAAGAAACAATAAAAATGAAAAGAAATCATCTCATTATAAATAAATATAAACGCATAAGAATTGGAGTTTGCAATTTCTAATCTTTGTTTATTCATGTATACAAAGGTACACATTAAGCAAAATGACTTAAAATAAAACAATATTATAATCTTAACAAAAACCAGGGATATGTTGCATTCTAATCATTAAAGGATAGCACAAAAATCATCAAAATAATAATCAAAAACTTTGATACACTATTATCAAAATTTAATATTTAGGCATAATTGAGAAAAAAACTCTACCTACGGATTTTGAAAGATGATGTTTAAACTCATTTTTGTGAGTTTATAGTCGTCTCCACATGAAATCAAGCAATGGACAATCACTAAATGCACAATATTAGAAATAAAATAAAATAAAACAATATAAGTCTTCAGACATACCTCAAAGTTCCACAGATTTACGGCATGATAGAAGAAAAAATTTGTGATTGAAGAGTATTAGAGATCAAATACATATATATATATATATATATATATATATATATATATATATAGGGGAGGGATCCGGTGTGACACCCCTCTTATGTGTGACACTTTTCTTATGTGTGGCACGTTAAACATGAGGAATTTAGTTCAAAACATGATCATTTTAAACCAAAACAAAAATTTCATATCTTCAAAAAAAAAATTGAAAATTCTGCAAATTATAACTTTTGTTCTAAATTCCTCATGTTCATGTTTTGTGTGAAAATATTCATTTTTAAGGATTTAACAACTCATCTTTTAATTCAAATACCTCATGTTTTAGTTTATATCATGCACCTTTTGTATCACACATTTTGCTTTAAAATGCTCATGTTGTCCAATGCACATACATAAGGTTAAAAGATGTAATACAAAAAGGTGCATGATATAAACCACAACATGGGGTATTTGTATTAAATAACGTAATAGAAAATGTGCATGATAAAAACTAAAATATAAGATATTTGAATGAAAAGGTGTTACATGAAAGATGCATGATATAAACTACAAAATGAGGTATTTGTATGGAAAAGATGTAATACAAAAGGTGAAAGATATAAACTACAACATGAGGCATTTGCATTAAAACTTAAAAGGTATGATACAAAATGTGCATGATATAAACAACAACATGAAGAATTTAAATAGTAAGGTGACCCAAAAATGGGCTTTTGACCCAATATTGTTATAACCCGAAAATGGACTTTTGGCCAAAATTTTGAGGTCACTCAATATTAGCCACTGGATTAAATATTTGAGTGGCCCAGATGAGTGCCACACATAAGAAAAGTGTCACACATAATATAGGGTGTCACACGTGATCCTCTTTCTATATATATATATATATATATATGGGAAGGGATCATTTAACACCATTATTTTTACACAAATTTTTACACATCATACTAACCATTCCCTTTTCTCTAATCTAACGGTTGATATTTAATCTATTTTGCTTATTTACTTTTTCTTTTTTCATGAATTTATTTCTCTCCTGTTCTATTCTTCTCTACGTATGCAATCTTCTTCTCGATGTGAGAATTTTCAAGAACAAAATGGAAAAATCAAAAACTATTTTTAATGAGTTCATATTCAAAATTAACTAATTGGGTTCTTCAAGATCCAATTACCAAATACCAAAAATTAGAATTCAATCTCCGAATCAAACTTTTGTATAATTTAATCCCAATATGCCGAATTCAGGAATAAATGTCTTTTAAACCTAATTTAAAGGGTTTTAGCAGAGCTCACAATCTCACAATCATCATCAATCCCACCACGGATATGGTCGAAAGTTGCAGGGTAGGATAAAGCTTCAGGCAAATTATGGGAGAAAGAGAAGAACATAAAGGAAGAAAGAAGGGGATGTGATCAATGGAATACGGGAGAATTAGAAAAGAAAAAAAAGAAAGGAAATAATGATTAAAGTAATTGAGGAAGTAGATTAAATATCAACCATTAGATGAGATGAAAAAGAATGGTTAAAATTATGTGTAAAAATAATGATGTTAAATGATCCCATCCCTATATATATATATAAAGTTGCAAAATATAAATATGGAAAATATATATTATGAATACATCAAAAAGGATTTCGTTGACATCTAAAAGGAAAAAAGAGGAGCTCCTCAAAAAACTAATCACGCAAGCTCTCAAAAGAGAATATTGAATTGAGGTTTAATTAAAAGAGTGCAATATTTAATACCATAAGAAAATACATAAATATTTTATACCATAATTTATCAAAATACCTAAAATAAATATATTAAATCAAATACGAAGTCGTTTATTCCACACACATTTTGAATCGAATAACTATTCTAGTTCCCTTTAGGGATAAGATATTTCTAATTTCTTAATATATCTTTTATCATCAATAAGTACTATGATTAACAAATAAAGCGGTATTTCAAGAATTTACATGTTCAAAAATCCTAACGGGAAAGAAATCTCCTTTCTTGCTCATGTATTTTCTCTCTCTATAGAAAAAATAAACAAATAAATAATACATATATTTGGGTTATGAAAAATACACAGATTTTTGTATTTCATGAAAAAATAAATGTCGTCATTCTAAGGACTGCTCCACTAATCAAGGTCGTTATTTGGTGATTAATCATGATTTTTGTATTTCATGAAATACTTATTAATCTGAAGAATGCTCAAGGTGCTTATTCTAAGTAGGGCCGGTCCAAACTATTTTGAGACCCCGTGCGATATAAAATTTTAGACCCTCACTTTAATACAATTTTATACATAAAAATGATATTAGTTATTATGAAAATTATGAAATCCTAGGCACTATTGTGTATATATTTTATGAAAATTATATAAATTACTTAATTCGTTTCTACTCTATTTTACCAAAAAAAAAAATATTTTAAAACAAAACAATTTAACCAAACATGAGAATTCAGAAATAGAAGGACCTTTTAATAAATGCTAAGTACAAATGATTTTTTAAGAAAGAATTAACTTGCCAAAAAAATATTGATTGATCCATTAAAATATGCATTAAAGACACAATTATGCTGCTCAAAATTACCATACATATATTTAATAAAGAAGACCAAGAATTTTGGACCCTTGCCAGATGCGGGCCCCGTGAGATCGCACAGCCCGCCCTGGTCTTGGGCCGGCCCTGATTCTAAGGACTGGTTCGTTGCCTGGTTCAGACTGTCCTGATGGTGACTAGGGATGACACTGGGGCGGGTTTGGGGCGGGTACTAGCTATCCCATCCCCATCTCCATCCCCATCTAATATTTTAAAACTCATTCTCGCCCCATGACCCATGATGGGTACAAAATTAAAAACCATCCCCGCCCCATCGGGTTTTATTATAAAATCATCCCCGCTCCATGACCCGCCCCACCCCATGACCCATCCCCGCCCCATGACCGATGACCCATGACCCATCCTCACCCACCTCTTATATCAGTTTAAAATACATTTGTTTATATAACTTTTACTCAAACGCAATAATAATTATACTGAGAAATATCAAATCTTTAAAAAGACAAAAATCTCAAACCCAAACAAAAAAATGTAATTGAAATCTCACTCAAATTTGAAGCAAACAAGAAGTTTGTAATTATAAAAACGATTGCCAAAGAATAGTCCAAATACATTATTATTGTTAGTTTTCTTCTCATTTTAACTATTAGGGGTTGATTATTAAATTATAGTAAGAAATTAATTAATATTATTTTTTATTAATTAATATTATTAATAATATTATTAATATAATTATATTGGGGCGGCCCGGGTATGGGGCGGGTATAACGGGGATGGGACGGGTTGGGGCGGGGTTGGGGCGGGTGATGTATAAAATCCATCCCCGCCCCATGACCCATGACGGGTTGTGGTTTCATCCCCATCCCCGCCCCATTACCCATAAACTTTTCCCCATCCCCGCCCCAAACCGGTGCAAATGGGGCGGGTCACCACCAAAACCCGCCCCAGTGTCATCCCTTGGTGACACTATCGAGGAACCGATTATGGTTGATTAAGTTTAAGCTTTCCTGTGATCTTGTTAGATTATGTTTTGTGTGGTTGATTGTGGTATCATAATAGCCTTCTAAATAGTGGCGGGAAATCACGTTAGACTTGAATTCTTAAATGAAGTGGCAATTGCGTTTAAAGAATGAGCATGTTGTGTCAAATGCTCTCTATAACTCTACTCTTTCATTGTGTATTAATAATTTAACAATTTAAAATGCAAGGCTTATTGTCAACTTAAATCCGACAACTTATGTATTTTTATGGAAATGTTTAT
This sequence comes from Cruciata laevipes, assembly GCA_963678965.1. Taxonomy (NCBI): domain Eukaryota; kingdom Viridiplantae; phylum Streptophyta; class Magnoliopsida; order Gentianales; family Rubiaceae; genus Cruciata; species Cruciata laevipes. Next base: position 20,305,490 of record OY787638.1, read on the forward strand.
TTAATTTTTTTATGTATTAACAATTTTATCCTGTCAATAATTTAATTTGTTTTTCATGTATAATATGATGCCAAATTATTGGTCTTTTACAAGAATTTTTTTTTGAAATCGTCTTTTACAAAGAATTGGTTCACACTTTTTCTACTTTCCTATTTAACAATGTATGTTTACTTATTTAAAAAATTCTAGCTTATTTTAAATCGAACTAAGTTGGATGGAATTGAATTGAATGGAATTAAAAATTAATGTATTGAAAAATTATTAGTATATTCATTGATTTGAACTAAATGGATTAAATTGAACTGATATTACAAAAATAAAATAAAATAATAAACTGATATTACCAAAGACGACATGAATCTATCTTTTACCTGAATCAGAGATAATTAAAGTGAACTTTTGAATTAAAGCTGAGAGTCCGCACTGTTTTGTCAACTGGCTCAGAAAATGAGGAGGGCAAAAGTCAAACCAGAACTCGCCGCCAATTTCTTCACTGTTCGCCGGCACCGCCATCAATATCGGTTGACAAGCTTCAGGCGACCTCGAAATTCCCAAATGGTTTCATCTTTTGCATTGATTCGATTCGTGTCACTCAGTCATGCCATTGGGCCGACATGACAATTCAGTTCGACCTAGTTCATAGCACGTGCCTACTGCCTAGGTTGGCTGAACAGTGAAAATCATTAATTTCCTCTCCAACGCTCCATATTTTGCTGCAGCTTTTACAGTTTCAGAAGCTTGTTTGACATCATTCATTACAAAGGTACCGAATTCCCTGCTGTTTGCTTCACTTCTAACTTCATTGAGTTAATTGAGTTCGTACGTTTGAGTCTCAAGTTGTAAAATATCTGGTCAGTTTTGTAGATTTTGAGATTTGAAGAAGTATTCATTTTCATTTTGTTATTCTGCTGCCATTTTTTATGAGGGATGCTGGCCTTTGTCTTTGTGTTTTTATGTTTTTGGTGCTTTTTCTGGAAACTAACTGACATGTCGATTTTCATCTGATTTTGAAAGTGAGCATCTTGCCATCATGTCTGACCTAGTTGAGCCCCTTGAGGAACTCAAGCTTGTTGACGAGGAGGAGGTGCTTCATCCAGTGGTTGAGGAAGAGTCTCAGGTCATGGACAAGGAGGTATATGTCAATGCAATTACCATTTGCCAACTTTACAATTAGAGTATGGTTTGTATTCGGTTCTAATTATTTCTGATAAGATAATTAATGGTGTTCATCCTCAAAATAAATTGGTTTTCTGATAAGATAATTAATGGTGTTCATCCTCAAAATAAATTGGTTTTCTGATTCTTTTCAACCTTTAATATCTGTTTGTGTGCGTGTGCGTGTATTGTTTTCTCGATTCTGACTGTTTAAAGTGAATATTTAGCCCGTGGGAGAACTCAAGCCTATGGATGATAAGGAGAAGGATTTTCATTCACTGCTTGAGGAAGAGTGTCCAGTCAGTAAGGAGGTATGTATATATGCGTGTAATTGCCAATTTTGTATTTGGAGTTTGCAGTTTGGTGTGTTTTGTAACTTCATGTACAAGACGGGTATGGCAAATAATAAGGTACACTTGTAATGTAGTGTATTGTAAGTTGGTATAAGACGGGTATGGCAAATAATAAGGTACACTTGGGGTACATACCTCCAGTGATAATTTGTGCATTTGAAATTTTAGGATTGCACATCATTGTAAACAGTACTGTACATCAATTACAATGCACAAACACTGTGCACATTCAGTATATATACATTGCACAATCATTGTACCCCTTATGGTATAGTATAAGAATTGAGACCGTTTAAATCTGCACATTGATCTAATGTTATTTTTCAAATTAGGAGCTTAAATGTGACCAGATACCTCCCTTCACTTTTGAATGGGTGGAAGTGAGCTCAGACACCGCGGCAGAGTATCCAGCGGTTCAGGAAGATTGTCCAGTCAGTAAGGAGGTATGTGTGTAGTTAATAACTTTTCATTATGGATTGTGGTTCCATTGGTAGTTTGATTCAGTTTTATAGCTTATTGAATAAGACAATTAGTTGTATTCATACTCAACAAAATATTTATTTAGTTTTCCTTTTAAGTTAGGGGTTTTCATGTTTTTTCTAGTTACTTGATTGTTCAAGCTGATGAACTGATTAAGGTTTCATTTTTTCGATCAGGAGCTTCTCGTATCCCCAGTAATGGAGGAAGAGCGCTTAGCCTCTCCCCCTGAATCAGTCACACAAGCAACAGAACCCGATCCTCTTGAGTACTATACATTCTGTCTAACAAATCCACGTTTTGATTTGCTTATGGCATACTCACATCTCAAACCTCGATATCATGTGGTAATTTCCTTTCTCTAAATTTATTCTGTTAGTCATTATAAGTGGTAGTATTTTGATTGTGCGGCATTGGTAGTAGTACTGCATAAGGAAGCCATATAGGTATTTTTCTGTTTAAGCTAAGAATGTAAAGTAACCAAAACTGTCTTATTTCTTGGTCGCAGATTCTTCCACCCCAAATTACTAGAAAATTACCGGAAGAAAAAATTTCTGTTGTCTTAAATTCATATGGCAAGAAATGGACCATGTGGTACAATGGTCACTTGATGAGCAAAACATTGGCTAGGGGCTGGAAAGCATTTGCAGTAGAGAATGAACTAAAGATTGGGGATTGCTGTTTCTTCGAGCTGACTGAGAAAAGCAAAGACAGGGTTGAGTTCAAAGTCGTGATAGTGAAAGCTGGACGACGTTCCAAGGCTGTGATGATGGAAACTGAACCACATTCCGAGGCTGAAGTTGTTGGAGGCACTCTCCAGGAACCTATTCTGATCGAATAGTATAATCTAGCTAACTATGTAGAATAAAATTCAGGCCTTGCTTTGATCTTGTTCATTTGCATTCTAGATTGATAATCTTGTAATGTAGATTGATGGCATCCTTCTGCCCCACTGTATCCTTTACTCTTAACAAGTTTTTAATCTCTTTGCTAGTCAGGAGTTATGTTTGACTGCACTAATATTGTATCACTTCAGGAATTTTATTTAACTGTGTAAAGTAATTTTATCTAATTTCACACAATTATGCGCAAGTTTGTGGATTTATAACTATATTTAGTTCGTAGAAATGATATAACAATTCACATTGCACCCATATGCCTTAACCAATAGATAGATTCAAAAGATATTTTTTACTCCAGTCGCTCTTCAAGTCCAACAGCTTCCCTACAAGATTTTCCAAAATATAGTACTACATCCCCATAATCCCTAACTTTTTTTGCTTCAACTCCAACAGCTTCTCTAGTGTGGGGATTAGATTTCATACATAATTCCGATAATGCATGTGCATTAAATTTCAGTATTTTATCTCTTTATTATTCTTTTTTCACCATTCAAATATATTTTGGAATCTTAATATTTTAAATTAGGAATGTTAAAAAAATTTGAAAAATATATATTATTAAAATATGCATTAAAACGAAGATAACAAGATCTCACATGATAATATTCAAATTTTTATGTACATGTGAACATAATCATGTATGATCTTGTTTTGTTCGTCATAATATGAAATTTAATAATATATATTTCTTATAATTTTTTATTATATACAATTAAAGATAATCACATTTGAAATATATGTATTTGAATTATAAAACTAATAAAGAGAGGTAAGGGATCAACATAAATGCAGTAAGTATTAAATTTTACTTCCCCATGTTTTTTTTCTCTCTCTACATATTTGGAAAAGCAACATGTAGTAGATTTCTTCAAAATCCCCAAGTTGGGTAATGGAATAGGGAATCTATTGGAGATGAAAAATGACTCATATTCCCTAAATTTATAGAAATTCCCCAACTTGGGGAAGCTGTTGGACTTGCTCTTAAATCTCGGTTCGTAACGGACATAGACTGAAGATTAAGAGATAATTATTTCATAAAAATATCACTAACAACCAATAAAAATAACCAACAAATACATAACATCAACTAGTATAATGTCTGAAAATAACGTCAACATATAATGTTTGAAACATCATCTAACCTTTAATCCGGAATTCCGGATAAAAGAAATCTCCAATAAAGAAATCATACTTACAAGGTTCATAAATTTTTGAGCCAATAACAATTTAATATTTTTGGTAGTACAAGGTTCAAGAAATTCTGTTTTTTTTTTCGAAAATGTAATACTTAGAAAAGTCAAAAAGAGATTACCATCCAGATAAGCGGCGAAGGATGTAGAAGTTTCAGAACAGCAAAAGCTGATCACGTCATCCAAAGTGAAGAAAATGCCTGAAAACGCTAGACTCATCTTCTTTACAGCTATAAAAACCTCCTCGTCAATAAAACTCCATACTAAGCATTGCAAAACATCCAAACTCAAATTTCCTCAACAATGTCACTGATTCCGAGCATATTCGTTGGCAAAAAGACCAACGTGTTCGACCCTCTGTCGTTAGAAACCTGGGATCCTTTCAAAGACTGCCCTTTCTTACGGAAACTGGCGAGCTTTCCCGATGCAGAAAGCGGTGAACTCGCTCTCGCAGCAGCGCCGCGGATCGACTGGAAGGAGACGCCGGAAGCCCACGTGTTCGCGGCGGACCTCCCGGGGTTGAAGAAGGAGGAGGTGAAGGTGGAGGTGGAGGGCGGCAGGGTGTTGGTGATCAGCGGAGAAAGGGCGGCGGAGGAGAAGAAGGAAGAGGGGAATGAGAGGTGGCGCTGCGTGGAGAGGAGCGGCGGCAAGTTTCTGCGGCGGTTCAGGCTGCCGGAGGATGTGAAGGTGGAGGAGGTGAAGGCCAGCATGGAGAACGGGGTGCTGACGGTGGTGGTGCCGAAAGCGGAGGTGAAGAAGCCGGAGGTTAAGGCCATTGACATCTCCGGCTGAATTGTTGTGATCGTTGTTGTAAAAGTTTCATTTCGTGTGTGTGTGTGTGTTTTGTGAGACGTAATGTGATTTTATGATTCCGTGTAATAATATGTTGGTCATGAATCATGAATCATGATTCAGTGGTGTTTGAGAAAAACATTCTTGCCTTTTTCTGTCACTTGGATTTTTTTGATAACCAATTTTCTACCAATAATAACATGAATTTGTGGCCAAATAGTATTAGATATCATAATCTGTAGCACCAAAACTGGACAACTTGTGCATTCTTGGTTTTTACCAATAGCTACATTACAATCCCCTGGACAAGCAATCATTAGCCATTTAGATCTTTTCACTTTTAAGCTCAATTTTGTCTTGAATGAAGCTCGATTTTCTCATTTTCAAGACTGATGTTTAACACATTAGACATTTTCTCATTTTCAAGACTGATGTTTAACACATTAGACATGATTATTTAGTGAAACAAACAAGCTGAATTAGCACTATCGATCAAACAAGCTGAATTGCTTCTAGTAGACAATTCGCTCAAAGATTGACATAATTTGGTTTTGGTCACTGAAAATGAAGAACAAACTCTCAATAAAAGCAAATACTCAGTACTCCAAAGCATCATTCATACACAAAGTAGGCAATAACATGTTAGAAACAAATACCAAGTACAGGATCAGCGCGAACTCTTGCTTCCTTCTCGACCCTCAGCTCGAACCACTGCGTCATAAACCGGCAATGCCAGAGAATCCGACAGCTTCAGGTGCAGAGCTCGAACACCCCTCCACTTCTTCGGGACAATCTCCGAAACAACCTTAACCGCAGCAACCACATTCTCAGCAACCTCGTCACTCGTCATCTCGCCGCCACAGACGCCGACCTTGACAAAGCTACATGTCCCCTTTCCGAAACACACGATCGCCGAATCGCAGGCCTGCTCAATCTGCTCCTTCCAAGCAACTTTCCCGCGCAAATCCAGCGGCACGGCCACCTTCCTCTTCTTCTTGTAGAAGTGCTTTCCTAGGATCCCAGGAAGCAGCGGGATGACGCGCTTGTCGGCGAGGAACAGATCGAATTCCTCGTACAGCTTTCGCCTTCCCTCGAGGGAGCCGCACTCTGACTTCAGCTTGGAGAGCTTGATGACCCTCGTGATCGGAATGTTGTCGGATTTCACCCTCTTGAGCGCCGCCTCCGCCGTGATTCTGCCCGGAGACTTGATCGGCCGGTCGTCGATGACGAGGCAGAGGTTTCTGAGCTCGTTGTTGGTCTGGAGAGGGTTTGGGAGTGGGATTTTGTGAGGGGTTTTGCAGAGGTTTTCTGGGGGCACCTTTTTCAGGGTCAGGAGAAGGTAGAAGAAGTCTTGGGTATCATCGGATTCCTTGTCGGAATTCTGGGAAACTTTTGGGTTGAGTTCTCTCCATTCTTGAAGAGCTCTCGCGGCTTTTTTCACCGTCTTTATGCTTACTCTGCTTTCCCCGGGAGGAATCGAGGAAGCCATGAGACGGCGGTGTACGGTGGCGATGGCGATGGCGATGGCGGCTGTGGGGTTTATTAGGCTTCAAGCATTGATTAGGGTATTCTCAATCTCATGTGCTTCGAGCTGTTATAATCTGGGCCGTGGCACAAACATTTGGAGAAGAATGTGGGATCCGAGCCCAAAAGGGTAGAGGTTCAAAATGAATACTTAAAAATTCCTCTTTCCCTTGATTACAGAATTGCTATACCACACCCTGTATTTTGCTTAAATACACCCTAAAATATTTATTTTTGTTAAAATTTTCAAACTAAATTTATACTGCAGTTGCGGAAAATTAAACACGATCTAAATACATTTTTTGATTTTTCAACATCATATTATTTTAAAATATAATCAAATAATAGTTAAAATACAGGGCGTGAAATAGCAACATCTTTTGATTATTTACCTTTATTTTGATTACACAATTCACACATTCAACTCCTTTAAAGGGGATTTGGTTTACAATGAAATAAATGTTAAAGGGGACAATTATTTTTGAATGATAAACAAAATCAAATTCCCTCACATTTTTTACATATGTGAATTGCCTTGAGCTCGTAAATAGGGGAGCCAACAAGCATCATAGAAGGATTTTTACATGCGTGAGCACAGAGCCCGCGACCACCAGGATTACAGAAGCGGAGGACGAATTCATCAACGATGTCTCTTGAACATCGTAAGCAACTTCTCTGACTTGGGAAATCCATGCATCAAGCCTGGGATCTTCATCTTCTCTTCCTTCTGCAAACATCAACAATGCTCATCAATGATTTGTTGCATATCTTCTCCAAACCTTCCTAGCAGCTTTGCTTCATCTACGAGCAAAGTTGTCTCGATTCGAAAAGATGTTGTGGACATTTACAGTGCAAAACATAAAACTTGGAGGACTTTGAAGAATTCTTCTCATTATAAATTTGATTTTGGAGGTTACTATAGTGGTTGGAGTGATGATGCTGGGGATGGTACTGGTGGTGGTGGTGGGCATGGTATCGCTGGTCAAGTCAGTATCCGTGACGTTGGAGGATGTCTTGCTATGGTGATTGAGCGACTCGCGATATATGGTTGATGAAGGACTATGGTGTGCAAGATTCTTGGACCAAATTCACGATAGGTCGTCTTGCTTGGGCATGGCCTATTCGTATTTTGGGTGAGGATGTTGTCATTAGATGGGAAATATGTTGAGTATAATATGCCAAGTGGAGATCAGAAGGATATGAATGAAGAAACCATGTTTGGTCAATCTTATACATACAGTACTTTGCTATATGAGCCTATTGCCTAAAACCAGTCATCTACTGTGTTTTCATCGGCCCGAGCATCATCATTATGTTTCGATTGTGATTACTACATGAATAATGTAATGCATAGAAGGCCCTAAGAGAACACAACAATGAGTGCCTAATAAAATCAACAGACAAACACTTTCTCTGAAAGGTGAAATGGAATACTATTCTGGTTTTTGCTGATAAAACTTATAAAGGAATGCATGTAAAACAAATTATTTACTTGCATAAGCTACTGCAATTTGATATAATCATACAACTAACACAAATTCCAAAATGCATATTTTCATTGTGTAAAATGCAGGTAATTAACTGGAATACCACAAACATGGGACTTTAAAAGACCAAAAAAGCATCCATTGCATTATGCTTTTTTGGTAAACCCAAACATGAGACATACACGGTTTAACTACTTAGTAAAAAACAACTTCAAACCATAATTTAGAGCAAGACTAATATCACATAATCATAAAAACAGAGTTAACCTCAAGTTGAGCAAATTGAACAAACCACAAATGATTAAACCAGTCTTCATTTAGTTAGCTCTGCGTCGTTTTGCTTTTACCTCCTCCCAACATTTCTCCAAGTTTGAAACCATAGCCTGCACTTCTTCAATAGTGTACGAGCTGCTGCTTCTTGTTGATGATTCTGGTTGGCGATTTGCAGTATCAAGTCCATGTGCAAGTGCAGATCTTGCACATGAATCAGGAATCATAGAAGATGGTTTCTGCATTTTATCAGGAATCATTACTCTTTCAGGTCCTGAATGATCATCTTCAACACCACCCTGAATCTCCATTTTATCAGCCTCCGAATGATCTTCAACACCACCATGAATCTCCATTTTATCAGCCTCCAAATGATCTTCAACACCACCCTGAATCTTCAATTTTTCAGGCTCTGGATGATCTTTAACACAGCCCTGAATATCCATAATTTCAGGCTGTGGATGCTCATCCCCGGTTGTTCCAGGCCCTGATTGATCTTTAACAAAGCCATGAATCTCCTTATTTTCAGGCTCTGAATCAAAATCATCTTCATCACTATATTCTTCGCCTTCTTCAGAGGTACCACGTATATCATCAATAATATTATTCACTTTTTGCATCCATTGAGCTTTCCATTTTTCAGCCTGTGGATGCTCATCCCCGATTGTTCCAGGCCCTGATTGATCTTTAACATAGCCATGAATCTCCATATATTCAGGCTCTTCTGAATCATCTTCATCACTGTATTCTTCTCCTTCTTCAGAGGTAACAGATACATCAACAACAATATTCCTCATTCCTTGCATCCATTTAGCTTTGTTCCATTCTTCCTGGTACCTTAACGTGATGTCTGATTCGAACAATCTGGCAGGCATGTAAACCTTAGGATCTCCAACCGGGCGGTTGAAATGGCGCCAAGCAGAATCACGTCCATTTCTCCTCTCCATAGGCACATTTATCCTCTCCACAGGTCCTGGAATATCCTGATCAAACCCAACCTGCATCCCAACTCGATGAGGGAGATATTTCTCCACACAGTCTATTCCATAACAGAGCCAGCTATTACATACATTTCATTCTCATTGTACAGCTTCCTTGAATCCCAGTTTGTCAGCATTCGAGCATAGGGCCGCCATAGAAAATCTTCCCCAGATGAATCTAACTTCTCACAAATCCCACGAACATCGAAATCCAATGGATTAACCTCATGCCATCGCGACAATCGCGGTTTCCCCTATTCAATGGGATTAGGATTAGGGCTTAGTTTTGGAAATCTCTCCCAAACCCAAGCCTGAACCAAACCAAGAGGGGAACACAAGAAAATTTCCTGATTCTGAACATCCATCAATGAATCCCTTAAAGCCCCCAAATCCCTATAAATGCTAGCAAGAACAGCAGGGGCTAGTGCAACAGATATCCCTCTAGACAGGTTTATAGCAATCAAGAACAAATCTTTCGAAATAAGGCCATTTTGGCAAGGAAAAATATACCTCGAGAGCCACAGTACGAGGAAGGCTTCATGCTCTAAACCCTCATCTCCCACTCCATCAAAATGATCCATCCAGGTCGATTCCCTCGTCGCCTGACCCGTACTCCGATGTATATCAGCATATGCATCCTTCAGCTTCGCATCCAGGCGATGTATTTCATCGGACTTCTTCGGATTCCAAACAGGCTCTCCTAAAACAGGCAGTCCACCCAAAACCATGACATCCTCGAGTGTTACAGTGGATTCGCCCCATGAAAACAGGAAAGTGTTGGTTTCTGGGCACCATTTCTCCGCGAGCTTGATCATCAGATTGTTGTTGAAATTTCTTTTCAAAACGACACAAGTTGAAGCTAAAATCGCATCAAAGATGCCATCTTTTTTCCATATCTCTCCATGAAAAGGCATCATCTTATAAACCCATCGCTCCCACTCCTTCTGGACGCATTTTGTCATCCTCCTCCACCCTACAAACGAAACATTGAACTGGATTTTGGGTTGATGATGGCGTTTGATGGAAAAGACTGGTTTTTTGCAGTTGGTGTAAGGAAATGGGCTCGCCGGAGTGTTGGTTTTCCACCGCCGCCGCCGGGCGCCACCATCAGCTCCTCTCTTTCCTCCATCATCATTGTTTCTTGTTTTTTTAGCACACTCTACAGATTTCAAGGATATTAATGTTTGCAGGAGACTTCTGGTCTGTTCATAGAGTTGTGATTACAATTTACAGATGTTGAGTGGTGTTTTAGGTAAGTTTGTGCTGACCAACAAGAACTATCCAAATAAGGAAATACGGAAAACAAAATAAAATTTAGTGGAAAGAGTCCAAAAACAAAAGTAATTAATTACATGCTTCATCTGCCAATTTTTTATGAAGAGTACATGATTCAAATCTTTGTGTGATAAGATTACAAGATTGAGTTTTGAAATATGAGATTTTGAAATAATAGCTAAATATGATATTTTAGGATTCACAGAATCTTTTTGGTAAGTTGGTATAAAATTGAAATTGAAATTTGAATTGATTTTATCCCTAACTAGCAAGGTGATACTATGCGATACATGGTGTTTTTTGGTGTTATATTACATCTATAAATTTAAAGTTCAATAATTAAATTAATTTTCCATTTTTAGAATAATTTAATATTAAGTTTACAAGTTATATAAAAGATACATATGTGCAATGTTGTGTACATTACTTGTTTAATTATAAATTTTAAAATTGGTTAAAAAATGTAATTTAATCTCGAAAAGTAAAGACAATAAATTAAATGGAGTCATCACATCGTAATGCATATTATTTCACAAACATATAGTCGCAATTCATAGTCAAGTGGATTGCCTATGTTAATGATGTGGAGGAACTGGAGTGTGAAATAGACTCCATGGTTCTTTTAAAGATGGTGAGAAAAGATTTCAGAATCCCATGGAGATACACCATTTTAATGAGAAACATATGGATGCTTACAGGTGAGATTTCAGTCACTTTTAACCATAATTTTAGAGAAGCCAACTCTGTTGCAGATGCTCTAGCTAAGTTAGCCAGTACAAGTAAAGTGACTAAATCTTTTAATCATCAAAATCTACCACCCAACATTAAGGGATTGGTTCAATTAGACAGTCAAGAATTTCCCTATGTTAGACTTGTATAAAATTATCTATGGGAACCTTGGATACTGCTGGTTTGTTTTGATTTTGCCAGGATATGGATGGAAGCATAGCAAAACAGCTATACTCAATATGGACTTTACAGAGGATTGGAATGCTCAGGTGTACAATTTTCAAAGTCTAGTGTTTTCACATTGTTTTCTACTTGGAACATCTTACTGGTTGGGAACTAATTTATGGCAGGTATACCACAAGGCCTTGTGCCTTGTGGTGGTTGATCAAGGAAGGAACCAGATACACTACATGAAGGATGCAGCAGTACAAGTCCACTACAACTGGTTGCTGCTAAACCTCAATACTCAAACTCAAGGCTGCTTCAACAAAAGGATTTCTTCTGGAGGTGTTAGCAGTTTCCTTTTCTACTGGACTTTAGTACTTACTGTAAAGTTTGGGATTCTAAATCACATTCAAGGGGCTAAATGGCTTTTCGTCTTGCTCGGCTTGACGATTACCGAATTGCCTCTTGAACTGTTATCCTCGCTGTGGCAAACTTGTGTTCGACAGGTGTTATGCTTGTTGACTACTAAACTAGATCAGCTGAGTAGATATCGATTTGAAATCCTTAACTATAGGATCAAGAGACTTGTACTTTCAAGTTTTTTCATCTTATTAGGTAGGGTTTTTCTTGGATTCCTTCCAACTTTTTTCATCCTACTTGATAGGATTTTTCTTGAACTATTTGTAACTATCTTTTAAGATCCTAAAGGCTAGGGGAGCCCAATAAATACCCTCCACCAATGGTGGTTTCAAATTAAAAAAAAAAATTAATTTAAAGTATACCCGATCATAGCTATTAAAATTAAATATCAAGATATAATGATATAAGAGTTTGAAATAAAATAAAATAAAATAATTTGAAATAAAATTATTCTATTGAAATAAAATAATTTCAATGCTTGGAAATAAAATAATTTGAAAGATGTTGATATTTTATTGAAATAAAATAATTTGAAAGATGTTGATATTTTATTTATCTTTATGCAGATCATCTCCACTTTTCAATGCTTGATTTTGTTGCTATTTCTTCATGCATTGTACCTTACCAGAGTTTTCTTTTATTGGGGACCTGATTGAGTGGTATATATGTCACTTTCATAAAGATCCAGATTTTCTACTTCTTGTCGATTGACTACATGCTCTATAATGACTGGGGTAAATTACTTGAACAATGAATGGAAAAAAAAGTTTGAGTGTATTCATATAAATGTGTTATAGAGGATGGGTCGTAATCATTTGTCCTTGTTTGGAAAGTTGGTTGATAACATTTATTATAAAGTCTTAATTAAAACACTCTTTTACAGGACCAATGGTTAACATGACTTTTTTTTATGATGTTTTCAAATAAAATTGTTTTTGTTATTGTGCCAAATTAAAATAATGTTGTTATATTGCAAAATTCTAGGGGAAAATATGTTTAGAAAAGGGGGGTTATATTGCAGTATTATTTCATGACCAACAAAAATCAACTTGTAAGGGCCGTTGTATTGCAATATTATCGTATTTCTAATAAAATATACACTCTGTGTTATAGATGTTTATGTAATATAACTATTTATGTAATCAAAAATTTCAACTTTGACCATAAAATGAATTGATATATTATTTAAAAGAGAGAGTTTTAGGTGAGACATGTCCTTGTGGAGACCAAGGGCTCGTAGATATGAAGTTTTTAAAGTTTTGGGGTCATTCTGTAGTAACTTTATTTTCCGCGCAATAGTCATATTTGGTCCTATTACTTTTGAAATTATGCACACAATTCATCCTATTTCCCCCAAATCTGCCCAAATCTGTAGATGCCATCCTACTTCGGCCAAATCTACAAACTACCAACGAGTCGACGACCATCCCCTGCCGCCGACGATTTGCAATTCCTCCAGCTCGGACTGCTCATCTCCACCCAATGATGCGTCGCGTTGAAAGACTGAGATTTTGCATAAGTAGTTTGAAGCAGAAGCCAACAAGCTTTGACGGAAAACAAGGGATCAAATTGGAGTTTTGATCTATGGTGCTGGAATGTTGGTGTGCTCACTTCATCATATGCATGTAGATTAGAACCCGGATGGTGTGATGTTCCCGGAGGGTGCTGGAATATGCATCCTCGCTGGTGCTGAGCTAGACATTATCACTCGAGCCGAAAAAGACAAGCATGTTTTGATCTTTCAATCAATTTGCTTGAGCATTCATGTTTTTTCTTGATCTTTCAATCAATTTGTCTGAGCATCCTTGTTTTGTCTTGATATTTCAATTTTCTTGAGCATTCTTTGCTATGTCTTGATGTTTTACTCAATGTGCTTGAGCATTTATTGTGCTGCCTTGATCTTTCAATCATTGTGCTTGAGCATTTACTCTTTTTCTTGATTTTTCAATCAATTTGCTTGAGCATTCATGTTTTGTCTTGGTCTTTTAATTTCCTCAAGTATTACTTGTTATGTCTTGATCTTTTATTTAATGTCTTTGATCTTTTAATTATAATAAAATAACAGGTTCTAATTGAACTCCAACTTTGCAAGCCTTCATTTTCACATAACGGAGTAAGCCCTTTCATAGAAATTTACAACAAAATACAAATAAAAGATTGCAATTGTAGCTTACTATTAAATGCAACAACCATAAAACAACAAATACCCAACAGTAGTTTCAATTATCCAAAAGATCGAACAAATATACTTTCCGAGTAAGATATATGATCCAGATTCAGACCATCATTGTCTTTGTTTTTATCACGATCTACTTTCCCATAGCCTGCCAAACCTGCATTCTACAAATCATTCTCAACGTCAAAGTCATGAAAGATGACTCCAAACTCCTCCATATTTCCAAACTCATGTTGACGCCATTCTTCAACTCCAAACTCCTCACTTCATTCAGTATAGGATCCAGGCCGTGACCAAATTATGGAAAAAAAAGGCTGACTATAGCTTCTACAGAATCACTCAGAAGCACTCAACTCAACAAACATTACCTGGCAAATTTCTTTCTAAGAAATATATACTGTACAGGGAAATGGGGCAGCATGAAGAGAGGAATTGAACCTCTAAGAAGACCATTAATATAACCATTACACGTCAATTAGAACCACAACAAAAAAATGGAAAAAAGTATGATCTTTGTATGCACCCTTGAAAACATATACATTATAAATTTAGTCTAGAAACTCATATCCATCGTCGTTACTCTCCTTGTTTGCTCACTCAGGTCTTCATTTGTTTCTGACAATATGATATACACTTCTGTGTAGGACTCATATTGTCATAACAGAAGTGTAGGACAAACAATTACCAAAACTCATTATGTCAAAACTCAGCAACACACCAATCAAGGCTTTGACAGAGTCAATAGAGAAAAGAAACACAAAAGGGAAGAAATTCATATAACACTGAAGTACTAAAATGGATAAATTCACGAGGAGTCAAAAACATTGAAAAAAGAAGGAAAAATGTCAGTTAAATTTAGGGGGTTGCTCCATGCAGGTCCATTTTTCTCTTGTAGGTCCGTATTTTTACCATAATACCCCTAATATTGTTAAGGCAAAAAATGGGCTTGAAATCATAGGGTTCCATCAGGGGGCATTATGGTAAAAATACAAGAGAAAAATGGACCTGCATGGAGAAATTGCTTAAATATAGTGTCAGTTTGATTCAAAATATTTTGATACATGAATATAACCACACACCTAAATTTGACTAAATTTTGAATGGTTAAAACTTTTAACAGAGCCCAAGTTAAATGTCCGAGGCACTTCTAAAACAAATGAATCAGTATCCATAGCCATCCAAACAAATTATTCAAACAAATTTTAAGTCTCAGGCTCTCACCACCAACCGCACACCAGATTGAAATTAATCCTTCAATCAATAGTTTGCACTTTGCACAAAACCAACAACCTTCAATTATCAGCCTACAACCCTACATCTCCTGCTCAGCTCCTCAATCCCCTCGCATACTCTTTGAAGACACAAACTTGAATTCAAGGACATGATCCAACATAACGAAAAACTCAATCTCAATGGCTACAAAAGCACGTAATATAAACATGATATATCTATGGATTTTTAGGTTCAATATTTTTACATTATATTGACAGTAAGCCACATTTATCCAAACGAATCAAAAACTACTATAATCACAATTGAGTAGAGCATATTTCCAGCTTGGTGGTATTGGTTAGAGAACATGAGAACAACAGGAAAAAAGGCATTATGAAGTCAATAAGGGTTATTCCTAACCACGATACTGTAAACCAAGACTACAACAAACAAAAACAACTCATTATTTTACACACAATCACACAATGTTTCAGAGATAACGAAGTGAAATATCTTCACAGACGGGGACTTAAAGCAACAGTGAGACCACAGAAGATATCAAGGCACACCAGGCACTGTTTCGAAGCTGGAGAAAGAGAATTCCCGAGGTCGGCGGCAGAATTCGTGTTCTTCGCCCAATCAAACTTTGCCGGAGTACTATAAACCCAATCTAAATCTGAATTCGTCCAACTTCGAAGATAACGACGTCCACGGATTATAACTTATAAGCCAAGAGATTAATGAAATTATTAAGGTATGAAGAATTATACTAATTTGTTTCTTTGCGTAATATAGAATCAGTACCAAAGATCCCTGAATCCGAGGACAATAAAACCTATAACCATCAGCTCGGAACCGCTACAAATATCCCCACAAAAAGTAAATTCAAATGGATTCATGCACCTGGCGGTTGACGATGAGCAAACGAAGTCCACGGATTATAAGCGACGTCAATTTAAATTCACCCGATTCGTCTTGTAAGCGTGTAGATGGAATCGGGTGAATATACAGGGACCAAACGACGTTGTTTAGCATGAGGGGGGTTTTAAATTACAAAAATACCCCTGTGTGGATCCAGATACCATATATCAAAAGAATTCTTATTATATAGTGGTCTAGGATAAGCGTGTAGATGGAAAGTTGCGAAGAAGAAACGTAGAACAAATCTGGGGCGGGGCTGTATATAGCCTGTAATTAGAAGAAGAAGAAAATAAGAATGAAGTTCATAACGAAAACATGACAGGAGAAGGAAAAAGGTCGTCCATATGCAGGGACCAAACGACGTCGTTTAGCATGAGGGAGGGGGGTTTAAATTACAAAAATACCCCTGTGCGGATCTGGATACCATATATCAAAAGAATTCTTATTATATAGTGGTCTAGGATTATTAAAAGTTATTAATTACGATACGAAGGAAGGTGGATTTATTAAGAACACCAATCCTGAAAAAAAAATCTTACATCTCAAAATTGGTATGAGTTTATACAAAACCATATGGTTAAGGTATCCCGTATCATATGCAAAAAAGAGTCGATAATATTGATCTCTCTACTTTTCCCATTCTCTTTGTCTTTACTCTTTGTGTTAACATCGAGAATGACCTTATAAGTTATAACCCATCCGGGGTGATTAAATACAAGCCTTCTAAATTTCTCCCTTGTATATTATCCTCCCAATGATAATATACTTTGACAATCTTGTCATAGCATCCTTCATAGTATGATTCTTTTACATCCAGCTTCTTCGTATTCCTTTTCCAGAGGCTTTCGCAAACCACAAGGTCCTCATCCCTTGTGGCCTTCAATCTGTTTACAACAAGGAAGATTTTGTGGTTATTTACTCTAAAGTGATTTAAAAAGTTGTATGAAGACAAACCACTTGTTCATTTTCATTGGTAAGTTTGTGCTGACCAACTGTCCAAATAAGGAAATATGGAAAATAAAATAAAAATTAGTGGAAAGGTTCCAAAAACAAAAGTAATTAATTACATGCTTCATCTGCCAATTTTTTATGAAGAGTACATGATTCACATCTTTGTGTGATAAGATTACAAGATTGAGTTTTGAAATTTGAGATTTTGAAATAATAGCTAAATTTGATATTTTAGGATCACCTAATCTTTTTTGTTAGTTGGTTGAGATTTAGATTTGAATTGATTTTATTTCTAATTATTAAAAGCAATTAGTTATGATATTGAGAGTAATTTTGATTTGGTAAAATCCTTAAAACCTTTTTTATTAAAAAAATATTAAAGCTCACCGCGGTGAGGTTAGGAATCTCAATCCTTAAAAAAAAGCTTAAATCTCAAAATTGGTAGGAGTACATACAAAAAGCATATGGTTAAGTATCATATGCAAAAAAGAGTCGATAATAATGATCTCTTCTACTTTCCCCATTCTCTTTGTCTCTACTCTTTGTGTTAACATCGAGAATGACCTTATAACCCATTCGGGGTAATTAAATACAACCTTCTACTTTCTTGCCTCAACGCCCTAGTGTTAACAAGAAGAGGTAGCATTCTGAATTTCTCCCTTGTATATTATCCTCCCAATGATTATATACTTTGACAATCTTACCATTGCATCCTTCATGGTATGATTCTTTTACATCCAGCTTCTTCGTATTCCTTCTCCAGAGGCTTTCGCAAACCACAAGGTCCTCATCCCTTGTGGCCTTCAATCTGTTTACAACAAGGAAGATTTTGTGGTTATCCACTCTAAAATGATTTAAAAAGTTGTAGGAAGACAAACCACCTATTCTCATTCATTGGCTTTTCCATCTTTTCACTGCTCAGTTGTAAGGTCCTGAACAATGTGAATAACAACAGCAGTACCAAAGCCCTATAAAATTCACTATTTTTTATGGACTTGTTATTGCTCTTAGTTGTGGAGTCTCTAGGCTGTCTAAGTAAGCTAAACCTTTGATGTCTATGTGAGATATTATTGATATCACTACTTTTCCAACAAAGAGACTTTAGATATGATTCAGAAATTCATAAATATTTTTAACATGACATCACGTCTAGGCTTCACATATAAGCATTTCTAGTGCACCAAATGATCCAAGTAACTAAACAAGGAATCATTCTTACACATTCTCTATAAAGCCCAAAACTTATATGGATATACCAATAGTGAATAAATCTATCCCATAAATCATCAAAAGTCACTTGGGCTAGATTTAGAAATCTATGAATTTCATTCCATATAGGTAAGATAGTAATTGTGAAAAGTATGGTGCAGATCATCACTATCAGAAAAACATAAGCAACATGTACATGGGGCGTTAAAACAGTGCTTTTCCAAGATATCAGGAAAAGATAAAAATCTATTTAAAAGCCCCCAGTTAAACATGGATATTTTCTTTGGTAAGAATTTGTTCCAGAGGTATTTAAAAGATGTAACCCGAGTCTTTCTTTTCCTGATAGTTTCATAAGCTAAAGTCTATGTAACTAGTCAATTGGTTTCAGGCTTCCAGATTATGATATCATCATAGATCACAAAATCCTTCTTTAACAAACCTGCCACATGGTTTGAAAAACCTGGAAGCAAATTATTTGAAATAATATCCTGATCATAAAAGAAAATTTTCATTGTGAGTTCAGTATTAGGAATTTCAAGATTATCATCCCAATGATCTATTAGAGGACCAATGTCAAGCCAATTTGAGTATCAAAATGATACTTCACCTCTGCCTATTTGAACTAAAACTTGGTTAGATGCAATTTCTTGCACTTGTTTAATTCTTCTCCAAGTTTTAGATTTATTTAAATAACCTGGGAGTGACCACATAAAATCCATTTATAAGCTCTTCACAGTTTGCAATTTCCACAAATGTTTTATGGAGAAACTTTTTACAATAACATTTATATGTTTAACTCCCAGACCATAATATCCGGATAAGACAGATTTTCTAAGACTTCCATATTTAATTTTGACCATGATTACTACTGCCGCACCGAAATTTACCAAATAGAACATGAAGTTTATCAAGTACCCTTGTGTTGGTGTAATGACAGTGAAAACATGTTGAAGATAGTTGATAAGACATGTTTTAATAAAATAATCTTCTTGCCTGATTGAGCCATTTATTTTTTCATGAGAGTAGTTTTGTAGTAATACTGTCAAAAGTGGCTGGAAGTAACTATGTCTAGTTTTACCAGTAAAAATTGGGCACCCTAAATATTTGAATGGAAACTGTCTGTGTGACATATGGGTGATATCTATGGCTAGTCTTTTACAAGATAGAGGAGCATGCTATGATAGGAAGAAATTAGACTTTTCTAAGCTAAATTTTTTTCATGTGGCCGTTTCATAGGAGTGTAAAAATACCATGAGATTATTCAAACTTTTCATATTGTCCTTTAAGAACACAATTGTATCATCAGCAAAGCATAAGTGAGTGATTCTAGGTGAAGTATGTGGCAAATTTTAATGATCAATTTTTGATGACTCAAAGTAAACCTTTAAATTTCTAGAAAAAGTCACAATGAATTAATACATACATGAAAGGGGATAAATGATCCCCTGTTTAATACCTCTTAAGGCTTTAAAGAAACCAAAAGGTTTTCCATTCACCAGAACTGTAAAGAAAGTTGCTACTATGTTGCTCATAATCATCTTAACTGCTGATCCTGAAAACCAATTTATAGAAGGAGGCTCTTTAAAAAGTGCATAATACCCTATCAAAAGCCTTCATCTTGTCAAGTTTAACAAACATATTAAAGCCACCACTTCTATTGTTAATTCATGCATCAGCAGGACACACAACTCCCTTCCTGAACAAAAGTTGACTGTTCAGGGGAGATGAGAGAAGATATTATAGGCTTAAACCTCTCAGTCATTACTTTTGAAAATACCTTATTTAGGATGTTCGAGAGACTAATTGGCATGTAGTATGACATTTGCCTGTCTCTTAGGGATCAAAATGATGTAAGCAGCTGCAGTGGCTCTGGGAATCAGAATTTATTGACAACAAGAGTTAAATCATTAGATATCAAATCCCAACAACGAGTGTAAAATACACCGGTAAAAACCATCTGGACCAGGAGCAGATTCCTTGTCCATTGAGAAAACAATCTGTTTCAGTTCATCCTCAGTAACTAGTTTTAAAAGATTCATATTTATATCATCATTTACCAGTTTAGGGATATTTTCCAGAAAGATGGATGAAGCGACTCCAGAAATATCAAGATTTTCATCAGTTAATAAACTTTTTTATAAAAAAATCAATTATTTTATGTTTGTATATAGTCTCAATTTGAATGCTTCAAATATTTCATGTTTTTGATATGAATGAAACCATGTTTGGTCAATCTTATACATACAGTACTTTCCTATATGAGCCTATTGCCTAAAACCAGTCATTTACTGTGTTTCCGGCATCATCATGCTGGAAAAGTTCCCGTGAAGCTGCCGGCATTATTATGTTTCGATTGTGATTACTACATGAATAGTGTAATGCATAGAAGGCCCTAAGAGAACACAAAAATGAGGGCCTGATAAAATCAACAGACAAACACATTGTCTGAAAGGTGAAATGGAATACCACTCTGATTTTTGCTGATAAAACTTATAAAGGAATGCATATAATCAATTTTAAATCAAACAAATTATATACTTGCATAAGCTACTGCAATTTGATATAATCATACAACTAACACAAATTCCAAAATGCATATTTTCATAATGTAAAATGCAGGTAATTAACTGGAATACCACAAACATGGGACTTTAAAAGACCAAAAAAGCATCCATTGCATTATGCTTTTTTGGTAAACCCAAACATGAGACATACACGGTTTAACTACTTAATAAAAAACAACTTCAAACCATAATTTAGAGCAAGACTAATATCACATAATCATAAAAACAGAGTTAACCTCAAGTTGAGCAGATTGAACAAACCACAAATGATTAAACCAGTCTTCATTTAGTTAGCTCTGCATCGTTTTTCTTTTACCTCCACCCAACATTTCTCCAAGTTTGAAACCATAGCCTGCACTTCTTCAATAGTGTACGAGCTGCTGCTTCTTGTTGATGATTCAGGTTTGTGATTTGCAGTATCAAATCCATGTGCAAATGGAGATCTTGCACATGAATCAGGAATCAGAGAAGACGGTTTCTCCATTTTATCAAGAATCATTACTCTTTCAGGTCCTGAATGATCATCTTCAACATCAAGAATCTCCATTCTATCAGCCTCCGAATGATCTTCAACACCACCCTGAATCTCCATTTTATAAGCTCTGCGTCGTTTTGCTTTTACCTCCTCCCAACATTTCTCCAAGTTTGAAACCATAACCTGCACTTCTTCAATAGTGTACGAGCTGCTGCTTCTTGTTGATGATTCAGGTTTGTGATTTGCAGTATCAAATCCATGTGCAAATGGAGATCTTGCACATGAATCAGGAATCATAGAAGACGGTTTCTCCATTTTATCAGGAATCATTACTCTTTCAGGTCCTGAATGATCATCTTCAACACCAAGAATCACCATTTTATCAGCCTCCGAATGATCTTCAACACCACCCTGAATCTCCATTTTATCAGCTCTGCGTCGTTTTGCTTTTACCTCCTCCCAACATTTCTCCAAGTTTGAAACCATAGCCTGCACTTCTTCAATAGTGTACGAGCTGCTGCTTCTTGTTGATGATTCAGGTTTGTGATTTGCAGTATCAAATCCATGTGCAAATGGAGATCTTGCACATGAATCAGGAATCATAGAAAACGGTTTCTCCATTTTATCAGGGATCATTACTCTTTCAGGCCCTGATTGATCTTTAACATAGCCATGAATCTCCATATTTTCAGGTCCTGAATCAACTGCATCACTGTATTCTTCGCCTTCTTCAGAGGTAACAGATACATCATCAACAGTATTCCTCATTTCTTGCATCCATTGAGCTTTGTTCCATTCTTCCTGGTACCTTAACGTGATGTCTGATTCGAACAATCTGGCAGGCATGTAAACCTTAGGATCTCCAACAGGGCGGTTGAAATGGCACCAAGCAGAATCACGTCCATTTCTCCTCTCCATAGGCACATTTATCCTCTCCACAGGTCCTGGAATATCCTGATCAAACCCAAACTGCATCCCAACTCGATGAGGGAGATATTTCTCCACACAGTCAATTCCAACTAGCTCAGAATATCTACAACATCTAACCCAAACCTGAACAACTTCAGAATCCATAACAGAGCCAGCCATTACATACATTTCATTCTCATTGTACACCTTCCTTGAATCCCAGTTTGTCAGCATTCGAGCATAGGGCCGCCATAGAAAATCTTCCCCAGATGAATCTAACATCTCACAAATCCCACGAACATCGAAATCCAATGGATTAACCTCATGCCATCGCGACAATCGCGGTTTCCCCAATTCAATGGGATTAGGATTAGGGCTTAGTTTTGGAAATCTCTCCCAAACCCAAGCCTGAACCAAACCAAGAGGGGAACACAAGAAAATTTCCTGATTCTGAACATCCATCAATGAATCCCTTAAAGCCCCCAAATCCCTATAAATGCTAGCAAGGACAGCAGGGGCTAGTGCAACAGATATCCCTCTAGACAGGTTTATAGCAATCAAGAACAAATCTTTCGAAATAAGGCCATTTTTGCAAGGAAAAATATACCTCGAGAGCCACAGTACGAGGAAGGCTTCATGCTCTAAACCCTCATCTCCCACTCCATCAAAATGATCCATCCAGGTCGATTCCCTCGTCGCCTGACCCGTACTCCGATGTATATCAGCATATGCATCCTTCAGCTTCGCATCCAGGCGATGCATTTCATCGGACTTATTCGGATTCCAAACAGGCTCTCCTAAAACAGGCAGTCCACCCAAAACCATGACATCCTCGAGTGTTACAGTGGATTCGCCCCATGAAAACAGGAAAGTGTTGGTTTCTGGGCACCATTTCTCCGCGAGCTTGATCATCAGATTGTTGTTGAAATTTCTCTTCGAAACGACACAAGTTGAAGCTGAAATCGCATCAAAGATGCCAGCTTTTTTCCATGTCTCTCCATGAAAAGGCATCAGCTTATAAACCCATCGCTCCCACTCCTTCTGGAAGCATTTTGTCATCCTCCTCCACCCTACAAACGAAATATTGAACTTCTTTCCTGTGGATTTTGGGTTGATGATGGCGTTTGATGGAAAAGACTGGTTTTTTGCAGTTGGTGTGAGGAAATGGGCTCGCCGGAGAGTTGGTTTTCCGCCGCCGCCGCCGCCGCCGGCGGTTGCCACCATCAGCTCCTCTCTTTCCTCCATCATCATTGTTTCTTGTTTTTCAGCTCTCTACAGATTTCAAGGAAATTAAAGTTTGCAGGAGACGTCCGGTCTATTCGTAGAGTGATTTGATAACAGTTGGTGTTTTGAGTTTTGAGTATCGTGGTGTTTTAGGTAAGTTTGTGCTGACCAACAAGAACTATCCAAATAAGGAAATACGGAATATATATAATAAAAACTAGTGGAAAGAGTCCAAAAACAAACAAAAGTAATTAATTACATGCTTCATCTGCCAATTGTTTTATTAAGAGTACATGATTCATATCTTTGTGTGATAAGATTACAAGATTGAGTTTTGAAATAATAGCTAATTTTGAAATTTTAGGATCACAGAATCTGTTTGGTTAGTTTGTTGAGATTTAGATTTGAATTGATTTTATTTCTAATTATTAAAAGCAATTAGTTATGATATAGGGAGTAATTTTGATTTGGTAAAATCATTAAAAACCTTTTTTTAAAAAAATATTAAAGCTCACCGCTGTGAGAGGTGATTTACTAGGAACCTCAAATCTTTCAAAAAAAAACTTAAATCTCAAAATTGGTAGGAGTATATACAAAAAGCATATGGTTAAGGTATCATAGGTAAAAAACAGTCTCTAATAATTATCTCTTCTACTTTCCTCATTCTCTTTGTCTCCACCCCTTGTTTTAACATCGAGAATGGCCTTATAACCCATTCGGGAGGAAATGTAGCTTCCTACTTACTTGCATCCACGCCCTATTGTTAACAACAAGAGGTAGCCTTCTGAATCCCTCACTTGCATATTATACTCCCAAGGATAATATACTTTGACAATCTTATAATTGCATCCTCCATGATATGTTTCTTGTGCGTCCAGCTTCTTTGTATTCCTTCTCTAGAGGCTTTAACAAACCACAAGGCCATCATACCTTTTGGCCTTCAATTTGTTTATAACAAGGAAGAGTTTGTGGTTATGCACTCTAAAGTGATTTAAAAAGAAGTTGTATGAAGACATAAACCACATGTTCTCATTCATTGGCTTTTCCATCTCTTCACTACTCAGTTGTAAGGTCCTACACAATGTGAATAACAACAGCTGTACCAAAGCCCCATAAAAATTATTATGGTCATTTTAATGCTCTTAAGTATGAAGTTTCTAGGCTGTCAAAGATTTTTGGAGTCTGCGCCATGGAGATCAAAAACATTGCAGAGAGCATTGTTGCTCTTCTGAGGAACTTTTTCTCCTTCTTTGATGTTAATAAAGTTAGTAGAACTGTATGAGGTACTGAACATGATATGGTCATTACCTTAGGCCACATGATTAGAAAAACCTGAAAGCAAACTATTCGAAATAATACCCTGATCATAAAATAAATATTTCACTGTGAGTTCGGCATCTGGAATTTCAAGATTTGTCATCCCAATGATCTATTAGAGGACCAATGGCAAGCCAGTTTGAGTATTAGAAGGATAATTCACATCTGCCTATTTGAACTGAAACTTGGTTATAGCAATTTCTTTCAGTTGTTTAATTCTTCTCCAAGTTTTAGATTTATTTAAATAATCTGGGAGTGACCACATAAAATCTGTCTATAATCTCTTCATAGTTTGCAATTTTCACAAAATTTTTAAGGAAAAACTTTTTACAATATCATTTATATCTTTAACTCCTAGACCATTCTCAATATATGGATAAGAAAGATTTTCCAAGACTTCCATATTTATTTTGACCATAATCACTACTACCCCACAAAAATATACCAAACATAACATGAAGTTTATCAACTACCCCCCTTGTGTTGACAGTGAAAATATGTAGAAGATAGCCGATAAGACATGTTTCAGTAAGCTATTTATTTTTCCATGACAGTAGTTTTGCAGTAATTTTGTCAAAGAGTGGCTAGAAGTAGTTATGTCTAGTTTTACCAGTAAAAATTGGGCACTATAAATATTTGAATGGAAAATGTGTGTGTGACATATGGATGATATTTATGGCTAGTCTTTTATAAGATAGGGAAATTAGACTTTTCTAAGTTAATTTTTTTCTTGTGGCCATTTCATAGGAATGTAAAAATACCATGAGATTATTCAAACTTTTCATATTGGTCTTTAAGAATACGACTGTATCATCAGTAAAACATAAGTGAGTGATTGATTTTAGGTGAAGAATGTGGCAACTTATAATGATCAATTTTTTTATGACTCAAAGTAAACCTTTAAATTTCTAGAAAAAGCCTCAATTAATAATATAAACAAAAAAAAGATAAAAGTTTTCCTCTTAAGGCTTTAAAGAAACCAAAAGGTTTTTCATTCACCAGAACTGAAAAGAAAGTTCATGCTATGTTGCTCATAACCGCTCGAGATCCTCTGCGCAAGAGATTCTGCGCAAATGTTACGCAAAAATGACTGTTTATCTTTTTACGGTAAATTTCAATCATTTATTAATCTGACCGACCTTCTTCCTTCCTATAGATTACTTGCATATAACCATTTCAATCATTTATTTCACAATTTTTTAAAAAATAGTTAGGGCTTAGTATTAGAATTGGAAGGATCATAAATTTGATCGAAAAGAAATACGACAACAACAACAAAATATACATAGACATCGATAAATTCATACATTTTATACTATGGAAAAGATAAAAAATGTGTATTTTATACCATTTTGTAGGTTGAAGAAATCTTTATCATTTCAAATATATAATTGTCGATTAATTTATTGTCATTCTCAATTTACTTAATTAAAATATAAATGAAGTTAATTAAATACAACTTAATTAATTTTATTCAATATTTTAAATTTATTTATTAATTTATAAAAGATGAATGACTTACGAACATCATGATATAGATATTGCTAACTCGGGAGTACTGCCAAAATGGCTTAAACCTCCGAAACCCAACATTCTCCCCATTAAATGGCTAAAACCATCTAGCGGTACAAAACTGAATGTAGATGCTGCATGGAATCACACATGTCAAAAAGCTGGTATTGGGATAATATTAAGGGACTCTACAAGTTCTCTTATACTTGCAAGATCCTTCTATGTTATTTCCATTTCCCCTCTAGATGCTGAGCTTCAGGCCATTAGTTTAGGCATCCAAACTGCTCACTCTCTGAACCTGTATGTTTTCTCTATTGAATCTGACTGCTTGAATGCTGTCTCAATGATTCATGATCATAACAAGGCTTCCTGGATTAATTTTTCTCTAGCAGAATCCATATACAACAACCTTTACCCTGCTGTCCTCACCCATACTCTTAGGCAGGGGAACTGTGTAGCCGATCTTCTAGCAAAACATGCTTTGAAAAATCTTCTAACTGCTGAATATTCATTTCATAGCCTTCCAGTCAGAGTTAGAGGAGCCTTAATTTTAGATAAAATTGAGCTCCCTTCTCTGCGCATTCAGAACTAGATACTGCTAATCCTTTGCTGTTTAAAATTGCAGATGATGCACTCAAGGCAACACAGCAGCACTTCCAACATTTCAAGCTGCACAACTGAGCAGCACCACATGACTCAAGGACACTCTTCACAATCTGTCACTTGGTAAAAGTAATATAGGCAAAGTTTTAACCCTAGGCTGAATAGGGATTTTGTGTTTGCTCATGAAATCACAGACAAGCAAGTGGTTTATAACTCTCCTACCTATTATTTTTACCTCTTTTTTTCTGCTATCCAGAATGAGAAGCCAGGCTTACTCCATTCTTTTTGAAGGCAACCTCTGTTGCCTTGTGTAGTGTATGACTACACCATAGTCACCTAACTTTAGGTTGTTCTATGTTTTCTTGCTGCACTGTGCTCTAGGCCTTACCTGTTTGCAGCTGTATGTATTTTTCTTTTGGTCATTTAAAAGGCAAGGGGAAGCCAATATAAATCCCCCCACCAACGGTGGTTATCTTAAAAAAAAAAAAAAAAAAAAGACTTACGAACTCACACGTTAACTTAAATATATAATTGATTTTAATATATTGTTGAATATTTACTAATATTGTTGTTTATTGTATACGAAATATTAATTAAACATTAATTATAGTTTTTTAAATAAAACTAATATCAAATAAAATTGTGTTAAGCAAAAACATGACAAAATAGTTTAATCTAGACTCACGGTAGATGTGCGTACGTAAAATAATAAACTTACTAATTAACGCTAAAACATAAACCGTCAAAACGAAATTATGGTTAATGTCCACAGAAAATTTAACTTCACAAATTAATTGCACAAACACAAACAACGTCATCGTTTTGGGGTAATATTTGCTTAGAATATTTGCGCAGAGGATCCGACTTGGCTCATAACTATCTATAACTACCGATCTGTGAAAACCAATTTATAGAAGGAGATTCTTTAAAAAAATGTCATGATACCCTATCAAAAGCCTTCATGTTGTCAAGTTTAACAAACATATTAAAGCCACCACTTTTATTGTTTAGAAAACCAATTGATTCATGCACTAGCAAGACAGATAGCTCCCTTCCCCTGGACAAAAGTTGACTATTCAAGGGAGATAAGAGCAGATATTATGGGTTTAAACCTCTCAGTCTTTACCTTTGAAGATAACGTATTTAGGAAGTTCGAGAGACTGATTGACCTGTATAGTATGCATATGATGAGACATTCACCTGTCTCTTAGCGATGAAAATGATGTAAAGCAGCTTCAATGGCTCTGGAAATGGGAATTCATATTAAGAATTCATTGACAGCAAGAGTTAAATCATTAGATATCAAATCCCAACAACGAGTGTAAAATAACTAGTAAAACCATTTGGACCAGGAGCATATTCCTTGTCCATGGAGAAAACAATTTGTTTCAGTTCATCCTCAGCAACTGTTTTTAAAAGATGTGTATTTATATCATCATTTACTAGTTTAAGGATATTTTCCAGAAAGGTGGATGAAGCAATCCCATAAATATCGAGGTTTTCATCAGTTAATAAGTTTTTTTTATATAAATTAACTGATTGATCATCAGAGTTATTAATCCAGATATCTTAAGAATTTTTAATGGCTGAAATCCTCTGTCTTGCATGTTTACAACACAATGAAGCATAAAAAAATTGATATTTGAATCCCCTTGCTTCAACCATTTAATTATAGATTTTTTTCTCCAAAAGGTTTTCTGCCTCTTGAAGGCTAAAATCATTTTAGCTTGGACCTCATGCAAAAGAGCTCTACTACTAGTCTACTATCATTATTATTGAGTTCCAATAATGAAACTTTTTCTTCAGCATCTCTGATTCTATATATGTACATTATCGAAGATCTATCTATTTCATTCTTTAAGTACATTTTTAAGCCTTCTATGTTTAAGAGAAAATCTAAGCATGCCAAATGCATCTACTTCTTGAGAATCTTTAAAACCCTTATCATCATAGAGTAATATTAAATAGTTATTGGGTTGTTTCTCCTCTCAGATTTTCCTATTTTAAAAAATAAACCCCCACTTAGCAAACGACGTCGTTTAATCCCCTCCAAATCGATTCTGCTCTCTTAGATTGATACTACAGTCCTACAGGGATTCGGCTTCCTCTGTTAACATCTTAATCCCAATTCTACTTTCTTCTCCATTAACTGGACGAGGTCGATTTTGAACAGCAGTCTAGAGGCTTTGTGCGACACGAAAAATAGGATTCAAGCGGGGGCAAGGAGCGGCATATAGTTCCCCTACTAGCGGGCTCGCACGGTGAGAAACTAAAATTCGGGGTTCGGAGTTCTGCAGAAAAGATAACTTTGGCGCATCGTTTCGCAGTTTGGCAATCGTCGCCGCCGAGCTATTGTCGATGTTGCCTCAATAGCAGATCCCAAAAGGTATCGTCGATGTTGCCTTTCACTCTTTAAGTACATTTTTAAGCCTCCTAAGTTTAAGAGAGAATCTAAGGATGCCTAATGCATCTACTTCTTGAGAATCTTTAAGAACCCTTATCATATGTTAAAAGAAAAATGATCATACGTTTTAGTTCAAAATAGTGATAATTGACCGTGTTGTGTGATTTATTTGGCTACTTTTGAAATGTTTTAGAAATATTCATATTATACTTATAAAGACTATATATTTTTTAAATTAAAAGTGAATAAAAATTATTGTGGTTTTGTGATCGCATATGGTAGTTGAATAATTTTCAATTGCGATAACCAACAAATGAATGAAAATTATGGTAGTTTAGTAATTGCAGAGCCCGTAATTTTGTGTGTAAAATATTCGAGTATCTCAAAAATAAAATTGAAAACATTTTATAATTTTATAAAGATGATTTGAAATATATAAATCACCATATGTGGGAGAGTTAATTGGTACCCTTCTTTTTCCCATTTTCTAAAATTTGAAAGAAAGTCACCCCAAAGGGGGATTCCGTCAAGGCGTCAACATCGATGATCTATGTGAATCGTGAACTATGAAATCCACTTTAAAACCTAAATTTCTCTGGTTAATGATTTATAAACAGATTCACAGTGTCTAGAACGACATTTCTTAAGGCTTGTTAATTAACTGTGCACGAATTTTTATGTTTTTGATAATAACCTTCATTAAATTAATATTAAAAACGATTACAAATTGTGCACGATTCTGTTTGTAAAAAGTTTTAACACTTTTCGTGCATGCATCTTAAATATTTTCTTTTGCTTGATTTGCATGCACGTACGATTCATGCATGATCGATGCATTTGTTTGATTGTTGTCCATTTCAACTAGTATCATAATCAATGGAACACGTTTTCAATTAAAATTCATTCTAAGATAATGTTGATTGAATATTATTATAAAAATATTAATTGAATTATGACTAGTGATAAAATATTACAAATAAATGCCTAACAATCTTTCAAAATAATGAGTACTTTGTGCAGTTGTTATTGTTTCTTCCTCTTTCTTTCTCTGCAGCTCTTGCTGGGACGGAGGGAGTAATGAGACAGTAGCTAGCCTATTGCCTAAAACCAGTCATCTACTGTGTTTTCTTCGGGCCGAGCATCATCATGCTGGAAATGTTCCCGTGAAGCTGCCGGCATTATTATGTTTAGATTGTGATAACTACATGAATGATGTAATGCACCAGGTGAAAAATGAATGCCTGATAAAATCAACAGACAAACATATTGTCTGAAAGGTGAAATGGAATAACACTCTGGTTTTTGTTGATAAAACTTATGAAGGAATCCATGCAATCAATTCTAACTCAAACAAATTGTATTCTTGCATAAGCTACTGCAATTTGATATAATCACACAACTAACACAAATTCCAATATGCATATTTTCATAATCTAAAATGCAGGCAATGAAATGGAATACCACAAACATGGGAGTTTAAAAGACCAAAAAAGCATCCATTGCATGGGTTTGTGCCTGATGGGTAAACCCAAACATGAGACATACACGGTTTAACTCCTTAACAAAAAACAACTTAAAACCATAATTTAGAGCAAGACTAATATCACATAATCATAAAAACAGAGTTAACCTCAAGTTGAGCAGATTGAACAAACCACAAATAATTAAACCAGTCTTCATTTAGTTAGCTCTGCGTCGTTTTTCTTTTACCTCCTCCCAACATTTCTCCAGGTTTGAAACCATAGCCTGCACTTCTTCAACACTATACGAGCTGCTGCTGCTTCTTGTTGATGATTCAGGTTTGCGAATTACAGTATCAAGTCCATGTGCAAGTGGAGATCTTGAACATGAATCAGGAACCATAGAAGATGTTTTCTCCATTTTATCAGGAATCATTACTCTTTCAGGTCCTGAATGATCATCTTCAACACCAAGAATCTCCATTTTATCAGGCTCCGAATGATCTTCAACACCACCCTGAATCTCCATTTTATCAGCCTCCGAAAGATCTTCAACACCACCCTGAATCTTCAATGTTTCAGGCTCTGGATGATCTTCAACACAGCCCTGAATCTCCATAATTTCAGGCTCTGGATGCTCATCCCCGATTGTTCCAGGCCCTGATCGATCTTTAACATAGCCATGAATCTCCATATTTTCAGGTTCTGAATCAACTGCATCACTGTATTCTTCGCCTTCTTCAGAGGTAACAGATACATCTTCAACAGTATTCCTCATTTCTTGCATCCATTGAGCTTTGTTCCATTCTTCCTGGTACCTTAACGTGATGTCTGATTCGAACAATCTTGCAGGCATGTAAACCTTAGGATCTCCAACAGGGCGGTTGAAATGGCGCCAAGCAGAATCACGTCCATTTCTCCTCTCCATAGGCACATTTATCCTCTCCACAGGTCCTGGAATATCCTGATCAAACCCAAACTGCATCCCAACTCGATGAGGGAGATATTTCTCCACACAGTCAATTCCAACTAGCTCAGAATATCTACAACATCTAACCCAAACCTGAACAACTTCAGAATCCATAACAGAGCCAGCCATTACATACATTTCATTCTCATTGTACACCTTCCTTGAATCCCAGTTTGTCAGCATTCGAGCATAGGGCCGCCATAGAAAATCTTCCCCAGATGAATCTAACATCTCACAAATCCCACGAACATCGAAATCCAATGGATTAACCTCATGCCATCGCGACAATCGCGGTTTCCCCAATTCAATGGGATTAGGATTAGGGCTTAGTTTTGGAAATCTCTCCCAAACCCAAGCCTGAACCAAACCAAGAGGGGAACACAAGAAAATTTCCTGATTCTGAACATCCATCAATGAATCCCTTAAAGCCCCCAAATCCCTATAAATGCTAGCAAGGACAGCAGGGGCTAGTGCAACAGATATCCCTCTAGACAGGTTTATAGCAATCAAGAACAAATCTTTCGAAATAAGGCCATTTTTGCAAGGAAAAATATACCTCGAGAGCCACAGTACGAGGAAGGCTTCATGCTCTAAACCCTCATCTCCCACTCCATCAAAATGATCCATCCAGGTCGATTCCCTCGTCGCCTGACCCGTACTCCGATGTATATCAGCATATGCATCCTTCAGCTTCGCATCCAGGCGATGTATTTCATCGGACTTCTTTGGATTCCAAACAGGCTCTCCTAAAACAGGCAGTCCACCCAAAACCATGACATCCTCGAGTGTTACAGTGGATTCGCCCCATGAAAACAGGAAAGTGTTGGTGTCTGGGCACCATTTCTCCGCGAGCTTTATCATCAGATTGTTGTTGAAATTTCTCTTCAAAACGACACAAGTTGAAGCTAAAATCGCATCAAAGATGCCAGCTTTTTTCCATGTCTCTCCATGAAAAGGCATCAGCTTATAAACCCATCGCTCCCACTCCTTCTGGACGCATTTTGTCAACCTCCTCCACCCTACAAACGAAACATTGAACTTCTTTCCCGTGGATTTTGGGTCGATGATGGCGTTTGATGGAAAAGACTGGTTTTTTGCAGTTGGTGGGAGGAAATGGGCTCGCCGGAGTGTTGGTTTTCCGCCGCCGCCGCCGGGCGCCACCATCAGCTCCTCTCTTTCCTCCATCATCTTTGTTTTTTGTTTTTTTAGCTCTCTACGGATTTCAAGGAAATTAAAGTTTCCTCTATGATTACAGATGTTGAGTGGTGTTTTAGGTAAGTTTGTGTTGACCAACAAGAACTATCCAAATAAGGAAATACGGAAAATAAATTAAAATATGAGTGGAAAGAGTCCAAAAACAAAAGTAATTAATTACATGCTTATCTACCGATTTTTTTATGAAGAGTACATGATTCACATATTTGTGTGATAAGATTACAAGATTGAGTTTTGAAATTTGAGATTTTGATAATAGCATATTTTAGGATCACAGAATTTTTTTGGTTAGTTGGTTGAGATTTAGATTTAAATTGATTTTATTTCTAATTATTAAAAGTAATTAGTTATGATATTGAGAGTAATTTTGATTTGGTTAAATCTTTAAATTTTTTAAAATAAAAATAAAAATTAAAGCTCACCTTGGTGAGGGGTGATTTATTAGGAACCTCAAGAAAAACTTAAATCTCAAAATTGGTAGGAGTTTATACAAACACAAATTATCATTTGACACTTGTCTCCATGGATACTAGGGTCTGTAGGAGCTTTCCATAAATTATAGGTACAAATTAAAAAATGCACCTAAATATAGGGATTTAGTTGCAAATTTAGTTTTTTTCTTTCTGCCTCTACATTCTCTCATGCGTCTGATCTTTTATATTTTTTGTTTGATCTTTTTATGTCTCTACCTTCTCTCATGCATCTGATCTTCTGTGCCTTTTGCTTGATCTTTTCCGCCTCTGCTTCTCTACCGCGTTTGATCTTATATTCTTTTTGCTTGATTTTTTTATGCCTCTACCTTCTATCACGGCGTGTGATATTCTATGTTTTTAGCTTGATCTTTTTCTGCCCCTACCTTTGATCTTCTATGCTTTTTACTTGATCTTATATGATTTTTGCTTGATCTTTTTCTGCCTCTACCTTTTATTACGGCGTCTGATATTCTTTTTTTTTTGCTTGATCTTTTTCTGGCGCCCGTACCTCTGATCTTCCATGCTTTTTTACTTGATCTTTTTTATCTTTTCTTTGATCTTTTTTTGCAGTTATCGCTTGATTTTTTTAATTTGGCGTTACCGAAATATCAGATTTATAATCGCCGGTAAATTTGACGGCAAACGCGATCTCTGCGATAATCGTCGGCGACGTGGACGCAGTCTGCTCCAGGTCCTGGACGTCAAGCGGATCGGCACTCTCCAAGGCCGGGAGAGGTACGGCCTCATTCTATCTGATGTGGTCTTGATGCTCAGCTCAACGCGGTATCACGAGCAAAGGGCGGCCGGAATTACAGATTTGGGATGAGATGGTCATCGGATCTGCGGATTTGGGGAAATATGATGAATTGTGCGAATATTTACAAATACGTCCCTATAATTTGGGGAAATAGGGCTATTGCCCCAATATTTTGGAAATTCTTATTATATGAACTCTTTCTACCTTGGTCACCCAAGATTTTCTCTTATACAAAAATTATATGAGAAGGGAGGCTAGGAGGGTGGTTGCAAAGAAGACTCTGATGTGAAGGTTGATAATAATTATCTACCTCACTCTTGCTGATGATCCACCTCACTTTTGCCGTGAATTATCAAGAAGCTCCACATTGAAGCTCTTAGTTTTTCATACTAGTTATATTTTTTTGGTTTTATTGCTTAACCCGAATATCTAAACTCTTGTTCCTGCTTGTGGTTTGTAGAATCTTATAGTCAAAATTCAGTAGAGTTTTAGAAAAGTTATTATATTGACTGACTTGATGTTGGTTTTTTTTTTGTAAGTTGATCATCCATCTTTGAACAAAAAAAAAGGTCGATCATAATTATCTCTTCTACTTTCCCCATTTGTCTCCACATATTAACATTGACTATGGCCTTATAACCCATTCGGGAGTAAATACAACCTCCTACCTTCATGCCTTCACACCCTAGTGTTAACAAGAAGAGGTAGCGTTCTGAATTCTTCCTTTGCATATTATCCTCCCAAGGATAATATACTTTGACAATCTTGTCATTGCATCCTTCATGGATATGTTTCTTGTAAATCCAGCTTTTTTGTATTCCTTCTCCATAGGATTTCGCAAATCACAAGGTTATCATTGCTTGTGGCCTTCAATCTATGTACAACAAGGAAGATTTTGTGGTTATCTACTCTAAAGTGATTTAAATAGAAGTTGTATGAAGACATAAACCACCTATTCTCATTCATTGACTTTTCCATTTCTTCACTGCTCAGTTGTAAGGTCCTGCACAATGTGAATAACAACAGCAGTACCAAAACCCTATAAAAATTATTATTTTTATGGTCATTTTATTGCTCTTAAGTATAGAGTCTCTAGGCTGTCTAAGTAAGCTAAACCTTTGATGTTACTAAGCAATGTTACTTGACTGAATTCCCTTGTTTGCTTAGAGGTACTAGCCATTTTAGCCAAAGCATTTGTAACAAAATTACATTTTCTAAAGACATGCTTAAAATTTGTATATCTTTCTGAAGTTCCTATATGCTTATGAGATAATGTGTAAGCCTCCAAGGGATCTTGTATTGCCTCTTTAGCATCTGCAACAAGGAAGATTATCATCTGTAACAAGACAAGTGAATCCACCTCAGCTTCTATTGGCTCCAGTTCATGGATATAAGAGGTTTCGATCCCTAAAATGTGTGCTTTGAATTCTGTTTCTAAGCTATCCGCTTGTTGCAAATACACTAATTTAGCATCCATTGTTCTACCTTTACAGTTTTTGATATGATACATGCACCTGCCACTTTAGACACTCCTAGAGAAGAGCCACCAGTATTGAGCTTGAAGTGTTTATGTAACTTCCACTTAATAATTTTGATATCCTGACTGATGCTACCTTTTTAATTGGAGCTAGGGCTAATAGATCATGTGAGATATTGCTGATATTGCTACTTTTCCAACAAAGAGAATGAACCTTGAGATTATGATTTAGAAATTCATAAACATTTTTAACATAACATTATATCTAGGCTTCACATTATCCTACATATAAGCATTTCTAGTGCACCAAATGATCCAAGTAATTAAACAAGGAATCATTCTTACACATTCTCTATAAAGCCCAAAACTTATATGGATATTGCAATAGTGAAAAAATCTATCTCATAAATCATCAAAAGTCACTTAGGCTAGATTTAGAAATCTGTGAATTTCATTCCATATAGGTAAGATAGCAATTGTGAAAATTATGGTGTAGATCATCACTATCAGAAAAAACATAAGCAACAGATAGATGGGACATTAAAACTGTGCTCCTTCAAGATATCAGGAAAAGATAACAATCTATTTAAAAGCCTCCAGTTAATGATGGATATTTTCTTTGGTAAGAATTTGTTCCAGAGGTATTTAAAAGATGCAACCTAAGTCTTAATTTTCCTGATGATGTCATAAGATAAAGTCAATGTAAATATTAAACTGGTTTCAGGTTTCCAGATTAGGATATCATTATAGTCATTATGGAGCATAAAATCCTTTAACAAACCTGACACGTGTTTAGAAAAACTTGGAAGCAAATTATTCGAAATAATATCATGATCATAAAAGAAATATTTCACTGTAAATTCACTATCATAAATTTCAAGATTATCATCCCAATGATATATTAGAGAACCAATGTCAAGCCAATTTAAGTATGAGAAGGATACTTCACCTCTGCCAATTTGAACTAAAACTAGGTTGGATCTTGCACTTGTTTAATTCTTTTTTCAGTTTTAGATTTCTTTACATAATCTGGGAGAGACCACATAAAATCTGTCTATAAGCTCTTCACTGTTTGCAATTTTCACAAAATCTTTATGGAGAAACTTTTTTACACAATATCATTTATACCATTAACTCCCAGACCATTCTCAATATATGGATAAGACAGATTTTCCAAGACTTTTATATTTTATTTTGACCATAATCACTACCGCCCCACAGAAATTTACCAAACAGAACATGAAGTTTATCAACTACCCCTTGTGTTGGTGTAATGACAATGAAAATATGCAGAGAGGATAGCTGATAAGACATGTTTCAATAAAACTAACCTTCATGCCCGATTAAGCCATTTATTTTTTCCATGACAGTAGTTTTGCAGTAACACTCTCAAAGTGTGGCGGGAAGTAGGCATGTCTAGTTTTACCAGTAAAAATTGGCACCTTAAATATTTGAATGGAAGCAGTCAGTGTGACATATGGGTGATATCTATGGCTAGTCTTTTATTAGATAGGGGAGCATGCTTTGATAGGAAAAAAACTAGACTTTTGTAAGTTAATTTTTTGTCTAGTGGCCATTTCATAGGAATGTAGAATTACCATGAGATTATTCAAAATTTTCCTATTGGCCTTTAAGAACACAACTGTATCATCAGCAAAGCACAAGTGATCAATTTATAATGATCAATTTTTGATGACTCAAAGTAAACCTTTACTTTTCTAGAAAAAGGCTCAATTAATAATACAAACTGGAAAGGAGATAAAGAAACCAAAAGGTTTTCCATTCACCAGAACTAAAAAAAAAATTTGCTGCTATGTTGCTCATAATTATCTTAACTACTAATCTGTGAAAACCAATTTATAGAAGGAGGCTCCCTATCAAAAGCCTTTATCTTGTCAAGTTCAACAAACATATTAAAGCCACCACTTCTATTGTTTTAAAAACCAGTTATTTCATTCATCAACAAGACACACAACTCTTTTTAGTGAACAAAAGTTAACTGTTCAGGGGAGATAAGAGCAAATATTATGGGATTAAACCTCTCAGTCATCATTGATGCTACCGAAATCCGTCCGACTCCCGGGTCCCGACGCTATCCGGGACTCCTTCCAAGCGAGCCCGCAACAACCCTGCAAAACAATCCCCGGGAGGCGTCCCGGGGAAGAAGCTCCGGCGTGATGATGAGATGGAGATAGCGATGAGGGGAAAACGTACGGAAGGTGCTCTCAATATAAAGTAGAGAGATAAATCACATACCTTGTTCACTGTTTGAGATAGTATTTATAGCTGAGCTTGCCTGCTTGGGATAAGGTGCATGACCACTTCCCCTTGTCACCATCTGTCCTCTTTCTTGTCCGGACATGCCTCCCAGCGGGAAAGATACCGCTCTTTAGCTCTAGCCCGCGGGCCCTCTTCCCGGCCCAGTAAGCCTCTGGACCAATATTATCAGTTTATCACTAGCCCCCCAGACCAGTCATCCGGGTTTCCGCGACGCGGGGGACTGGTCTCATACGCTCCTCCTTCTGTTGCTACTTCTTTTGGTAGGACCCATCCGTGTTAAAATTGATTTCTGACGACGCCGCCTTTTCCTATTCTGCATTAATTAGTACCTTGTTTACCGTGTCATCATTGCTTTTCTTTCTTTTGAGGTGGCAATTCCTATTCATCTGCCTATATAAGGGCCCAAACCCCCTCACTAAGCTTCTCTCTCCAAAAAATCTTCTAGACGCTCTGCTCTTTCGATCAAGTAAGCTCTCGCTCTTTCCCTCTCCTTTTCTTCCAATCATGAATTCCCTAATTCCTTCCAACTCTTCCTTAGACACCGAGGGAGCTCAAAATCAGTTTGAGGTCCAGTCCCGGGCCGCTGATAACCTGATCTCCTCCCCAGTCTCCTCTCCGGACTCCTATTCCGAGGCTTTCAGCACACCCCAGGAGCTAAACATCCCGGGTACGTCAACCTTGGATGGGGCGGGTTCGCACCCGACCGGGAATCCTAGTCCCCCTGGGAGGATCAAGACGAGGAAGTGTTTGGCGGGGGCCTACTCACGGGGTGCGTCCAGTAGGTCTCAAATTTTATGATGTCCCCGGGGATTCCCCTTCTCTAGATAGGGATGTCTTAGATTTAGCCATGCGTTCCTTTATCCCTCTTCCTTTAAATGCCTGTCTTTCTAAACTTCCCCCGGGAGTCTCTGAGCGGGAGGTTACGTGCATCCCGCGGATCCATTTTCAATATGGGCTTAGCCTGTCCTTCCCCATCTCTTTCTTGAGATCCTTCAGTTTTACAATGTAGCCCCGGCCCAGCTACACCCTAACGGGGTTGTCCTTATCCTGGCTTTCTTGCTTAATTGCGCCAGGTGCGCCGCTCCTCCTTCTCTCTTACTCTTCCGCTCCTTTTATGCCTTGCGGAAGGCACACACGTCTTTCCCGGGCGTCTTTTCTTTTACCACTCGCTCCGGAATAAAGGACTTCATCCTTTCCAAACCTAAATCCGCCAAAGGATACCCTTCGAAGGGTTTCTTCCTATGCGATGCCCGGGCGTACCCTATGCCCACCTGGAACGATTCTCTTGTTCCTGAAGACAAGAAACCTCTTTCTAATCTCCCGTCTATCATTGCCAGCGACCACAACCTCCTCCGCCTCTCCCCCTTAGATATGGATGCCTTTTATAAGAGCGGGAATGCGGGTTATTTCTGACCTCGCGGGATCTATCCCAGCGACCTCTTCACGCTCCCGCGCATCTCTGCGGTGTGGCCCAATGGAGGTGCCCATTAAGGCTTTATATCTTATCTTTCCTTCAGGTTAAATTTTTTTTATATATATCTCATGCTCTAACTTCATTGTTTACTTGGTTTCAGTTCAGCCTTCCTTGTACGCGGACGTCATGTCCTACGCTGATAAGCCTTCCGGGGGGATGCTCAAGCGAGGGACACTCACCCGGATCAGCAGATGGACCCATGACTTCCCTCCTCCTCCTCCTCCTCCTGCTCGCAACACTCCTCCGCGGGCTGCTGTTTCCGAGACTATCCCGGAGGAGAAAGAAGAGGTAACTGCCTTCCTGAGGCCCCATCTTTCATCTAAGTTTAATCCAACTTTTATCTAAGTTTTATGCCCTGTCTTGCAGAGTACTGCCTTCGCTGATTCCCTCCTCGCGGACTCCCAGTTTACCGAGGCGCTAAAATGGGGCTATTCCAAATATAGCGCCGGGTTGTTCGCCAAAATGGAGAAAGAACTCCGCGACACCCGGGAAATGCTAGCCGGGCGGGATGACCTGGAAGCATGGCTGGAGGCATCTCAGAAGAAATTAGCCGAAAGGGAGAAGAAGCTGGCGGAAAAGGAAAAGAAGCTAGCCGAGGTGGAGAAAAAATACTCCTCCCTAAAGAAGGAGAAGAAAGACGCCCAGCTTGAGGCCATGGATGCTGTGACCCGGAAGGTCCTCCGCTCCGCTGAGTTTGACCAGAGGCTGGAGGGTATCGCCGCTGCGGCAAGTGCGGACGCCTGCCACAAAATGTACCGCAGTCTGCGGGGTTGGCTTCCGGGGCCCGCTCGCCTTGAAGCCCAAGCCTCCTACTACCGCCCCAAGGCCAATGACTTGCTGAACCACCGCTGGAGATCCCTCCAGGAGGCGGATCTGAAGGGCCTGGTACCCCAATTGTGGGAATCTTTAAGGATGTCCTCCCGGGTCCCTTCTGCTTCAGATATCAAGAAGGCTAAGCTGCCGGAGATTGACGAGGCTTCTTTTTCTGACCCCGGCCCGGAAAGCTTCAACACTTATGGGGTAGTCCCGGAGACGCCCCACTAGGCAGAAAATTACTATGAGTACTGCGCGGTGCTTGACAACTTTGGGTACCGCACAGTCCATGATCAAGGGGCGACTGCCGGGTAGGTCTTGACGCAGGTCAAGATGACTTGCTGTACCAGTCCCGGAAGGCTACGCGGAGGGTAGGGTTTCCCGAGCGGTCCGCTGATGAACTCGCGGTGGACGCCCCTGCTTATGCCGGCCCGACATGGACTGCCGAGGATCTCGCGGAATTGGAGAGGTGGTTTGAGAGAGCTCACACTGTTCCGGGGGAAAGAGACCTCGCTGAAGACCATGTACAACCTTAGACTCTAGTCTGCCTTTTTTTTTTTTTTTGTAATTTCTTATTTTTTCCTAAGTATTTTTGTAACTTACCTCCCCGGGAGGCTTATGTAGAACTTGGCCTTGGTGCCCATTTTGATCTAATATAAAGTTCTACTTCTTAATGAAATTACTATCTTTTGTAGTCTGAGCGCCCCCTAGAGGAGATTCTCCCGCGCGGGCCCATGCCTTATGTTTTCCCTCATCCTAACCATTCTTCCGGTACCTATTTCTCTCTCCCTCGGGCTGGGTGCCTCCAATGCTCCTTCCTTCAAAGAAAGTTGGCTCACTGGAAGTTCGGAGGCAATCAGGCTACCCGGGCAATGACCGAGACGGGGTTTTGGGCATTCGTTAATAAGTTCGGGTCTATCCATGCCTTAGTATCGTTTCTCAAGTTTGTCGGGGGCAAGTTTGGCTCGCTGAATCGCTGCTTCGACCTAGCTTCAGATCATATGAGCGAAACCCTAAATTCCCACCAAACCATTGCTGAGCTACAGGCCCTTCACGACGACGCTAAACATCGCACCGCCAAGGAACTAGGTATGGTGTGGGGTGAACTCGAGCGGGCCCAGGAAAAGCTTAAGAAGCTAGAAACCCGCACCGCACAGAACAGGTTAATCTGCGATCTAGAGAAGGAGAATCGATCCCTAACCCACAGAAATAGGGTCCTCCAAGAAGCTCTACTAGTTGTCCGGCTGTCTTACCACCTTCTGGGCCTCAAGGTTGGCTTAGTTGGGGTGTCCCTTCTCACCGACATTCCCGCCGGGGTTCGCAGGACTATTGAAAGCATGGAGGCTAACTCGTGGAAATTTGGTGAGGGAGCTCCTAGTCATGAGGCCTATCTGGACGCCGTGGAGTGGCATAATAAGATAGCCGCGGGGGATGTTGAGCCTTACCCCTCTAGCCTCCGCCGAGTCCCTGCCCGGGTGGAGGTAGACGTGGCGTATGAACGGTACGAGGATATGTCTGTGTCTATCGACCCGGAACAAGTAGCACGCCGGATAAGGCGCGTCTGGGAGATTGCCGATTCTGGAGTCACCACCAAGGGGGTGAAGACCGCTGAGGGTACCCGCATCAGTCGGGAAGAAAAGGGTAAAGGTGCAGCGGATTTGTTTCCTAAGTACAAGTTCGTCACTTCTGCCGGGGTAAGAAGGATGCGCCTGGCGGAACCACTTCCGAAGGGGTCCGTAGTTGTTCCCATCCCAGAACTTAACGAAGAAGATGCTGAGCAATTGGAGGAGGAATTTGCATGGAATCAAGCTCCGGACGCCCGCTTTGCTGAAGACATCCCGTCTTCCCAATTCTTCGGAGGGGGTTTCCGCCCGGGTAACCCTGAGGGTGCTTCCGCCCGGGTAACCCTGAGGGTGCTTCCGGGTCAGGCCCCAAGTGGGCATAGCGTAGCCTAGATAGGGAAACATGTGTGTAAAATGCTTACATAATTGTTCCCTTGTAATATAACAGCATATTTGTGTGCTTTGAAATGAATAAAAGTTCTTTCGGAAACCCCTTTTCATTAATTCTTTTCTCAAGCATTACATTCTTTAGTCCCCGGGCTTCATTCAAGCTCCGGGTTCAATCTAGCGGGGCACCCAAATGGGAGCTACCCATGGGTCCCTTTTTTACAACTCATCCTCTCTAAACCCGGGACGAGGCCAACGTCAGGGCTATCTCTCTGGGCATATTCATGCTTCCAGGAGGGGGCATATCCATGCCTGGCATGTTCATGCCTTAGTAGCTAAGGTTCTGCGCGGGGCACTCTACTTCCCGTAGAACCTTTTTAAATTAGCTACATTCCATCTCCTGGGGATTGGTGGCTCTTGTCATTCCTCCTCATCACCCAATCCCCCGGGGTAAAAACTTCCTTTCGCACCCTTCTATCATGATACCTTTTTACTCTGTCCTTCACCTTTGCTTCCTGGAGCGCCGCATTCTCTCGCTTTTCTTCCAAAAGATCCAAGTCCAGGCGCCGTCCGGCGTCTTCCTCCTCCGGGCGCTGGAATTGGGTCTGAGGGCTCGGGATCCTAATCTCCGCGGGTATTACCGCCTCGGATTCATATACCAGGCAGTATGGAGATTCCCCTGTAGCTGAGCTTTCTGTGTCTGGGCAACTCCCGAATCCAATTCTCCCGCGCTCCTTCCAAGCGGGTTTTTAGGCCTTTGACGATGGTACGGTTGGTGACTTCTACTTGCCCATTTGCTTGGAGGTGGTACACAGATGTCAACCTTTGCTCTATGCCATACTTAACGCATCATGCTTTGAAGGGGTCATTTTCGAACTGTGCTCCGTTGTCTGTGACTATGATTTTTGGGATACCGAACCGACAAATGATGTTCTTCCAACAAAACTTGACACAAATTAGCCCCCGTATGTTGGTAAGTGGCTCTACCTCCACCCATTTTCTGAAGTAGTTGATTGCCACAATTACGTACTTGGCTCCTCCCGGGGCCGTGGGAAATGGTCCTACCAAGTCGAATCCCCATCTGCTGAATGGCCAGGCTCCTGTGACCCCGACTAGCTTCTCCCGGGGAACATGGATTAGCGGGGCAAAAGTTTGGCATGACGGGCACTCATAGGCATGTTTTTCTGCATCTTTGAACAGCGTCGGCCAGTAATACCCCATCCTTAAGATTTTTCT
Source organism: Cruciata laevipes (assembly GCA_963678965.1). Taxonomy (NCBI): domain Eukaryota; kingdom Viridiplantae; phylum Streptophyta; class Magnoliopsida; order Gentianales; family Rubiaceae; genus Cruciata; species Cruciata laevipes. The sequence continues at coordinate 20,348,790 of OY787638.1, forward strand.
AGCCATTGTGCGGGCTCCCTGGTGACTCTCATTAGATCCCTCGTGCACTTCCCGGATGAGGTGTTGACCTTCTGACCTTTCCACGCACTTTAGCAAAGGTTGGAGGTATCCTCTCTTATACAACTCCCCACCCTGGACCACATACTTTGGCGCTTTAACTCTCAGCTTTCGGGCCTGCACCCTATCTTCCGGGGTCTTTCCCTCTTCTAAGTATGCCCGCATGGGGGCGATCCATGATTCTTCCTCTTTTACCATCATTACTCGGTCCTCCTCCTGTTAGCTCCTTCTTCCTAGTACCTCCACGTACAACTTTTGGTTAGGCTCGGGTTTTAATTCCGAGGAAGCCAACTTGCTTAAAGCGTCCGCATTACTGTTCTCTTCCCTAGGCACTTGGACCAGATTAAAGGTTTCGAAACCGGCTACCAGAGGTTTTACCATCTCCAGGTACTTTTGCAGGCTCCTCTCCTGGGCTTCGTATTCTCCTTTTACCTGCTGCACCACGATCAGTGAGTCGCTGTGTGCCGTGAGAGCCTTGATGTCCATTTCCTTTGCCAACCTTAATCCTGCGATCAAAGCCTCGTACTCGGCTTCATTGTTGGTTGTTTTGAAAGTGAACTGGACCGTATAGGGGTATTCCTTCCCTTCCGGGCTAACTAACAAGACCCTTGCTCCGCTGCCTCCGGAGTGTGCCGATCCGTCCACGTACAACTTCCAAGCCGGGACTATCTCCGCCTTAGTCGTTTCCTACTTCTGGTGTATCCTTGCTTCTGATTCCACCAGGAAGTCTACTAGGGCCTGCCCCTTGATAGCCATTCTTGGCTCGTACCGGATTTCATACTCTCCCAGCTCTATGACCCATTTCATCATTCTCCCTGATGCCTCCGGTTCGAACATGACTTGTTTGAGCGGGTAATTGGTGAGCACCACTATGGAATGGCCCTGAAAGTAAGGTTTAAGCCTCCTTGAAGCGTGCACCAATACCAGAACCAGTTGCTCCAATTCAGTGTACCGGGTTTCTGCCCCCCGAAGTGCCCAGCTAACAAAGTAGATTGGGTGCTGCTTTCCCTCCTCTTCTTTGATTAGCACAGCGCTCACTGCTTCCCGGGAGGCCGCTATGTATAGAAAAAGCTCCTCCCCCGGTCATGGCTTCTTTAAGGTTGGCAATTGTCGAAGGTGCTCTTTCAGACTCTGGAACGCCTTTTCACACTCCCCGGACCACTCAAACGCCTTTGCCTTCCTGAGAACGTTAAAGAAGGGCAATTGTCTGTCTGCTCCCTTTGATAGGAATCGGCTGAGAGCCGCGAGGGATCCCGTCAACCGCTGTACTTCTTTCACCGACCTGGGGGAAGTCATCTTGGCTATGGCCACTACCTTCTCCGGGTTGACGTCGATGCCCCGGCTTGATACCATGAAACCTAAAAATTTTCCCGCACCCACTCCAATGGTACTTTTGGAGGGATTTAGCTTTAGATTACTCAGCTCCAGCTTTTCAAACATCTCCTACAGGTCATTCAAGAAAGCCCCGTAAGCCCTGCTTTTGACCACCATGTCATCAACATACACCTCCATGTTCCTTCCCACTTGGTCTTTAAAGAGCTTGTCCACCATCCTCTAATAAGTATCCCCCGCGTTCTTCAGCCCAAAGGGCATCTTCTTGTAGCAAAAAGTTCCAAAGTCGGTGATGAAGGAGGTTTTTGCTTTGTCCGCCTCATCTATCTGCACCTGGTGATAACCTTTGTGCGCATCGAAGAAAGCCAGCACCGAGTATCCCGAGATAGCCTCTGCCAACCGATCCAAATTTGGGAGAGGATAGCTGTCTTTGGGGCAGCACTTATTCAAGTCTGTAAAGTTGACAAGCGATTTCCCCACGTCGTAAATGGGAATCTCACTCAATCAAAACACATTTATATTTCACCTACGACTTCTAACTACTATAGAGTAGTGATAGCCCCTAGATATACTCTTATTTTGTAGCATTTGAGAGCTGTTTTAGATAGTATTTTGTGTAATTATATTAGACTTTTGGACCGAATCATTCATAGTGGTTTGAAATTGAAGACGTGCATTTCGATCTTGAATTGCACTTGCGATGGATTTGAATGATTTGAAGACCTTCTATGACCGTCCTGACCGCGTTTGATACATTGAAGAACCGGTCGTAGAAGTGGCGTGAAGGCACACTCTCGCGGGCCGCGAACCCTAGGTCGCGAACCGCGAGGGTGTGTGTTGCTGTTTTGACCATGCCAAGTTTCGCGCGGGCCGCGAAACTCCGGTCGCGAGCCGCGAGGACCGACCAGTGCGCGGACCATGCCGAGACCGAGGCGCGCGGACCATGCCGAGACGGGCGCGCGGACCACGCCGAGACGGGCGCGCGGACCACGCCGAGACACAGGCGCGCGCGAGACTCCGGTCGCGGACCACGCCGAGACACGGGCGCGCGCGCGCGGGAAGACACGGGCGCGCGGGGCGCGAATCCTCGGCCGCGAGCCGCGAGAACCAGGCTCGCGGTCCGCGAAGGATCCCGCGCGACCCGCGAATGGTCCTGCAACTTGCATTTTGTTTGGCTTTAATTTTAATTATTTTGGAGTATATATTGGAACTTATCCTCATTGTTTTGGGGATCGTTTTACAGAGCCTTAAGCTCATTTTCTTCATTCTCTCTTTGGATTTTCACTTTGAATTCACCATGTATTATTGTATGGATTATGGTTATGATTATATAGTTATGGTTGTAGGCTAAACCCCATCTTGGGTATGTGAGATTAAACCTCTTGTTATGGTTTGAGAACATGGTTTATGAAGCTTAGGAATGGATGATTTGTCATTGAATGATCATGAATTATATGTGTATTTGATGCTTGAAATGGTTAGGAATGATTTCCTAGGTATAGATATGTGTTGGATATGTGTTAGACATTGCCTTTCCATGGTTGAAATGCTATCATTTCTTCTATGTAAAGGTAGTGAATTAGGAATCAAATATATGTTGTTATCAATTGTATTTGTTCTTGAGATCATTCATTAGCATTATATTCATGTCAATTGTGTTATCACATTGCATGGGTAAGGTGGGAAAACATCCAATTTGAATTAGCATTGGCCAATTTGTCTATTTGCTATCATATAGATAAGTTGCCAATGAGAGTTGTGAAAATGCTTTCATGATTCACAACTAGACTAGAGATGGTTTCCCATTAAAAACAATCACCATTCTCAAAGTATCATAACTAGGTTTGAGGAAAAATCCATAACAAGAAGATACAAATCTCATGTACCCAAGTCTCTCATTCTCATTAGTTAATCTTTTAGTTGTATCTTTATATGCTAAACTAGTTGTGATTCTAGAGTTATAGTAGTTTTACTTAGTAGTGTCTTAAACAAAAACTCAACTCAAACCCCCCCCCCCCCCTGTTTACATTGCTTTTATATATGTATATGTATATATATCCTACAAGATATACATAGAAATAACCTTTTCCCTGTGGAACGAACCTTACTTGCCATTGTACACTTAATAGTGTGGAAAGGTAGTAAGTGATCTATAAATTGTATATTTGAGAGGTACGGCGACGACCTCCCAAGTAGATAGTGGGAAGTAGGGATCGAACCACAAGGAGAAGGAGTTTGTTTAGTGTTTTAGCGAAGATTATTAACACATACATATATATTATATAGAAAGCAAGGTAAACAAGGGGGGTTTTGAGTTTGGTTTATTACACTACGGAAGAAAACAACTAAGATAAACTACACTACAATGCAAATGCTACAAATACAAGGCCTTGGGAGACAATTGATTTTCAACTTTGAACTATTGATTTATTGTTCTACAACACATTACTTTAGGAATCTTCTCACTAATGTAGTTATAGAGAATGATCGCATTCAAAATAACCCTCACTAGTGAATGACCTAAACGATAACGTTTTAGACCAATTCACCAATGACACCACGATTAGAAGACCAATAAACTTACCCATGCAATTCGAAAGCGAATTAAATACATAGATAACACCATTGAGAACAATCAAGAGCTAAATCAAAAGATAGCATTATAAATCAACCCTTAATTCTACTACTTTGAGACAAGTGCAAAATGGTAGCATTTCACCCATGCATCTAGCATATAATTGATAGCAATTCATTACCCAAGGTTAGCCCAAGCTAATTCATGCTTCAAACAACACATTCAAACACAATTCATCAAATGGAAATTAAATTGCCCATGAACAAATATGCATCAAGAACTCAAAATCAAGAATAGAAAGTTTACATCAATTGCAACCCAAGGTTTAATTAGCCTACAACAATCATTCTAATACAACATTACATAAACATAGAATCAAAGGGAAGAAAATGGAAGAAAGGTTTAAAAACAAAGGAAAATGGGGTTTGGATTGTGAGGGAACTCGTTTTGGATGAATGGGATAAGAGGAGTATTTATAGGCCTTCAAAATCTGATTTTCTGGCCTTCATTATGCCAAAAGTCCACCCATTTTCGCGGCCCGCGAGGCCCATTTCGCGGCCCGCGAGATGTCTCTAGCTGGTTGGCAGCAATCTTCTTTGCTTCGCCACGGATGAACCGTTGATCCGTTTTTGACGTTCTAGTAGTCCATTTTGTAGTACTCGAGAAGACGAAGCCAATGGTACTACTTACGCACTCCAATTCCTCTTGTAACATTTCCAGATTTCAGCTTCAAAACGTTAGTGCACAAGTCTTTCTTCAAAATGCAAGGTAAGAGAGATTTAGCCTTAATTCTTAACCCTTTGCACTAAATGCCACCCCAAATGAACTCTCAAATGTGCTAAAAGTAGAGTATATATTGGCTACATCAAAAGTCGATGCACATGCGCCAGCTTCCGTCATGCTTCTTTACTAAAACCGGGTTAGCTATCCACTCCGTGTAAATGATTTCCTCGACTACCCCGGCTCTCTCCAACTTCTAAACTTCATTATTTATGAATTCTGCTCTCTCCGGGGCTACATGCCTTTTCTTCTGTCTGATCGGCTTGGTTGCGGGCTAATGTTTAACTTGTGTACCCCCAGTTCTGGTAACACCCCCACCATATCCTCCGGGCTTCATGAGAACACTCCTTGGTATCTGGTTAAAAGTTCTTTCAGCGCGCATTTTACTTCCTCCGGGAGATCCTTTCCCACAGTGACCATCCCTTTGTCCGCCACTTGCATTTCCTCTAACTCTTGGCGGAGAGCTTCTCCATGTACCGCCCCTACTGCTTTCTTTGCATCTAAGACCGTCGTCATCATGCAACTTCTTGCGACTGCTTGGCTTCCCCGCACGACCGCTACTCCTTGCGCGGTGGGGAACTTCATCGTCAGTAGATACGGGCAATTCGCTGCCCGGGCTTGGGTTAGCCATGGTCTCCCTATGATTACGTTGTATGGTGAGGGCGCATCAATAACTGCAAAGTTGCATGTCACTGAGACCCTCTTGCTCCGATCCTTCTCGTCCACCATACATACTGCAAGGGGGATGACACCTAGAGGAACTTCAAGTTTGCCCGTGAACCCTGACAAGGGAGACGAGGGAGGTTTTAGGTTCTATCTCCCAATCCCCAATTGATCAAAACAGGAAGCGAACATGATTTCCACGTTGCTCCCGTCATCCACAAACACCCTATTAACCAGGAAGCCTTCAATCTCCGCTGTTACAACCATTGGGTCTGAATGGGGTATCTGAGGTGGGGCTGCATCCGTCTCAGAGAAAGTAATAGTTTCATCGGGGCGAAACCTTTTCCCCTGAGTCTCCCCTGGGGGACATACCGCGTTCGGGCCCGGATAGCGGAAACTGACTGGCATGCTTCTCCGATTTCTCTGCTTATCACGTTGATCATCCTGTTGGGTGCTGGGGCCGGCTCCACTACTTGAACCGGTATAGCAGCTATGGCGGGCCTCCCCGGGGCCCTGTTGCCTTGGTTACCTTGGGTTCTCCCGTTTCCTCTCCCGGGGTTGGGTCTCCACCTCCTCCGGGGTTGCTCCTGAGGCTAGTCCCGGGACGGGTACTCCTTCTTTGCTTCTGCCACAACACAATCTCTCAGTTTCCCCCGCTCTATCAATTTTTCTATCTCGTTCCTCAGCCCCCTACACCCCTCTGTCGAATGTCCATAGGACTTGTGGTAGGCACACCATTTGTCCGCATTTTCCCTAGACGGGGTCCCCTGGATAGGCAACGGATCCGAAAACAAATCCTTGTGAATATCATGTATCTCTGTCCGGGATTTGCTGAGCGGGGTAAAGCTATCTGCCCTTGCCCGATTCACCGGCGCAGGACCCGGATCCCTTCTACTTGGGTCAGTCGCCCTCCTCCTTTCCACCTTATCCGGGAGGAATCCCCCAGATTCTTCTTTTCTCTTCTGGGTGGCGTCATTAACCGCACAGTACAGTTGCACCGCCATCTGCAAATTGTGAAAGGTTTCCGGGATGTTTTCCATCAACTTCTGGAACAACGCCATATCCCTCAAGCCATTTATAAATCCACTAATCACCGCCTTCTCCTGCTGCTGTCTGTCAATGACCTTCATACTATCGTCCATGTACCTTCGGTAATATTTCATTGACCCCTCTACAGCCTTCTGCCGGGTGGCAAGAAGCTCAGTCAGCTGCTTCCCTTCCTTCTTCAGTCCGGTGTACCTGAACAGCAGAGCCTTGGAGAAATTATAATAATCTCTAAGGTTTTCCCGGGGTAAGGAATCGAACCATAGGAGACAGTTTCCCCTCAGGTAGCAGCCCACTAACTTTCATCTTAGTTCCTCCGGGAAGTCCATTGACACCATTAGGTTCTGGTACGTCCTGACAAACTCTTCCGGGTCAGTCTCTCCATTATACGTTGGGATTCCCTCCGGGACCCGGAAGCCCGGCGGCCATGGGTATGCAAGCACTCGAGGTACCCACGGGGTGGTGGGTTTAGCTCCGTTTCTTCCCACCAGCTTGTCTAGTCGCGCCTCCAAAGAGTTGGGGTCCTGCTGCGCCACCTGATAACCCCGTATCCTATCATCCTCCCGACAGTATGTCTCCGGGTAACCGTAGCTCATCCCCATTGACCCATATATGGGCATGGAATACTGGATCGGGTTCCCCTGGGTTCCAGGGGCCTGATAACCCAATAACTCCGCAGGCATGACTGGAGGATCATACCCGATCTGCCCCGTCCCCTAGCTAGAACGCGGGTAGTAGGGTGGAGCATGTGGAACTAAATTTGATTGTTGTCCTGTAGCCGCTCCCCCTCCGACCCCGAAACTCGGAGGGAAAGAAGGTGGGACGGTTGAGGAATTCACACGCCCCTGTATTCTCGGCGGCTGAACAACTCCATCCAGATCGATAACCTCTCTTTGATGTCCCCGTAGAGGGCCTGCCGGGTTCCCCCCGGGTTCCCTTCGTCTAAGGCTTTCCCGGGTAGAGAGTACCCACTGGCGGTACAACTACTTATTGGCTCTCATGAACTCCAACGCTGCCAATTCTTCCGCATTAGCTAAGGGTTGCCCCTCTTCCTGGAAAACCGGTCCCCGGGTCTGAGGGTTGCTGGCCGGGTATTGCCCCTCCTCCCGGGTTTCAGGTCCCTGAGCCCGGGGACTGCCTTCCTTGGCGGACTAGGTCATTCTTGCTCATCCTGGTACTCTCTTTCCGAGTCGGCTTCGTTGGAAGCAGTTTCCACGTGACCATCTAGTGGTACTCCTAGCTCACGCTGGTGTCTAGCCTCCTCCTGCAACTACCTCAAGGTCACATCGTCTCCCGGGGGTGGAAGAGGACCACCCCCTGAAGGTGCCGCATTTTTCTTCGGGCATCCGCGCCCTCTCCTTGGCGACTCCATCGTGCGAAGGTGGAACTGGTCCCACCGGGTGGCCAATTGATGCTACCGAAATCCGTCCGACTCCCGGGTCTCGACGCTATCCGGGACTCCTTCCAAGCGAGCCCGCAACAACCCTGCAAAACAATCCCCGGGAGGTGTCCCGGGGAAGAAGCTCCGGCGTGATGATGAGATGGGGATAGCGATGAGGGAAAAACGTACGGAAGGTGCTCTCAATATAAAGTAGAGAGATATAAATCACATACCTTGTTCACTGTTTGAGATAGTATTTATAGCTGAGCTTGCCTGGTTGGGATAAAGTGCAGGTGCACTTCCCCTTGTCACCATCTGTCCTCTTTCTTGTCCGGACATGCCTCCCAGCGGGAAAGATACCGCTCTTTAGCTCTGGGCCGCTGGCCCTCTTCCCCGCCCAGTAGGCCTCTGGGCCAGTATTATCAATCATCTTTTTGAAAATACCTTATTTAGGGAGTTCGGGAGACTGATTGGCTTGTAGTATGCAAATGAGACATTTACCTGTCTCTTAGGGATCAAAATGATGTAAGCAACTGCAATGGCTCTGGGAATGAGAATTCTTGTTAAGAATTCAATGACAGCAAGAGTTAAATCATTAGATATCATCTGGACTAGGAGTAGATTCCTTGTCCATAAAGAAAACAATATGTTTTAGTTCATCCTTTGTAACTGGCTTTAAAGGATTCGAATTTATATCATCATTTACTAGTTTAAGGATATTTTCTAGAAAGGTGGATGAAGCAACCTCAGAAATATCGATATTTTCATCAGTTAATAAGCTTTTTAAAAAATTAACTGATTCATTACCAATATCATCAGGGTTAATAATCCAGATTTCTTGAGAATTTTTAATGGGTAAAATTTGTTTTGCATGTTTACAACACAGTGAAGCATGAATCTTTTTGATATTTGAATCCCGCCAGTTCCTCTCTCTTAAAAGAGAAAAAACTTTCTGCTATTTAACCCATCGGCGGGGTGGCTGCTGGCAACCTCTGTCGATCCGGTCACCCCGCCACCACTCTACCTAGATATCCAGACCACCCTCCTTTTCTCTCACCGAAATCCCAAATCCTTTCCTCCGCCAAGGTACGGTTAATCTACCGCCAATGCCGCTGCTAACACCAGATCTGTGCATGATGGACATGCTTACCTCTATGCGTCTGATCGAAGCCACCAGAGGCCTCCAACTCCGATCCCGTAGTTCACAGAGTTGACCGACGTTTTCTTTACAGTTTTTGCCGCCAGAAAGGCCTCTAGACACCGCCGGAAACGTCAAGAGAAGTATACACAGAGGGTCCGGCCTAAGATCCGGAGTATACACAGATGGCCCGGAGTATACACAGATGGTCCGGCCTAAGATGCGTCTGACACGTGCCGCTGGACCGCCGCTGCTGCCGCCCACCGCCATCCATGCGGTGGGGAAGGAGAAGATGAAGGAGATGACGCGTTCTTCACGCGCTCACCCGCCGCTTTTCTGCGACGCCACGCACCCACGCGCCGCCCTCATTCTTCTAACAGATTCGATTTTCAGGGATCCAAGATAAGGGGTTTCATTCTGTTTCCGTTTCTTATTCTTTTGCAGTTCACTGTATTTTTAGTTTTATTTTGGGCTTCTTTCTAGATTTTCTTTTTTAGGTTTTGTTTTATCAAGGTAGACTCGTGCTTATCGGGGTCATTCTTTTGCTCACGTATTGGTCAGGAGATTTTGTCTGCCAATTCTTTGTTTTTGCGACAGGACCTGTTGGTTTGGATAAACTTTGTTGGCTTTCGATCTGTTTTACATCGTAGTAAGGAGAAATCCAAGTCGGGGTAGTTTGAACTTACCTTTCAGCACCTCTGTCAGATTCAGATTTGTAGATCGGATGGATTGGAAATCCTTTGATTTATCAGCTTAGTTTGTGTTAGACAGCCCACTGATGCATTGTCTCTATACTAACAACCTGGAAGGTCTCTTACATTAGTTGGGAATCTTAATCTTAATGAGACTAACTGGGAAGTGATTGCAGTTTCCGGGTCATCGTCCAATACCATAGCCTGTTTTAGTGAGCTAGTTAATCCTGGATTAGTCAGATGTACGGTTGACTATGATCACTATCTTTTTTCTTCCCTTCCATGTTTTTCTTAGTTTGTTAGTAGTTTTTTAGTATTTCTGATAGGCTACTCTAGCCTCAGATACAGAGAAGATTAGAATATGATTCTTAGATACTTCTCTTTAATCTGTCAAAACGCCTCTGCTTTTGCGGAGTTTATGTATTTTATTTTATATTGTTGGTTTGGGGATTTCACTTACAATATCTCTCTGCCTTGACGGTTTCACCTTTTAAAAAATGATATTTAAATCCCCTTGCTTCAACCATTTAATTCCATATTTTTGTCTCCAAAAGGTTTTAGTCTCTTTTAAGGCTAAAATCATTATAACTTGGGCCTCATGCAAATAGAACTCTACTACTACCAGTATTGAGATGTTGAAGTTCCAATAATGAAACTTTTTCTTCATCTTCTCTGACTCTATCATGTACATTATCGAAGATCTGCTATTCCATTCCTTAAGTAAATTTTTAAGCCTCATAAGTTTAAGATTTTTTTTTTTAATCTAAATTCATCAAATCATTTTTTTTTGGTAGAAACCACCATTGGTGGAGGGATGTATATAGGCTTCTCCATGCCATTGAAATGACTGATACAAGAAATAAAAAGGAATACAAAAAACTGCATCAAAAGATAGCAGTTAAAAGGAAATCCTAGAGATTTCCATATGTGTAGAGTTCATGAAAAACTCTACACGAAGCTAAGCAAGCTTCCAAAAAGAATGATATAGTCTTAAAGATAAACTCATTCTATACAAACTATAAGCTACCAGATGAGAGGCTTTTTGAGAAGTGGTCTGTCAATCCACTTGCTTGTTAGAGAATCCGAAGCGCGAGGCAACTTAGACTCAAGTCAGCCGATGAAAAAGACCAAGTCTCAGCAAGCACTCTCAGTGTGAAAGCAGGAAAGAAGCACCCTGGATTGTCATGATGGTGCAGCTCAGAGGGTCCATTCAGGAGAAGGATGATCCAGTAACTGGATTGTATAATCTGTTGTGCTCCACGTATTTGTCCAGTGAACCTGCAAAAAGAGAACATTTCAATCAGTAGCATCCAATCTTGAAATCCTCAGGGACGGTGTACCCATTTGATCTAGTCTTATCATTTGATCTAATCCTATCTGGAAGAGAGTTAAGAGTAAAAGCTCTATCATGTTGAGATTCTAGACAAAGCTTAGCTATGGCATCAGCTGGCATATTAGCTTCTCTGTGAATATGATGTAATGTGTATGTGGAAATCAGCTGGTGAATTGAATCAGCCAAGTGAAACAATTTCCAGTGAGCAGTAATGGGGTTGAGCACAAAAGATATAGCATAAACACAGTCTGATTCTATGATAATTGGAACAATAAAGGAGGCTGAATAGTTTAAAGCAAATTGTATAGCTTTCATCTCTGCATGTAAGGGAGAATCAGCATCAATAAAAGCACTGTTGGCAGAGATGAAGCAGCCTCTATTATCTCTAATAATCAGACTAATACCAGCATGGTTAGAAGAACTGGACCAAGCAGCATCAACATTGATTTTAAAACCTAAGTTTAAGATAGAATCTAAGCATGCCAAATGCACCTACCTCTTGAGAATCTTTAAAAACCTTTATCATATGTTAAAAGAAAATTATTCATACGTTTTAGTTTAAATTAGTGATATATTTGACCGCGTTGTGTAATTTATTTAACTACTTTTGAAATGTTTTAGAAATATTCATATTATACTTATGAAGACTATATATATTTTAAAAGTGGATAAAAATTATTGTGATTTTGTGATTGCAATTGGCAATAGAAATTTAAATATTTGAAATTATGGTTGTTGAATAATTTTTTATTTTTTTTAATTTAAAACCACATGAAGTGGTAGGAAATTTTTTAAAGGGATCCCAAGCCCATCACAAATAGATTACACAGCCTAAAGGCCAGGAAAGTTTTCGATAGACTAATATACATAAGCAAAGCTTTGTAAAAACAAGTAGAGGAGTATACAAACTCCGAAGCCCAAAAATTGTTTCCAAAAGAATGGTGGAAAAAACATATATGCTTAATCCAACGAATAAAGATAATACTATATACTATGTGTTATGATCTCCATATCTCACATCAGCCATAAGCATTTAAAACATTCCGAGCTTGTTAGCTAATCAACCCAAGCCGAGCCCAGGTTGAAAAACAAATCAGCCAGGAAAGAGAATTACCGAGGCATTCTGTGAAGTGGAGATTACTTAGTACAAGCACCAAGCAAATATACTTTCGGGTGCTGCTCAGAAAATTAACCAGCAAGGATCAGGGCTGCTCCAGAATGACAACATCCTTGTAATTCCACCTTTGGATAAGAATTCCAAAGGATCTTCCCCATTCTACAATAAAAGCACTAAAGCAGTAATCAAAGCCATAAAAAAGGATGAAAATGGGGCATAATAAAAGGCTAAACAGAGGAAAGCCTCACATAAGGGACCCCTAATTTATCCAGGTGTAAGAAACCTTTCAATTTTGAAGGGGCATCCAAAATAAACATATTTCCAGAGAAAGCTGTCTTAGAGCATAATTTTGATAAGAAATCTGCTACAACATTACACTCTCTGTAAATATGTTTAATTCTGTCTGCATAGCAATGAAGTTCATAAGATATATTGAAAACAGTTGCTGAGCATGGGTTCATTAAGCACTTTACTGCATTCATACAGTCAGATTCAATAGTAAAGCAAGATCCAGAAGCAAGTCCTAGTTCTACCCCATATTGAATAGCTAACAGCTCCAAATGTAATGGAGACATAGCACATGTATATTTTGTAAACAAAGAGATTAAACTGCCTCCCACACCTCTAATAACAACTCCTAGACCCACTTTATCAGCATTGATAAAGGAGGCATCCACATTGATCTTGTATCCTGTATCAGGTGGATACCATTTGACTATTTTAACAACCTTTTTTCTTTTTTGTTTAAAAATTGGGACTAAACCAAGCATGGTTAATTCCCTGAATTTTGAGGCTTGGCCAGTCAAAGGTGAAACAGTGAAAATCATGGATATGTGTTTAACAATATTGCCAAATAGCATAGAGCTCTCCATAATCACATTATCAAAAAGTTTCTTATTTCTTCTCCACCACAGATACCACAGAGTAACCAGTAGAGAAGAGATAGATACTTTAGTAAGAATTTTTGAATTACCTTTGAAGTTCAGGTAATAGGAAAGCCTATGATTGATAGAAATGAACTGGGGCACAGACACAGCAAGTAGATTATGCATCATGTTAAGAACAATAACATTTTGTGAGCATGCATTAAAAAAATGATCAGCAGAATCTCTATGATTACACAGTGGGCATTTAGATGCTAACTTAATCCCAAATTTCATAAGATTATCATCAAATGGAAGTAGATTGTTAAAAATCCTCCAGGCTAGAATTGAGATTTTACCTGGTATATGTTTTGACCATGCCTTTTCCATTGAGAGTTGTGGTGCTTGCCTGTTTCTCAAAGCCTGATAGGTAGATTTAACTGTGAATTGTCCTTTCTCTTCTAGTTCCCACACTAATTTATCCAGATGCAGTGAATTTACCTCCAATTCCTGTAAAAGAGTTAAGACATTGGTAGCCACAAAAGGCTCCATCTGGGGTAAATATGCAAATTTATTTTGTGTGAACTTAGCAATTGTAATATCAGGGAAAGGTAAAAAAGGTTCTTGCCATATGTAACAAAGAGCTCCCTTTCCTAACCAGTTAGAATCCCAAAAGGATGACTGACCAGTGCCCACTATCACCCTAGAATGAGTATTGGCAAACTGAGTGATCAAACATATTCTCTTCCATGTGAGAGAAGTTCTGTGGCTATTGGGAAGATTCCATAAGAATCTTGACCATATATTCTCATTGATCTGCAATTTCCACCACAACTTGCAGGAAAAAGCTTCAATCATAGCTCTGATGACTCTAAAACCAATTCCATTTTCAGTCCTTGGGGTTGCCATCTTTGACCATTTCCTCCAAATTTTCCTCTGGCCATATGAATGCTCACCCCAGAAAAATCTAGAGGATAATCTCTCCATTCTTTTTATCACAGTAAGAGGAGGTCTTAAAACAGCAAAAACATGGATAGGTATTGCAAGAAAAGTATGGTTGATTAGGACCATTCTACCTGCAGCTGTAAGCCACTTTACTTTCCAATTTGATAAAACATGTTCTATTCTTTCAATCACAGGATGATAGTAAATTGAGAGATTCTTACCTGTGAATACTGGAACTCCAAGGTAAGTAAATGGTAAATGGTTGTTGAATAATTTTCAATAATAACCAAGAAATGAATGAAAATTATGGTAATTTAGTAACTGCACTTCGTAAGTTAAATATTCAAATATCTAAAAATAAAATTGATAACATTTTAATTTTATAAAGACTATTTGAAATATATAAATCACCATATGTTGGACTGTGGGAGAGTTCATTGGTACCCTTCTTTTTGTCAAAGAAGATCTGTATTCTAGCATATTGTCACCAGCAAAAGTTATGAAACGCTTAGCAAAAAGATCTGTATTCTAGCATATAATATATTGTCTATATATATTAGGATCTGCAATCTGATGATTTTTATTTTTATTAGGGTTCTGCAACCACGACTATGGTTCACTCAAATTATTATTAATGAATTGAACTAGATATATGTGAATTAGATTAAATTGATCGAGTTGAACTTTACTGAATTGAATGGAATTAATTAAATGAGTGAATTGAATTGGACCCAATTAACTTATTTGAATGGAACTTAATCTATTTGAAATGAAATGAACTTCATGCAGGAAGAACCGAACAAGACCGAATTAAATTTAATGGACCTGAACTGAATTGAACTTTACTAATGAGATAAAGTGATGAACCAAACAAAATTTTAAATAAGTTGAATTGTGCATTAAATTAAAATGAATATTAAATCGAACGGTATATAGCATGCATGTTAGTATATTCAGTTTTAATTTCAAATTAAACCTCCAAACGGCAAAAGAACCAAACACCATTAATTAATGCTCTACATCCAAATGAAAACACGTACAAATATTTTGCTGAATTTACTGTGATTGCTCGGTCATTCAGAGAGCAGTTTGACACGGGACTCTAAATCTTCCAATGGATGTAATTTTGAATACGAAAGGTGTTGATTAATTCCACCATAAAATCCACCACAAACACTGCGAGAAATAATCCACCACGTAAAACTTGACCTCCCTCCATCCCTATATAAGACCCCATACTCACCATAACAAAAACCATCATCATCACTGCAACAAGCAATAACACAAGAATAAGAAGAAAAAAAACAAAAAACAAAAAAACCCATGGCTGCAGCATCGACCAAGTTCCTCTGCCTGTGCCTGGCGTTCTTCGTCGTGTTCATGGCGGTTTCCGACGCCGTGTTGGACCACGACAGCGAACATGAGGAGGAGATCGTGAACGAGGAGGTCGATCATGACGGTAAAGTCATCGGCTATCCCGGAATGGGCAAAGGCAAAGTTCCCTGCAACGCAAAGAACAGGGAGGCTTGCAGGATGGGGCCGCCGTCGAACAAGTACACCCGCGGATGCAAAAACATTTACAGGTGCAAGAGGACTCCGGCGCCCGAGGACCAGGAAGACCAACGCCATGAGGAATGAATGTCGCCGGAAATATTTTCCGGCGTCCTTGATCGTTCAGATCAGCATGCAATTTTGTTAAAATTGTCTTGAGTGTGTCAGTTTATTTGTTATATTACTAATAAATAGTATGTGTTGTGGCTACAATACGTACGTGTAAGGTGTTGTTTGCCCCTGTAAATCAGTGATTTTGTTAATTAATAAATTGTAATTTGCTTCATTTCATATTTTTCTTTATTCTCATTTTGTTTGGATATTTTGTGATGTTGATATTATACTAGCGCTCCACTTCAGTACAAAACTAAACTGAAAGTAACTAATAAATTATTTAGTTAAAATAATTACGCAATATCTAAATCTACAACCCAATATCCTAAGTAAACAACTCATTTAGAGATAAATTTTCTTAATCACCCTTTATTAAATTTACCGTTCAATTAACACTTATTATTTCATTTAAATCCCTTAAGCTTTGAATAATAAATTTTGGATTCAAGTTTTTGTTAAATTTAATTGTAGGCCCAAGAAATCCTCAAAACCTTCAACATTCATATATATAATCAACACCTTCAAACTTAGGCCCTGTTTGCTAGAACTTATTTCTTGGTGTACTGAATTGAACTGAACTGAAGTGAAAATTAATGTATTGAAAAATGGAATCAGCATGACTGAATTAATATGAATTTTATCAAATTACACTTTCACTGAACTAAACTAAACTAAACTGAACTGAACCGAGCTGATCTACAGATATGCTCTGGCAAACAGGATGTGAATTTACTTTTTAATCTGAATAGCTACATGAAATTTGTAGAGAAAGTTGATAAGAATATTTTATATTATATATGAAGAGTGAGGTACATTTCATGAATTAGAGTTTGATTAGGACTAAGTTTCATAATAATAGCTAATTAAAATTAAAATTTTATGGGAGATATTTTAGTAAAATTTACCCTAAATGAGATGTGGATTTAGTATATTGGGTTGTGGAAATAACATCCCCAGTAATTAATAGCTTTATATTAATTATACAAAAACGCACGTGCTCCATTCTGTAAAACATAAGAATTGTCATCTTCGCAAGTTGACTTTAGTTACAGTGACGGCCATATGTATATTTCAAGAAGTTTTCTTTCGACTTTAGAAGATTATGGCTCCAACCAAAATAGCAAATAGGGATTCAGAATCTGTAGGAATGGAAAGAAGTTGTACGAATTATTGTTTAATTTTTCTGGGGAATAATCATTGGACAGTTTTACGAGACATTAAATTAGGTTAGCGTCTCAATTTTCAGAATTCTATCATGTACAACCCAAATATGGGTGAAGATTTTAAATTTTGGATGGATTCGACTCTGATCATAGACAAGACTTTCCTTTCTTTCCTTATAATTACTTAGGAATTAGGGCCACTTAGTTAAATTTTCTCAATCTTCATTTAAGGGAAAGCTGTTGACTTAGTCCCTCTTTGACAGAGTTTATCTGTAGATCAGTTCAGTTCAGTTCAATTCAGTTCAGTTCCGTTCAGTTCAATTCAATTTAGTTCAGTGAAGTGAAAATGTAATTGATGAAATTTAGGTTAATTCAGTTATGCTGATTCCATTTTTCAATACATCATTCTTACTTCAGTTCAATTTAGTTCAGTTCAGTTCAGTTCAGTTCAGTTCAGTACATGGTGGAAATAAGCTCTAGAAAACAGGGCCTTAAAATAAGATCTAGAAAACAGGGCCTTAAGCTCAGTTTGCTAGAGCTTATTTTTTCATGCAAACTGAATTGAATTAAATTGAATTGTACTGAACTGAAGTGAAAATTAATGTATTGTAAACTGAACTGAATTAACCTGAATTTCATAAAATTACTTTTTTATTGATTTGAATTGAATTGAACTGATCTACGGAAAATCTCTGGCAAATAGGGTCTTACTATTAAAACTCAATTTTAAGAGTCATATACTTATTTTCATTTTCATTTTCACATAACAAGATCACACATGATAATTTACAAATTTTGTATATATGTGAACATGTTTGATCTTGTATATAGTTCGTCATAATATGAAATTTAAAAATATATATTTCATATAATTTTTCTTATATGCAATTCAAATAATTCAAATTTGAAATATGTGTTTGAATAGTAAAATAAAAAAGTGTGGGAAATGGTCATAATTAATGTTGTAGCTAGCATTAAATTTTTACTTCCCCAAATTTATTCTCTCTATTGATTTGAGGAAGCAACTCACTTCCCTCTTTAAAATTTCCAAGATAGAGTATGAGATATAGACAAGGAAGTCACGGCGCACTTTTACGGCGCGGCGCTCACCGAGTGCCATGACGACTAGTCGTTACGGTGTTTACGTTGCGGCGTTCAAGGCGTTTTGTGTATATATTAAGTATATATTAAAATATAGCCATATTTAGGATGTATTTTTAAAAGTTATATTGAAATATTCATCCTAATATTATAATTTAGAAAAAAAAAGGTTTAATTTTAACTCTGAATGAGAGTAAACTCGTTCTTAACATTGAGATATAAGATATTAGATAATAATTAATTGGTCTTTCTATTTTATAAGATTTAAATATGTTTTTAATTAATTCTATCAAATTTTACCCTTTTAGTTCAAATATTTTAATTTACTTTGCACAGTTCACCAAAACACGTCGACGTTTGGATGTTTTTGTTTAAAGGCATCAAAAGTACGGCGAGCAATTGCGGCGATGGAAAATTTCCGCCATGACGACTAGTCGTCCATTAGGCGGGACTCGGCGGACGCCATGACTTCCATGGATATAGACGCTAGAGCAGAAAAAGAACCCAAATTTCTTAAATTGGGCAATCTATTGGACTTGCTCTAGGTAGATCGTAACAACCACTAGCTACCACCATATCTTTATAGACAAATTCTCAATTACTTTCATTGAATGATCACGTTTAATATGTAAAAATTAGTTGCGTA
The DNA here is from genome assembly GCA_963678965.1 of Cruciata laevipes. Classification (NCBI taxonomy): domain Eukaryota; kingdom Viridiplantae; phylum Streptophyta; class Magnoliopsida; order Gentianales; family Rubiaceae; genus Cruciata; species Cruciata laevipes. The sequence continues at coordinate 20,367,285 of OY787638.1, forward strand.
AGAGAAAAAATCAAACATGAAAGTAAGAAGATCCACAATAATACACTAAATAATCATACTAAACAGGTAAAATTTTAATTTTATAAAGTAAAAAATCAACATTTATCCATGGTCCAATCTTTTTATATAAGTACCCGTATTAGGCCCTGTTTACTAGAGCTTATTTCTTGATGTACTGAACTGAATTGAACTGAACTGAATTGAACTGAACTGAACTGAAGTGAAAATTGATGTATTGAAAAATGGAATCAACATGACTGAATTAACCTGAATTTCATCAAATTGCATTTTCACTGAACTGAACTGAACTGAATTGAACTGAACTGAACTGAACTGATATACAGATAAGCTCTGGTAAACAGGGCCTTATTGTATCATGTTTATTATTTGGCATAGAAGGGGTAGAACCATATAGAACGGTAGTGGTTGTTCTATTAAATTAATTATGTTTATTATTTCGCATAATAATAAGAGGTGATATCTCGGAGGTATCAGGGACTGATTTGTAAATATAGTAACATATAAAAAATGTGGAGGGATCAATTTACAATTTTTGAAAAGTTAAAAAATTACGCGCTATAGTAATTTCGCGCGTGTACATTGTTTGCTACAGTACCGCTACAGTACATGAGGGATTTAACCCAAAACCTGAAATTTGCTACAGTACCGCTACAGTACATGAGTGATTTAACCCAAAACTGAAGTTTGCTACAGTGTTTGCTACAATATATGATGGATTTAACCCAAAACCTGAACTTGTAACTTAGAATATGACCATTATAACATAAAATATGGGGAATTTAAACCAAAATGTGTACTACCTCCGTCGCCATTTAAATGTCTCTCTGGAATAGTCAATTTTTTTCACACCATGTTTGACCATTAATAACTTTAATTATACTTAATATTAAATTAAATAATTTTAATATTTAAAAAGTACATCATACGATAATTCTAACGATATCTTATATGAAAATATATTATTTATATATTATAAGTCATTAATGGTCAAATATGGTGTGAAAAAATTTGACTATTCTAGTGAGACATTTAAATGGGGACGGAGGGAGTAACTTAAAACTTGGAGTTTTTATTTGAAATAAACTTAAAATATGGAACTTATAACTTAAAACATGAGGAGTTTAAAGCAAAACCTGAAAGATAAATATATAATCATATAAAAATTGGTAGAGTATCAATCATCTAAAATCTAAAGATATAACTTAAAAATTAAAACATGAGCATTTTAAAATAAATTCTGAATTACATAAAAAATTTTGGAATTAATACATTAACATCACTGTAGCAGTGTTGTTCATGTGTTACTGTTCACGTGCGGAAAAATTGTTGCACGCAAATTTCCTAAATTTTTAAAAATTGCATATTGGTCCCTTCTTGTTTTTGACATATAAGATTATTTAAAATTTAATCTGGTCTACATATATAGACGGTCGCTTCCAAGACTTTACCTAATAATACTATAAAATGAGAAAACCACGAGTTAAACACATCAACACTCGACTTAGCAAAATGAGCTAGTAAATGAGCCGAGGAATTCTCCGAACGCGGCACCCAATAAGGCAAATCAAGGCCATGAGCTCGAATAAGGCCTCTGATTTCCTCAATCACTTCAGCAACTTCCAATGTGCAAGAGATGTCACCCCGAATCACCTGAGTGAGCGGCAGACAGTCACCAACGATAATGGGTCGAACAGTCACCACCATTTCACAGGCTTCCCTGGCTGCATAAGCTTCAGCCAACAAAGGTTCCCCGACCAGAGGTAGCCGCCTAGCCGTGGCTTTGATGAACTGGTCGTGCGAATCCAAAACTAATGCTCCCAAACCCGCGAAACCAGGTTCAAGCCCCGCGTCAAAAAAAGACTCGTGGCAAATCCGGCGGGGCCGAAGAAGAGCGATCTCCTCCAAAGTCGAAGAAAGACGCTCTGGCCAGTGGTTAGCTAGATAGATTACCAGCAACTATGGGTGGCACAAATTATCCAATTTTCTCCTTTATTTTTAAACTAAATTACCTCTTAATAATAACTCAAACAAAAATACACCACATAAATAAATAAATATATAAGTATACATTTCAAAACAAATAATTAAACACTATAAAAGAAATCAATAGTAGATAAATAATAAATTGTACTAATGATATTCTTTTAATTATTTAACGTTACGAAACCGCTACCGATATTTTTTATTTGCCAAACACTCAAATACAAATAATTGGTCAAGACGTTAGTCAAAACATCTAATAAAATTCGCTAATAGTTAACTCCTATAGAAAATCAGACAAAGGTTGATGTCCAAACAAGACCAACATAAATAATTGGTCAAGACGATAGTCAAAACATCTAATAAAATTCGTTAATAGTTAACTCCTGATAGAAAATCAGACAAAGGTTGATGTCCAAACAAGACCAACATTGACCTATATATAAATTAACTCTTGGTTGGAGAATTTTTTTATAATTTAAAACCATCAACAAGACCAACAATTGTATTTTTGATATTGAGGCTTGCATATTGGAGATGCTCCTATCTAATTTGACACGGGGTTTTGCAATCGATGGTGCTCAAATACGTTCATTAAGTCACTTTTAAAACCAAAGGTGTCCAATAATCCCTCCAAAAAGCCACCACAAACACTGCGGAAAACAATCCATAACGTAAAAATGATCTCTTGTAAATCTCTATATAAACCCCTTCACACATATTATACGATAATCAAAAAACAAATATATATATCCAAAGAAAGGTAGCAAAAAAACATGGGTGCATCAAAAAAGCTGATGATAATCATGGCGCTGGTACTCATGTGCATGGCGGTTGCCGACGGCGTTGGAATGGAGGGATCCGAGATCAGTTACGGCTCGATGCAGAAAGGCAACAACATTTTCTGCAGCCCGCAACACCCAGAGAACTGCAAACCCCACCAGGCTAACCCCTACAACCGTGGATGTGAACCGGGGACCAGGTGCAGAAACGGCGGGAATTAGATATCTCGTCTTTTCCGGGCGATTGATCGTCGTGCAATTTTGTAAAAATTGTTTTGTTGTCGTCACTGGTTTAAATTTCCTGCTTTTGGCTTCTTTTAAGAGATGTAATAATTGCTAGCTCGTACATATGAATTCTCTATCAGACTTGCTATATGCAGTCGCTATTAGATCATATACGCATACATATATTTGGTATTTCTTTTATATTGATACATATGCTACAATGGCCCTGTTTGCCAGACTTATCTGCAGATCAGTTCACTTCAATTCAGTTTAGTACATCAAGAAATATACTCTAGAAAATGTCTGCTTTTGAATCTAAGAACTAACAAACGATAAATATCCAAGTATATATTTGAGCTCGCAATTGCAAAATTCAAAGGATAAATTGAGGCATTTACCATAGAGCTTTAAAAAATATCCACATATAATTCGTTTTTGCATAACAAAGGATAAAATGATTAATTTTATTCTTCAATTCACAACACCAATTCTAATATAATTCACTATAATAATAATTTTGGGATTTGAGTAATTTATTTTATATAATGTTTTCTGAGTTTACTGTACTAAAACAAAATTGACTTTTTAGGTCACTCTGTTAAGTCTAGCTTGTCAATTGATGGTCAAGCATTTTGACCAATTTGGATAAGGTACTTTTATCTTTTATCATTATAAAGGCCTAATATCTAAAAAAAAAAAAAGTTACTGAAATTGATCAAGAACCCTCAGATCAGATATCTTCAAGAAAGTTTTTTGAAAATTGAAATTGTAAATATATAGTTTACACGAAAAACAAGGCCAAAGAAATCCAAAAATATTCAATTAATCTCTTGGATAATCTATCAAATTACATTAGAACATATTCAAACTTACTAGACCATAAATTTAAATACATTTATCTTAATTAAAATAAATTTAATTATACTGAACTGATCTATAGAAAAGCTCTACCAAACAAAGCCTGAAAATTAAATTGTTTTTAAATGATTTTGTGTAAGAGCATCTCCAATGGTTGTGTTTTGGAGTTGCTTGCAAATATTCCAAATGTTAAGCAGTACTGCTACACCGTTGTTTCTTGCCATGTCAGTAGTACTGCTCTACCAAGCAGCACTGCTGCATTTAATATTTTTATTTTATCGATACGGCATATATTTGTGACTTATTTTTATTTACGAGATTTGTTTACCAAACAATTCATATTTTACGAAACTTTACATTTGCGTACGATGATCATGATATTTTATGCAGAGGTAAAATAACACGTCTTTGGTTGCATGCATCAATCCATTTTATGGCTGCTGTAAAAAAAGTATATATTTGCATTGCATCGATCCATCCATGATTTGATGCATATAAAATCATATTTTTAATTGTTATATAATATTTATTCGTGAAATAATATTATAATAAAAAATTAAATATATTTATATAAATTAAATAAAAAACATATTTTGAAAATTATAATTCCTAAACTGAAATTAATTTTGATATTTCCTTTGATAAATATTACTTATTATTTTATTTTTACTTTAATTTTTAAAATATTCGTAAGTATAATATATAAAATAATTTAAAAATAAAGAAACATGTGGGACCTATGAATTTATTATGAACGTAGCTTACCATTGTTAAACTGTGTAGCTTGCCATGTCATTAGCTTGAAAATTGACATGGCAAGACAAGCTACAGAATCATGTAGCTTGCCATTGGAGATGCTCTAATGATGCCCACTTTCTAAATTCTGTATTTTGTGCTACCAGCCCCTAGCCCACCCAACACAAGCCGCAGCACCACCGCTTCTCCTTTCAAATTCGGCGATCAATTTTGCTCTGCTGCAGGACTTTTTTTTTAAAAAAAAAATCTATGGTAAGTGTTCTTTATGCTGATCTCCTTTGTGTTCCGAGTCTTCTGATGATGATAGTAATCGATTGAAGAATGCTCATGATTTTGCTATTTGCTATTTGCTAATTGTAATTTTCTTTGATTGGCTCACGTTATACCTATAAAAAAGAGAATTTGGTATGATGTTATGCCCTCTAATTTGGTGGGATGTTCTTATTTTGTATGAGCTTACCACAATTTGTGATTTTGCAGGTTGTTTGTTTACTGTGTTAGTGAGTTATGCCGCATCGTACTCGGCCGATGACAGGATTGTTGCTGTTTACTGGACTTAACGCTGTTTTAGTGTCGACAATAGGCCCGGTTTACGATTTTGTGTGCTTCCTCCCCTTCTGGGAACGAAGGGTAATGTCTCATTCTTCTCTTTTTTTGCGGTTTGTATGTTGTAAAAGAAATTAAATGTGGTTACTTTAACCATACTGATTAACAATTTTACCTCATTTGAGTGTTTCGAGCAATCTATTTGAACCCCTGGCCTCTATGCTGGAGTAAATTTAAATTTCTAGTGACCAACTAGGTTAGACTAGTAGGTTGTAGACTTGTAGTTTGTTGCTGTATAACAGTAACAAGTTAAACCTTGATTGACTGGGTAAAATTGTTTAGGAGCTAGGAAGGATAAAGGAAGAATCGGAATAGTTTATTAGATCTGCAAAGCATCTTGTTTATAGTAAGCTACATCTTCATAGGGTGAATCTGATGGCTTGTTGAGGTCTCTAAATTTTTTCTCTCACCAATCAGTTGTCGTTTTTGAAAATTTTCTTGTTAAAGCATCTACCTTTTTAGGTTGAACTGTTATCTTGAGGTTTTAGAATGCTTTAACTATGATCTAGAAGAGTTTCTGTTGTAAAGGCATGATTAAGATTGTTAAGTTCAGCTTAGCTGTTTTTCTCCTTTCAGTATCGAGTTTGATATCCACGTTTGGAATTGTTTTCTGGCTAGATATCACTCTATTTTTGCGTGTTCATAACTGGTTGTTGAATGGGAAAAAAAGAGTGATTTATGGCATTTGAAGAGACTTGAAGTGCAGTAATACTCTTTATGTTCCAATGCAAGAGCCTCTTTCGGAACTGTTTTTTGTTCCTGTAGAAGAGCCTCTTTAACATCCATTTAATTTATACTTCACTTTTCTTGAATTTACAGTGTGAGTGATATAATGTGTAGTTAGTTAGCTCTATGGAGGTCATATTTGAGAGTAACTGGTTAGAATACGATTGTAGCTTAGCGCACCTTTTGACCTGAAATAAGTTGTTGGTTTTATATCCAATAGGACTTGTATTTGAACGGATGGAAGTACTAAACTAAATTAACTCCTAGACGGCCAAATAGGACATTATATCTGTAAGGATTGATAACTTCTGAGGGGTCATTGTTTGATGTTAATTAGTATCCTTTTGTTGTTTATACCAACTAGTTAATTGGCCTCTTTGTGATGCAATGTTTTGATATTATTTTGCTCAAAACTTCTTGATTCAGAGAGAACGGCGAATCATGGAACGTGAAGCAGGTTTAACAAATGTTGCAGGCTTTAATCAGAACTGAGGTACTTTTGGTGCTCGTCAAAGAATGTTTTCTCTTCCTTAAAGTTCTTTCCTTGAAAATTCATCAGACTTCTAGAAGCTACATAGCGTTCAATGAAAACCCTTGGCTCGAGAGCTCAAGGGTGGAGTTTTCTCATGTTTGGATTAGTATCCATTGTGCTATTCACCTATACGGCTATTGTGTTAAAGCTTCTTCCGGTAACTGAAAATGCTGTCATGGCAGCTATTCAACGGGACAGATACTATTGCTTTCTGGTTCCTTTTCTACCTCTTATCCTTTTTGTGGCCGTGTATTTCTACTGGTTCGCACTGAAACTTTTCAAGCATGCCTAAGTTTTTGAATATGCAAAGTATAACTCTATAATATGTATAAGTTTTGATGAATCTATGATAAGGCTCATTCAGTTAGATTGAACATGCTTTATTCACTAAGAAGGCAGCATTCTCGTTTTTTCCTGTACTAGGGTTGTCGACTTGTCGTGTGCTTGAATGCGAGGATTATGGTTCATGGAAGCCAATTTGTTAGCCGTAGAATTGCAACTTAAAAGAAAAACATACTAGCAAATCAAATACTATGATCAAAAAGAAACCATGGTAAAAAAATTCTCTCTAGATTATTTTTGAAGTAGGTAAAAAATGTCCACTGTGAAGAGACACCAAACTCGGTCTAAAAGTCACTGAATAATATGAATCGTGGTCTACTTTAAACACTCTGCTACTGGCACTGTCCTCTTCTCCTTCTTCCTCCTCTATAGCTAAAGTGCTCACTTTCCCGCTTAATTCTATTTCAAAAAGGCCGGTATCGGTATGAACCCAACTAACACCAGAATCTATTGCTTTGTTAACCGAGAATTTCTTATAGGCTATCACCAGAATCCATCGCCATCTCTTCAGTCGACATACACGAATACACAATCCATACCTTTACGGTCATGTCTCAAGGTTCACATGATCCAGTTTCCTCCAAGAATTCCTTCTAAGGCTGTAAATCTCGACTTGGTAAGATTTTGTATTGACGTAAATAACCTTGTAATCGTTGCTGCTGCTGTCGAAACCAAAACCGTGAACGCAGAAACCACTCTGGCTGTGCCTAGGAGGGGAGGGGACTTTCCGATGCTCGCGAGTGATAGGATTGTACAGGTCAACATGGTAAGTCTCTGCACTCTTCAGCTGGAAACATAGGATTCCATCGCATGAGTTGATTCCTAGGATATGTGAGTAATCGCCGGGAAAATCTACTACTTGACCGGAAATCGAAGAATTTAGGGTTCGTATTTGGTAACCACCACCAGGTGTCCGTTGCTGGAAGACCAGGAACGGATCTTTGTTTTTAAAGTGGTTGGAAAGCTTATTGCCAAAATCAGGATTTTTGAATATTAAATCATTCCATGATTTACATACGCAGCTCAATCTCGCTAGTAACTTTAAAGAAGGTAGCTTCAATAGAATCTCAATCAATAAATCCTCTGAGAAAAACATGGTTTCGCGGATAAAAAGCTGCTTTCTGGGTAGCAAATCAATACGGGCATCATGGCCTTTATATTTACCGATTTAGCATGAATTATAGGGGAGCCAAATAGGATTTGGAAATTAGCTAGGGTGATTTGGAAAAGATCAGACATGAGAGCAGTAATACACTGAATGATCATCATCAATATGTAAAAGATATGATTGAAAGTGAGAAAATTAACATTTGTAGACCTTATTAACAAGAGTTTATTGCCTAAATAACCTTCTTCCTGAAACTAATTCCCAGAATAACCTTCTCTCAATTTTAATTCCCAAAATGATGCTTTTATTGACATGGAGGCACCACGTAAGATTCCACCTGTACAATTTTGAAACGTAAGCTTTTTTAATCGCGGAGCCGATCGATCAGGCGCCCCTTATCCCAAAACCCTACGTAGCAGACGACACGCCATCGACGACTTCTAATGCGCTACTCCATCGCCATGACAACTTTCTTTCTTTCCGTTTGATTCAGATATTAATCAAGCTTCGTCGACTGAATCCACAAGGTTCAAGGTCGTTCTCCGTTGCTGTACCTTTGACTCAAGCATACGTAAGTGGGTGTGTGCACAGTGGTGAAAGTAGAGAGAAGGAGGAGCGATTGCCTACTTTCCTACTTTTCCACACAGTAATTCATAACGGTTATTTTGAGCCTGAAACGTCTCTCTAACGGACAATTTCATGGCGGAGCCACCGGCTCAGACCGGTGGCGCAGCCTCTGAACAAACTTTCATGGATGCTCTCATCAATAAACCTACCCCACTATATTTATCCCTCCCTTCTAACCCAGAAATCAAACCGATTACCTCACTGAATGGCCGGCCAGCCTGCCTTTATGACGCAGAATCAGTCAAGATCCTTGCTTCCCATTACCAGAATGCTCTGGTCGGAAAGTTTGAAAGGGGCAAACCTCATATGGAACAGATTCAATCGGCTTTCAAGGATATTGGTTTCAAAGGTAAATTCCAAGTTGGCTTGATCGATTATAGACATATATTGATTAGGTTTCAGGAACAAGAGGATTACCAGAGGTTCTGGATCCGGCCATACTGGACCATTGCCGGAGCTCCGATGAAGGTCATGAAATGGACACCTGAGTTCTCTCCTGCTAAGGAATCTTCGATTGTACCCATATGGGTTACAGTGAGGAATATCCCGCTATGGTACTTCAATCAGAAAATGATCAACGATGTTGCTAGTCAATTGGGTACTTTTATCAAAATGGACACTGCTACGTGTGGAATCACTAGGCCCTCAGTATTGAAGATGTGTATTGAGGTCGATCTGCAAAAGGAGTTGATTAAGACTATCCCTATTGGCAGTGTGGATGATTACACAGATTGTCCAGTGGAATATGAATACCTTCCCAGGTACTGTAAACATTGCCAGAAACTAGGTCATGAAGAAGGTAACTGCAATGTTCTACACCTAGAGCTGCGCAAAGTTTGGAGGAAGAACAAAGAAGAGACTCAGAAGCAAAGCCAAGCTGCAGATGTTTCTGGTTTATCAAAAAATGAAAAGGAGGTGATCTCATCCATGGTCACCTACACTGATTCAGCAAGGAATAATCCCCCTGTTGGCCAGGTTGTGATGCTTAGAAAGGATAAGGCCACACATGATGTCAGGAAAGAGATAGTTTCAAATGTCAACAATGGGATGGTCTCCAATGCCAGAGATGAGATATCCAAGGATGATGGCTCCCCTGTATCCTTTATATCTTTTGATGATTTACATATGGCTAAGATAAAAAAGGATTTGAAACTCCATAAAAAGAATACAAACTTGGCCATTGTCCCCTACCACAACCCCTTACCTCTAGAAAACCACTTCTCTATTTTGCAGGAGGAGGAGGACAGCTCAGAGGCATCATACGATGACGCACCTAGTGACTCAGATCTGTTTTTTGACCGGTCCATGACCGGCCTGGTTCGGCCGGAATGCCGGTTCGACCGGTTCGGCTCACCAGCACTCTCTGGTCTGGACACGCTAGGAGGGAGGTGGTTTTTCATTTTATTTTTAAGTTTTAGGCTTTTTATTTCAACTGGGATAAGTGCTTTATCTTTGGGATTTTGCTAGATAATTAGACGAATGCTATCTGTCAAATTGAGTTTCCGACGGGTCCTTTTTTGTTCGGTAAACTTTATTATGACTTCTAATCTAGCTATTTTACGGGAGGAGAAATCCGAGTCAAAAGTAGTCTTTACTCACTTGTTGGCGACTCCGTTTTCACTAGATTAGTAGACCGTGTGGGCTGACTTGTCTGCTTATTGCGTGTTAGATAGTATTCATGCGTGCTTAATACTGTCATATAGCTTTTCGGAAATTCTCTTTTACCATGAGATGACCGGAGAGTGAGAGTTTTGAGCTGATAGAGTCTAAACTAACCGGGGTTTCTTTTACTGTGAGACTTACCGGAAGGTGACGATAATATCTTTGCGTAGTCTGATTTTCTGAATACTACTTGGGCATCCAACAGGTGAGACCAGCACTTGTCGGATTGTTGGTAGTATTGATTCTTTGTATCCATGTTTCTTAGTTTCTAGTCATAGTCTAGTGTAGTTTTAGATATGTTGTTACAGGCATTAGACACAGAGAAGTATTTGAATTGCTACATTGTTAGAAAACTTCTCTGGAGTCCTACTCATCGCCTCCACACGTGGAGTTACAGCAGCCTCCGGGCTACACCTTGCTTCCGGGCGAAAGCCTAGGAAATATCGCCTTTGGGCATCTTTATTTTATTTCTGTTTTGTTATTTACGGCATGGGGAAACTAATATAATCCCCCACCAACGGTGGTTTCAATTAAAAAAAAAGAAAAAAGAAAAAAAAAAGACCCTTATCAAGGTAACACTTCTTGTACTCCTAGTGATACAATAATTGAAGACATTTCTGATGTATCTGATATATCATCTGTTAGCCAGGAAATTTCTAGTTCTAAATCCCATGATGATATTATTGTTGAGTAATTCTCCTGTGAGACAGCCTCACCCATGAGACAAGGCCAAATAAGAAAAATTTCATTACTACCACCTCATCATAACTCACTACCATCTCATCAAACACCGACACCACCTCATCAAATATCGATGCTAGTTCATCAAACATGCCATCTCATCAAAATTTTTGTACCAGTTCATCAAATCTCACCAAAAAGAGTGTTTATTTGGTCCTGCCTCTTGGGTGAGGCTGCATCACCCAAGAATTTGTCACTATTGTTAGTATCACAGATATACATGCTAGCTCTCAACCTAACCTACTCACAGATCATGATAGTGATAATCATGATAGTAAACATGAATCAGTCTCAATAAAAGGAAAAACAGGTACTAAAAAGAAACCAAGCAAAGAGAGTCTTACTGAAAGTGTCAGTAGAACCCTTAGACCTAAGCAAAACATTAAATATTCTGTTTAATGATTAATCACAAAATCATAGGAAACATGCTTGTTTGGAACATTAGAGGCTATGTCACCTCTATAACCAGATTAAAGAAATTACTTGTTATGCATAAAGTTTCTATCTTATGTATTATTGAGCCTATGCACAATAATTCTGAGATTCAGAAACTTCAATATGAGTTACAATTCCAAAATGCTTATCCAGGTCAGGATGCAAAAATATGGTTGTTCTGGAACAACTCTTTTAAAGTAGATATTCTTACTCAATTTGATCAGTATATTTTGACTGGTATTACTGACCTCACAAACTCACAGTCATGGAACTGTGTTTTTGTATATGCCAAGGTCCTGAGATTACTCAGGAAGACTCTTTGGAGGGACCTCTCACGGATTCCACAGGCTTCAACCTTTTATGTTGGTGACTTTAATACCATAACCTCTGTCTCAGAACATAAAGGCAAGAATAATCCTCCTATGAGAAGTATAGGAGATTTCAATACCTTTCTCAACTCAGCTGGTATCCAAGAGGTTAACACTGTTGGGAATAGGTTTACATGGTCTAACAAAAAAGCCTCTGAAGATCTCTTGCTTTATAGGCTAGACAGAGGTTTATGTAATCTAGAATGGTTTAATTTATTCCCAAATAGCTCAGTACTTGTTCTGAATAGAACAACTTCTGACCATAACCCCCTCCTTATTTCCATTCAAGATGCCACTGAAATATCCCCTAAGCCATTTAGATTCCAAAAAATGTGGTTAAACAGACCTGAATTCACTAGCATTGTTTCTGAAAACTGGGCAATGCCTAGTGATCTCAGAGGAATGTACAACATGGTATTCAAACTAAAGAGACTAAAGCTTGTCTTGAAGTCTTGAAATAAAACCACTTTTGGAAATGTTCACCAGAATATGCTTGATGCAGAAGCTAAGGTGGATGAACTGGAGCAAGCTTTTGAGCTGTCTGGTAGTGAAGCAGACTTGATAGAATTGAACAGATGCCATGCCATTCTGATTAGAGCTCAGAAGGAGGAAAGTTCCTTCTGGAAGCAGAAATCCAATGTCAAATGGCTTCAAGAAGGAGATGCCAATACACATTACTTTCACAACTCAGTGAAAGAAAGACACTGTAGGTCTAGAATCAGCAAAATAAGAATAGAAATGGAACATGGATATCTGACCCAGTAGAGATCAAGGATGAAGGAGTTCATTTCTTTGAGGAACTACTAAATGAGCCATCTCAGGAAAATCCATCTGTAATACCCAATCTAGTCACACCTGAAGATAACATTACTCTCATAAGACTCACAGATTTGAAGGAGCTAAGAGGTGTGGTGTTTGCACTAGGAGGAGACAGTGCTCCTGGCTCAGATGGTTTCTCTGGTGCTTTTTACACACATTGCTGGGACACCATCAAAGAAGACTTGCTTGATTCAGTCAATGAATTTTTACAAGGTAAGAAAGTTCCAAAAGCAATATCCAGCACCTGGCTCACCCTTATACCAAAGAAACCTAACCCTTCCACATTTGCTGATTTTAGACCCATTAGCCTATCAAACTTTCTAAACAAAATCTTCACCAAGCTTTTAGTAGAGAGATTGAATTAATGCCTAAAATAACCTCTGTGGAGCAATCTTCCTTCCTCCAAGGAAGAGATATCACAGATAACACTATCCAGATGGAAGAAATGGCTAGGCTTTTAGGTAAGAACAGCAAGCTTAACAATCTAATTATCAAATTAGATATGCAGAAAGCTTTTGACAGAGTATCTTGGGGTTTCTTGAATACTATTTTGCTAAAATTTGGCTTTCAAGGATCTTTTGTCAAAATAGTAATGCAAAATATAGCCTCTGCTTGTTTCTCAGTCCTCATAAATGGCATTGCATCAGGATTCTTCCCATCCAGTAGAGGTATTAAACAAGGAGACCCCCTCTCTCCTTTCCTCTATAACCTAGTCACTGAATCTTTCTCCAGAGCTCTTAAGCAGAAGGTTCAATCTGGCCACATTGGTAGTTTCATAATGCCAAGGTATGTAGAACCTGTTACACACCTCATGTATGCTGATGACACAGCCTTTTTCACTAACTCCAATAGGAGGAACATGAAAAGAGTTAAGTCATTTTTAAAAGCATATGAGTCATCTTCTGGCCAGAAAGTTAACTATGCAAAATCTGAGTTTTTTGTTCACTTAAAGACTTCTGACTCTAAGAACAGGAAAATAAAGAGAGCCCTAGGGATGAAACTGGGAAGTATGCCTTTCACTTACCTTGGTGTACCTGTCTTTAGTGGTAGGAACAAAGCCATATACTACCAACCAATTTTGGAGAGACTAGCTAAAGCAACTCAGAACTGGAAGAACAAATGGTTAAGCTATGCTGGGATGATGGTTTTAATTAACCATGTGCTGCAAGCTACACCAATTCATATAATCTCAGTGCTTAGTCCACCAAAAAAGGTGATCAAGAAAATGGAGTCTTTGGCTTCAAAATTTCTATAGGGAGAAACTGAATTTGGACAGAGGAAAGTTTGGAGGAAATGGTCTAGGCTAGCTTTCCCAAAAAGTCAAAATGGTCTTGGCTTTAGGGATATCACATCCCTGGTCAATGCTTTCTTTTGTAAGTTGTGGTGGAAACTGCAGAAAAATGAGACAGTTTGGACAAGATTCTTATGGTCTTTACCAGAATCTTACAAAACATCCCACACCTGGAGAAGGATCTGCAAAGTAACGGAACATGCTAACTCTAACTCCAAGGTTATTTTTGGCAAGGGATCATGTCCCTTCTGGTTTGCTAATTGGTCAGGAACAGGTGCACTTTGCTATGTATGACCATCTGATTTGGAAATTCCATTTCCAAACATATAACTGAATGCATTCATACAAGGCAAAGACAATTATCTAACAATCTTGGAGCAACAGATGGCTACCAGTACTTTTAACATTCTGCAGGGGATTCAGATCACAGAGGAGCATGAAGATAGATTGATCTGGAAACCATCAAGAACAGGAGAATTCACCATCAAGTCTGCATATCTCAGCTATAGACCAAGAACTCCTCCAGACCAATGTCTTACTCAGGTATGGAGCTCACCAATCCCATCAAAACTTTCCTTTCTTATTTGGAGAATCTGGAATAGGATATTGCCTTTTGATGATGTCTTGTGTAAATTTGATTTTAATCTTCCATCTAAATGCATTATGTGTCATTCTCAAGACTCTCTTAATCACTATTTTAATGCATGTCCATCCAATGTCTTACTTTCTAGTTATTCATCCTCCCAATTTTGCAAATATCAATCAAAGAATAAAGTTTTATTTGTCACACACTGGTTTTTCCAAAGTGCACACAAAAGTAATAAGAACAGCTATGGCAATAGTGTTCTGGGCTTTGTGGAACAGAAGGAACAAATTTTTGTATGATAATAAAACCTTATCAAAACAAAAAGTTTGCAATGATATAGTGAAACAAGTTTATCTGACATTCTTTGCATTTCCTTTAACTGGATCCAGTGTAAAGAACCTCTTTCTGATTGAATCTGGTCTAGTACCTTTCCTGAAAAGGAGAAGGCCAAGGCCAGTTAAATTAGTCAAGTGGTTTCCACCTGATTCTGGGTACAAGATTAATGTGGATGCATCTTTCCAATCTGATTTTCCCCATAAACTTGGCATTGGTATTGTTGTAAGAAATAGCTTTAGCTATGTTTCCAGACTTACAATGAAAACCTTAACTGCAACTTCTCCACTACATGCTGAATTACAAGCAATCCTTCAAGGATACATTCTAGGACAACAAATGAATCTGAATTCTTTCACTATAGAGTCAGATTGTAGTGTTGCAGTGCATGGGGTCAATAAACCTAGCACAATTGACTGGAACTTCTACTCCTTATGTACAAAACTTCATAGTTTTAGTACTACAAACCCAATTTGTCATGTGCTGCTGATTTTTTAGCAAGACACAGTTACCAGACACAACAAAATGCAGATTTACCTATATCAATGGCCCCAAGGAAATTAAAAGGAATCATTCTAATGGACATTGCTGCAGTACCGCATATCAGAGTTACTGAGTAGCTCTTTAGAACTATTTACTGCTGGTTCTTTTTGAATTTGCAGGATTTGTAGCAACCAGGAGGAATTGGACGGATTCACGAAGACACTGGAATGAGTTTCGAAAAGATCAAACTGAACACAGGGGCACATGCATCTTTGTAGCAGTTCTGGATTTACTGAGCAGCACCCGAATGCAAACACTATGGTGCTAACACAACCCACCCACCTTGTATTCTCTTTTCGGCTGATTTGAGTTTTTACCTGGGGTAGCCTTGGGTCGATTCGCAGACAAGCTTGGGAGAATGAATGCAATTTGAGTAGTGTGTTTTTTTACTATCTTTTGGAGTTTTTTAATCAATCAATCTCTTATATATATTTATTCATTGAGATTAAGGCCTCCTCTTGGAAGTCTTTTTCTCTTATTCTTTTGGAAGCATTCCTTTTGCTTCGGGGGTTTTTGTAATACTCCATAAAATAAGCCACTGTTTGGCTATTAAATTGTAGTCTACTCAAAGCTCAAACTCAGTTTTTGAACTCATATGTAATAATTAATTTTCATAAGGGCTTGGGATCCCTTAAAAGATTCCTACCACATGAGTGGTTTTAACTTTTTAAAAAAAAGCATACGTAAGTGGCTTTGATAGTTTGGTTGCATTCATAAATCATTTACTTAATTATTCATTCAACTGATTCTAGATAGGCTTTGATATTTTGGCTTTGATATTATTTTTCTTAATTGAGTTTCATGCTTGAACCGTCTTACATATACAAGATCATGAATAATTATTTCTTCCTAAATAATGTTGCAGCTCTTTTCATGGCAGATTTGGTTGAGCTTAAAACCATGAAACCAGGTTTAACGAGGTTTCTCTTAAAACATCTTGGAAGAAAAAACAAGATTTCGGAAGAGGTGTCTGAATAAGAGCTCGGAGAAAGGAAAATCATGGTCGAGATGCTAAAACGAGAAGGTAACGAGAAGTTCTGGTCGGGAGACGCAGGTGAGGCGGTGGAATGTTACAGCACTTGAAGAGCTTGTGGCGGCGATCGCAGGTGAGGCGGCGAAATGTTACAGGTGGTCGAGAAGCTGATCAGCTGGCAGTTTCCGACACTACTCGGGCTTTGTGCTTGTCGGGGGATCACTTGAAGAGCCTGTGGCGGCGATCGTAGGCTTATGACATGTTAGGGATGGCCAGACACAGTTTGACGGATTGTTTGATGTTCATCAATCTGCGGACCAAATCTAGTACGAGGCTTGGCAGTCAGTTCGAAGACAATAATGTGCCTACCTATGCTGCAGGTTTCATGCAGCATAGGTAGGCACATTATTGTCTTCAGCAGAGACGGCGGTGGCTTATGATGCACTGCTCCAACAAGAAATTTAGTCGTATGTATGTGTCAAGTATGTTGCGTTGTAGGTTCAGAGACGAACACCATCGATATATATGGTGGTTTTCAGTTTAAAAAACAACCTTTGCATAGCCTTGATAATAGAGTGTGCTCATTGACGCATTGAGTGCCAAGGTCAGATTACAGACAGGTTGAGGGTTTTTGTAATTTTCTGCATCAAAATGATTCGCAAATTTTAGCTTCACATGGATACAATAATTGCATTTACATTACTAATATACTATCTGAGCTCAAGATTAATGTTATGGAGTATATCATACACAAGGGTGGATATATATGATGCATTGCTCACATTCTTTTTTATCAAACCAGTAAAATCTCACATATAATCTGATCCAACTAGTAAAATATCACAAACTATGAAACAGGCTCTGTCAATACAAACACCTGTGTGTAAATAAATCTCAATCAATCGTATCAATAGAAAGATAAAAAATAGAAACACACCAACATAAAAAAAAATAGAAAGATAAAACAACCATCTACTTCGAAAGATAAAACACCAAGATACTTTCTGCCACTGATGACACCGTAAACCAACTTCGAAACAGGTTATAGTAATACAACCATCTATGCTTGAATAACTTCATGATCATCAATACTCAGTTTACCGTATCATGGCAGTATAGGTAATCAACTAGGCACCTGACAAGCGAGAAAACACATAATTAGCTAAATATGTAAAACACCCAACAACAACTGAAGCGAAACAAAATACAAAAATAACTACAAAATTCACCTTTTTTTTTGTTCAGGTACGTTGATTGTGTCTTTTTTTGTTGCATATGCCACATGTTACGGTGCCTTTTCCTTCTTTCTCATCCATCTCATTGTGAAATCGGGATGACTTACGACGTCCCTTTTCAGATCTTTTCATCGAATCACTAGGGACGAGTGTCAGTTCTCTTTCAAGTTCCGGAGGCCAATACGCTTTGTCAGGAATTGGATGAAAAAGAGGAGCCCATGTCTTTTCATACGTAGAAATAGAGTACCAATTCTGCACCAAAGGTTTATAATCTAAACTACAGTGTTGACAAGCGGCTAATACATGAGAGCAAGGGAATCCATAAATTTGCCACTTCTAACAAGAGCAGCTATTTCCATTCAAGTCCAATATCTGAACATGCCCTCATTTTCTAATATTTGACGATGAACAACCAGTTTGTACGCTAAATGTTCCAGCAGCTCGATTAAACAACGTCACTTCATGTCTCCCAGCCTTAATTCCATTTGATATCATCTTTACATCAACATATGGAGTGAAATTTTGACCATCCAAGATTCTTTGTACAGCTAATTGTCTCCGAATAGCAAAATACCTATTGACACGATAGAAAGTAAGCTGAACCAACGCTGTTACCGGTAATGATCTTGCCCCTTTTAACACACTATTAAAAATCTCTGATAAATTTGTTGTCATCATCCCATATCTCTTTCCTCCATCATGAGATAACGTCCACTTCTCAACCGGCAATTCATCTAACCATCTTCGAGCGTCTGCATTTATCCTTCCAATAGTGTCCATTCTTTTTATAAACTTCCGAGGCTGATTTTCTCTTGCAGCAATACTTACTAGATCCTTCAATGTTTTGTCATGAAACTTGTCATTGAAATTGCTAGCCAAGTGACGAAGACAGAAGCAATGATAAACAAGAGGCTCGGTCCAACTAGACCCTATTTGATTCATGCACTAGTGGGAGAGCATAGGATTAACGGCTGTTATTTGAGCGATAGAAGGCATTTTGGAGGAGCCGTAGGTGGCTGAGCCGTCCATTGTATTTCTTTAGACAGTGTTTAATTAGGAGACGTCCAATGAGATAATCAAAGGCTTTTTCAAACGTTATCCATTGTTTATTTTCCAACCGCTTTCCATTTATTTCCGGTGGCGGAACTTAATATTCTGGGAATTACTCTACATTAGTTCCGTGTTCGGAAGTTAGTATTTTCCGTTGATTTGTCGCCGGAATAAAATTATCCGGCCATTAGGTTTATGAATACGAGTCCATATTCGATTTTGCATAGTTTACGTATTCTAGGTTCCATTCTGGTTAATGAGTATAATTCCGAATTAGGAAATCCAATTCTACTTGTTGGTTGTTTTTCACCGTTTTCCAGATTCTATAAGCGTTTCGATTTATTATACGTTACGGTATCTAGTATGAATTCTAGTTAGTTTTAAAGTTTCCGACACCGCAAATTCAATTCTATTTCACACTAATATTGACCGCAATCGACCGGATTCTATGACTATTTCGATATATTTAATGTTACAATGTCGAGTATGAATTCTATTTGTTATTAATGTTTAGAAGCCCAATTCAAGCCAAAACATTTAAATATGGCTTTGCACATGGAAATCCACCAAAGCAAGTTGGACTAAGAATGGTTAGGAAATGAGATCAATTTATAACTTAGAGAAGATTTCTCCCTTTCTCTTGCCACCGATGTGGGATTCAAACTTTCATCCCTTCCCTTTTTCTCTTTCTTTTTCTCTCAAGATTTACTTTATTTCTTTTTTCAATCTTCATAACGTCATATCTTATCCATTTCTTATTCAAAATGTATTCTCTTAGTTTTTTTTATATAAAAAAGACTAAAATAAATAAATGAAAAGAACCAAAATTAATAAACACATAATTACTTTCTTTAAGACATGTAAATTATTTTTATAAATTCTAAATATAGTACCTATAAATTATTCTCGAGCTGTTCAACGAGGCTATCGAGTTATGATCTCGAGTTCGAACTCATTTATTAACTAACGAGCTCGAGTTCGATTTTGAACTGGTCAAATCGAGTTCGAACACGAACTTTGACCGAGTTGTTCACGCCAGATACACATCATTCCCCTTATAATCAAATGTGAGCGTAATCCTCGCTCCCCAAGATACACATCATTCCTACAATCCTTACATAGACATCGCATCATCGACATATTCTTCATTCTCGCATGATTAGAAGCAACTTCAATGAAATATTTGATAAACTCCCTATATTCAGTAGATGTTCGAATGTTCGATCCAACAATACGAACACGATCCAAGTTCATACTCCTACAATGTAAATCACAATATATTTAAGCAATTTCTCCATGCAGGTCCATTTTTCTCTTGCAGGTCCGTATTTTTACCATAATGCCCCCTGATGGAACCCTATGATTTCAAGCCCATTTTTTGTCTTAACAATATTAGGGGTATTATAGTAAAAATATGGACCTGCAAGAGAAAAATGGACCTGCATGGAGCAACCCCCTATATTTAAATCATATCAATTAAATTACTCAATCAATGAATTCACATAAAAAGCCCCAATTAATCTTGTAAAATATGATAGTTCATGTATTCAATATCTCGTAAGCAAGTAAGAGCATCCAAAATAGTTTGAAGATAAAGAGCGCTTCTTAAGTGCCACATAATCAATTTTGAGCAAAACTAAAGAAAAATCCAACACTAACAATAGAACAACACTAACAATCCAAGCACTTCTTTTCTTTATTTTTTATTTTTAAACTTATAATTAAAAAAATACTCAATGGCAAGAGTAATGTTTTTATTGGCTAGTCAATCACAATAAAAGAGGTAATCACTCCCTAAATAAGGAGTTGTTCTTAAAACTCCACAATGGACCTTCTTAATTAAGGAGTGTTCCTTATTAAGAAAAGTGCACTTAAGGAGCACCATTGTGGATGCTCTAATAACCTTGTATCGTTCGTTGCCTTGTTCTGTTCGTTGTAGACGGATCACGAGTCTTCGACCACACCAATTATTTCTTCACAAATACAAAAGATTTATGGCATTCACAAGTGATTACCTGTTCCTGAATATATAGGTATTGCCCCTTTATTTACATAGTCTTCCGACTCAGCCCTTTAAAATTGAGTATCTCTTTCCTGCTAGGTTTTCGAAAAAATATAGTCATGTATTTTAGGTTAACGTATTTTCAATTTTTTAAAAAAATTTATTTCCGAATCCGGAACTAATAGGGATTGGGAAATTATATTCACTTCCGATCCCGGAACCTAAAAATGTACTAGAATAAGGTTCCGATCTCGGAACTATGATGAGATTCTACGTAAAATATGTCGAAACAGTAAAATATTTACGCCGGTCAAACTTTAAAAAAGTCAAAATTTAGCTCCGATTACTACATTAACAGGTATCGGGAACTTATTAGTACTTCCGAATTCGGAACCTAAAAATATATATTAGAATTGGTCCTAGATATCGGAAATATGCTTGTTTTTCTGGTTAATCGCTAACTTCTTTACTTCCAACTTCGCAACCCAAAAATTATTTACTAGAATATTGCTTCCCATCTCGGAACTGGGCTTCCGTTATCGGAAAGTACTTTGTTTCGACAGAGTTTCTAAAAAAACGCCGTCTTTTATTACATTGGACAGCTGGTATTATAAAACGCCGTTTATGAAAAAATTTAGACAGCGGTTCAGATTTGACCGCTTTCTAATTTTTTTCAAAAGTTGCCTAATGATAGAACTCCTAGAATTACATGCTTCCGATATCGGAAATATTGTTGCGCAACATTTTTTTGAATTTTTCAACGAACAACCTTCCATTGAAAGCCTTTAATCTAGCTTTCTGCACTAGTGATGGTAGCAAGTATACCAGGATGTCGATCAGATATCACACAAATACCCCTTCTTTGAGTTACAAATTTCCTTACGCATGCCATAAACCAACTCTAGCTTTGTTTGTTTTCACTTTCCACTATAGCAAAGGCAAGTGGAAACAATTGATTATTTGCATTTGCTGAAATTGCAATAAGCATCGTTCCCTTATACTTCCCACATAGAAATGTACCATCTATACTTATCACAAGACGTCAATATTTGAAACCTTCAATTGAAGCACCGAAAGCCCAAAATACACAATTGAAGATTTCTTCAGATGTGTTTCCTCCTCTTGCCTCTTTATCCCAATGCACTATGGTACCTGTATTTTTCTATTTCAACACTTCCATGTATTTAGGAAACAACTTATATGACTCAAGCCAACCACCAAAAATCTCCACGATAGCCTTTTGCTTTGCCAACCAAGCTTTCTTCTTAGAGATAGTATAACTGAACTTGTCACATATTTCAGCTTGAATGGCTGTCAATGAAATTGACATTTGAGCCTTTACAAGTGCTTTGATTTGGTTGGCAACGAATCCAGAATCCAGCTGAACGTGATCTTGGTTTATGATCGGATTGATGCAAGTATGAGGGCCTTCATATTTTTTAATTTCAAAAAATGAATTCCCTTTAGGAACAGAAGCTCGTAATCTCCATGGACATTGTGGTGCTTGTTTACATTTAAGAACCCATAAAGAAGTTGTAGAATAAGAAACTTCGTACTTTTGATGCACCTTGATGGAAAATGTTTTCACTGCATTCTGTAACTGCTCTTTTGTTGCAAACCTCTGACCAGCATACAAATCACCACCATAAGATGCACCTCTATCTTTACCATTGCGATTGGATGAATCCACAATTGCCTTATCTATCCATTCAATGTTTGTAAACTATGAACTAGGAACCTCTTTATTTATCACATTAACATGTTCACCTTCTTCATAACTGTCCATGTTGTGTACAGATTCTTCTTCTAAATTTTCTCTCTCGTCATCAGAATTAAGCAGATCATTATTGACGTCCCCACCATGTAAGAGGAAGTCGTATGCTTGAGACATAACAATTTCTTCAACTTCGGTTTGGTTGACTTCAAATAGATCATCATTCAATATGTTCGGAACACGTTCCATAGCCTCAGTAGAATGCAGTTCTTCTACATCATATCTCCTAGTTACAGGAATGGGTGATGGTATATCTTCGGAAACATGTTGGTTTATAACGTTCAATACAGGCTGGTTTTCAACTCCATCATTCCTCTGAAACTCTGTAGTTTGTAGTCTTGAGACTGAATCATTGCCTTGCTGCTCAATATCATCTGAATTTACTTCCAAATAAAATTCCATTCAATGAACTCCAGGGCTTTTTGCTGTATCCATAATTATGTCTAAAGTACCCTGATCCTTAACCGGCAATGGAACATATTCCATAAAAGAAATTGGATATCTACATATGATATTCAACTTGACCAAATGTTTCTCATATCCAGTTATATCATACATCTTATCTAAGAACTCATCATAAGTGAGTTGGTTGCTTACTTTAACAGCTTCCGGATTTGCACCTTCGTAAGAAAGACCATGTAAGCCTGATGACATCCTTCCATTCCAGTAACAAAGTATGGTGAGAGTCGAATTTTCCATTACTTTGTTGTAGGGAAAGAGCCACGAATGTACCTATCATTGGTAATCCGATAAAAGTATATTATCATATGAGTTTTTTTTGTACACCAAATTGCTCGTGTTACTATATTAGACAGAGTCTATCTACAAGTGATTTCATTTAGTTAAGTATTCACAACGTACATATGCATAAGCCAAAAACATTATTTAGGAAGAAATAATTATTCATGATCTTGTATATGCAAGAAGGTTCAAGCATGAAACTCAATTAAGAAAAATAATATCAAAGCCAAAATATCAAAGCCTATCTAGAATCAGTTGAATGAATAATTAAGTAAATGATTTATGAATGCAACCAAACTATCAAAGCCACTTACATATGCTTGAGCCAAAGGTACAGCAACGGAGAACGACCTTGAACCTTGTGGATTCAGTCGACGAATCTTGTCATGGCGATGGAGTAGCGCATTAGAAGTCGTCGATGGCGTGTCGTCTGCTACGTAGGGTTTTGGGATAAGGGGCACCTAATCGATCGGCACCGCGGTTAAAAAAGCTTACGTTTCAAAATTGTACAGGTGGAATCTTACGTGGTGCCTCCATGTCAATAAAAGCATCATTTTGGAAATTAAAATTAAGAGAAGGTTATTCTGGGAATTAGTTTCAGGAAGAAGGTTATTTAGGCAATAAACTCCTTCTTATCATGCAAACTCGGCACCGAAATTAATCCTTATGAATTGTAGGGAAATAGTTAATACCTACTAAAATGATAAGTAAGAATTAGAACATATATACATGCATTTTAATTGAATGAATCAATAGATTTAAGCAGGCACAAAACATCCACTGCCTAAAGAAGCTAAACTTGGTTTGAATGCCACTGAGCCTTGGCGATCAACTTTAAACACTATTTCTTCATCTTCTTCATCGGTACACGAAACCATGACTTTTCCATTTACATTTGTTTGAAAAAGGTTAGTTCCATATGAATCCAACAGGCACCAGAATACAAACCCAACCTTAAAGAAAATCTCTTGATCCACGAGTTATCGCTTTCAGACATTACCCAAATGTCACACATGGTCGAAAAATGCTTGCATACAGATACAGAATTATCCACTACACCTAGATGATAATTAGTAAAGTGTAAATTTTTTGGAAAATTGATATTAAGGTCAAATGTCTCAGTCCCCAAGTCAAAAGTAAGGATCTTTACACGATATGATATTATGCTTTCAACAAACTTCCAATGACAGCAGCCATTCACGTATACGAAATCGCGAGATATGTTTCCGTCACTACAAATGGATGGAAGGTCTAGACCCAGTTTTCTCCAACAGTTTGTGCCGATCGCGAGCTTGTAAATCTCAGCCTCATCTCTAGCAAGGATGCGAATTACCTTGTACTCATTCCCATCGAAACCAAAACCATAGGTATTGTATTCCCATCCTTTATCCCCTGCAGGAATCGTACTGTAGGGGGGAAGTTTCCGATACTCGCGAGTGATGGGGTTGTACAGGTGAATGCGGTTCTTTACATCAAAACAGAGTATTCCATTGCAGGAACCGATTTCCTTGAAATCTTGGCCAGGTTTTAAATCCAGGAAAGTGTGAAAATTTACATGGCCAAAAGTGTCGGAATCGCGGGTTTGTATTTGGTATTCCGTTCCAAACTTGTCTCTGTGGAAGGCCATGAATGGATCGTCGTTTAAGCTGCTGCAACGGTTGTTAATCTGGTTGGAAAGCTTATCACCGAAATCAGAATATAAAATCAAATTATGCCATGTTTTACACACCAAGCTCAATCTAAACGCTGACTTCAAAGAAGTAGGTGTAGTCCTCCATAGGATCTCCCACAGCAAATCCTCCGGCAAAAACATTGAAGCGGCTGATTAAAAGCTCCGTTCAATCGGAGACGGAACTAGGTAATGGAATCAAATAATTAAGATGTCGAAAGGGTTATACTTGTATGCAACATGATCACTAGCAAGTGTCCTTATCCTAGTTGGAAACCATTCTTTAATTTTTTTATCAAAATAGGATTGAAATACTATAAACCCCTATACATTAGTTTTCATTCGGTTCAGTTTAGCATAAAATAAACTCATATCTTATTCTATGAAGAAAGCGTGTTGGAAATCTATTTTAATTTATTGTTTCAAAATCAAATTATATACCCCGCTGATTCTATTCTATTCAATCTGTAAGTAGTAACAACGTGCAATAATTTCATTTTTCATTTTTTATAATCGCATAATGTTTACCCATGTTTTTAATGCCCCTTGCAAGACTATTCTAAATATGATCACAAACTAAAAATAATTTACACTGAATCGAAGTGAAATAAAGATATAGAATTCAAGGGTTGAACAAATTCTCAATTCAGACATGTAATGAACGTACGGGCAGATTTGTAATAAAATAATTGTAAAATAATGGTTTTTATTTATTTTTTATTGAAACCACCAATAGATGGAGGTAGATTTGTAATAAAATAATTGTAAAATACAAAAACACTAATTCAAAAAGTAAAAATAATAAAATTTAGCAAGTTGAAGGGTGGTGGTTTAATATATTGAATGGTTAAAAAAAAATATTGGTGACTAATATCTATATATGTTCTTCCTCATTGATAGGAGACATTTGATCATCCACCAAAAGTTATCAACTGGGAAGTAAAATAAGGACAATTTTAATGCACTTCCTGAATACCAAAGAAGTGCCATGCTCCCTTTAAAACCAAACAATAGTTAAAAATTAAATCACATAACCAATACATCAATTCAATTCTCTAATACACTAACAAGCAGAAATCCAATATTCAAATTAAAATAGCATAAATGGGCAGAATGCAAGCAAGAAAGCAAGTGAAATAAATTTGTATTCGAAATAAATATAGTTGATGACTTTCAACAGATACCAAAATAACAATTAATACACAGTTTGAATAACAAAACAAACCATCAGCTTCTACAGGGATATTGATGAGGCCAAATGTGTCGGTTCCGAAGTCGAAAGTAAGCATCTTTCGAGGTGTGCATGTTCCTGTCCAATAACCACACCCATTCACATACATGAATGCACTGTAATACCTATGTGAGTCAGAGTAGTCATAAATGGAATTAAGGTTATCCAGCTTCCTCCAAGAATTCCTTCTGAGGCTGTAAATTTCAACTCGGTGATATGTTGCACTGATGAAGATAACCTTGTAATCGTTTCTGCTACTGTTGAAACCAAAACCGTGCATTTGCATGCTTAAATCGAATTTGGGTTGCCCAGGAAAAGGAGGGACATTCCGGTACTCGCCAGTGATAGGATTGTCGTAAGTCGATTGATCAGCCCTAGTGTTTCTTAGATGGAAACATAGGATTCCATTGCAGGAGCTGATTTCGAAGATATCTGAATAAGGATCGTGTAAATCAACTTGACCGAAAAGGGAAGAATTAAGGGATTGTATTTGGTATATGCAACTATTGGTAGTCGATATTTGTTCCTGGAAAAGCATGAATGGATCCTGGTTCTGAGCGTGGTAGTAGGAAAGCTTATCTCCAAAATCACAGTCTTTCAATATCAAATCATGCCATGATTTACACACGCAACTCAATCTCACCACTGAATCCTGGAAATTGACGTGCTTAGAGTTGAGCTGGCACAAGCACAAGAAGGACATGAAACGATGAGGCTTATTGTGGACGACTTGAAGCTCCAGGTGCTGGTTCTTCAGAGGACGTTAGTGAGTTTGCCGCACGATGGCTTGCAAACCGTGGGTTTGAGACCCAGTTTGAAGCATAAGGTGAGGGAACCACGGGTGTTTAACGGACAGAGGGATGCCAAGTTGCTAGATAATTTCATCTTCGACCTAGAGGCATACTTTGACGCCACTCACCTTCACGATGAGGCCGATCAAATAGCCACGGCGGCCATGTACCTTGACGGTGATGCAAAGATGTGGTGGAGGACTGTGAAAGCGGGGGCTCTAGACATCGAAACGTGGGATGAGTTCAAGGAAGGGATTAAAAGCCACTTCTACCCACACAATGTGAAAGAGCAGGCACTTCTGAAGCTGAGTGCGCTGCGGCAGAGGGGCTCCATCAGAGAGTACGTGCAAGAGTTTAGGGGATTGATGCTGCATCTCCCCGACCATCCAGACGATTATAAATTGCACGACTTCAAGCATGGACTCCAAGCATGGGCTAGAATGGAACTGACCAGAGCCCGAGTCAAGACGCTTGAGGAGGCGGTGGCCTTAGCTGAAGGTCTGACGGATTACAACGTGGAACCAAGAAGGGACCACACATCATCGGTAGCCAGTACGCCTAGCGGGGGAGCCCATTACGGCCAGGCTGGGTTGAGCGGCCACACATACTCGGCAGCCAGTAAATCCTACGGGGGAGCCCGTTTTGGACAGGCTGGGTCGGGCGGCCAAATTTGACCGGCAGCCAGTGCATCGAGTGGGGGAGTCCCCATCGGTCAGGCTGGGTCGGGAGCCAACCCAAGAATGGGGTACGGAGCGGCAAGGAGCCAATCCAACGATGGGAGAAATTCAACGCCAAGTTCCAGCTTGAGTAACAACCTCGGGGGATCGGGAGTGCTCGAGTGTTACCTTTGCAAAGGCCCACACTTGGCAAGGAATTTCCTGGATAAAAATGCGTTCGTGGCCGCCTTGTGGGATGAAGGGGAGGACCCTTTCCCCGAAGTGGACCAACCGAACGAGTGGGGGAACCGTGCGACAGAAGAACCCGGAAGCTTGGGTGCCTTGAGATTCATACACCATTCTTCACCAAAGGCAAAGAGGGAGGACCCGTGTCTAACTGATCCATTGAAGAAACGGGGGAACCGCGAGGCGGAAGAACCCGGAGTGATAGGGGCCATGACCTCCGACTGCAACGTCCAGGTGGGCACACAGGGTGGAGCTCCCCTTTCGCTCAATGCGGAGCAACCAGAAAACATCCCGGCCAGACAGGGCCGAAGAGGTAAGAATTGGGTGCATGTCTCACCCGGTGGGGCTTCGGTTCCACCAAAGAACTTGGTGATTGAGGGCGACGCCAAGCGAAGCTGGATGCCAGACATCGAGCCCACTTTCAGGAATCCTACGGCGCCGAGGACGGCGCCAAATTAAGTGGGGGAGTATGTTACGGGGTGGCCAATTCAACCACGGTTAACTGCGCCTCTATCTACGGTTAACCGCAAGCCACTCCGTAACTCAACGGACCCGGCGCCCGAGTCCCGTGTCCGTTGCCCCTCCTGACCGGTCTTCGGTCCACTTTTGTCCGATCGGCGTCCCTAGCCCAGCGCTCGTGCCCAGCAGGGACACCAAGTTGCGTGCCAGTAACACATCCGGCGTCCGTGTCCCGTGCGTGTCGCTCCAGTCGCTCGTGTCTAGCGCCCATGCCTATCGTGTCCGGCGCTCGTGCCCTGTGTGCGTGTCCAGTCGGTTGTGTCCCAGACACCAGTCGTCCGTGTCCCAGACACCAGTCGGCCGTGTCCCAGACACCAGACGCCCGTGTCCCAGACACAGTCGGTCGTGTCCCGGCATTTGGGCTCCGTGTCTTTTCTTGATCAGGAGGACATTTCCTCGAGCCATCTTTTGTGAAATAGCTTGTATTTACGTGTACTTTAATATTATGTATGAATCCCAGGTCTTGACGGTGGTGTGGAGTATTTTGCAGAATACCTCCCGCACCTGTCACTCGGGATTCTTCCTGCACAACATATATAGGGAGAAGTGACTGGAACACTCCCCTACCCGTTTTTCGCATTCTAATTAAAAACGAACTTTGTTCGCCAAGCGTTGTATTGCCTTTCTTGGCCTTTAGATTGCAATTCCAGAAGTGTGGCTAAACTCTCGGAAAAACCTCTAGCGTCCGCTCCGCTAGGGTCTCCATCCCTCTAAACGCCCGGGTGATTCCGAGCCGAGTGCGACGGACGGAGTTCGTAAGACGGTAGTTGTGGCCTTTAGGCACAACTAAGTGCTCGGGGCAACCGCTCAACTAGGTACGGGCACATGAACTTCGAGGCCCTTCGACCCTTAGCCCGAGACAAGATGGTGTATGGACTCCCGCTGCTCACTGACGCCGAGCGCTTGTGTGACGCATGCCTGGCCGGAAAACAGAAACGCGGCTCGTTCCCACGTGTCACGGGGCACCTAGTTGAGTGGTTGACCCGTGAGTTCAGTTGTGTCTAGAAACAACAACTACCGTCTTGCAAACTAAGTCCGTCGCACTCGGCCTGGAATCACCCGGGCGTTTAGAGGGATGTAGACCTAAGCGGAGCGGACGCTAGAGGTTTTGGAGCGAGAGTATGACCATACATACGAGCTTGCAATCTAAAGGCCAAGAAAGACAACACAACGCTTGGCGAACAAAGTTCGTTTTCAATTAGAATGCGAAAAACGGGTAGAGTAGTGTTCTAGTCACTTCTCCCAATATATGTTGTGCAGGAAAAAACCCAAGTGACAGGTGCGGGATGTATTCTGCAAATACTCCACACCATCGTCCAGGGCCGAGATACATACATAATATTGAAGTACATGTAAATACAAGCTATTACACAAAAGATGGCTCGAGGAAATGTCTTCCAATCAACAAAAGACGCGGAACTCAAACTGTCGGGACACGACCGACTGGTGTCTGGGACACGGTCCTGGTGTCTGGGACACGGTCCTGGTGTCTGGGACACGGGGCACGAGCGCCGGACACGATAGGTACGGGCGCTGGACACGAGCGGCAGGACACGCACACGGGGCACGGGCGCTGGACACGGGCCTTAGGAGTAACACGCACGGGACACGGGCACCGGACGTGCTACTGGCATGTGACTTTGGCGTCCTGGCTGGGCACGGGCACTGGGCCAGGGACGCCGATCAGGCAAAAGGGACCGAAGACCGGTCTTGGAGGGACAACGGGCACGGGACTCGAGCACCGGGCCCGTTGGGTTATGGAGTGGCTTGCGGTTAACCGTAGACAAAGGCGCGGTTAACCGAGGTTGAAAGGGCCACTCCGTAACATACTCCCCCACTTAATTTGGCGCCGTCCTCGGCGCTGTAGAAACTTGAAAATCATCTAAGAGCGGTTGAAACGCTCGAAGGTTTTTCTCAAGCTCCCACGTGTTTTCTTCATTAGGACAGCCTCTCCATTTCACCAGGTATTCCCGTTGTTTCTGGTGAGTGCGGTAGACATCTCTAGATTGGAGAATGCCTTCGGCGACTTTCTTCCCTCGAGTTGGGATGTTGAATTCGGCTCGACGGAGCACATTCCTGTCCGGGTTCTCTCCATCTTCATGATTAGGCTTCAAGAGTCTCACGTGAAGTACCGGATGCGTCTTCTACCAGGCAAGAGCGTCCACTTTGTACGCGATCTTTCCTACCCTCTTGACGATTGTAACCGGACCAATATACTTTCTTGTGAGACGGGGGTCCCGGTTATGAACCACCTTACTGTCGTGCTGATTGGGCACCTTAACAAGCACGCGGTCTCCCACCGCAAATTCCACAAAACGCTGATTTTCATCTGCGTGCTTCTTCATGCGGGCGACCGCCTTTTCAAGCGCACTCTTGGCAATGTCCACGTTCAGTTTCCATTCCAAAGAGAAGTTCTTAGCTCTTGGTACCTTAGACCGAACCGCAAGGTCAACGGTATGGGGTAGTAAGGGTTGCTGCCCAGTGACAACTTCAAAAGGACTTTTGTTGGTGGAAGAGCTCTTTTGAGAATTAAAGCACAGTTGGGCTACATCCATCAATTTCACCCATCCCACCCTCCAACATCTCCGTTAGCTGCTTCCTAAGCTCCGCGAGCTCAAGCTGGGTCATCCGGTAGAGGGCTCGAGCCATTGGCCTCAAACCCGGAATCAACTCGATCTCGTGGTCCACGTCCCGTCGAGGGGGTAGCCTCTTGGGGAGCTCCTCATGCATCACATCCTGGAATTCCACCAACAATCGTTTCACCACCGGGGCAATAGGGCCATATTTCCCTTCAAGCTCCTCCCAACACAGCATGGCTAAAAAGCTCTTCTCCTTTCGGACCAGTCCTCTCTCGAACTGCATCGCCGTAATCCGTTGTGTCTCAGACCCACCGGACAGAGTGGGGATAACGACCGGGTTACCCCCATCACTATGAGCATGTTCCCACGGGGGTAAATCACAATACCTGCATCCCGAAGAAACTGTATGCCGATGATGAGTTTGAAGTCATCCATCTTTACCGCATGGAAACTCGTCTTCGCAGTGAATTCGTCTATTTTCACCCTGCATCCTCGCGGAACACCCACTATCGGCTGCGCCGGGGAGTTAACGGCCTTCACCTTGCCAACAGAGGCCTCCAGCTTGAGACCCAATCATACCACTTCACACTCGGCCAGGTAGTTTTGCGACGCACCAGTATCTACCAATGCCTTTAGGGGTTTTCCATTCACGACGAGGTTCACATACATTAGTCCTTGATTACTGTCTTTCAACGGCCTGACTTGTTCAATCCCATCTTTAGCCAGCGTCGGTCCCGGCTTCTTCGCAATTGCCGATAACGATCCAACTGACTGCAGCCGGTCCAATAACCGGTAACACTTTTCTTCGAAAAAAAGGGTCGTTTCTCCCTGCGTGGCTCTCATGGCATTGCAGTAGAAATTCATGGCCCCAATCACTTCAGGGTATCCCGCCTCGTGGTTCTCCTGTTCGTTCGACGACTCTTCTTCTTGGCCAGGGTCAATTCCCTCCGCCTGAAGGGCATTCATGAACGCCTTTCTTTGTACACAGTCCTTAACTAAGTGTGGCCCTTTGCAGAGATAACACCCGGTAAATTCCCCCGATCCGGGGTTGTTGCTAGAACTAGAGCTCGCGCCTGAGCCCTTCCAACCGTTAGTTTGGCTCCTTGCCGCACCATTCCCCGCACCGGGGCTACTAGCACTTGAATTGCTTCTTGGACCACTCGACCCAGCCTTACCGAATTGATTCCCACCTTTCGGTGTACTAGTTGCCGGTGGTTTGGAGTATCTCCTGGGTTCCACATTGTAATCGGTCAAGCATTCCGCTAAGGTCACCGCCTCATCGAAGGTCTTTACTCGGGATCGGGTCAGTTCCATCCTCGTTCAGGCTTGGAGACCATGTTTGAAGTCGTGCAATTTGTAATCGTCCGGGTGATCAGGAAGGTGTAGCATCACCCCCCTAAAATTTTGCACATACTCCCTTATGGAGCCCGTATGTCGCAAGCCCTTCAACTTCAGGAGAGCCTGCTCCTTCACATTTTGTGGGTAGATTGATCCTTGATCCCTTCCTTGAACTCCTCCCACGTTACAATTGTTAGAGCCCCCGCTTTCATGGTCCTCCACCACATCTTTGCATCTCCTTCTAGGTACATGGCCGCCGTTGCAATCCGTTCGGCATCTTCATCCAGATGAGTGGCGTCAAAGTATGCTTCCATGTCGAAGACGTAATTGTCTAGCAACTTCGCATCCCTTTGACCCTCAAACACCTTGGGTTCCTTCACTTTATGCTTTACTGAGGGCCGGAGCCCAATCGTGTGAGTACCATCGTGGGGTAAGGTCACTAACGTTCTCTGAAGCACCAGCACATGGAGCTTCAAGTCGTCTACAATCAGATTCATTGTTTCTTGTGCCTCCCGTGTTTGAGCCAACTCAACTCTCAACACGTCAACTTCCTCCTCATGGTCTGTAGCGGCATCCTTCAACAAGCGTATCTCTTGGTTCGCAACCGCAAGATCCCTGCTAAGGTCCGCAATATCCGTCTTGGCTTGTTCCGCTAACTTCTCCAAAGACTCGAATTGCTCTCGGTTGGGCCTCACCATACCTGGCTGTTCTGCTTCAGCCATTTCGAAAACTTCGGCCTCAAATTCTTAAGGCTCTGATACCAGCAGTCATGGGGCACCTAGTTGAGCGGTTGACCCATGAGTTCAGTTGTGTCTAAAACAACAACTACCGTCTTGCAAACTACGTCTGTCACACTCGGCCCGGAATCACCCGGGCGTTTTGAGGGACGTAGACCTAAGTGGAGCGGACGCTAGAGGTTTTGGAGCGAAAGTATGACCACACATACGAGCTTGCAATCTAAAGGCCAAGGAAGGCAACACAACGCTTGGCGAACAAAGTTCGTTTTCAATTAGAATGCGAAAAATGGGTAGGGGAGCGTTCTAGTCACTTCTCCCTATATGTGTTGTGCAAGAAAAAACCCAAGTGACAGGTGCGGGAGGTATTCTGAAAAATACTCCACACCACCGTCCAGGGCCGAGATACATACATAATATTGAAGTACATGTAAATACAAGCTATTACACAAAAGATGGCTCGAGGAAATGTCTTCCTATCAAGAAAAGACACGGAGCTCAAAATGCCGGGACACGACCGACTGGTGTTTGGGACACGGTCCTGGTGTCTGGGACACGGCTGACTGGACTGGTGTCTGGGACACGACCGACTGGTGTCTTGGGACACGGGCGTAAAGACTCGCCCACGGGGCACGAGCGCCGGACACGATGGGCACGGGCGCTGGACACGAGCGGCAGGACACGCGTACGGGGCACGGGCCTTAGGAGCAACACGGGCGCTGGACACGGGCCTTAGGTACCCCAATCATTTACCAAAGTACCCCAATTAAATGGAAAGGCAAAAAATCAACTCAAAATTCAAAGGTACAATTGGGGGTATTTTGGTAAAAAATCAGTCCTACTTGAGAAAATGGTTCTGTATATAGCAATTGGGTATATTTTTTAAACATTATATTAAAATCTAGTATCTATAATTTCTTTATATTTTATAATAACCCCACTTAACTTTAATTTCTCAATCCACCACTGTTTGTTTTTTAATTAGAGGATTATTGACGGCTCCTCGACCCAAATGAAATAAAAATACAAATACAAAGGAGGCCCGAAGGCGATGTGCTCGAAGGCGAGTTCCTAGGCTTTAACCGGAAGCAATGTGATGCCCGGAGGCTGTGACTCCTAGACTTTCGCCCGGAAGCAGGGATTTGCCCGAAGTCTGTAATTCCAAGGCTTTCGCCCGAAAGCAGGGTGTTGCCCGAAGGCTGTAATTCCTAGGATTTCACCCGGAAGCAGGGTGTTGCCCTAAGACTGTGGTGCCCGAAGGCTTACATCAAAAAGGGGATACATCTTACAAATCTACTGTCTGAAACTACCTGACAAGCGTAGCACCTTAACTTGCATTCTAAACTATCTAATCAAAGTCTACTAGTCTAGGCACGAATGTTACCTAGTCCAGAAGCCCATAGGGTTTACCCTCTCGCCAATTTAGGGTTAAGAGAGATATAACAAACAAATGGGCAAGGATACTCCCCAAGTTTGTCAGGACAGTTCCGCAAAAAAGACCAGTTCCAAATCATATCCCCTACTATCAGGTCAATACCACGTGCATGTTCCAACCAATTCGGGTCTAACTAGCTAGCAAATAACACATATTATAGAAATTTGAAAAAAGGTATTATCTAACACAAGAAAAGTTGCAAAAGTTAACTTCCACGGTCTACTAATCTAGTTTATATTTGTGGAAAATATCGCTAGAAATACGTATAATTACTACTCTAACTCGGATTTCTCCTTACCCACTATATAAACTAGAGTTAAAGTCAACTAAAGTTTCCGAAACAGAAACGTACCCGTCCGATAAACTAAAGTTGACAAATAATACCCAGAATCAAATTTTACAGACCTTAACATAAAATCTACTACAATAAAAGAAAGGAAAAAAATGGAAGAATTACGGGGTTTGTATTCCGTATCCTCCATTCGTTTGTATGCATTTATTTTAAAATTTGTTGTTTCAATTGATCAAGTGAATATCAATTGATCAAGTGAATATCATGTATTTATAGTTGTAGTGGATTCTTAACCAATCTTACAAACTAATACTTAACATTAAGGCTGCGTTTACCTAGCTTATTTGTTTTTTTTTTTTTAAATGCCCGAAGGCGAATCTTGAGGATTATTGACGGCTCCTCAGCCCAAGCAACATAAAATAAAATACAAAGGTTTCCCAAAGGCGATGTGCCCGAACGCTAATTCCTAGGTCTACAAATCTAACACGAGAAAAGCTGTAAAAGCTAGCTCTCACGGTCTACAAATCTAGTTTATATTAGAGGATATATCGCCAGAAGTAAGTATGGTTACTACTCTAACTCGGATTTCTCCTTACCCACAATATAAATAAGAGTTGAAGTCAGCTAAAGTTTTTCCGAAACAGAAACGTACCCGTCCGGTAAACTAAAATTGACAGATAATACCCAGATCAAATATTCCCGACCTTATTCATAGAATATACTACATAAAAGAAAGGAAAAAACCACCTCACCCTCTAGCTGGACCAGAACCAAAAGCCAGTGTTAGGACCGGCCCGGTTGAGCCGACCCGACCCGGGAGCAGACCCGACCCGATTGACCGAGTCCTTACCCGACCCGACCCGGGGATTTGGTCTGCTATAGTCGCCGTATCGTAACGCCGTTGCCGTCGATCCTTCTGGGCTGCTCCGGCGAGATCCGTGGGGATCCGTCGCCGTCGACTTGGGCTGCGCTCGGTGCTGTCGCCGTCTATCTTCTGGGCTGCCGGGCCGTCGATCCTTCTGGGTCCGGCGAGATCCGTGGGGATCCGTCGCCGTCGACTTGGGCTGCTGGAGGGCCGGGAGACCCTGGATCTGGGATCCGTCGGGCGGTTCCTGGCGGACTTCGGCAGCAGATCGGAGGTGCTGCTGGGTGGAGCAGCTTCCAGGACCGGAGACGCGTCGCCCCGATCTAGCTTATTTGTGGATTCATCATGTGACCATAAAGTAAAATATAATACTTCATTAGTTACGGCTAAAATTTGTTAGTTGAATTTTGCTTTTAAATGAATCTCAGATTGTATATAATCTTTTTGTTTGTAAGAACTAATTAAAAGTATGTTCATTTTTTTTATAGTTGTTTTATTGCCAAAAGATTAAAAGGAAAGAATAAAAGTGCTTGATCTTTTGTAGTTGAAACAGCCTAAAAAAAGGGTAGCGTGATCCCAGAAGTACCAACAATAAACTTTACTAATAAACTAAAATAAACTGGTAATTTATTGTGTATTATCTAGCGTTTTAGTAGGGATATGAATTGATCTCTTGGCTGAGATCGAAAAAACGAACTCCATCTACTCACTCCATCGTTGGGGTGCGATCATCAACAATAAAAAATATATTAAAAATAATTAGGATTGATCTGTGTCGACATCATGATTATCATCTAAATCAATCATTAATAAATAATGAGTACAATAATTAACTGCTTTTTAGACAGCCAATCTTAGATGTACGTATTACGTAATCCCTTTATACACACACGTATATATGGTTTACATGATCCAATTTGCTCCAAAGCATTCGTTCTAAGGCTATAAATCTCAACATGGTATATTTTATATTCCATGTAAATAACCTTGTAATCCTTGTTGCTGACCTTGAGGGACTTTCCGATACTCGCGAGTTGAAGGCATATATATGATTCCGTTGCATGAGTTAATTCCGATGATGGCCTGGAAAAATGGAAGAATTACAGGGTTTGTATTCCGTACCTCCATTCGTTTGTATGCATTTATTTTAAAATTTGTTGTTTCAATTGATCTGTGGTGATCAATTCGTTTGTATGAATATGAAACTGTGGTGATCGCCTATTCGTTTGGAGGAGATTGCAGGCACGTGCTCGTTAAATTTGCCGGCACTCGTTTTGATCCATATATCCATAAATTACCCTTCTTTTTATTAACAAATATGAGAATTGCAATGTCTCATATTTCACTGATCTTGTTTTTTTTTTTTTTGAAATACATATTTCACTGATTTTGAATTGAATTAAACTCATTTAATTAATAATTAATATGTTTTTTATTATATGAAAGAAAATATAATAGAGAAAGTTTAAATAAGGGCACCTTTCGGTAAGGGCAGGGTCAAAGGAGACCATTTTCTACAAAATTGAGAGTTACTATTTGATTATTTTAAATATTTGAGTTATTTTAATTTGAACCTGATGTTTTTATTCTTGAGGTTGATCTTTTATTTGGTTTAATATTATAGATTTTGGGTCTGATGTTTTTATCTGACTTGATCTTTTAGATTTTGGGTAATATTTTTCGCTTTATTTCCTTAATCTTTTATACTTAATTTTTTATCGAAATAATTAAAAAAATCATTATGAACCGAATTATATCAAATACATCCCCAATCTCATTAGAATGAATTTGATGTAGCTTACTAAATGTAATAAAGCATTGGGGATTTAAACCATGAAAAACTGCGTATCTACACATTTAAATGAATCTGCGGACATTGCAATTTTTGGTTGGCAATTTTCCATTAATACTTTGTCTCAATTGGTTCATATGTAAACTATTTTTCAATAAAAAAACAAGTAATTAAGGACAGGCATGAAAGTGAAAAGATCAACAGTAATACACTAAATAATCATATTTAATATATACAAGATGAGATTTAAAAAGCGAGAAAATCAACAATTTTATCATTTGTCTACACGATGCACTCTGGTCCTGGAGGAGTTTTGCAGCAGGGATAAAACATCCATTGGGAAGAGACACCAGACTAGGTTTGAAAGCTCTGGTACTAAACGATAAATGGGAGTCTACTCTGATACTGGCTTCATCCAGAATATCAACGGCGTTGACTTTTTCATGTGATTTGCCTCACATATGATGTTCAATTTGTGCAGAAAATAACATACAACTCGGGCTAATTTTACTGTGCGCGGAGTGCACATGCACACTTTATTAAAAATGGGTACAATCTATTGTATTTTGACTTGCCAATGTTAACTTTTCGAATGAATATGAATTCGACATAATTTACTAATTAACATCTTAGAATCTGGAATAAAAAACATACAATTGTTTTAATTCAGATACTCAAGCACAAATTTACTAAGGAAATTAACAAATTCACTGCCAGGAGAATTTCCTATTCCAACGGTTATTTTCCTTCATTCCAGCGGTTATTACGTTTTTTAAAACCGCTGCAATATCTACCGCAGCTATAGTTCCAGCGGTTTTTGCTTCGTAGGGCCGGGCCAATGAGTCGGCCAAATGACTGGACATTCCACCAACCCGTGTTTATTTGACTCTGGTCAATTTTTTGTTTCAGCGGTTACGACTTTTCAAAGAACCGCTGAAATGTAATTTTATGGGCCAAATAAAACGTCATAGGCCCATTATGTGTTGCTGCGGTTTACTTTAAAACCGTTGAAATGAAAATTTTAGAAAAAAATAAAATTTTGAATTAGCCCCCAAGTTTTGAAAACCCGCCCAAATTGCAAAGCGCTGAAACGCAATTTTAACTGTTACGAGTGTAATTTTTATTATTTTTTCGTAAAATTTGGAAATTTAGCCAAACGATAAATACGCAATTTAAAATGGGAAAAAGTATGATTATCATTGATTAATCAAAAGAATAAGTAGTATCCACATTGTTTGAAGAACAGAAAAAAATCATAGTGAAGAATTAAAAAATCCCAAAAGCCATAGATAAATACTCATCTCCGGCTCAAGAACATTCTTCTTGGATCATTCCGCCATTATGATCCACCACAATTAACCATCTGCAGAAAGAATATCGGAATAAGAATAACATACATCACTCATTTCATGAATACGAGAAGGTAATAATTGTATAACTCCATAAAAGACTTGCAAAAACCAACAAAGAAGAAAATATGAAGAAGCTAAAGCCATAAGTGAAAGAATACAAGTACCTCCCCTTAAATGATATTTTTTCCTCATGCCCCTCTCACCAATGACGGGCCACATTGGATCTACATTTGAACGAAAATCGTGAACGTGAGAAGCCAAGAAGGAAAAGAACGGGTTAATAAGAAATTATTAAGACTCTACAACTATACTAACAAGACATATAAAACAAAAAGTAAGCCTATATGAGGATGAGGATTAAGACTGCATGATTAGTTCATAATAAAAGGTTGTAGATAACTTGACTATACAAAGAAGATGTCAATCAAATTGACTATAGATCTATATATCAGGGAAAAATACCTGAAGAATATTGTCATCACCGGTGACTGCAGACCATATATAGTTATCAAGAGTTGTGAAAGTTTCTCCACAAGAATAATCGATACGTTAACAGCATCAAAAAACAAGATGCACCTTATTATAGTTATCATGGGCAAACATTTTAAAGCAATTCTTCTTCTCAATATCCCAGAGTCTCACTGTCTTCTCCATCGAGGAGGAAAGCATTATCTGTCATGATAGAAAGCATCAAAAAACTGATATAGTGCGCTAGTTTTGGTCTCCTAATTTTACCGTGTGCGCATTGCGTGCATGGGAGTATACATGTTTAGAATTTATTAAAACCCTAATTATATGTAATACACGTATATATTGAAACATTACAAAAATAATCAAAACAAATATCAAATAATCAATTAATTCAACAACTATATACATAGGAGATTTTACCTATAAAATTGCCAGCCCTAGCATAATCATTGTACGGTGAAGCCCTAGCTGCAGGAGTATGAGACCGTATCCCTGTAATTGTAAGACTATATATATTAAACCCTAATTATATGTATAATAGACAACACTATTGAAACATTTTCTTAACCGTTTGGTGCCTGTCACGCGTTTTATTATTTAATTTAAATAAGTGAAAAGAATAATTTATTAGAACAGAGATCGTGAAATTAAATTGAATATTGAACCAAACTAAAATAAACTAAACTAATATCTTAATAAAATCGGAAAAGAGCCTAACCGTCCTGCTTTACCGCCCCCCCTACGACTGGTGCATGCTAAAACGCTGAATAAACCCTGCGACTGCGAGTAACGCACGTGCGTGGTGCATGAAAATATAATTGTATACACGCACAAGTTGAAGCATGATTTTGTTATGAACATTGTATGCACGCATGTAATACATACATACATATATATATATATATATATATATATATATATATATATATATATATATATATATATATATATATATGTATATATATATATATGTATATATATATATGTATATATATATATACACATAGCCCGATCTTCTACTTTTGTTTTTCATGCACGATATATATCATGTTATTGGTCTAATTACAGATTGGTATATTAGTGATAATAATTAATCATTAGTATGGTTTACAGATTGGTATATCATGATCAGTGATAATAATTACAGATTGGTATATTGGTCTAACCAAACACTCAGCATGCATCTGCAGATTCAGCAGCAGCAGAACTTTGTGGTGGGGTCCAGCAGTGCTCATCATCGTCAAGATCGGAACCAGAATTCTGTGTTTGCTGCAGTTACAACGTTTGCAGGCGAGCCAAAACCCTAGCCTTCTTAGTAACTTATGACAACTTTGTATCAGACCAATAACTTGTTAGCATATATATATGTACTTATTTCATTTCCTGGTATATATTACATTTCCGGGCAGACAAGAAAGGCAAGTATTAATTCTGCATACTTTTGTTTTTCATGCACGATATATATATAGCAAATTCTCAAATGAGACCAAAGATTATATGAGACTGCTATTGATTGAATTTGTCATTGGTGAGCTTTAAACCCGCCGATTTTCTTGATTGAATTTGTCGTTGGTGAAATTGACCAAGGAAATGATCAAGAAAATTGACCGAAAGATCAAGCAAATTGAACGAACGATCAAATTAACTGAAAAATCAAGGCAAAGCAAAAATACTCAAGGACATTGATTGAAAGATCAAACAAATTACTGACTAAAAGATCAAGCAAAAACAGTAAATGCTCATCCCATGGTCTCCACAAGAACAGTTCTCACCCAATATTTTCTATATATATTCTACTTTCTAAGAGTATATTATTTTCGCACCTAATTTATCGTCAACAAAGGTCTGAAAGAGGAAGAAGAAAAAAGAAAAAAGAAAAAAAGGCCGTAAGGAACAAGGAAGAACTTTCACATGCATGCATGGTTATGAATGCTATAACAAAAACCCAGGAAACTACGTACATGAAGAGTTGCTTATAATTAAGCACGAGTTTGCTTATGCGAATAATTTTACTGTATGCGCATTGGTAAGTCATATATTAATTCCAAAATTCCACACATTTTAGAAAAAGTTTTTCTTTTAAATTAAACTAGTTAGAAGTTTTTCAAAAAAAAAAAAAACTAGTTAGAAGTAGGATGATGATGTATCTGATTAGGCCTTTTATCACAAGCGCGTGAGTGTGAGAAACGTGCATGATTCGTGAAAATATGCAGAATTTGACCACCTAAACGATACAAAATTGGTGATATTATTATTTTAGGAATTTAATTTCCAAACATTATACTGCGATTAGATTACAACAAAACATTTCGCTGATATATATTTTTAGATTTAAAGAAAGTATTTACAACAAAAAGTTAGGACGAATCGTATGATTATTTTATTTTTTTATTTTTTTACGCCAAAACCATATATGGAAGGATTATTCATGGTTTCTCAACCGAAATAAAAACAAAACATTTTTTTTTTACGTCAAACCATCAGAGATGGGAGGATTATTCATGGCTCCTCAACCGAAATAAAAACAGTACATAATACACATAAGACCAAATAAGAGTCTTAGTGGCTAAAAGGTGCCCGAAGGCTGTAACTCCACAAGTGAAGGCAATTTGGTAGACAACAGGAAAAATCCTAAAACATAAGGCACTTCTAATTTTTCCTGTATCTAAATGAGGTTGCCCGAAGGCTGTAATTCCTAGGCTTTCGCCCGGAAGCAGGGTGTTGCCCGAAGGGTTACATCAAAAAAGGGATACATCTTACAAATCTACTGTCTGAAACTACCTGACAAGCGTAGCACCTTAACTTTGCATTCTAAACTATGTAATCAAAGTCTACTAGTGTAGGCACAAATGTTACCTAGTCCAGAAGCCCATGGGGTTTTCCCTCTCGCCAATTAAGGGTTAAGAGAGATATAACAAACAAATGGGCAAGGATACTCCCCAAGTCTGTCAGGACAGCCCCGCAAAAAAGACCAGTTCCCAATCATATCCCCTATAATAAGGTGATACTAAGGGCAGATACCAACTAATCCGGGTCTAACCAGCTAGCAAATACCACATGATATAGAAATTTGAACAAAGATATTATTTAACAAGAGAGAAGTTAAAACTCCCACTGTCTACAAATCTAGTTTATTAGGAACAGTATCGCCAGAAATACGTATAATTACTATTCTGACTCGGATTTCTCCTAACTGAATACCCATAAACCAGATTTGAAGTCAACCAAAGTTTCTGAAACAGAAACGTACCCGTCCATAAACTAAGGTTGACAAATAATAACCCGTTCAAATATTCCGACCTTATTTATATAAACTACT
The DNA here is from genome assembly GCA_963678965.1 of Cruciata laevipes. Lineage (NCBI taxonomy): Eukaryota > Viridiplantae > Streptophyta > Magnoliopsida > Gentianales > Rubiaceae > Cruciata > Cruciata laevipes. The sequence continues at coordinate 20,409,690 of OY787638.1, forward strand.
GTAATAAAAAGAAAGGAAAAAACCACCTCATCCTCTAATTTGGCCAGAACCAAGAGACCATTTACCAACCCGACTCGAACCGGCAGAACCGACCCGAGCCGGTCTGAACCAACCCGAGCCGGCCTGAACCGACCCGAGCCGGCTAGTGTCCGTCAAAAGTCAAACAGTGGAGGCGATCTGGGACCGGCCTGGAGCGGCTGGAGCAGGGCTCCGGCGCCGCCCCGTCTGGTGCGTCCCTGGGCTGGATCTGGGACCGGTACTGGGCCGGACGCCTTTGGGCTCCGGCGCGGGGCGCCGATCCCGAGCGGGGGACGCCGATCAACCGGATCTATAAGGGGTGACCCGATCCGGAGCGGCGTGAAACCCCGGCGACTGGACAGCTTGGACCTGTAGTTTTTCGAGGAAAAATAGGTGGAGGAACTGAAAACAAAGTAAGCTAAAACTAGGAGGGGGTGGGGAGGAGATCAGCTCGGCGAGACGCCGGCGATCTCCTCCCCGATCTGAAACTGAGAGGAAGCGAAAGTTGAGAGCTTAAATTACTGTAGAGGGAGCGAAAAGGGAAATGAACTCGAGCATACAACTCCTTAATAAAAACAAAACATAATACACATAAGACCAAACTAGTAATAGTCCACCAGATGTTGTCCGGTCTATATATGCAATTAATTAAATTTCTATAATATATAGTATTTTAATTAAATTTCAAAAGTATCAACTTTCAAGAAATTTAGTCTGTGCTGTCGGAAATCTGTGCGTCGGAAAGCTGTGGGTTCCGTTCGCAGTCGGCGTTCATTCAGACCTCAAACCAGGCCCGAGGATCCGGGTTTTGTTGGGGATCCAGATCTGCTGTGGGCTTGCGGGATCTCCGTTCTCGGTGTAGGGTCACCTTTGGGCTCACCGTTTCCGATGCCCGGATCTCCTGAGCTTCGCCGGCCAGCTGGGGGTCGTTACCTGTTTGACGAGTTGTGTCACCAAATTGGCCTACGCTTGGACTCGCCAGGGGCGCGATACCGCTGTTAGGCCGGTGATGGATGGTAGCGTCTCGATATGTGGGTGACCTGATCGGTGGCGCTGCTAAAAATCCCAAACTGATCTGAAACTGCTGCGGCTTCCGGTGCGCGGGCAGTAGGTTATGGTCCGGGGTTCTGTAGATTTGCGAAGAAGAGGGGTTAACTAAAAAAATAAAAACAAGGTAGAGGTGGAGGGGAGTTTTTGGGGTTTAGAGAGAAGACGGGGTTTTAGAGAGGGAAAGTTGTATTGCGTTGATTGGTAAAAAGAAATTATGAATATAAATCGTATGACTAAATTGTTTAAGCTTTTATGTTTATTAGTTCACTTCAATTAAATGTATTTATAATATTTTTAGCTTAGTTTAATATATTTAAAAAAATGTAGCTCAGATTATGTACATGTTCAATTTTTATTTTTATTTTGTTCAGATGAAATACATTAATATTTTTCATTTCGGTGCAAAAACTTTTTACCATGAAGTACAGTTATATTTATGCAGAATTTTTCAATTTAGTTTAGTTCAATTAAATATATATACATTTACTTCTGTTCAATTAAATATATATATACATTTATTTCCATTCAATTAAATATACATACATTTATTTCTATTCAATTAAATATATTTAAATTCATTTAAGTTAAGTTCAGCAAAAAATAAGGTCAAGCAAACATGGGCCTATGTAAAAATATGAGTTGATGCCAGTTTAGTGTGTTAAACCTTTACTTTATTTTATAAATTTAACTTGTTAAACTTTATATAATTTTTAACAAAAAGATAAAATTGATAATGACTAAAATTTTAAATTGAACCAATCTGGATTAAAATTTGAACTCAATTTGATCCGAATTAACCCGACTAACAATAGTGAACCACTATTTAAAAGTTTTTTTATCCATGTTAGTTTTTAGATTGTATTTTTACTTAATCTGACTCAACCTGACAAACGAGTCTAACCCTACCCAACCCGACCTGAGATAATTCTTTCTAAACTCCGGACAAACGGGGCTGACATGAATTTAACCTAACACAGACATAATCAAATAAGAATCCTGACCAGAAACAATTTGACTCGTATCAAACCGACCCGGCAATTCAAACCCAAATTGACTCCTCTATCAACGTAAAATTGACGCATCTACTTTAAATCCACTTTCAACATGTTACGAAATAATGTTGAATTAACCCTCACCCTATCCAACTAGATTTAACCATATATATGGAACTAAACATAATTATATTTCTACGATTCATGCTATAACAAATATCATAGTTTATGATGATATTGGAGTACCATGCAGCATAGTAGAATATGAAGCCGTGCTTAACTTTACATTTAAGCTATTTAAGCCGTTTGTAAATATTATTTAACCATGGATAATATTGAAGCAAAAAAATGAAGACTACATAATTTTATTTTATTCACTATGCACTCCAACGTAATTCTCACAAACTTTGCACAAAAATCAGTTCAGTAATTAATTCTGAATAAAAACGTGCGAACGCCGGCCGGGCAAAATTATGTTCAATGAATCACAAAAACAAACGGCATGCAAACGCCGCCACACTGAAATTATAAATGGGCGGTCGGCAGAAAACAGAGCAACAACTTTTCCGTGCGTGCGCAGCCGGTATGTACAGTACAATCAACTTGCCTGTCCAAACGTATCCCTGTATTTATAAAAATATATAGTATACCCTAATTATTTATAATAGACAATATATACTATTGAAACATTTCTTGCGTGTCCGTATCTTTACAAAAATACAAATAAAATTGTAAGAGTAAATTTGCGGTATTAGAAAATTATATCTGCATATAGAAAACCCAAAAATTAAACTATACAAATTACCTAAAGGCTTGGATGAAGATGCAATGAACTCAACCTTCCTTTTTCTTGATGTTCCCGGAGCTGTTCCCGAAACATTCTGCAACGATCTGGTTCTTCGGGAACAGCTTCCACTAGCTAGCAGCCCTCCATGGTGGGTGAAATGCAGGTAGAAATTCCGGCCCATCCACTTCTCAGGGACACATTTCCCGCCCTGTGATAGTACAACTTAACAGGCCAGTGACCGGAAATTCTTCTCCAAAATTTAATTTAAACTAATATCAGAACGAGTTTTGTTCTGCCTGGATTAGGGTTGCTAGGAAGTTGCAAGTTAAAGCTGTTCTCATCTCCCCTCGATTGCAATCTACAAGGCTTTTTTCGCCCTCACTTTCAAAATAAGGGCATTTTGAGTTTTGTTTTTTGCAAAGCCATTTTAGTTAAAAAATTTAACCTGCACGAAAAAAAAAAAGCCTACACGTAGTAACTTCAGATTTTATCCATGTGCAAAATAATGTAAAAACCAATTTGAAATATAATAACTTTATATTATAACAAGTGATGGATCATATATATAAGTAGGAATACCTGATAAAGTGATGGAAAAATGTATTTGTCAAAACTATATTTTATAATCAATATGAGTATGAATAGAAAGTTAAGAAAATAAGAGCAAGGCAACATGCGTACGTATAGTGCTTTAAAATTAGTATAATGAGTGCGTGCATAAAATTATCAAATTGAGTTCGTGCCTTTTAAGAGAAAAAGCGTGTAATGAATAAAATTATATTTATACAAAAGATTGAAATTAACAAATTTTAATTATATCATAATATTTCCAAGCTGAAAGTTGAATTCACGCACGATTTTTTTACGCATAATTCACAAATTTGGATTCACGCACGAAATTTTTAATGCATGAACCTTAAAGTAATTGAATATTTCACACTTAAATAACACGAATTATTTTATTTTGACACGCGTGGTTAAATCCTTCACCCAATTAAGCTCACTATTAATTCATACTCATATTGCACAAAATAAAATCAGGGTATGAGTAATATAAGTCGTGCTTGCAGGTAAAATAATGTAATTCAAAAATAATGTAATTAGAAAATTCGTGCTTTAATTTGCGAGTAAGGGAATGGCATGGGTTTTTAATTTGAAATGTGAAAATGCTGAATTCATTTTGTAAAGGGTCCATTATTTACCTAGACATTTACAGTAACCATTCTCCAGAGTCTCTAATAAAGTATACTCTCTTTTTTTCAATTGTTATATTTTATGTTAAAAATCACGTCGAAACTAAGTGAAAATAAGGAACATTTCATTTCAAATGTTCTACTAACTATGTGTGGTCATGATTTAGCCTTTTGTATGAAAATTGTAATGTCTTCATATATCTCACTGATTTTGAATTGAATTAAACATTTGATTAGAATGAATTTCAGTTAAATTAGAATGAATTTAATGTAGGTTACTAAAGCATTGGTAATGTCTATAATAATGAGTATCTACAAGCAATGAGAGTAATTGTATGAACATCGATCCATGTAAATTTCAACGACAAAAAACTTATTAAAGATTATTGAACATAATTAAATAAACGAAGAAGACGAAGAGGAAAAAATTACCGGTGCATGCAATCATTGTGAGAAAATAAGAAGAATTGGGAATAGAATTAGGATACAAATTTATTTTACTTTGATATATATTTTCGTCAATAAATTTAAATATATTTGATTAAACTTAATAATTTTTGAAATTTTCATATAGTAAAAAAATGTAAATTTTAATAAAAATATATTTTTTTATTTTTTTATCAATGTGCCGGACTAAATTTATACACAAGGAAAAATAATGTTAAATACAAATAGACGGACAAATCATTGGACGGACAATTAATATTCAGGTATTACGAACAGATATATGAAAAATCTCATAATTTAATCTTTAAAAATGTGGAACAATGAAGAAAAGTAATGGCTCCGTTTGGTGACGAGAGTTTTGAAGAGCGTTTAGCTTTTTGGGTTAAATATGGATCTTTCTAGTGTTTGGTGAGGAGGGTTTTCTGATTAGATTTTTTGATGAAACCTCTGATTTCTGAAACGCTAGAAAGAGCAGCGTTTGTAAAAAGTTAATCAAAGAAATATTACAAAATATCTTTTTTATCCTTATTTCTCACAAATTTCTTTTTCTATAATTAATCGAATTCCTTAAATAATTTATACATACACAATTTTACAATTCAACTGTTCAGTAAATTTAATTTAACATAAGCATATTTGCGTACGTACAAATAAGATTTTTCACATTATTTTTAATCTATTTTTGTAGTATTACACAATATATACTAAACTAAAAAATTTAAATATTTTAATTCTAAAAATAATTTTTTAAATAAATGTAAATATATTAATAATGAATAATAAGTTAAATAATAAACATCATGAAATATATATATATAAGTGATTATAATTTTCGATGAACAATTAACACACGACAAAAAATAATTAATAATAAATTGTAGTAATGTCTATCTCTGTCATTTAACGTAATGAAACAGCTATCACCTAATTGTTACTTGCCAAACACTCATTTACAAAACGCTAGTCAAAACAGGTAATATAATCAGCTAACAGCTAACCGCTAATAAAATCCGCTAACAGCTAACAGCTAAACGCTGATAGCCAAACGAAGCCAATGTCATCTAAAATCTGGAAAAATGTAAAAGTAATATATAGGATAATTCTCAATTGAATAAACATGGTTAATATGCAAAACAAATCAGTGTTGAACATGAAAATAAGAACATTAACAATAATTAACATTGAATTATCATACTTAATATGTAAAAAGTCGGACTTGAAAATGACAAACTCAATATGTAGTAGACCTTGTCAAGTTATAGATAATATCCCATGCGAAGAGACACCAAACTAGGTTTAAAAGCTCGGGTGCAAATCGAAATAGGGGAGTCTATTTTAAACACTGATCTAATACTGACTTTATCCGCGATGACTTTTTCATGTAATTTTCCGAACAACATGATCACTTTTTCCTCCAAGGACCATGTCCGGAATAATGCGATGCAGTGTTAAAAAAGAAGTTTTTATTCCATGAATTGTTGCCGTCTTCCGACATAACCCATACTTGAAATGCATTATCAATATTAACCGGAGATTAAAACTATAGATGATGCTTATAATGTGTGTGATAAGATGCTAAAAGTAAAGCCTCCCCCAAATGTACTTGATGTGACTCAGTTGATTGATTGTGTGATTAAGATGGAAAAGTTTGATGTTGCCATCTCTCTATACAAGTGTATTTTAACCCATGGCCTTCCAACAAATCATGTTACCCTCAATGTGTGCAGTAATGGTTTTTCTTTGGATAAGAAGGTAGACTTTGGTTTTAGTTTATTGGGGAGTTTCATCAAGAGTGGATTAGGGCCAGATGTGACAACTTAAGTACAATATTGAAAGGCATTTTTCTAGCAAATAGGGTAAATGAAGCTTTAGTTTTCTTCAAGAATATTATGGAGCAAAGGTTCTGTGAGCCAAATGATGTTGCATTGGGAACTTTGATGGATGAATTGTCCAAAGCTGGAAGTGCTCAACAAGCTGTCAAGTTTCTTTGTGTTGTGAAAGATTTAGGTGTAAAACCCAATGATATTATGTATAACACAATCATAGATGGAATGTGTAAGAATGAGAGAATGGATAAAGCTTTTGAGCTCTTAGATAAGATGGTTGAGGAGGGTATTGCACCAAATATAGTCACATATGGTACTTTAATACATGCATATTGTGAGAGTTGGCAGCCTAACGAGGTAAGAAGGGTGTGGAATAAGATGCTAGCCTATGGGATAGAGCCAAATAGGAAGGTGCATACTATGTTGATAGTTGCACTTTCGAGGCATGGAATGATGGCAGAGGCAATCACGCATTTTAATGGGATAATTGAGCAAGGTATAGAACCTGATTTGAAGGTTTATGGAGCTCTTATGAATGGTTTGTCGATGGATGGTCTAACAAAGGTAGCAAAGGAAGTGTTTGCTGATATGGTGAGTAGAGGGATTACTCCAAGTGTTATGTTTTATGACATCTTGATCCTTAGATTCATCAAAGAGGATAAATTGCACGAGGCTATACTGATTTATGAAGGTATGAGAGTAAAGGGTGTCAAACCAGAAATTTCAACATTTAACATCCTTTTGAAAGGTAGTTTTCAAGTGGGAGAGGTTAATAAAGCAATTGAAATTTTTCGTGTGATACGTCTTGATGCTGATATTTACACTTATTGTACAATGTTGAATGGCCTGTGCAAGAATAACTTTGTTGATGAGGCATTGCAGCTCTTTGAGGAGATGGAAAAAGAGGGTGTGAAGTTAACTATTCAAGTGTATACTATCATTCTTGAGGGATTGTGTCGAAAGGGGGGGCTGGATATAGCAAGGGAATGATTTGATTCTTTACTTCTTAAAGGGCATCCATATGTGTTTAACTACACTACAATGATAGATGGCCTTTGCAAAGACGGTCTTGTAGAGGAAGCGGAGTGGTTGTTTGCCCAAATGGAAGCAACCAAGTGCTTGCCAGATCAGATCACTTACAATGTGATTGTGCAAGGATTTCTTGATCAAGGAAAGCATGAAAAAGTTGTGGCATCTCTTGATAAAATGGTCAGCTTGGATTTCTGTTTAAATTCATCTAACATGGGCCGTATACTAAAGCTACTGTCTAGAAAGGAAAGTGCTCCTGGTGCTTTCATGAAGACGATTCAGAAGTTTGAGAGTATTAAGGCTACCAAGACATCCTCCTCATCTTCTGACCAGCAAAAGCCTATCCGCTTGTCTGAATTCATTACAAAAATCCGGGGGATAATTCTCTCTGTCAACAGATGCCCAATGACAAAAGACGAACTAATTCACAAAATCATCATGAGTTGTGAATATGCCGAGGAAGGTGCACTAATTTCTTCTATGCCTTCTCAACTCTCTTTATCATCTTTCCTTATTCTGATGATTTTCTAAATATCCCATGGTTAGGCTAAATTGAAGAACAAATGCAGATACTAGAAAAGCTGGTTCTAGGTTGGATTTGCAAGGAAATAGCATGGAGTGGTGATCTTGTATACAAGTCTGATCTGATTCTTTGATACCACCAAAGTTCGTCTTTAAGTTATTCAACTATAACATTTTTATTGAAGTACTTATTGAATGTCTAGGCATGGTGCCTACCCTTATCATGTCAGTTTTGATGTGTCGCTGTATCTAAATTAGGAGTGTGTATATATATGTAATGAATCAAAATTTCCCTAGCTCTCTGGAAGAGGTTTTGCTATGTGTACTCTGAAGCAGGTAACATGATGTTGGTTGCTTTGCATAGGCTGTATGCATTTATTACTGCCAGTCGTTTTGGTTTGAACTTTAAACTTGAAAGTTGAAATTGTGATGGACATACTAAAAAGCAGGCCCCTAGTAGTGGGATAAAGGCCTGATTGCTATCATTGTTGTGTAATCAACTTTTGAAAGTCATGCTTACTGTTGATCAAAAACTTATTCGTGTGCTAGTTTTACTTAAACAACAAAATAAAATTAAATGTGCGGAATTTAAAAGACACACGAATTGATCACCCATTTCAGTGCAATGCACCTACGTCTGGGGGCCGTAGCCCGTGGTAAAGACCCTTCACTAGTTGCAATAAATATTTCCGATCTATTACAAACTACCGGCTACTCTAGCAAGCCTATCACACTACCAATTGGCTACTCTAGTTTTGATAGTTGCTACTATGATTACCTTCTTTTCCACGAAGGTGCGGCAAGGTCTTTCCCACCCGAGCTTTAACACACGTCCCTAGTGTTTTGGTTATGGTCGAAAACCGTGGACTGCGTTGCCTTCTTGCTCAAAATATAAAACTCTGATTTACAGAAATTTTGCGGTGAAGATCGATAAAAACTGAGCACGCAACTGACGTCCTTCTTTTATAGCTCATTGCCGTGGAAAAACTTCATTTTGCACAGCTCTTGATTCCTTCCTTCAATAAACTTCTATTCCAAATATAAAACCTTAAAGAAAAGGAATTTATGTGTGCCTCAACATCTCGTAAATGGAAAACTGATCTCTCCGAATATTTCCATTCTAATACAGCTGCAAACCACGTTGTAGACACCCATTAGGACTGTAGTTTCCATAAAAACCATCGCACAATATTTTCCTTCCATCTTCAAAACCTGTGCTGGAGTCTGGAAAATATTCTATCTTTTTCTGCCAACCGAAAAGTCATGTTGCAACATGGCATTCCACAAAGCAGCCAACAAAAACTGGACCTTACAACTTTAAGGTTGTTGTTAGAGACCAATATCATACTTTGATCAGTTATTCATACTTTGCTGTGTTGAGAATGTTTCTGACATAAACTCTCTTGAAAGTGTTGCGGATGTCTGAAGATATGTATGCGATCTGCCATGGATATCAACTCAATTAACTTCCTGTTGTGTTCAACTTCTTGTCTCTCCTCTGTCGAACTTCTTGGGCGGAATGATTGTTGCACAAGAATCATTGTACGAATGAACTTTTACATTTTGGATGATTGTTATAATAACTTAATTATGTGTTCTTAATTGCGTTTCCAAGGTGAGGACTGTCAGTATTTTCTGCTGCAATTGATGAATTGGTTAGCTAGGCTGTCTTTTGGGTCCAGCTACACAAATTTTCTTCACATTCCTTGTTATAAGTTCCAGTGATTCCAATGGAATCAATCATTTTCCAAAAGAAAGCTAGACAAACTGATTTCATTTTCCAACCATTGATTTTGATGAAAGTTGTTTCTTTACAGTGTGAATTTTCGTCATCACACATTTTTATTTTCGAATATAAAATGCAGTACTAGGAATATCCATGCTCATGTCTCCGTTTAAAAGTTTAATTAGCTGTATTCATATTGTTCCCGCATCAAATTTTATCACATTTTCTTGCACATATTATTGCATATTCGCATTATCATGGCAATTGGCAAACACTAAAGGCTTGAATATTTAATAATTTTCTTTTGAAATTTTTCGTCACTATTCTTATGTTTCTTTGTCGATGATTTCCTCTTTCTAGTACATTTCTCTCCAAGCAAGTTGACTTTTTTGAAAATTCAAAGGTTCATCTAGTTTTGGTTCCATTTTACTAATCTCCTTTTTGAAAATTCGAAAGAGAAATGATCTACAATACTCTTATGAAAAATTAGAATGAATTTAATGTAGGTTACTAAATTTAATAAAGCATTGGTAATGTCTATAAAAATGAGAATCTACAAGCAATGAGAGTAATTGTATGAACATCCATGTAAATTTGATTGGTGATGTCTATAAAATAAGAACATCAACAATAATTAACAATATTGAATTATCATACTTAATATGTAAAAAGTCGGACTTGAAAATGACAAACTCAATATATAGTAGACCTTGTCAAGTTATAGATAATATCCCATGCGAAGAGACACCAGACTAGGTTTAAAAGTTCGGGTGCAAATCGAAATAGGGGAGTCTACTTTAAACACTGATCTGATACTGACTTTATCCGCGATGACTTTTTCATGTAATTTTCCGAACAACATGATCAATTTTTCCTCCAAGGACCATGTCCGGAATAATGTTGAAAAAGAAGTTTTTATTCCATGAATTGTTGCCGTCATCCGACATAACCCATACTTGAAATGCATTATCAATATTAACAGGTGAACATATCGCTATACAGTACGTTATCCAGCTCACCTAGCATATATAACAATCCCTGCTTCGGAGGGAGATTGATGCATGAAGCTAAATGTCTCAGTTAGAAGATCGAAAGCAAGCATCTTTCCAGTAAATTTGATTCCAAAAGTATTCCAATAAAAACAAACACCAATGACTTATTAGCATTCGTTCTAAGGCTATAAATTCCAACATGGGAAGATAACCTTGTGATCGTTGCTGCTGCTGTCGAAACCAATACCATGGACATAGAAAGCACTTTGGGATTTTCCGAGTGATAGGATTGTACAGCTCAACACCATCCAGCAGCTGAAGGCATAGGATTCCGTTGCATGAGTTAATTCCGATGACTCATGGCCGGGAAAATTTACTTGGCTGAAAATGGAAGAATTATAGGTTTGTATTCCGTATCCTCCATTGATACTTGTGTCAATTGGTTCATTGAATGATCATGATTAATATGTAAAATTTCAATACAAAACAAGTAATTAATGACAAGTCATGAATTTGAGAAGATCAAGAGTAATACACTGAATGGTTATATTCAATATATGAAAGATCAGATTTAAAAGCGAGAAGACCATCTGTCTCAATTAGCTAGGACGTCCGTCTACATGCATGATATGCTCTAGTCCCTAAACCCTAAACCCTTGACCCGAAACTACAAAGGGCTAGAAATTATTAGCTCTTTGTATATTTTCTGAAACGCAAACAACAATCTGTGAAATGGGATTTAATGTAAATCATAAAATAAAGCCCAAATTACTCTTAATCTTTTACATGCAAATTTTGTTTTAAATCACGTGCAGAAAATTCAATTGTAGATATTCTAATTATACTCATAATACATTATTTAAAATTAATCATGCTTTGAGTCTAGCCATTATTAATATAACAATTAAGAGGTAAAAAATATTTTATAGCACATGATCTCATATAAGGTTGGCCCGATTAAACACATATATAATTCACTTGTTTCAAATTTTGTTGGACCCTTTGAATTGAGAATGTGCAGCTGTGTAGAAAATGGAAGGATAATAAAGAGGAAATAGGAGCCATGCTCCATCTTCTCAATCATTCCTAAAGCACCAAACCTTATCCATATGTCTCCATCTTCTCAATCAATCAACCACTACTAATGGATAGTGACTCGTAAGCCACGCCAGTTATTTAAAAGAAAGAGAAAGCAATCTGGATAATGCTCACAGTTGTAGTGCACCAGATATTTAAAAGTTGAATGTGGAAAGATGAAGAGTTACCGTAATAGTTAAAGAGTCATATTCTGGACAGTAAACAATCTGGTTGCATATGCAGAGACTTTGACTTGATTTCCCAGATGGGATTCAATCTGGTTCAGCAAACAGGCTCCAGCGCAGATTTTAGCCTTACATGAGTGAATTTACGACGGTATCAACAAAAATCATGTTAACATACATCTCTATGTTATAAAACCTTTTGTTTGATAGGTATACATCTCTATGTTTCAACCGTCGGTCATTTCTGAACTGTGCCTAGAACATGGTTTACAGAGATATATACAATCCCAGATGCCGGTATGAATCAGGACTCATGAAACAGTCTGGCGGCCTTTGCTGCCATACGATTTCCAGGACTCCTCAAGGCGCAGTAGATGCAGTTTTTCAACGAATGGCTCAAGCACTGCTGCCTCTTCTTCCGGTGCAAAAGCCATACATATACTAAGCTCCTGGACTGCCAGCTCATATTCCCTAGGGATTTAACAAACTCATAGCTATGAAAATTGCATCAATAGAACATTATCTCAAATGACTGAAAATTTCTTACCTGCTGTAATACAGCATCATGCCAAAGTCTCTTCTTAAAGCCCAATTATGGGGCTGCAAAATGAGTAATCTTTCTGCAGCCATCATCGCCAACCTAAGTTCAGAAAAGCAGTAAACTCTCATAAACTCATAATCAACTTCTAATTTTGCCACCAACCAATTAAATATTGAGATACTATCCAGCTAACAAAGAAACAACGATAGCTCAGAAACATAATTCTTTGGGGTATTAAGAAAAACATGGCAGATCCTCAAATAAGATAAAACTATTGAAGATCATCTAGATTATTGTCTAGATAAGTTGTGTGAAGTCATTTAGCCTTAATATCACAGTGCACATCTTTCCTTGAAACAATATATACAGATGAGTCTTGAGTGGTAAATTTCACAGTACCTTAAATCTCGAGGACGTAACAGAGGTTGGTTTGAACCATCAGTGTTGAATTTGTCATCAGCGCAATCAGCAGGCCTAAGTGGAGAAGTCAGCATCAGTCCATGATTACTCCTTGAAGCCCGTTTCCAGTAAAATCTCTGAAAAGTATAAAAGGTCAGGTGAAGAAAGAAACACAAGACAGCAAAAACAGTTTGAATCATCTGAACTATTCAAGATATCTTGTCTGATTGGAGCTTACAATCAAATTGGCCAAAGCAATTCCAACAACATCTCTGTTGGTGGCAATATCAAGCCCTTGAAGAGAATCGCTGTCTATGTCTGAAGCCCTTGATTTCGGGTCATTAACGCAATTTCCATTCACGATCCCAAACAAGCTGGATCCAGAAGTTACTCTGAATAGCTCCTGCAAGATAATCAACATTCATACATCAAAGTTTATTAAGTATCATCGGTACAAGACTGACTCACAACATAGCATGGAGATATGTAAATGACGAATACAGATTGTAAATAACTTTCTATGCAAACATACCTCAGGGTTCCCAGTGGGAGGCCAAATCAAAAAATCCTCCCCAACTCGAGATCCCACAATGGTCAGATTAAGTCTACGACAAACCTCAATGTAGATTACGCTAAGCAAAATTGCTGCCAGATGCCAACAAGGTAACCAAGGTATTATGATTTAGAAAGCTGGCTCTTCAGCAGAAAGATATAAAGAAAAAATTCGAATAAAATAGATGGAAACATACCGCTGGATGATCCAGAGCTTAAAACTGTGTGCAAGTATGCGCACTTTGAATCTATTAATACAGGTGACCTTTTGAATCCCCTTGACTCAAAAATTACCACATTTACAGCCTCCAAAACTTCAACAAAATGGCATCCTATATCTCTTGTAACTAGTTCAGCCTCCACTTCCTTAGCAATGCAATCCAATTCAGACAGCCACTGGTTCATGGTTTTTCCAGCAAGAGGCATGGACTCTATGTTTTCCCAAGAAAGATCACTTGGCGATGAAGTATCCTTCCTTTCTTTTTTGAGTGACTCTGCATCTCTCTCCCGATTGTAAATGATATACGCCTCATCTTCGGCAGCAACATAAAGCAAAGCCTTTTTTTTTTACCAAATTTGAAAAATATATCATAATTAGGCGCTTACAAGTCAGGAGAATTCCAAACATAAAACAGAAAAGGTAACTGTACTCCACATCAGACAAATGGTTGCAGAGTCGAAGGCCAATAGTTCACAGGTAACATAGCTTTTCCGTTTCACAAACACAATCATTCAAAAGCAGGATAACAAGTCGAGCAAATGAAATTCATCACACTTTAAGCAACAAGTCAAACAGAACGTGAAATAGGTACCTTCGCAAGGGAGATATCTTTATCCTTTGACTGGAAGGATATCTCTACGGTAAACTTTTTCCTGGCAGCCTCAAGAACCTGTTTTTTGTAAAAGCATCAACCGGTAGTCAAAATCTACGATAGACAAATCACAATCCCCAAACATTAACATGAATCCATGCATGACATCAACCTCAAAATAGAGAAGGAACAAGAAGCAAAAGGAATTACACAGAAATATGATCAAATCAACAGTACATCAAAGAATTATTCCGAACACCAAAGAAAACAGTTAATCTTGAAGATAGCTCCCAACCTCCTTATAGAAATTAGCTCTAGATGGAGTTTCTGTTTCAGTATCTTCCAAAGAAGAAGAAGAAGCCAGAGGTGAGACGCTCAACCTCCTCTTCTTGGAGGATGCTTTCGCATTAGACACCACCGCACCAAACATGTCCCTCTTAACCTTTCCATTCCCAATCCAACAACTTCCACCACGACCATCAAAGTCACACCTGATGATCGCAAAGAACACAAGGGCTATTGGGGATTGCCTAGAACACAAATGCTTCACTAATGCGCTACAATAAATAACTTATCTACACAGCAGAATCAACATTCCCAGCAATTAAAGACTTCACAGAAGAAATTACCTGCTAAAAACGCCGAGAGAACTGGCAGCAGCAGCCACCGCCATGTGCTGATTAGGAAAAGACACAGCCAACATTTTCTTGATTTTCCTCGGAACAGTACTAATAACCCAAGAAAGGCCAGATAATCTTTAAGAGAGATGCTAAAAAGGGGTCAAGAACTGAAAAGAGACAAAGGGGTTTATCAAAATTGGATCTTTAGATTGGAGGAAGCCATTTTGGGAGCAGAAATTGCAGTTTCTCCAGAAAACACAGCAGATGAATGGATGCTTCTGCAACTGCAAAAGGGGGATTTATAGTGGAAGCTGACACTCCTACTCAAATAAAAACCCCCAAGATCCATACTATTGGAAGGAATGAACAAAAACAGCACTCTTTTCTTGCAATTTTAACATCCCCTTTTCACCCCACTAGACAAGCAAAACAAAAGGCAGGCTTTCATCATACTAATATAAAAGGGGGAAATGGTTGCCTGATTGGCTGAGTTGGGTGCAAATGTGAAAGTGAAAGTACAAGTGTGTGACTGTGTGTAAAGATTGCACCTCTTTTTCTTACCACAGTTGTAATCTTACATCATATCATTGATCTTAGGATTTGCAAAATATGGCACAGCTCTGACTGAGAGGAAGGTGACAAAATAAAGGTGAATTAAAGGGTGCTATGAATTTGACAAAAAAAAAAAAAAAAAAAGGGTGCTATGGCCTATGAATAAGATTGGTTTGGTTTCAAATTTCAGTGGCTATGCCTGTAATCTGCAGTCACCAAGTTGTCAACATTATATGCATAAAATAAGGGCAAGCATATAAAAAGCATTTACTTAATGTGACTCTGGAAGTTGTTTTCCTTTTCTTTCCCACCAAGTTTTTTATACTTATTGAATTTCATTTCGATTTATCCCATTTTTTGAAAGTAATTTTTCATTTTAATTTTGAACTATAGAACAAAGTATTGTTGTCTTTATCTTTGCTATTCCAAGCGTTACATTATTCCACCCGTGGAAAATATTGAATAGTAACAAAATGTATCTATAATGGGCATTTGTTTTTTTCTATATATACAATGGGCGAAATTCCGTTGATAAATGGCATATGCTCTATAGCATGAGAATTGATGTCTAGCAGTGTCGAAAACTTAACAATTCGTGTGTTGTGTTTTGAAAGCGTGTGCCAAATTACTTTATTCATGCTATATTCACATGTGACATGTGAAAGGCACATCTACAAAGCTAAATAAACTCATAAGTATATAATAATTGGTGAATGAGTTTGACGAATGAAACCGTACAGGGCGGTTATGGGATTTTGTGGGTCTCAAGCGAAAATAATAATTTTTTGAACCTAATAATTTTTTAGGATTCAAAACTGAAAAATTTAAAAATAGGTTTATACAAAAATATTTTATGAATTATACATTAAAAATCACTATAAATATTGAATTCCTTATTTATAGTTAATTTCAAACGATATCTAAGGGACTAATTATAGAAAATGATACATTTTTTATTTAATTGAATTTTAATTAATAAAAATACTATATATTTTTTTCTAAAAATGGGGTCCTTTTTTCCAAAATTATTTGAGGGCCTCAAGCAATTGCTTAACTCACGTACATGGAGGGCCGGCCCCGAAACCATCCTACTAGGACGACGAACGATAATTCATGTGTTTATTTAACTTATTTGTGTGTTTGTATGGTAGAACCGTAGGACGAATGGTAAATGAGTTTGTATACTTTGTTGTCACACAAACAAAACTAATAAACATATGAATTATCATTTGTTTTACCATAAGGTTATGGTAAAACGATAAACTTATGGTAGGACGGTCTCATCCAAGACATTCTCTTAAAATTTAAATACTCTATTTTAATGTTGGACCCTTAATTATTCTCCTATTTCTTTCACCTTTTTGCTACTTCATCATTCATTACCTTGTTTGTGTTACTTCACCACCACGATGTTACTACCAACCAAAATCCCAGTCAACCCTGGAAAATTCAAGTATAGAAGCGATAGTCATAATGGGAAAAATCTTTTCTACCCCATTGGTTTTTTGCCCCATAGACTAAATGCCAAAAATTTTGAATTTGTGGTACTCAGGTGGGACCCACAAGACATTATTTTAATAAATCCATTCTCTCTCTACCTTTTTCTCCTTGTTCTCTTTCCTTCTTTCTCCACCGAGAACTGGAAGCTTGAGATTTTGTTTCCGGCCATCAATGGCATCTGCCTCATTTCCATTCCAAAAAATCCAAAAAAATTAGATTTATCACCAGGGAAGAAGCGCGATCAAGTAGGTATACCAAGGTATGTTTAAACGCACCTTATTCAACATGAGTAGATTAAAATATGAAGCAAACGAGGCTTGGTTTCACTGAAGAATTTGTATGGTATCATATGAATTTTATGTATGGTCTCACTCCATTGGCTTTATGGTGAATTCATGTCTGTGTCCGGGTGGTGTCGAACACAGGAACTTCGTCTAACACCCCTTGTTGTTTCATGTCTGTATGCTGTATGTTGTCACTACACTTCATGTATGGTGTCACATGTTATGGGCTGAAGTGTCACTGAACTCTATGCATGGTGTTGCATGATTTGGGACAAAAGTGTCACTCCATTGGCCGCATGGTGTCACATTATCCCCACATTATAGAGTACTACGTATTTCGAGCAGGGGTGTCATTTGAATAGTTCTTTTAGCGTTATATTTTTTGGCTCATACAGATGATTGATCTAAACAACCTTCCCGAAGCTGATCCTGATTTCGAGGGAGATGTGGACTCAGATTACGAGTCATTAAACGGTTCTGATTGGGAGAATTTAGGCGGTGGATTTGAAGATGTAGCTCGAGATGGTGAAGAGAACGGGGAGGCAGAGAACGAGGCAGCAGAGAACGGGGAGGAAGAGAACGAGGCAGCACTGAACGATGCAGCACAAAGTCGCTATTACGAGGGTTCGATTATCGAGCTAGCAGTAGGGCAAGAGTTTGAAACCTCCACTGAATTTGTGGCTCACTGTTACAAATATGGATACGCCAATGGGTTTTCAATGAGAAACTTAGGTCGGGACAACCCGAACAAACCTGCGGTTTCAACACGAGTCAATAACGGACAGCGTTCTAAGGAGGATTATTACCGCATTCGAATGGGCTGTAAACTTAGTGGGTTATACAGACCTCCTCCTGGAAAGGATCCCAGTAAACCGGTTAAGTCTTGTCGGTGTAATTGCCCAATGATCGCTACTGCACTCAAACAGAAAGATGGTTGGTGGAGGGTATCATCTGTGAAGCTTATGCACAATCATAATATTGATGTCAAGGGGGTAAGATTTCTGAGCAAATATCGAGGAATTTCAGTGGCGAACGAGGAGAGCATGTTGTCGCTTTACCGAGCTGGACTCCGTGCATCCCAGATATATGCCATATTTGTCCAGAAGTATGGAGAGTATGCAAAAGTTCCGTTTTCCGAGAGAGACATGCGTAACCTACTAAGCAAAGACACAAGGTTGAAAATGCAACATGGGGATTTTAAAGCCGTGCAAGGCTTGTTTGATCGAATGAGGGCAAAATCTTCAACTTTCTATGCTGACCATGACATTGACGACTGTGGTAGAGTGAAGAACATGTTTTGGGCAGATGCTAGAAGCATCAAGATGTATGCAGAATTCGGAGACACGATTTCATTCGATACAACCTACTTGTCTAATAGGTACAATATGCCATTTGCACCTATCGTAGGTGTAAACCACCATGGTCAATCATCATTGTTTGGATGTGCACTCATAGCTAAGGATGATGCCGAGAATTTTAAATGGGTATTCAAGACTTTCCTTAAGTGCATGGGGAACAAAGCTCCGAAATGCATTCTCACAGACCAGTGCCGAGCCATAGGTGAGTGGAGTCCCTTTAAATACCCCTTAGATTACATTTGTATGTATTTCTTTCCATCTTGAATGGGTAGTTGTAGTTTGAGATAAATACCCCGAGCGAGGATATGAATACCCCTGTCAACAATACATAGTACCCCAGGAATCTGATGCAGGTTTATTTTTTCCAAGTAGCCTACGCTTAAATTATAGAGACCTCTGTGATCATTATAATGTATTTCTGTGATCGTTATGTAGTACTTCCGTTATCAATATATAGTACCCCTGGAATCTGATGCAGGTTTATTTTTCAGGAAAAGCCGTGGCAGAAGTGCTTCCGGACACTCGACACAGGTGGTGTCTTTGGCACGTGTTGAGGAATATGAGGAAGAACTTTGGCACTATGGCCGAATGGGAGGAGATTGCCAAGGCACTAAGAAGGATACTTCACGAGTCTCTTTCAGTCGAGGAGTTTGAATTGCAATGGAAAGAATGGGCTACCAAATTCAAATTGTCGGACAAGCAGTGGTGTATTGATAAGTTCAGAGAGAGAGCAAGGTGGGTTCCCGTGTATTTCAAGGATGAATTCTGGGCCGGAATGTCAAGCACACAAAGAAGCGAGGGAATGAACAATTTTTTCAAGCAATTTGTTTCAGTGAACACAACTCTTCAGGTTTTTGTGGAGAGGTACTCCCTGGCACTCGCAAAGAGAATGGAGGATGAGATTAAACTGTCTCATGAGTCCGTTCACACTCCGTACAGTTGTTTGACTAAGTACGGGTTTGAGTTAGTTTTCCAAGAGGTGTACACGAATGCGAAGTTTTTGGAGTTTCAGAAACAAGTGTCGGACATGATGTACTGCAACGCCACCATTGTTGCACTGAATTCGGATGGAGCTGTTTACGAGGTTAAGATGAGCAAAGTGCGACAGGGGCGGACGAGAAGGAAAGTCTTCCTCGTGAGTGTACAACGTGAACCGACTTGGGACATACAGTGCGAATGTAAAAACTTCGAGTTTCGGGGGATCTTGTGCTGTCACATGCTTCAGGTATTCAAAGTGGAAGAAAAAGAAGAAGTGCCAGCAAGGTTCATAGTTGATCGTTGGAGAAAGGACTTGATAAGGGGGTACATTAAGGAGTCCTGTGGTTACCGCGACGGGGATGCAGAAAAAGAGGTTCCCGAGCCAAAGAAACGGTACGATGAGATGGATATGAAATTTCAGGAACTTGCTTCCCGCGCTATGATGGATGATGGAGGTTACAAGAAAATGATGGATATGATGATCAAGCTAGACTTGGAACTGAAGCCTCGTGATGATCTACCCCCGGGTTTGGAAAGAGATGAAGCGGGGAATATTCGAAAGCAATGGGGATCGCGTAACAGAGGAGCTGCTAATCAGGCCAGTGGTAGTGGCGCGCCTGAAACAGGACCCCTTGACCCCAAGGATGCTAGGAAGCGAGGAAGGGCACGGGGTCATCGGTTAGGACATGAAAAGGACAGTAAAATCAATAAAAAACAGCAGAGGAAGAGGAAGAATAAGAGTGCAGGTCTGCCCGATGATCTTGATCTAAACCTGTAAGGAGCTCCGGTGTTTAAGTTTCTTGCGAGTATCAGTAACGTCTTAATCGGCAAATGGACTTAAATTGGGCTGTCCATACTTTTGTTATTTTGGGCCGATACCTTTCTTGTTTCTCAGTAATTAGAAAAACCTCAACATGCGGTGGAATAAATGGTTCAAATATGCAAAGATACATTTGCATACCAAAAATATATTTGTATTTTTTGATTCTATTATTTTCAATAAAAGTTATCCTAAATAGGACTGTCACACGATAGTTTAGGGGGTGTCAAATACTTCTTTCTTGTATGTGTGAAACAACACAGGGGAGTGTCACGGGCTAGTAAAGTGAGTGTCACTAACTTTGTGTATGTTGCCATTCCGGAATCTGGGTATTAGAGACACTTCGTTAAAGTGTCATACGTTTGATTAAATTTCTGTAGTACTAGTCCATCTAATATTCACATCTTCCAGTAGCATATTTTCCGGACTATATTGTTAGCTTGTATTAAATTTTAGCCAGTGTTTATTCAGAATAATCAACATTTGGATGGGATGTTTTCACAACGCTTTCCTTAAATCATATTTGAAATTAGAAATAAGAGGAACTAAAGAAATACATCATAGATAGGAATTCTCGCTAATGAGAAAACCTCAAAATACGGTGGAATAAAAGGTTCAATACGCAAAGCTACATTTGCATACCAAAATTACCAAAAGTATCTCTTCCTAACCGTCCGGGTACCACACATAGATCCTACTCATCATCGTCGCCGGTTAAGTCGATGAAGATCCTTTCCTTTGGAGCAGAGGCCGTGGCGAAAGATACCTTCTTTTTGGACTTCTTCTTCTCATCCTCAACCACCTCATCCTTAACTAGGATGAACTCGGTGGGAGCAATGGTCCTCATGGGTTTCCCTTGTGCATCTTTCGGCAAGCTGCCTTCTCCGTCGGTTGAGATCAGATAAGTGTGCGCCTCCGCCTCAAACAGGGTCCTGATGAATGGTACTGGAATGCGAAATCCTTGGAACATATCCGTTAGGGCGTCGACGCCAACAGTGTTGATGAGCTGCCTTAAGAAGAACCTAAGCTGCACCTTTTCTCGAGCCCTGTCTCCGGAGCAGCTGCAGGTGTTCTTCATCTTATGCGATAGTACGGACAAAGGCTTTGTAGCCCTAGCCCCGTTCACCTTGAGCAGATTTTCGGGAGCCATTTTGGATCAGATAAGGAACGAACAAGCTTCAACGAGGAAATAATTATGATGCAGAGAGGTGATGTTGTGGAGTGATCCCGCGTTGGCGTCTACTTATAAAGGGGTTCAGGGTTTATGGAATTGGCGCCAAAATTGTGAAATTGCGTTTTGGAAAGGGAGGGAAAACCGAAAATCAACTAAAGACCACACTGAATTGTTTTATACACTCAATTTTGGCCTGTAGTAGTAAAAAAAGTATCAGACCTTCAACGTTTTGGTACTACAGGTGCTGATGAGGACTTCAGTTTCACGGGTTAGTTGTATTGGTACTACTACTGAAAATAAAACAAATTTTAATTTAGTTTAACAATATAACAATAGATACCCAGAAAATGAGAGAAATATGGGGAGTGTCCCGTACATACCAAAGTAAATACTCCTACTTCAATATTCTGATACACATGACAAAGAAGAGAAAGACATAAGTAAACACCAATGCGAATATGAGACGGGATTCTCGAACATCTCTTTGTCTGGCTTCAGCAGTTAGAGTGTGAATAGTCTCCATATGCCTCTGGTTCGTGGAAGCAGCACGTTGGCAACGGCGACAAGTACGACGGCCGGTAGGTTGATCAAACCATTCAAAGAAGTCGCATCCACCCGCATCGTAGTTCAGACATCCGTAAAATCTTCTTCCAGGATTCTCACTCGTTTGGGACGTCCTTAATATTGCCTTCATACCACAAAGGCATAGGACGACATCGTGGATGACCATATTGAGAACAAGGCAGACTTACAACGGTTAGAAATTATATTGGGAAGAAGGAAACGGTTAGAAATTATATTGGGAAGAAGGAAACGGTTAGAAATTATATTGGGAAGAAGGAAACGGTTCGAAATTATATTGGGAAGAAGGCCTCTGTTAGTGGATGGACCCTTAAATAGGCATAAATTCGACCGTTGCAATTGAATTATACTGACGTCTTGTGGGGTCTTTAATAGTATTTCTATTTAGTGTGTCAAAGTATACGCTTGAGGTGTCACGGGATGGAAACAAGGAAATTCTTGTTGAGTGTTTCGAAGTATTTCAGTGAGGTGTCACTGGACAATACCTTTGGGTCTTACACTTAGGTAGAGTCTCCCTATAACTTTGGTGTCAGTGGCTACTGCTAAAGAGTCTCCCAGCTTTGTTTGTATTTCTCTAGCAATATTAAAATTAGGTTTGTGATTTTGTTTTAAATAAATTAGACGGCAACACAAATTAAATTTCTAATTCGAATTACATATTATAGATAGATATTCAATTAGCACGAAAAGTGTTTAATATAGTAGTTAATTTAATAATTTAATGAGATGATACAATATTCTCCATGGCTCAACATGATAGATCCTTGTAATACACTATCACTAAGCACTAGTCCCTCTACACAAACTCTAACAATGTTGTTGCGGAAAAATAGTTTCAACACATTTCGAGTTAGATTAATCATTATTATAACAAAGCAATCTGTTGTTGTAGAATAAGACGCACTTATTTAATTTTAAAAATATTTTTACAATTTATTTCTTGAATTAAACTTGTACTAGTGGGGGAGTGTCACAAGCTAATACATAGGAGTGTCAAGCACTCGGTTCTTGTATTTGTGAAACTACATAAGAGAGTGTCACGTGAAAGAAAAGGGAGTGTCACTCGGGTCTTGTATTGTAACAAATTTTTTTCTTGAATTAAGATTGTGCTAGTGGGGGAGTGTCGCGGGCTAATAATAGGAGTGTCAAGCACTCAGTTCTTGTACTACTGATACTACAAAGGAGAGTGCCACGTGAAATTAAAAGGGTGTCGTCACTCGTTTTTGTCCTACTGTTGAAAACTGAAATAATGAAAATTACCCAAGAGTGAAAATTATCCATTACAGACCCAAATTTAAAATAACTAAAATTGAAGGAAATTATCCAAATTCAAAAACGATTAAAATGCCTAATTAATCATCATGGTTGAAGTCTTCGCCTTCAGCCTCAACGCCTTCATCCTCGCGCTCGGTGTCTTCATTGCTGTGCTCAGGCCACTGACCTCCTGCATCTCCCGTTGGCACGAATTCAAGCGCAAACATGGTGCATTCATCACCGAATCGACCATAAGATGGACTGTTCAGGCTCAGCTTGAACTTCACGTAAGGGCTTGGCTGGAATTGGTTTGCCTGGAAGACTGATTGCCAGTTCCCCTTGATGTAGCGGCGGAGTAGAATTGGCGAGTTCCATGACAGTTGATACGGCTCCACAATGTAGTTCATGTAGAAATCCCCGGCAGCCGTACGGAGTTGCAGCTTCTGTTTCAGCCTGTGCAAGTTAGCTCTAGCAAATGCTGAAAACAGCCTCTGTGTGTTAGGAAAATGTGTTAGGAAGATGCTCAAGTTTCTAAATCAAACTAAACAATGCAACACACTAACCATTTCATCACCACAAAATTCGTCTACTGTCAGTATTTTGTAAAGGCTGCCTGCTAATATTTCTGGTGCTGTAGGTGGCACAAGTAAACACATGAATCAATTACTGACAGAGAGACTATAACAGCTAAAATCGAGAGACTATCAAAACGCCAACAAGATTCAATTATTAAAAATCCAAACTCAATAACAAAGCCAAATCAAGATACATTCATCAGATGATTCAGATCAATTCTAAAAGAATATAATAGAAAGAGTGATAAAATTAGTGAAAAGTTTACCATGTATTAATCTAAACTTTATAATGTAAAATTATTATTGCACACATAAAACCGAAAAGACACACATACATGATGCCCCAAAATCAGACGGCACGCCGGTACAATGACCCATCTCCGATCCATCACTTCTGTAAAAGAACATATTGAAGATGGTACCGCGTACGTGTTGGAAGACCAGCACCATTCCCCTCCTCAATGCATGCATTCTATAGAAAGCTAGCCAACCATCGCCCGAGAACTTAACGCCAGAGCCTCCATAAACATCGAGACTGGTTCCCTGGACTACGCAAGCGCCCAAATTTGACTTTAAGACGTAAATGCCAGGCCCCGTCCCAAAGAATCCATTGTTGAAAGTGGATACGACAACCTGCAATAACCATTAATATTTCAAAAGAGTCCCCAAAGGCGAATACTCAAAAGCAAGGGAAGAGTGAAGATGTGTTGGCTAACCAAAGAGTCTCTGTTATTCCCTTCGAGCTCAACTCGGAAATGCCATGAAGTGTGAGTTATTGGAGACAAAGCACAGTTTTTTTCATAGCCCAAATCATCGTAAACACGAACGATGTAATCCGTGTTTGAGTAAGACACAATCTCCATAAATTCACCATCTTGCATGATGAGATTCGTGAGTAACGATTGCAAGTCCGGGTTCTTTAATTCGTAATTCTCGTCCAAGTTAACGACATAGTCTCCCCTATGTGTGTACATCACAATTGACTTTGGACGGTATCCTACTAATGCGGTGATACGTGCGGCCGGAAGTGCCTGTGATTCAACCAAAAATTCAGTCCGGTTGTATATATCAACCAAAAAATACAGACTCAAAAATTTTAGCGGCGGATATCTTACCAAAGTTGCCGTGTATGGGGTTGTAATCCTGTGCATGATGGTGTAGGCGGCCATTTTCCGTACGATATCAGAGATGAACAAAAATGAGGGGCAGTTTTGAGAAAGAGAGAAGTAGCAGAGGATGAACAAAAACTATGATGAAGGCTTGAGTCGAAAACAGTGAAAAGTTTGAATGAGAATTGATGGCGCTCAACTATAAAGTCATCATCATTTAGTATTGCACAATATTTGAGTAAATGGTATCTGTGGCTGAACTGCAGAGTGTCACTGAAAAGTCTCATTTATATTTGCACAGTATTCGTGATGTAAAGGGAATCTTGGTCAAATCCGCATGCATGGGAATTGATGGCGATCCTGGTTTTGAAAAGCAACATTAAACATAATAATTAATTTATTTATAAAAGAAATAATTACACTGGAAAGTGTCACTGGCTAGTGAAGGGAGTGTCAAGCACTCAGTCCGGTTGTATTTCTGACCCCTCACGTAGGGAGAGTCTCCCTCTAAATTTGGTGTCAGTGGCTACTGCTAAAGAGTCTCCCAGCTTTGTTTGTATTTCTCTAGCAATATTAAAATTAGGTTTGTGATTTTGTTTTAAATAAATTAGACGGCAACACAAATTAAATTTCTAATTCGAATTACATATTATAGATAGATATTCAATTAGCACGAAAAGTGTTTAATATAGTAGTTAATTTAATAATTTAATGAGATGATACAATATTCTCCATGGCTCAACATGATAGATCCTTGTAATACACTATCACTAAGCACTAGTCCCTCTACACAAACTCTAACAATGTTGTTGCGGAAAAATAGTTTCAACACATTTCGAGTTAGATTAATCATTATTATAACAAAGCAATCTGTTGTTGTAGAATAAGACGCACTTATTTAATTTTAAAAATATTTTTACAATTTATTTCTTGAATTAAACTTGTACTAGTGGGGGAGTGTCACAAGCTAATACATAGGAGTGTCAAGCACTCGGTTCTTGTATTTGTGAAACTACATGGGGGAGTGCCAAGGGCTAACAAAGGGAGTGTCATTACCTTGGATATACCAGTAATGTTAGTATGGGGTATCAGAGTGAATTCACTAAAGTATTAGAGTGACGGATGACATTACAATTTCGGTACTATCAAGTCCAACGTTGGCGTCTCATTCGACCTTTGGGTATTAGTGACTACTTGGGTATTAGTATGTATCCCCTAAGAGTCTCACAAGTTTGTTCATATCTCCCAAGAACGAGTCCATCTAATTTCCACCTTACATTTGAATTTCGGTGTTACCAAGTCTAACGCCGGAGTCTCCCTCTAAAGAGTCTCATAGCTTTGTTTGTATTTCTCTAGCATTATTAAAATTAGTTTTGCCATTGTGTTTTAAATAAATTAGCCGACACAATTTAAATTTCTACGCCGAATTGCATATTATAAGTAGATATTTAATTTAATAATTTAAATAGATGATACAATATTCTCCATGGCTCAACATGATAGATCCTTGTAATACACTAGCACTAAGCACTAGTCCCTCTACACAAACTCTAACAATATTGTTGGTGAAAATTATTTTCAACACCTTTGGAGTTAGATTAATCATTATTATAACAAAGCAATCTACTGTAGAAGGATATTACGAACTTATTTAATTTTAAAAATATTGTAACATATTTTTTACTTGAATTAAGATTGTACTAGTGGGGGAGTGTCACAAGCTAATACATAGGAGTGTCAAGCACTCAGTTGATGTATTAGTGAGACGACGTGGGGGAGTGCCACGGGCTAACAAAGGGAGAGTCATTACCTTGGATATACCAGTAGGGTTAATATGGGGTATTAGATTGAATTCACTAAAATATTAGAGTTTAAATTTATTTTGATGGCTCTCCCAAGAATTTCGGTGCTATCAAGTCTAACGTTGGAGTCTCCCTCTACCTTTGGATATTAGTTTATATCCCCTAAAAGTCTAACAAATTTGTTTTTAGTCCATATTTTGACCTGTTATTTATTGTTACAATTAGGCCCCTCAGCTTCTATAAAAATACTTCCTGCCTTGCTCAAATTCACACTCGTCTTTGATCAGAAAAGCAATGGCCGACAATCGTTCCGATGCAGAGCTGAGGAAGAATGTCATCGAAAACTTCGTCTCGGAGCTGAGGGCCAAAATTATCAAGGGTCGGTTGTAAAAACTTGTTTCATGAATTGTTATTTTCTTGAATAGGAATGAATATCTTTTTTAATTGCAGATTTGGATGATTCAGAAGCTCAATACTATGAGGAAATAAAACCGTGCCACGATGAATACATAATGCTCCAAGCCATAAGCCACTGTGAATACGGAATGCCCAATCTTTTACTCAAGGAGGCGTTTGCTGTGATGGTTGAGTCTCACAAGGTATTGTTCTTCTTTATTGACGGTCTGCATTCACAGGGAATTTGAAACCGTTGTCTAATGGAAATGCTATACCCAAACAGATGCATATCAAGGCGACCCGTGACGCTACAATGGCAGCGTTGGATGCTATGGAGAAAGACATGTTTGAAGATCTGGAGAAGCTGGAGGAACATTTGCGTCAGGAACAGAGAAAGCCGTCTTGGATCCCGAAGACTTACCGTTTTGAAGATTATTACCGCGGGCCAACTTTGTAATTTATCTATAGGGTATTTGGTTCAGTTCTGTGGGGTATCTTTAATTTGTCGTTGGAGTGTCTTCTTGAATGCCTTTAGGGTATTCAGAGATTTTATGTAATTTGACGCTATGCCATCTTTCTTCCATGTTTTACCGACTTTCAATAAAATTGTAACTTCGGGTTTCTTAACTTTGTGAAATTGTATAATTACAAATATACTAATTAATCACGAAATTGCATAATAATAAAAGGATGCATAAGTTAAAAACAAAAAAATGATATCAAACACGAAAGTATTGTGAAATATATGAATTCAAAAATATATTAGTGTTATTATTTTTTACTTTCTCAGTAAAATAGTAACTTCGGGCTTATTAACTTTGTGAAATTGTATAATTACAAATATACAAATTAATGAACCGCCCGCTGTAGTTAAAGAATAGTGTACATAAGTAAAAAAAAAAAAAAGGAGTTCTGTCAATGGACAATAAAGTATGTCAACGCCGTCACCTATGCGAGTGTCACTATGTCAGGATAAGAGTGTTAGCTAATAGGCAATAAAGTATTACTACCTTTTCTTGGATTATCGTGTATGAATTTAAATTCACCATCATTACTTTTACGGTTGATTGACAAGTCAGAACCTAAACATAGAAACTCGGAAACAATCCAATTCATCCAAATCTAATTTCTCAGACTCCTTCCCAGAGCCAGACCATTACTCTTGTGTGTTTTTACAATGAATTCAACGAATGAAAAAAATAACCTTGCCGATGATTCAGCAGTAGAAAGCAACACAGTTTGGCCTGCAGCGTTTCTCACAGAGCCGAGTGTTCGGAAAGGTAAGATCCACTTTCCAAAGTTTCATGCATTATTACGAAATTGCTTCCTACTTTCATGCATTAACCAAAATTATTTCTTACGAAGAGTTCCATAATTCATGCATAACTTTCCCAAATCTTCATTAGGAATGAAACGGCCGAATGGAGGTCCCTCAAGTAGTGTCGACCGAGCCCCAAAGTTTGCTAGACAGAGCAACCATGCTCTTACGCCGAGTGGGAGGATGTTCAAGTCGATGTGTCGTCCAAATTCGATCTGTACTGCTTTATCCGAGTTCAATGTGAAGCAGCGGGAAGCAATAGTGGAGATTGGATTTGGCGGTTTGTTGGCTATGAAGATTCATAAGACCCCCCTCGATCTATACGCGTGGCTTATAGATGCCTTTAACCCGAAGAGCGGGATTGTGTCTGTGAATGGAAGATCGGTGTTCCAGGTTTCCAAGCATGATGTCCGAGATATTTTTCTCTTGCCCAACGGGAGCGTTCCTATCAAGGAATCCGATCGAGCTGAAAGCACACAACTGCGACGTGAGTTATTTGAAAAGTATGACCTTCTCACGGCCAAGAAGAACAAGGATAAGAAGAAGACCGAGAAGGACGTGCTAACTCTTGAAAGAGTGATGGCTGTTATGAAAACATTAAAAGAGGGATGCGATGACTTTAAGCGATTCTTCGTTATGTATGTGGTTTCGTGCTTCCTTGTTCCAACAGCAAATCGAAACATTCGCCCTGGGATTCTAGGAGTTGTACAAGATGTTGGAGAAATCCCCAAGATGGACTGGTGCAAGTACGTAATGGACCATTTGTGTTTAGCTATAGAAGAATGGAAACAGGGTACTACACAGACACACTTGGGGGGGTGTCTCATGGTCCTACAATCATGCTACTTGCAGAGACACCCGTGGTGGGGAGAGGAGCTGCCTAAAGAGTTGCCCCTCATACAAAACCTTGATGAGGGACAAGTGAAGGAGAGAATCGAGGGAGAGTTAGGTTCAGGTGGCTTCGGGCTTGGCATATTTCATGTTGATGGATACCCTGTATCGAAAAAACTATGTGGGAATGCAGGGAGTCACCGGGTAATCAATTGGGAGGTCGACGATGATTTACTCATGGACTCAGATATTGAACAACTCTACCCCGATGTAAGTGGTTCTTACCTTTGTGCATTTTTCTTTCTTACTCTATCTGTCTGTGTATCTATATAAACCATAAGGGGTACCACTTCATCTGTATACTGATCAGGGGTCCATTATCTAATCAGGAGTTTCATGCTTCTTTAACAAAGGCGAGAAGGGATTTAGAACTGTTTAAAAGACGCAATATTTCAAGGTTGATGCACAATGGTGTTAGTGAATCATGTTCTAGGGATGCCCTTAGCTTCACCCAAGACATAGATGAAATGGTAGACAGTTTACAAAAGTTGAAGTCACTTGTCTACAAACGAAACTGTAGTTTAGTTGTTTCCAACCAAAACCCCTCGGCCTTGACTGATAATTTGCAATCCGACAATGTGGAGCAATGCAACTTTTCCAATGGAAGCCCCCACCATGGTTTGCTTGATAATGAGGAAGGGGAATGCTACGTCAACAATCTAGAAGACCTGCTTTTGACTAACCCGGTGGCGGACAGCGAATGGGTTAGAGAATATGTTGTTCATCAAGCTAAAGAACACTACCTTGATTCTGGCCCCTCATCACCTAAGGATGCTGAACAATCAAATCCTGAATTGAGCCAAATAGTTGATAGCCTTAACTCTGAACTTTTAGACCCGGTCTGTACGCGTGGATCTTCTGAGAGTGAAAGAACATCCCGATTTGATGAAGTTCTTGAGGAGTTGACATCCATGGATGACGTGCATTTCAAATCCAAGTTGTTGGCTGAATACCCCACAAGCATGAGGTGCCTAAAGAAGCACGATGCTCTCATCTCCGATTTCTGCATTGCAAGGCACCAGAAACTGTCCAGCAGGTTAGTAGTACCCTAGTTAGTTCTTACGACTACCCACTTTCCCTTATGTCATTACCCCTAATAGTAAATGGTTTACCCTGTTATCAGTTATGTAATATATAGCAACGGCGAATCTTGCCGTGCGGATGCATCCGACTTCACAAGCTTGGAATTAGGAAGCTACGTATCCACGTCGATAATCAATGCATATGCAACGACTATGAATTCCAGACCGGTCAAGCCTTCCAAACCATTGATGGTTTGCCTTGACGTTATTCCTAATGTATGTTAAGAACTGGTGATTTTTCAAGTCCTTACGTTTTACATACATGTGTGTTTGTTCTAACAGTTTGGTTATGTATGTAGTATGGGCCCCTGATTGCAGAATGTGTTTTATTCACTCTTTGGGACGAATCTTTGAAGAATTTCATGCGTAATTTTCTCTCTGCTAGTATGGTAATCATCCGTTTGATCTTGCATAATGTTCTCGCAAATAACTTGCATTTTATAGTTCTATTATAATAGATTGAATTAAGGTCTTCTAGTCATGGTTGGAGTAGTCTTATAGTTTGTTTCCACAGGTATTGATTCCCGTGCTTGTGAACGAACATTTCTTTGCTGTCGTGGTCAACATGAAGAGTTCCAAAATCCAGTACATTGATAGTATGACTCACGTCCAAACGATTGACGAATGGATGGCGCATGTCGTATCACTTGTTAGTTCGCTTCAGTCTTACTCACAGTACTTTCACTTGAGATACTTTAACCATAACTAATTCATGGTCCATGGTTTGTTCATCCTTTTTGTATTTGGTTCTAGAGGAAATTAGCATCGGATTACATGTTCAGTAAGGGTCACCACAAAGCCGGAGAGGTTGCCCAATATCCGATTGAAACTGTTGGAGGAAGCTGGCGAAGTGACACTGGAAACGGTGATTGTGGCGTTTATGTTATGCACCATATGAGATACTTCAGAGGAGAAGAGAGTCTTGATGGTGATTTCCTGCAGGTATAAAATGACTACCCTTATCCTATACGATAGATACCCTTTATATTGTCTGACACTTTAGCTGAATTCAGGTCCTTAATAGGAATGCGTTCCGGGCTAAAGTATGTGCACATATTGTCCGAAGCCGAAACAACACTCGAGCTCTCAATGTCATCGAGGATGTCTTGGAATATCACAAGATCTCCAAATAAACATTATAATGTGTACTTTTGAGTCAAGAACTGGTTGCATCTTATTGTTGGAATTCTTTTGTTGGACTGTAATTCTAGATAACTATGACTTGTAATAAATTTTATTTATTTTGTGTATGGGAATTGACTATTTTGCCCCTGGTCCATTTCTTTGGTTCATGGTTCGTGGCCCTTGGCCCAATTTATTCTGAATAAACCGCCCGATACCCACTCATCTTCTGAAAAGTCTCTTCCATTTACTGTGCCATTTATCATTGCTCGTAATTATTTGAAATGTGGCCTTGGAACTCCCCCGCTTCTTCCTCCCCTTTAATGCCTTCTGAGAAAGCAAAGCGAATCAGTTCTTCATCTAATTGCCCATTTCAAACTGATGGCGAAGAAACGTGGTGTTCGGAGAGGTGACATGACTGACCCAAAGGCATCGACCGCCTTACCGGCCCCCACTGAACCGCCCGCTCCTGTACCGGCCGCAACCGAACCGCCCGCGACTGTACTGTCCGCCGCCGAACAGCCCGCGACTGTTCCGGCGTCCAATGTACCGGCCAATAATTTACAGGAAACGACTGTAATGGCCGCGACCGCACCGGCCGACGAACCTGTGTCGCCCGCAACTACATCCGCCGACGAACCCGTGCCGCCCGCGACTACATCAGCCGACGAGCCCGCACCGGCCGACCAGCCCACATCGGATATAAAAAAAAGTAAGTTAAGAAGCTTTCAGTTCAATTTTATCCCCAATTTTGGCGCCATGCAACACTCGATCTCTAATTTTTATGGTTATCTTAATCAACGCCTAGTAATTAACATGTTTTTGAGACGGTTAATTGATAATAGTTCCAATTTGACTTTGTTGTCAGAAAAGCCCCAATTTTATTTTTTAGGGTTCGTCGATTTGGGCAGTGGTACCTATAGATAATTACTAGTTGTTGTAGATTTCATGGTGTTTTTGTTCATTACCCGCTGTGGGGTTAATAATTTTAAGTCTTATAGTTCGTCATTTGGGCAGTGGTTGGTTGATACATTCATGAACTGTTAACTAATTGCTCGATTATTTCTGTGTTTTTCCATATTGTTTTAACAGTTGGACCCAGAAACAGAAAGAAGAGGTTAAGAAAGAATGGTAGCAAGGAACCTATAGCCAACCCGCGGAAGAGGGCAAGAACAAATCTGATTGAAGATCCTGGCGATAATCATGTACACCCTGTCCCTTCCCCTGTCATCATCGATTGGGATGATCTCAAAAATACCACCTTAAATGATGACCCTTCTTCCCCTTCCTCTACAAGTGGAACTGACTCAGATGACGAGAAAGCAAGTGACTCAGATTACAAAGAGGAAGGTTCAGTTTCCGACTCAGAGTTAGTGACAGACGACTTTACAGAGGAAGTTGTTGATGAAGATTCTTTCGATTTGCCGAAGAATGGAGGAATGGAGGCAGGGAAAAGGAGAAGTGCCAGGAGAAGCAAGAAAGATGAGGTTGTATCACAGAAAAATGTGATGGCAGTAAGTGGGAAGAAAGTTGATACTGATAATGGAAAAGGCCAGAAATCGGATGCCGGAAAAATGAGTGGACCAAGGGCCAGATGGAAGAATCTGATTGAATCAGCGAAGAAGAGATTGACGTGCGAAGATGAAGATGAAGAACCAGTGGTACCTATAGAGGAGGACCCAGTGGTACCCATGGAGGAGGACCCAGTGGTACCCATGGAGGAGGACCCAGTGGTACCTATGGGGCAGAATAACGATGCTAAGGGAACAGGGAGGAAAACTGTGAGGAGGATCACGAAAGCTCCGAAGGTGATTGAACAGCCTCAGAGCCAAGAAGCACAGAAGGGCGAATTCAAGTGTGTTAGCAGCCCCAGATCACTTGTGCTAACTTGTGGTGAGTTGTCATCCGCCCAGAGGCGGGCTGTTTCTGAGATTGGATTCGGTGGGCTTCTGCAAATGAGATTTCATGACTTCCCCAAGGGTATGATTGGGTGGTTGGTTGACCATTTTAACACATGCTCTCGGGCAGTGTCCAACCACAGAGGAGAGGATGTGTTTGAGGTGGGCTGGGCAGATGTTCGGGACATCTTTATGCTCCCACACAATTCAGCCAATCCCGTAAGGACAACCACTGAGTCCGAGGAGGAAGCCAATGCTGTGGAAGAGGTGAGGAACAGTTATTCGAGGATGTTCACACATGAGGAGAGGGCAACAAAGAAAAAGGGTGCGAAGAAGCCCGCGAAGGAGGGGCTGTCAAAAGAAAAGATCTCCATTACAAATTTTAAGAACATGATGATGACATTTGATGGGGGTCTCGAATTCAAACGCATGTTTGTGTTGTACGCCCTAGCTAGCTTCTTAACACCGGCCACCAACCGAATGATCAGGTTTAAGGTTCTCCCTTCGCTTTTGGATGAAGCGAGGATTGTAACTTATGATTGGTGTGAGTTTGTGGTTGAGGATCTGTGCAAAAGTGTGGGCAACTGGAAGACTTCTGCAAATAAAATTGGTGATCGTCGGTACACGATGGGTGGTTGCTTGTTGGTGCTTCAACTGACCTACCTCCACCATCATGCATGGAGAGGCATGTCCATACCAAGGGAGCGACCTTTGATTTGGTTGTGGAATACCGAGAAGATTAAGGAGAGAACTGATCAGGAAGCGGTGGTCGGTTTTGGAAAGGGGATTTTCATAAATGATTTTCCTATTAGTTCTGACGATGAACCCCTGACCACAATGAGGGAAAGGTTAATAGAGACAGACAGAGCTGTATATGGAAATTCTTTTCCCTCGGTTAGTATTCGAACCCTCTTACTTTGACTGAAATACATCTGTCCTTTTGTTTGAAATTGAAACCCCTCCGTTTACATTTATAATCATGCTAGATTATATTTTGCATTGAGTTACCTATGTGTTGTGCTCTTGGTACTCCACTGGTTGTTGTGTGATAGGGTTATAATTTGATCAAAACTTTATTTTATCACGGTCAACAGGAATTTGAAGGTCAGGTTTGGAGTTTCTGTCGAGACATTTGCACCGTGTTTGATCATCACTATCCTCGCATAGTAGGTGGCTCACAGCAACGCGTCGTACTATTCAGGGGATTAGAGAGAAGTGCCATTGAGAGAATGTGTGGTGTCTGCCTACAAGTGATGAATGATTTTGATATGCTCCATGAGCGCATGGAAGCCATTCTACAGACGGTACTGCGTTCAGAGGAACAGTTGAGAGCAGAGCTTACGGAAGAAGAATTTATGGAAAGTGTTGAAAGTACTTGGAGACGATATCGTGAACAAGGTGTTGGTGTTGATGAGCATGGTCGTGGAGATGGTGCTGATGTTGATGAGGATGGTCGTGGAGATGGCAAAGATGATGCCCGCAAAGATGG
Source organism: Cruciata laevipes (assembly GCA_963678965.1). Taxonomy (NCBI): domain Eukaryota; kingdom Viridiplantae; phylum Streptophyta; class Magnoliopsida; order Gentianales; family Rubiaceae; genus Cruciata; species Cruciata laevipes. Next base: position 20,444,642 of record OY787638.1, read on the forward strand.
TCGTGATGATGGCAAATATGATGCTCGTAATGATGCTCTTGATGATGCTCTTGATGGTGCTCGGGAACATGGTGCTTATGATGATGTGGAAAATAATGAGCACATGTTAAAGTTGAAACTGATCCCAACAAGGAATTTATCATCCCGGCTCATGGTTTATTCTTCGGATCATTGGGATTATGGCTCCATGCCCCATGTGGTCCATGTTGCTGACTTCTGCATATCAAGCAAGACTAACAATCTGCCGGAGGAGTAAGCAGTCACATTCTCTTTGGGTTTTTTTCATCTTTAATATTCACAAATTTTTGGTGTCTCTTTCATTAATGCATGTTGAGGATTTTTGTACCAGGTACAGGATTTTCTCAGATGGTCTTTCGTGTGTCGCCGAAGCAAGGGATTTCGCAACGCTGGAGTTCGGTGAAGACGTCTCAACCCCAATATTGCACTGTTGGGCACGCTTCCTCAACTCGGTGCCGGAGAAAGACGATAAACCAACTAGATTGTGCCTCGAGATAATACCCGATGTGAGTTTTATAAGTATCTTTCGATCTTTTCAGAGTTTCATAATATGCTGCTCTTGACGGATACCAACCCTTTACTCAAATGATACCCATTTACTGAACAAGTACTTTTGTTGCCTTTAGTTCACACCTAAAGTTGCGCCAGAAAGTCTGTATGAACGATGGGATGCCTTCTTAAAACAATGCGGCAGGATTGTTCATGATGCTGTGATGGTAAATTGCCTTAGGATGCATTTATTTCAATAAGGACTTTGTCAATTACGATAACCCTATTTTTTCTGTAGATTTTTCTCCCTGTCCACCGGAAAGAGCATATTTTCCTCTTTGTCCTCGACCTCGAAAACGGCGCATTCTGCATCCTCGACAACCTCGAACGCGCCAGACTTGAGTCCGAGGCTACTAACAAATTGGTACGTTGCTTCTCCAGCATTTTCTTCTGTTTTAAAGTATACGAATCTAACTCAATATTGTTGTTTGTCAATTCAGAGGGAGCTTATCATTAATTATCTAGCTCGTTGCGATCATCCTATGGTTGAGTCAGTCAAATCCTTTCCGGTGAATACCGTCAAAGGCAACTGGAGGGTTGAGAGTGGCAACCATGACTGTGGCATATATGCGATGTACTTCATGGAAAGATTCATGGGCGACCTTGTACTCGATAATTGTCACATCCGGAAGGTTCGGTTTCTTAATCCATATTTCCTTCTACATTGTTTCACTTGGCTTGCCTTTTAAATTTATTTTGTTACCTTTACCAGTCTAGGAAGAGAAAGAGGCTCAGGGCTCAGATTTGTTGTGGCTTAGTTCTCAGTGAACTGAACATCATGAGGGATGAGGTCCTTCAAAAAGCTGCAGACTGGGCATCTTCAAAGGAGGCGCAGGCTAACCGTGAAAAGACGTCTGATCATGCAAAAGACTCTCAAGATACGCCGGTCGTTACGTTCGTCCAACACAACCCTACCCCTTTAGAAGCTGATGAGCGCGTAGATCAGGATACGCTTTCGATTCTGGTTAGTGCAGTGGTCAGTAGCGCAGAACCTGTTAAGGATATGGATGAAGGCATTACGACTGGGAAAAATTCTGAGGGTGAAGGTGCCAAAGCGATGGACGAGGACGTGAGCACTGAGCAAGGTCCAAGCGCAGAAGCTGATGTTGACGTGCACGTCAATGCGACTGGGAACACTGATCAGCTTATGGCCGACCTAGAAAGCACATCACTTGAAGAACATCAAAGCAAAGAAGCTGTTGGCGACCTACCTGCTCAGAACACACAAGCCCCTCATGATCAAGAGCCTCCTGCGATATTGTCTGACTCCACGACTATTGAACATGACGGGGCAGCCTAGGAGGGTATGTTGTTGTTCATGCTGATGCAGGTTCTTGAAGGATACTTTTCAGTTTTATTTTGGATACGTTTTAATTTTCATGAAGGATATTGGTCAATTAATTTTGCATCAAATAGCTTCGTTGAAGTATTTATTTCATTTATTTCATACAATGATATAAAATCCCCTAACGATATATATATACATATATTCCATTGATAATTTCACTTTCTTGAAAGATTTATTATGATGAAGTATTTAGATAAAATTGATTCCTGATGTATTTCATTTTGAGAGAAGTATATACTTTTAAAGTTATACTTTTACTTCGATTTGGTTTGGTGTAAAAATTATTCAAAGAATACTGTAACAAATGTGAGGAGCTATGGTAAACACTGTGCGCTAAGCTGTAGAAAATGAGGGGGCCGGGTTAAATAGCAAGGGAGACTTTTACATGTACTGAGTGATACTCTGTAAAAATTAGCAAGGTTTAGTGTGTATGATACTCCAATGAATAAATCGTGACACTCCAAAGAATAATGAGTGAAACCTAATCTATTCACCGGACTGTTCTCTCCGGTGTAATCTTGGACCCCACGTGCTAAAGAAGAAGATGATAGAGGAGCGAGAATATGGGAGGAGAGAGAAGAGAGGAGAGAGGAGAGAGGAGAGAAAAAGGAATTGTTTATTAGATGAGGGACCCGCTGAAACCCCACACTCTTGGCATTTAGTGTATGGGGCAAAAAACCAATGGTGTAGAATATCAGTTCTCGTCATAATGTGATGCCTCTTTACCATGAGTAGTAGGTTCCGTCAGAGGTACTGGAAATATAAATTAAGAGAAATATGAACTTGTTGTTCAAAATTTTCAGTTCGATCGTACGATTATGCACTATCAAACATTGAGCTTCCAGAAAATTTCAAACTTTAGAAAAAAAATCACATGAAGAAAACGGCCAAAAAAATTCTAAAATTCAAGAACCATTTAATCTAATTTCGTAGAAATACACAACCACCCGGATAAATAGGTTTTCGAATTTCTTAGATTTCTTTTTGTCATGTTCTTCGTATTAAAATATAAAGTTTTGGGTGAGACTGAACTTATGGTAGGACGAATGATAGTTCATGTGTTTTATACATTTGTTTGTGTGTTTGTAATCTTTGTTTACATAAATGTGTTCATGTGTTTAATACATTTGTTTGTGTGTTTGTAATTTTTTTTGCCATAAATTGTGTTTATATGTAAAAGGCAAACAAAACTTATAAACACTCAAACAAACCTAATAAACACATGAATTATCACTCGTCGCAAGACCCTCTCTAAAAATTTTAAGTAATTTTTTTTTATTGATGATATAAAGATCGGTTCCTAAATTTACGGAAATTTTGGACTTTTTTGCCCCCTTTATAAAAGTAAAAGGGCAAAAATACCCTATTCAAATTGGTCAAGTGTTTGACCGTTAGTAACCTAGGAAAATGATATGAGAAATAATTGATCCAAAACAAAAATTGTTAAAAGTTTAGTGATGTCAAATAAAAATCACTCTTATTAATTCTACAATTTTTAGTACTATGTGAATTTGTGTGAACTTTTTATTTGAAATCACTAAACATTTAAAAATATTGATTCTGGGTAGGTGGTGAGATTTAAATTCTCATTGTTCATAATTAAACCGTTGATAGTTAGATTTATGTTATCGATGATGAAATATAAATCACCAACATTAAATTTGGGGTCGAAGACAGTTAGATTTTGGTCGATAGTAAAATTGTCATCAACAATATTAAATTTAAGGTTACCTATGGTGAAATTGGGACCGTTCGCCTAATCGAGACTCTATTTTCAAAACTTCACCTAAATCTTTTACCAGTACTTTGGTATCTTTGTACTCCCTCCGTCCCCTTTTAGTTGTCTTACTTTTCAAGTCAATTTTTTTCATACCATATTTGACCATTAATAACTTGTAGTATACAAATACTAATATCATCATATAATATATCGTTACAATCCTCGTATGATATACTTTTTAGATATTAACATTTCATACTTTGTTATTAAGTGTAACTAAAGTTATTTATGGTCAAATATGGTGTGAAAAATATTGACTGAAAAGTAAGACAAATAAAAGGGGACGGAGGGAGTATGTTATATGCGTCATCCTGTTGATATGGATTCCAAGTATTAGGGGTCGAAATCATGCTTAGAGAATAAAGCATTATTCGCATTTGTTAACTACTCTAATGGAGAAAAAGACACAAATAATTTGAAGTTAAATGTAGTTGTATTAATCTTTAGATAAATCAAATCAAAATCTTTAAAAATTAATAATATGTGATGTGTCCCATTAATGGAAACAAGCCTTTCACTGATTATGTCAGCAGAGATGAATACTACTTCTATTATTTTTTTAATAATAAAGTCATTGTTTTGTATTTGTAAGGTCCAGTTTTTGTTGGGTACTTTGTGGAATGTCATGTTGCAACATGACTTCGGATGTCAGAAAAAGATAGAATATTTTCCAAGTTTCAGCGCAGGTTTTGAAAGATAGAAGGAAATATTGTGTGCGGGTTATTTATGGAAACTACAGTCCTAATGAGCATCTACAAAGTGTTTTGCAGTTGTATTAGAATGAGAATATTCGTGAAGTTGAATTTTTCATTAATAAGAGAGTGAGATATCCATGGATTCCTTTTCTTACTGGTTTTCTGATTGAAATAGAAGTTTAATAAGGAAAGGAATCAAGAGCCGTACAAAAGGAAGTTTTTCAACGGCATTGTGCTATAAAAGGAGGACATCAGTTGCGTGCTTGATCACCGATTTTAATAGCAATATTCTGTAATTCAAAGTTTTTATCGTTCGAGCAAGGAGGCAACACAGTCCAAGGTTTTCAACAACCACAAACAGTAGGGACGTGTGTATAAGCTCGGGTGGAAGAGATTTTGCCGCCGCCTTCGTGGAAAAGAAGGTAATCATAGTAGCAACTACCAAAGAGCGAATTGGTTACTGTGATAGGCTTGCAAGGAATTTGGCATTGAATTAAAATAGACCGGACACATTTGTTACTATTTAGTGAAGGATTTTTACCACGGGCTACGGCCCCCCAGACGTAGGTGCTTTGCACTGAACTGGGTGATCATATCGTGTCTTCTTTATATTCCGCACTTAGTTTTGATTTGCTGTTTTAAATTAAAACTTGACACGATATAGTATAGATCACAGTAAGCAGGGACTTTCAATTGGTATCAGAGCTTAATCACTCTTCTAATCCTCTTGCGAGGTGAGTGATCGATTTGCTTACTATGGCCAAGTTGGATGGAAATTACCCGGATCGATCTGGTTGATGGAAATTACCCGGATTGGAAGACAAGGATGCGCATGTTTATTGATCAACTTGATGATGCTTGGAATATGATTGAGATTGGTTACACTCCTCCAACCTCAACTGATGCTGCTGGACAAACAATTCCAAAACCTGCTCTCTGGACAGACACTCAGAAGGCACTAAAGAAGCTGAACAGCAAAGTTTTGAGTGCACCGATAATGGTGTTAAGGATGACCAGTTCAGGATCATCTCTGGTTGCACAACTGTCAAGCCTGCCTGGGAAGCTCTTGAGAAGGAACATGAGGGATCCAGGCCTGTTAGGAAAATTAAGCTTGGAATGATTAAGTCTGAATTTGAGAGCCTGGAGATGATGGAGCATGAGATAGTTGATGAATTCAGCACCAGATTGAAAGACTTAATCCATAGAGCACACTAGTTTGGTGAAAGGTATACTGAGGCTCAAGTTCTAGACAAGGTAAAGAGGTCACTGCCTGAGAGGTTTTCGGGGATGGTTATGAACTTGGAGATAAATTCCCAACTTGATGTGGTTACCTTGGATGAGCTTATGGGGTTTATGAAGACTTCATAGATGCATACTGATAGAAACAAGGATAAAAAGGCTATATCCTTTCATGTTTCACAATCAAAAGGGAAAGGCAAAGTGGAGGAATTAGATACTGGAGGCTCAAATGAAATTGCCTTGCTGACAAGGAGCTTTGGAAATTTTCTAAGAGGGAATCAAGGCAGAAGTTTTACTGGGAATCATGGCAGAGGAAATCAAGGTGGTCAGAACCAAGTCAGAGTGTTTCCCATCCCTCAAGGTGCATAGTCACAAATGAACCAGGGACAGATAACTCATAACCTAGATACATAGAACTCAGCCAAAAATTTTCAAGGAGGAGAGTTCATTCAGAACAGGCTCAATTCTGTAAATGACCTACCAAGGGGCCCTGAAGGTACTAGGCATGCTGGAAAGGCTCAGTGTAAGAAATGCAGTGGTTATGGACATCTTGCTTATCAATGTGGAAATTTTCTAAATCAACCTAAGGCCTTTGTAGCATCTGGTGAAACTTGGAGTGATGATGAAGATGAGAGTCAACTAGAGAAACATGTGTCTTTTAGGTTTAGAGTTGTGGAATCAGGACCAGTGCTAGATGATGGTAATAATGATGAAAGTGGTTCTATTCAGAATGCATATGATGACTTATACAGTGAATGGGAAAAATCAGTTGAGATCATCAAAACATTGAAAAAGTCAGAAAGTGGGAGTACTTCAGCCTTAAAACTTGCTGAAGAAGTTGAATCTCTGAAAATGAAGGTCAATACCTTAGTGAATGATTCACTGGTTAAAGAGCATGCAGTTGAAGAGCTGGCTTTAAGTCTTAAATCCATGACTAAAAGAGCTGAGAAAGCTGAAGGATTACTTGCTGACGTGTTGAAGAAAAATGAGATTTCAGAGGGAAAGAAACCCATGGATGATGTGGAGAAATCCATAAAACTTGAGACAATGACCAAGAGAGCTAAAGTAGCTGAGGTAACCTCTGAAATTCTGAGCAAAAAGCTGGAGATAATGACCACCAAAGCTGTGAATGCTGAAGAAAAAGTTAAGGTCAGAACTATTGACTGTGACAATTTGGGAAAGAAGCTAAGATCTCTGACTGCCAGGGCTAAGGAAGCTGAAGCTACCATTTGGAAACTTAACAATGGGACAGCTAAATTGAATGACCTTCTGGTGATGGGAAAAAATGCTGGGAATAGACATGGTCTGGGATATAACAGCAAGGGATCATCCCCTCAGATAAAGAAGACAGCATTCATTCCTGCTGAAAGTCAAGCATCTACCAGTCAAAGAGTCACCAAAGTCAACCAGACTAAGTATGTACATGTCCCAGAGATGAAGGTGTCACAGGAAGTAGTAACAAGGAAAGCTCCTCCGAAGTGTTGTGATTATTGCATGATGCAGAGACATGATGATCATCAATGCATGAGACTGCTGAGAGATATCATGTGAGGTAAACAGTTCTCTTCATGTTGCAACATGGAACTTGAGCAACAGAAGAAACTCACCAAGAAGGTATGGGTACCGAAATTTTCTTTGAACTGTTATGTAGTACATACCTGTTATAGTGTGTATGCCAGGAACACTTGGTACTTCGACAGCGGATGCTCTAGCTATCGATTTTGCATGGGGTTTGATGGTCAAGAGTTGATAGATTTAGGGGGAGTTTTTGATACTCGATGGGCTAGGGGTATATAGGATCCTTATGTTAAAATGATTGAGCCCGAGGTTGATCTTGATGGAACTATCCAAACTATACCTGAACCACCCCTTGTCCCTGCATTGGAAGTGATTCCAAAAAACTTTATCCCTGCTCCTGGCTCCAATGATGCAGTTAGAATAAAGGATCTTGAGGATTATGCTATGAAGCTCCTGCTGAAGAGAATTATGTTGATCTTGAGGATCCAGATGTAGAGCTGGAGTTAGATGAAGGTACTCAACAAAGCAATGATGGAGATGCTAATCTGGAGGATGATATGGTGCATGATCCAGAGGATGCACCTGAAGACTTTGAGGTGGTTTGTGCCAGGTTACTTTTTATGGCTTATTCTGACAAGTTTTATTCTATTGAAGTCAGTGTTAATTATGATGGGCTAACAACCAGAGGGTTCTTTGCTGAGAAAGTGCTGGATATGAAGAAGTGTGTTGACAGTGGCTTTGACACTTTTCTAGGCCAGATTGGATATGTTCAAGCAGCCACTGTATTTCAGATGTATGATCCAGAGATGGTTCTTGAATTTTATAGCAATCTCATGAAGGGGACTTTGGTTTCTGGTGATGATTGGTCAGGGAAGCTCTATTTCAGGGGGAGAATTTTGTTTTTGACACCTTAGAAACTGAATTCTATTCTTGGGATTCATCTGGTGGAAGGAGTGGATGTGGTATACCCCAGGGATTACAAGGTAAACAAGCACTTGTTGGCCAGAACTCTAACTCTTGGGAATGTTAATCAATGGCCATCTGGTTATATGCATACCAACACTCTCACCTTGAGATTCTGGTTATTGTTTAAAGTTCTTATTAACTGTTGGATGCAAACTACCAACACCACTACCCTTACACCGAATCAGGCTAAGCTGCTCTATGGGACTGGATCTGGTTTTGAAGTCAACCTTGGGGAGTATGTTCTCAAGAGAATTTTAGGTGCTCTTGAACCCTCTAGATGCACTGAAGCCTTGCTTCATCCTTGTTTGATTACAACATTTTTGAGAGCTGAAGGTTTTGAACCGAATATTGCTGAATTAAAACCTACTAGCAAGTTTGGATTCACTACTAAGTCTGTTAATAGGCAGGTTCTGCATTTGCCTTGGGATCAGGAGGTTCTTCCAGGTGATGCTATTATGTCTAACGAGTTTGAGCTTCGGGCTGTTGATAAGATGATCCAGATGCATATGGATCAGTTGGTTTTCCATGGAGACTTGCTAAAGACAACTCAGGAGGAGAGAGCTAGGATTCTTGCAGCTATTGCCAAAGAGGGTGAGAATGGTGAACTTCAGGCAGGGGTTTCTGGACCATCTACCACCGCTGCTACCTCAAGCTCTGATAAAAGGCCTCGATCTACTGTCTCTGTGAGGAATACCAGGACTAAGAAGTCCAAATCCACTGTCACTCCTGCCTGGAGAAGGGGTAAAGTGTTATCTGATTCTGAGGATGATGCTCAGTGATTTGTTTTTTTTTGTTTTTCTCTCTCCCATCTCGTTGTTGGTACTTTGGATTTTGATTAGGGTCATTTGGCATTTTATGGCCCGAGGGGGAGATGATTTTGATAACTTTGGATTTCTGATGACTGTAGTTTGATTATTCTATTTTTCTTCCATATTGTTTTTTGTGGGTGGATTCATGTGCATAATGCCAATTTCAGAAGATTTTATTTCAGTTTTAGTAATGATGTTTTAGAATCTGAGATCGGCAAGAGGTTGTAGTATTGGGTCCACAAATTGCCAAAGGGGGAGAATGTAAGGTCTAGTTTTTGTTGGCTACTTTGTGAAATGTCATATTGCAACATGACTTCAGATGGCTATAAAAGATAGAATATTATCCAAGTTCTAGCGCAGGTTTTGAAAGATTGAAGGAAATATTGTGTGCGGGTTATTTATGGAAACTACAGTCCTAATGGGTATCTACAAAGTGTTTTGCAGTTGTATTAGAATGGGAATATTCGTGAAGCTGAACTTTCCATTAATCAGAGAATGAGATGTCCACGGATTCCTTTTCTTACTTGTTTTCTGATTGAAATAGAAGTTCAATAACGAAAGGAATCAAGAGCCGTGCAAAAGAAAGTTTTTCAACGGCATTGTGCTATAAAAGGAGGACATCAGTTGTGTGCAAAATTCTGTAATTCAAAGTTTTATCGTTCGAGCAAGGAGGCAACACAGTCCAAGGTTTTCAACAACTACAAACACTAGGGACGTGTGTATAAGCTCGGGTGAAAGAGATCTTGCCGCCGCCTTCGTGGAAAAGAAGGTAATCATAGTAGCAACTACCAAAGAGCGAATTGGTTACTGTGATAGGCTTGCAAGGAATTTTCCATTAGATTGTAATAGACCGGACATATTTGTTACTATCTAGTGATGGATCTTTACCACGGGCTACTGCCCCCCAGACGTAGGTGCTTTGCACTGAACTGGGTGATCATATCGTGTCTTCTTTATATTCTGCACTTAGTTTTGATTTGCTGTTTTAAATTAAAACTTGACACGATATAGTATAGATCACAGTAAACAGGGACTTTCAGTATTCCCTCCTGTTCTCCAATAATGTCATTCTTTTTTGGACCATTTTTTAAAAATAAATTCTTAATTGAGACTTGTCTTAATTGATCTCACTGAATAATAATGGTTAAATGTGAAAGACCAGGTTTGAAAAGAAATGAGCATGCATGAATGTGAGAAAATTAATAATTATATACATTGAATGATTATGTTGTAGGAACTATATTGGCAGTAATTTGTGGTAAAATAAAATTACAAAATATAAAGTACAGAAAACACATGAATAATAAAATACTAGTTAAATTATTTATATTAAGCATGCAAAACATGCCAAGAGTTACAAATAATTATGCATACAACATATTAAATATCCTAAACACAAAAGCATAGATCATTATGGAGTCGAGCTAGTTTCCGCCCTTGAAACTTATGAGGCCAACAAATGACCACAAAGTCTCATAGGATAAAACCATAAGGTAACATACAAAGTTACCTGGATTTCGTAGAGCCGATCTTCAATCACAATGACTTGACTCTCAACTCACTCAGCACCAACGAAAACACCAACTCTTGTTTATTTAATATGTCTCACTATATTAATTTTACGAGTTCAAAAAGTTTTTTCTCTATTGACTGATGACTCTATATATATACTACTAAATTATATGAATTAGGAAACATAATTTTCAGTTGAAAAATTCTCAATCCAATACGCATATGGATTGTCTCACAAAATAAGGCAAACTGTGTTTTAATTATAGGACAAAAACTTTCTCAAATAATGAAAGTCTTATATTTATGGAATTACACAAAGTAATTTCCATAAACCAAAAGAATGTACTCCATGTAATTCTTAAATTAAAACACGTTCCGTGCTTTTCTAGAATGTTCAACATATGAACTTCATAAACAATAGAAATTCTATTTTGGGTAAATTTCTTTAACCAAAACTTCCTATATTTCATTCCCTAAACCCCGAATGATAAGCCCCAAAAGTTAACATGATGTAACTTTTAATTTACCTTAAGTAAATTATTTTCCAAGATATGTTTAATACGTAAAATACCAGGTTCGAAAGATTATCATTTGTCCATGTATCTCAATTTAGATACATTAAGACCGTCCTATAGAGACCTTTTTTTTTCTTTTAATGTTTAGCACCAAATTGCACATATATGTAATAATATTATCATTTGAGATAATTTTGAAATCTAAATATCACGAAAAATCTAAAAATGTCACACACAATGATATAACTTAACATATGCTTAAGTTAACGTAAACTATTCTTAAAAAATGGTGAAAAAAATTAGAAACTTTACGCCTTCATACCCATTACTTGTGGGATAAAACTAATTGGAATTAAACTAAATAAATGTCATGATAAAGTTGAAGAGACTAGAACTTTAGCGAAGCACTTCCCACCAAAGAAATGAAAGGAATAGCAAGAGGAATATAAGAATATTATAAAGATGTTGATTGGACCAACGTTTTGGAGTACAAGAATATACTTACTACCAAATAAATAAATAATTGGCATTATCCTTAACATTTTTCTTGATTTCGTTGTGTTCCATTTTGTGCTGGATGCTTTAAGTTTTGGATAGAAGAAGAATAGTACCAAATAAATATATGACATTATTCTTCCTTAACTTTTTGCTTATTTCGTTCTGTTCCTTAAATTTGCAATCAAGGTTGGTAGGGAGAAATCATAAATACTCTTAGTAGTGTCTGATTAAATTTCACACACCATATCACTGAATAATCATGATTCATATGTAAGAGATCACTCACGAAAGTGAAAATCAAATATGAAAGTGAGTTGAATGATCTTGGTTAATACGTAAAATGTTAACCTTTTCCAATTGTTTATCATAAGTCTACCTTGAGACTTTGTGTTATGAAAAAGTTAATTTACCTATGTACATGTAAGACTGTCTTCTTTGAGACAATCAAAATTTTAAAGTCACTAATATTAGACATGAGAGAAAGGATCAAGAGTTTAATAAGGATTCATCGAAAAAGATGATAAGAGGAGTCGGTGGTGTGACGCAGGTCATATGTGATAAAAAAAAAAATCCTAACTTGGATAACTTATATTGGGAGGCAAATTGTTATTTATTTATTTCATGTATCCACAATACATGTGGATTGTGGATATGATCTCCAAGTATTAGGGGTCCATTGATCTTACATAATGAAGGCTACCACGTCCTTTACCTAAATAAATATATATAGGCAAGTTCTTGGAAGCGACCGTCTACATATGTAGACCGGGTTAAATTGTAAATAGTCTAATATTTCAAAAACAAGGAGGGACTAATTTATAATTTTTTAAAATTTAGAAATTTCACGCGCTACAGTAACATGTGAACAGTACTACTACAGTACTGATTCCTTTTTTTTTTTGTGTGTGTAAAAAAAGTTCAGATTTTGTTTTAAATTGATCATGGCCTCGTTTGGCTATCAGCTGTTAGCTGTTAGCTGTTAACGGATTCTATCAGCTGTTAGCTGTTAGCGGATTCTATTATCTGTTTTGACTAGCGGTTTGACTAGCTGTTTGTATTTAAGTGTTTGGTGAATAACAATTAGCTGTTAGCTGTTTTGTTTTGTTAAATGACTGAAATAGGCATTAGTAAAATTTATTATAAGTTATTTTTATGTAGTGTGTATTACTTGTTTTAAAATATCAAAAAGTATTTTTATTACTAATATGTTTATCTATTTTAATTTTATTTGAAATATTATTCATTATTAATATACTTACATTTATTTTAAAAAATAAATGCTTAGATTAAAATGGTTGAAATTTTCAGACATATGTTTAGAATATATATTTCGCTTATTATTTAAATTATTATTCTTTATTAGTATATCTACATTTATTTATTTTTAAAAAATTAGAATTAAAATACTTGAACTTTTTATTTTGGTGTCATTTTAATTTTAATATGTGTAATACTTTAAAAATAAATTGAAAATATTATTTTTTTAAATCTCAAATGCACGTACGTACGCAAAAATGTGTATTATTTTTAAAGAAATCAAATATACGTACTTTAATTTTACAAATTGTGTACGTATATAAATTATTTTTTAAAGGAATTCGATTAATTAAGAAAGGAAATTTGTGAGGGATAAGGATAAAAAAGATATTTCCTTGATTAACTTTTTACAAACGCTGCTCTTTCTAGCGTTTCAGAAATCAGAGGTTTCACCAAAAAAACTAATTTGAAAACTCTCCTCACCAAACACTTGAAAGAGCTAATTGACCAGTCAACTATCCATATTTAACCAAAAAAGCTAAACGCTCTCCAAAACTCTTGTCACCAAACGGGGCATTTAGATGATTGATACTCTACCAATTTTTATATGATTAACTATCTTTCGGGTTTTGCTTTAAACTCCTCATATTTTAGGTTATAACCTCAATGTTTTAAGTGACACATTTTGATTTAAATTCCACATATTTTATATTATAATGATCACCTTTTGAGTTACAAGTTCAGTTTATTAGATAATAGAAATCTTCTAAGTTTTGGTTTAAATTCCCCATGTTTTATGTTATACATGATGCTTAATTTCTAAATTACAAGTTCGGGTTTTAGATTAAATCCATCATGTGACTGTAATAAACTTGAGGTTTTGGTTTAAATCCTTCATGTTACTGTAGCAAACTTCAACTTTTGGGTTAAATCACTCATGTAGCAAAATTCAAGTTTTGGGTTAAATCTCTCATTTAACTGTAGCAAACTTCAGGTTTTGGGTTAAACTCCTCATGTTACTGTTGCAAAATTCAGGTTTTGGGTTAAATCCCTCATGTTACTGTAGCAAGATTCATGTTTTGGGTTAAACATCACATGTTACTGTAGCAAGGGACTATAGAGGTACTGTAGCAAACACTGTACACACGCGAAATTACTGTAGCGCGTGATTTTTTTAACTTTTCAAAAATTACAAATTGGTCCTTCCTTGTTTTTATAATATATTATTCTATTTATAACTTAGTCCCTGGTCTACATATGTAGACGGTCGCTTAGAGACCACCCCATATATATATTATCACACCAAGAATTTGACAAGGCTTCAAATTGAATAGCATCTTATCATCAATCAGAAAATTAATATGAGTGTGGTGGATGATGTCACAGTCCGATCTAATTTCATGTTTAAACTCTCAAACAGAATTGTATATTAGTTTGATTTTGTTCACAAGATTATCATGAAATAAGAAAAATCAAAACTGTTGTAGCATCAAAACTATTGATAAGCTTGTGCTTAATGAATTTATCTCATTGACATGGTTTGACTGATGCTTAATACGGCCGAACTGTCACTCATCTTTCTGATGAACTCCTTTCAAAGTTATGAAATTCTGGGAACTCCAATCACCACGCCAACCTTAAAACAGCAAATGGAAGGTAGCAATTTAGCATGGATATACACTATAAACAGAGCTAGTGTCCACCAAATCTAAAGTAACAATCAAAATACATCCCTAGGCAAAACGAGTAACGGAATGATGAACAAACCAAATCAACTTCAAATTCAATTCCAATAAGATGATTATACTTATATCACTTCTGTAACAAAAAGATTACGCACACAACAGATTCAAATGCCTTAAATTATAATACTAATCATCAGTTGATCATACCTATAACCAGTAAAGAAATTTTGCGTGTTTTCACACACATGCACAAATAGCCGATAAACTACCACCTCAATTTTTCCTAAACAACAAATGAGACGAGGCAATAGCACTATATAGATAGGAAGCTGCATTTCATGAACCACAAAAACAACCCAAAAGTTCATGCAAATTAAGACATCATAACTGTGGTTAGCCTTTTTTATCTGCAAATTAACCCAAAAGTTCATGCAAATTAAGACAAACAATTCTATTGCATCATGGGAGAAGGGGCCAACTGACAGAACGCCCAAGTTGGCAAGATGACTGAATCCTGTAGGCATGGAAGCATTCATGGTGAATAAATTTGGACAGTCCTTGAACCAGATTGACGAGAGAGAAGGAATATGCTGTAAATCCAATGAGCAGGACACCAGATTCGGGCAAGTATAAACTGCTAACACTTGGAGAGATGTACAACCTTCTAGTGTTTGACTTGGTATATCAATCAAACCATTGCAATCATATATTGCAAATTCCTCAAGGGATGCGAGGTTGTTCCTAATCACCTCGGAAAGACTACGGAGCCCACTCGCAGAGTTTATTGTTATATCCTTGAGTGAACTAGCACTATTGCATATAATATCTCTGACCACAGAAACTTGTATATTTTCCCTAATTAGCAACATACTAAGACTTGGAAAATATGTTGGAGTGGTGGCCAGAAGACGGCAATCAACAATATCTAAGCGCTCAAGTTTGGAAAATCCACCAACCTTACCATTCAGTGTTTCTAATTCCTTCCATTCACTTAAATTTGTCATGTGTCTCAGCTTTAGACTTCTAAGAGATGGGAAAACTTTTCCTTTTTGGGAATCAGCAACATTGTAGAACATATCTCCAATACAAACAATATCCTCTAGGCCAGATAACAAGAGATCCTCAAGATATGGCAGATGCCCTAGTGCTGGAAGTTCTTTTAAACCCTTGCAGTCAACGAAACTCAACTTAACCAAAGCTGACAACCTTTTTAACCATCGAGGAAGATAAACACCCATAAAATTTGTAATCTCTAACTTCTGCAGGCTTGAGTGAGGTTCAAGACCTTCCAACACATGTTCATCACAGCTCCCACTGTCACGACGAACCTTAGAGCCCCAGAATAAATTTAAGTGCATGAGATTTTCTTTTTCAATCAAATTGGCCAGTCTACCTCCTTCTTTAACCTTGACTAATTCAAGGTTACGTATAGTGAGTTTTCCTTTAAGATTTTTCATGGATATGAGCTCATTTATTGCACAACCTTTCTCTTCTCCTACATTAAAGAACCTTAGAGTCTGAAGACAAGTCAGTCGTCCCATCTCTGCAGGCATTTTGAACTTGAAATCTTGATGGTAAAAGTCAAGATGCCTTAAGCTAATCAGATTATTCAGCCCCTGTGGAAGACCTTCTAGATCATGACATCTATACAATCCCAATGTTTGTAAATTGTAAAGTTTACAAAGAGATTCCAGCAAAACTCTGATGTTAGAATCTGAAAGGGCTAGAAGACGCAAGTGTTGAAGCTTGCTAATAGAAAAGGCCAGGTTCTTGATATCAACACCAGACAAACTTAGCACATGCAAATACTTAAATCTCAATAATAGCTCATTTGATATGTCACCCTTCAAAGCTTGTACCCGTTCCTTTTTTCCCTTTTTATATACTGCAAGATGGCGAACCTGATAATTATTCCCCTCTTGATCTCCTTCTTGTTTGGAAACGAATTCTGCAAGCTCGTGAACAAGATCATGCATTTGAAAATAATGCCCATCATTTTCATCACTCACTTCCTCTAACAAGGAACTTTGTGATAGAATTTTTAGATAGTTACCACCAGTTTCCTCCATACTTCCATCATTTTCTTGAAGAAATCCCTCTGCCATCCAATGTTGGATTAACTGCTCCCCACTCAATTTTGTGTCCTTGACAAATATTGAACAATAAGCGAAACATTTTTTGATGGAGGAGGATGGCAAATTTTCGTAGCTCAACTTGAGTATTGGCATAATCTTACCTTCAACATCTACACTAACTTTCAAAACCTTAGACTCCACTACAGAAAGCCAGTTCTCTCGCCTCTGTAAACTTAGCAAACCTCCAATGGCATTCGCAGCTAATGGCAAACCTTGGCATCTCCTCAAAATCTGGTTTCTATGGACTTTCAATTCTTCAGGCATTTCTCCACCTTTCATTGTCCTTCGGCCAAGAATAGACCAGCATTCCTCATCCGATAGTTTTCCCAAAACATAGGGGCTAAGGGTAGACACAAGATTTGCTGTCGTATGTAAACGAGTGGTCAAAAGACAACAACTCCCACTGACGCTGTTGAGAGCAACGAGAGAGCTGAAAAAGTCATTCCACAACTCAGGATCTTCATTCCACACATCATCAAGAACAACAAGAAATCTTTTCCCAATAATCCCCTCTTTCATATGTTGAAGAATGGCATCTCGCCCAGACACTTCAACCTTTGTTCCCCTCAAAGACTCTAGAATTCTACCAAAAATTTGGGCCACTTCAAAATTGTCGGACACACAAACCCAACATTTTTTGCTAAAGTGGCGATCGATTTGAGAATCATTGTAGATGGACTTGGCCAAAGTGGATTTTCCTAGTCCACCCATACCAACAATGGGAAGAACAGAAACATTTGGGTCAGAGGATCCCAGCAACATTTTCACTATATCAGACTCTTCTTTGTGTCTACCTACCACAAACTGTAACGGAAGAGAGTCGGTTTGTCTACCTTTTGCTAGTACACTACTGGTAGCAACAGGAAACAATGAATCTTCCATCCTAATTAATCCAATAGAACCAGTGGCTTCAAGATTGAAGGCTTTCAACTTCTGATTGATATCCCTAACTTTGGTTCCCATTCTCCATCGAAAAGAGATACTCTCTCCATTCCACCTGGAAAGTCCTGTTTTCCCATGATACAATTTAGGAAATGCTCTTTTCAACTACTAAAATGAACTAAAGTAAGTAAGTAACTGTATATAATCAAATCATATTTCAAAAAACTCAATTGAACTACAATGAATTGAACCGTAATCGAGTTAAGTCCAAACCACAAGGATTATTAGCAACCTGTTTCTAGTTATTCCATTTCTAAACTCAAATTTTCAGCTATAACATAAGAGCATTTGGGAAACAGCACTTTACATAGGAAATGAAGAAGAGCAAAAGGCTGCATTTTTACCTGATTTCGCCCTGGATTTCACCTCGCGGCGAAGACTTTCGTAGAGGAGCTCATCCAGCACATTGTCAGCTTCAAAAGCCACAAGCTGAACCTTGTGAAGCCAGCGCTGCAAGATAGGATTCCGAGACTGCTTACTTTCTGCATCCGCTAAAACTGCCTGAATATCCTTAGCATAGCCTCGCAGTGCTTCCAACTCATTCTTGAATCCAATCATCAAATGGATCCTGTCTGAAGCAGCAAATATCACCTTCTCCAACAGAACCTGAATGGTGGAACCAATAATCGCATCGCCCATTTCCTCTGTGATGGTAAGCAATATTCCTGACCCCAGATTTTCTACCCTCAAATACCCAGCATCTCATTATAATTCATTTCCAACCATAACTTTTGCCAAGAAATGACCTTTCCACTCTATGAGAAGTGAAAAGAGACAAACTTGAAAGTTTGAAACCCACCAACTATTTTCATCTAAAATATTAAAAAAAGTTCCGAACTGTTTTGGAGCAAATTAATATAAATTCGTGCACCATGTCAAAGGTTCAGTTTTGGAGTAATAAATCATTGTTTGTGCCGAAGTGTTGGAGTCCCTGCTCAAGAGTCTCAAATGGGTCACTGATCAACTTCAAGTTACTCATTTTATCAAACAGGTAAGCTACGGATTCCTTGTTTCTTGATTTTCAAATAAGGGATTTAGAATCAGATAATATTAGTCAACCGGGAAATGAAATGCATCCGTTTTCTTCAATTTTTGTAGTTGCATGCTGTAGGGTTGTTACATGAACATAGAGAATTAGTTTGTCAGATTACCTCTGCTACTATAAGTTTATAACCTCTGTTGGTCTTAGTATCATCTGTGTTGCTAAAAGTGAGAGACTTTCAGTTTATGTGGTTAAATCAAGTAGTGTGAATATTTTGATTTAGATGATCAGTAATCAGTAATCAGTAATCAGTTTTACTGATGATCAATGAAAAGAGGTTTACCTTTGCTATTACTCAGTGCATAGTTTCATGGAATGTTTTCTCATACCATATATGGGATGTTGAAACTGTGGTTCTAATAGGAGATTGGTCCCGCGTGCTATGATGGCTGGATATGAAGGGGGTGTCACAGTTAGCACTGACGTTAGATCTGGAAGTATGGTGTTTGAGCCTATTCTGGAGGAGGGAGTTTTCCGTTTTGATTGCTCTGCAGATGATCGAAGTGCTGCGTTTCCAAGTATTTCTTTTGTTAACCAAAGTGACAGGGAGACTCCTTTATTGATCATTCACAAGTCTCCATCTTATGTTCCTACATTCGAATGTGTTCATGGAAAACAGATAGTGAATATTGAGGTACTAAACTGCTAAGAGTCATATTTTCTTGACTTGCCTATGCAATGATGTTTTTGCACAATCAAGCAAGACTGACTTGAGTGAATTTGATTTATTCTAGTTTCCACCTGGTACCTCTTTCTATGGAACAGGAGAGGCTAGTGGGCAGCTCGAAAGAACCGGAAAGAGGGTATGTTGGCATTATTTGTAAAATTACAGATATTATATTAATATGTTGTCTTCAGATCAGAAATTATTCTGTTACTTTGTAGGTGTTTACATGGAACACTGATGCTTGGGGCTATGGTACTGGAACCACTTCATTGTACCAATCACATCCTTGGGTGCTTGCTGTTCTTCCTGATGGAGGGGCAATAGGGGTACTGGCAGATACAACAAGGCGCTGTGAGGTGCATCTGATTTTTGATTTGTTGCAATGATTTACTGTTAAAAATCTCCTTTATTTGAAGTCTCATTCATTGATCTGAAACTGTTGGTTAACTAGATTGATCTGCGCAAAGAGTTTATTGTGAAGTTTGTTGCGGAGACGTCTTATCCTATCATCACATTTGGTCCATTTGCTTCTCCGATTGATGTTCTCATATCACTGTCTCGTGCAACTGGTAATTTGAAATTTGTCCATTCATATCACTTTAAAGTTCTATCACGAGGATAGGACTTTTCGTCTCTAAATGAAGTTTAACTGCTAGCAGTCAGAAGCACTAATGATTGAGTCTGTAATACATGGGAAAATATAAGAGATATTTTTTCATTCACATGCATATGGCACGAGGCCTGTTTCAACTAATAAAAAATTATGTCGTTCAGCATGTAAGTCTTTATTTTATGACTGAATTACTATGCTTCGTGAACAAAGCTAGATATAGAGGAAGTGTTTCTCACTCAATGAACACCTAAAATTTATGAACAATCTTGAGGAAGCTAGTATTCAGTGCTATTTTCTGAATTTTGTGCCGAGGCTCAATATTTTCGATTAATGGTTAACCAGCTTAGACTTCTAGTTGTTCCTAACATCCTTTCATGCATTACCATCATATCTTCCTCTTCATTTAAGATTGTAATTGAATAAGCATGAACTCTTTTCATCAGGGACCGTATTCATGCCCCCTAAGTGGTCTTTGGGTTATCAACAATGCCGCTGGAGCTATGATTCCGATGCACGAGTTCGTGAGGTGGGTTTTAGTCTTGAATCCATTTTAAACCTTTCTTCTTCTGTTGTAATAGTACAATGTCCTCTGAGTACTTCTTTCTCAACATTGTGGTGCTACTGGTTGCTTTGTTTGCAACCATAAATTTCACACAATGAATACTTCAAATTCTAGCTTTGGATGTTTGCCATCAGTAGCTGTGTAATCTGTTATTGAGTAGTTGTACACCTTTCACGGAACAATTTTTGTTAACTCTGAACAGATTGCAAGGACATTCAGGGAAAAAGATATACCTTGTGATGTCATCTGGATGGACATAGACTACATGGATGGTTTTCGCTGTTTCACATTTGACAAGGCTAGTTTTCCTCTGCTTATCTTGTACTAAGTATGAATTTATTGTCATTACTTACAGTCCATTAGGTAGTGATGATATTAGTTTTCTTCTACAACAGTCATTCCAATTCCACCGTCAGAATTGGAATTGAGTTTTTTATAGAAATTTGTTACATAAAGGGTTGTTCATCTTCCTGAGTGCATTTAATAATTGGCGTCAGTCTTTTATATTGGGTGTATAATACATTTGCTTTTAATGTTGTCATCCATTGAATTACATGTATTCAATTGATTCTATCAGGAGCAATTCTCTGACCCCAAAGGTCTAGTTGATGATTTACATCGAGATGGTTTTAAAGCAATATGGATGCTAGATCCAGGAATCAAATGTGAGAAAGGTTATTCCATCTATGACAGTGGCTCAGAAAATGATATTTGGGTTAAGACTGCTGATGGGAATCCTTTTATTGGTAAAAATTTACATACTCCAAGTTTTATTGCAGTTTCTCTCTTTTCTCTGCTTTTCTACATTTCCTGATGCTTGAATATTAAATATTTAGGGGATGTTTGGCCTGGCCCTTGTGTATTTCCCGATTTTACTCAATTAAAAGCCCGTGAATGGTGGGCCAATCTTGTTAAGGATTTTGTCTTTAATGGAGTAGATGGCATCTGGAATGATATGAATGAGCCAGCCGTTTTCAAGGTGAAGCTTGTATTTTTTTCCCCCTGCCTGTAGTCTCTTATTCTACTTTTACGTAGTACTTACACTCATATTTCAGACAGTAACAAAGACAATGCCTGAGAACAATATTCATATGGGAGATGAGGAACTTGGGGGCTGCCAGAAACACTCACATTATCACAATGTATTATTCCATCTACCTTCTATATTTCATATTTGAGTTAGTAGCTAAGGTTTTCAGTGCTTCAAGATTCTCATGTTGCCAAATATTTACTACTTAGTTGACTGTTGCTTTGGCGGCTTGGGACTAGTGTTGATTCTCAAGTGAATTTTTAATAATGATTACTTTATGTGATTCATAATCTAGGTTTATGGTATGCTGATGGCAAGGTCTACGTATGAGGGAATGAAATTGGCTAGTGGGAATAAACGCCCTTTTGTTCTTACGCGAGCGGGATTTGTAGGCAGCCAGAAATATGCTGCTACATGGACAGGAGACAATCTTTCAACCTGGGAACACCTTCACATGAGCATCTCTATGGTTCTTCAACTGGTAGTTTGCTTGGACACATACTGCACTTATCATTTGTTTCAGATCAGCTTTCCTTTTATTTATGTTGTACTTCTTTCGAACTTTCATATTAATTAATTTGGTTCATATTACTCTACCAATTTACAGAAGGTTTCACAATTTAATTCTCGATTGGGTAATATGCTACATAGTATGTTAGTTTGTGATAAATGTGTATCTTTTGCATATCTTATTTAGTAACACCATTCTACTCTCTCTTATATTACTGTCAATCCTAGTAACCTAACTTTCTGAACTATATTGCTTTTGGTGCGTTAATTATTAGTTTCAAAGTGATCAAAGCATTGTCATGATACTTCTTTGACAAGGTAAATTTAATTCAGGCTCTCAGTGGTCAACCACTGTCAGGACCAGATATTGGTGGATTTGCTGGTAATGCAACTCCAAAGCTCTTTGGAAGGTGGATGGGTGTGGGCTCTCTATTTCCATTCTGCCGTGGGCATTCTGAAAAAGCTACTAACGATCATGAACCTTGGTCATTCGGGGAGGAGGTCAGTTTCCATATTAGAAGCTTGTATGCACAAACTTGCAAGATCTAAAATGCCTTCCACGCTCCAGTAATAATACATTGTGGACTTGAATGCATACTTAAATTCCATCCTAGGGAAAAAAAATACAAGAAGAACCCCAGGAAATGTATATATTACAAAAACCCTCCCTTTCCTATTTATCTCAAGCATTTGTGAATGGATGTGTTTCTTAGGCATTGAAAGTTTACTTGTGGGTAGGGCTGCTAGCATTTTTCTCAGGCTAGAGGAGCTTTTTATATGTATAATCTACATATTAATGGAAGTAGTTGTAGCATGCATGCTACCATTTTTTTTATTATATCCTGCATAGCTACTTTCTTGTTTATAATAAATTGAGACTAATTTGCATATCATGGGTCAGAAATCAGGGCCAAATTGCTTCTTCATTTAAAAAAAATATTCTTGACAAGATATAACATTTTCCCAGTTGGTGTCTTAGAAAAATCTGATACTGGTTGTGACAAGTTCTGAAATTTTCATTTAGAGGTTCCTCCTTTATTTCAAGTTGACAATTATATGAATTTGATGCTTGATGGCATGCTTATCAGAAATTTGATAATTGATTTTCACATAAATAACGTTTTCCTGTGCTATGATTGATATGTTTCCTAGCTAAGACGCATATGATCATGTACAACAAACATTGGTCATTTGTATGTTTCTGAACGAATTGATCTGTTTTCACTTGATTTTGAAACTCTGATTCGAGTCAAGTTTTCACTTGTTTCAGTGTGAAGAAGTATGCCGACGGGCCTTGAAGAGGAGATATCGCCTTTTGCCGCATCTATATACCCTGTTTTATATTGCTCATACGAAGGGAATTCCAGTGGCACTTCCTATTTTCTTTGCTGGTTAGTTATTCTGAATTTCAAATAGTTGTGGCCCCACAAGATGGTACTGGCTCTTATTATCCTATTATTCTGGGTAATGCATCTTTTGAATTTCTGGTGCAGATCCACCGGATCCCAAGATAAGAACATGCGAGGATTCGTTTATGTTGGGCCCACTTCTCGTGTATACAAGGTCTGTGTTGTGTGTTCTATTTCTTAGACACTTTGACTTTTGCTTATTACAGGAAGTTCTTTTTGTATCTATTGTTTGGGGTTTGCATTAAATGTCTGATCCACAGACTCTAATTTCTGTTATGACATTCTTTGAAATCAACCCACTTAACCTGAAAGAAAACAATTTCCACGGTGCAGCACCCAGAGGCATCAGGAACTGGATCACACGCTTCATAAATTGCCCAAAGGCATTTGGTTAAGTTTTGACTTTGAAGATTCTCATCCGGTACTTTTCAATTGTCACTGATCATCTAAACTTATCCTTGCCATTTCAAGTTTGATGCTTGACTTAGAATTCCTTCTTTGGCTTTGTTATTTTGCTAGGACTTACCGGCATTGTACTTAAAAGGTGGATCCATTATTCCTGCTGGTCTTCCATATCAACATGTTGATGAAGCCAAAGCAACAGATGACTTATCGCTATTTGTAGCTTTAGACGAACATGGTAGTTTCTATCTTCTTTATTCGATATCTAGAACAGTAATGAATGCTCCATTTTTCTTGATGTTGAATGTTTGATTTATTATATAACCATCTTACTAAAACAAGTCCTCGGAATTCGCAGGAAAGGCTGAAGGTATCCTCTTTGAAGACAATGGTGATGGATATGAATACAGAAATGGTGGGTATCTTTTGACGACTTATGTTGCGGAGCTCGCGTCTTCAGTTGTCACAGTCCGCATATCCAAAACTGAAGGATCTTGGAGGAGGCCGACTCGCCGATTACATGTGCAATTGTTACTTGGTAGTGGTGCTATGGTATGTAATATGTCTTACATTTTCACGTATTCACAGGATAGTTTCTACTTCTTTCAATCTGCATACTGTACTTTTACCTCTCAATTTTGAAACAGCTTAATGCCTGGGGCATTGATGGAGAAGTCATACAAATCATGTTACCCTCAGAAAAAGATATTGCAGATATGATAGCAGTAAATGAGAAGAAGCACAAAGCTCAAATGGGTAATACATGTGTTTGAATTTTGCTTAATTTTTATTTACATTCTTTTATGGTCTGATGTCTGTGCTGACGCAGTATTTTTTCCTAAATACATTGCCTGTGTTGTTTTTCGAAATAGCTGTGAGAGAACATGGTTTTTCTTGTCTCACAAATACTTATTGGTTGCTTTGATATATCTGATAATGTCTACTAATGGATCAGAATGTCCATGTCAAAATATCTTCAGCCACTGCGGTTTAACTGGTTGTTATATTTGCAGAGTGTTCTAGAAAAATACCAGACATAGATAGTGCTCCAGGACGTAAGGGCATGGAGCTATCAAAGACACCCGTGGTGATGAAAAGTGGAGATTGGGTTCTTGATGTAGTTCCTTGGATTGGTGGTAGAATAATTTCAATGAAGCATGTTCCTTCTGGTATGAACCTCAATCATATGTTTTCTTCATTAATGCTAAACTGCTAATTGTAAGTACTTTTTAAGCATTTTTTTCCAGAATGTCTAGTATTGATCATTGATCAACTTCTTCTGTCAATTTCTCTCTCTGTATTATTGTTTCTTTCGGAAACTGCTTGATGTTATTGTTAGCTGATGTTAAAACTGCTTTTTTCACTGATATTTATTTAGGCAAATCTGGAGGAGGTTTACTTGATTATTGCCTTTATTTGTGGTACTGTTTTATTCTTCTTTGCTTAATTGGAATATGATGGTTAGTAGTCTATTATGTGGATTATACATACTGAAAGCAAATACTGAGCAGTAAATGTTAATTTGTGTTTTCTGTAATGATCAGCCCAAAGACAGCTCTTGGCTAACTCGCTGCTGGATTATTTTATAATTTAATGGCAAACTCATTTATATATGTCCAGATTTCCTAAACTGAAATGGATATGTTAATCTTTATACTCAAGAATCAAATATTAAAATTTGTGTGCAGCCTTACTGTAGTTATATACTGTTTGGTTGAATTAAGATAGGAAGTTGAAGGCTTGGTAAAATAGAACCCACTTCAGAAATGATTCAATGGATTCTTTGTCTCTGTTCTGTCATCATGCATTCATGCTACTTCCCAGTATGATGTCATTACTCATTGTTTGTCAATGCTTCCAACTTTATTTTGTCTTCTTATGCTATCGTACTACATTGCAAATTTGTTTGATTAACCTAGAGTAACTGTACCACTAACACTGGTCGGTTGATCTCATTGTATTTTACACGGTCTCTGTGACAGGAACTCAGTGGCTTCACAGTCGGGTAGAGATTGATGGGTATGAAGAATACAGTGGCACTGAATATCGATCAGCTGGATGCACTGAGGAATACTCTGTCATTGAGTGAGTAACCAAGTTACTCATAACTGATGTGTTATTTGTACTTCTTGGTATAAACATGGCTACATAGTGAAACCGTTTTCTGGATAAAGTATTGAAGGAAGTGACTATGATGTTTTTCAGTACTTAATTTTCTTCATGCAGTTAAATAATTATGACCCTAATTAAATTACAATTTTAGTTTAAATTTTAGTTTGGTGTTAGTAGTATTTTCTGATTTCTTCTACTGTATTGCCATAAAATTTGCAATTCGATTCTCTAATCTGAGATATAAATAGTTATTAAGGATTTGTGAATCAATTGGCAACCATGGATTAGTTACAGATGAATTAAGATTAAAACTGCAATTCAATGCTCTAATTTGAGATATGGGTTAGTTAGGAATCTGTGACTCAATTGGTAGATGTGAATTATATAGGATGGGAATTTGTTTGTGCCGAATTCTTAAATATGTTTGATTTATTTGTTTACTGGGAATCATTTAATGGGCACTCGGGTAAAGGTTGGGACGTGTTGAACAACATGTTGGGAGCTTCTTACTTATAAGCGATAATTTAGTAAATTTACCATTAGCGGGATCTGCAATTAGGGATTCCGGATCTGTGTAAATAGTTTGTGTGTAAAGAAAATGGAGACTTTGCTATATGTAAAATTCTTCTGAGGGATTTGGAAGATTTAAGCTATCTAGAATGAGGCATATCAGCATCAATAGCATTTTGTTTGTGAGATAAAACTGTTGATAGTCTTAAAAGGATAATTTAGCAAGTTCATTTGTGGAAAAGCCATAAGCTGGAAAGGAATTTATGGTGCAGAGCTTCATATCAACTGAATTTTTCTATTAATTTCTTATACTCAATTTCTTTGTAGTCGAGATCTGGAGCAGGCAGGGGAAGTGGAATCACTTAACCTTGAAACTGAAGTTGGTGGTGGAGTAGTTCTTCAGCGGGAGATATCAGTTCCAGAAAACGACCCTAAGACTGTTCGAGTGGAGTCTGCCATTGTAGCTCGGAGTGTTGGTGCGGGATCAGGAGGATATTCAAGGTTTGATATGTTCATACTATTATCATTGTTTTTCTTTTGCATTTTTCTGTATGTTTGAGTCATAAGTTTGCTGTAATTCTTCATCTGTCCTTGCCATTGCTTTTCCATCACAGTTTTTGGTTCTGCATAATTCTTATTGACCTTTGCATTTCCTAGGCTTGTATGCTTGCGTGTGCATCCAACCTTCTCATTGCTGCATCCAACTGAATCATACGTTGCATTCACCTCGATTGATGGTTCTAAACATGAAATATGGCCGGAATCTGGGGAACAGGAATTGGAAGGGGATCTTCGACCAAACGGTAAGAATCTCTGTATTCTCTGTTTGTCTGGTTTTATCCATGATCATAGAACATAAGGTTTACTTGATACATTTACTTTTTTGTTCTTCCGTATATATCACGAAAAAAAAAATCAAAATTACCAGCTTACTTACAGTCACAACCACTCCTTTGGAAAAATTTATATGCTGCAGGAGAATGGATGCTTGTTGATAAATGTCTTGGGTTGGCGTTAGTAAACCAGTTCAACACTGATGAAGTCTTCAAGTGTTTATTACACTGGGGAAGTAGGACCGTAAATCTAGAGCTATGGTCCGAGCAAAGGCCCGTTTCAAACCAATCACCTCTTAGAATAAGCCACGAGTACGAGGTGAGACAACTATCTTAAATCGGAGGACACACTGATCAAGTGTATACTTGTACTGTTGTCCTTTAAATGGATTCTCTGAATGAAATCGATGATGTTATGTACATTTCTGAATAAAGAGTTTGTCTAAGTACTGCTTTCATTAGTAGAAACAAGACTCTCATGGAATAAAATATCTCGTGTCCTTAAAATGTCGAGATTCTGGCAAAACTGATGTTTGATAATCTTTAGATGGGTGAGTGATGTGCACTTTCCCTTGTTGCTTTGCCACCATTTGTCAATATCTTCACAGAAGTAAAGTTGGCTTAGAAGAGATGCAAATTTATCCCCCATTTCACTGCAAATTCATCCTGCTTTTCTTTTAAGCATAATATAGGATTGTATTATCTTGCACGTATTATCATAGTACTGGATTTAAGGTACAAATGTTCCATTTCTTTAATGTTCTTGGCCAGTTTCAGGCACCATTTTCATTTTAGTTTTAACATAAACCATCTTGTTTAACTGAAGTAGCACCACCAAACAGACCAAATATTCAGAGTTGGTGAACTGAAGCAGCTACTCAGATCAAACCTTTTCACATAACAAGCACTTACTTTCCCAGCAACCATTCCTCAAATTCAACCTGTCTCATCATCTCTCGCCTTTTCGACGAGATTAAATGAGCAAGGGTCCATCTCCACTGATCCCATTGCTGCTAGTGACAGCTCTAGGCTTCCTGCTCCATGCTCGCTCGTTCCTGGACAACTTGTCGTTCGTCTCTGACGTGGAGGACTCGGCCTACACGGTGCTCCTCGTGGTTCCCGTCATCGTGCTCCTGCTGGTCCACCATTTCATGCAGTCGCTCGTCCTGCCCCTCGTTGTCGTGCTAGCTGTCTACACGGTCGCGAAGATGTTTCTCGGGCCTATGGTTCTGATCGTGATCATCTACTTTATGAGCGTTTACGCGCCGAGCTATGAGTTTTCTCGAGGCTATGGCGGCGGTGGCCGGAGAGATGAGCAGGGGCTGGGTTGTGTGCTGCTTTTTGCAGTGTTTCTTGGCCTGAATATGATGTTTGCTCAGGGATTTGGGCAATGGGGACTTGTTCTTGTATCGGTTCTGTTCTTCCTCGTCTATAATTTCCAATGCTCGGCTTACTGAATAAGTAGTCTGATCGAACTCCACTTGTTTCAGAAAAATTGTGCAGATGGTAACAATAGTGATTATTTACCTCAACTTCTTTTGTACTCTCGTTATGAACTTCAAACCGTTAGAGTAATTTTATAATTAACTTAAATTTTATTTATTTAACTGTGTAAGCCGCTACGTTTTCTTTTAAAAAAATTTATTTTATTTTAAAAAGGAAATGATTATTTATGAGTAATCTTCCCAACCCAAAAAAGAACAAACTATATCCTGATGAATAATTCTCCAAAGTTGGACATAAAAGTAGACTATACCTAGAGCTACTACTATTAGAGATAGTTAGTGGGTTAAAAACTCATCTTATACACCTAGGGTTTAACTAAGATTACCTATCGTTTATTTCCATGCATCCTCTATATAATACTTAATAGTTAATATAACACACGCCTCATATTGAGACTTCTCTCCTAATATGGTAACATAGGGCTATAAAAGTAATTAACAAATACAATAATATATACGTAATCTAACAGTTGTCTCCAATTTAATGATAAAGCGAAACTTATTGCAAAAGAGGGGAAATCGACCACATTAAAATAATTTAGAAATATTACTTATTTCTTGCTTTGGTTTATTGTGTCCCTGAAGTCCTTGCATGTTGATTTAATTTGGAACCCCGTTTGTAGTGAAAATGGTGTCACAAAGCCAACTTTAATATTTTATTTAAAAAATATCATTTGTAATGTTGGGAAACATTCAATCACAATTACAATGAGTGAAAAACTTTAACACCTTATTAATCTAGTTAGAAAACTATTTAAATTGCTGATTGATTTTTTTTAAAAATTGAATGTTTTATATCTCACAAAATATAAAAAATTATTGATACCATAACTATGTCTGTGCGCCTGTGCGGGCAACCTTGCTCATTATTTTTAGTAAACTATTATATGGAAGTGAAAACTTTGTTAATCATATGTGATAAACTCATAAACTATATTGATCTGAATAGAACTAAACTCATAAGATACATATATAGTGCCTCTTTAAGAAAAATACTCTATACTCTTAAAACAATACATTTAGGGAAGAATTATTCTCTTAGCTCTTCTAAATTTCATTTCCATTTGAAAGTTCACCTACTTGCTTGTCCTCATTATTCATGTGTTTGGATCCAACATTTGCCTCAATAATTGATCTAACATAATATACAAATTCATCCAAATCAAGTTGACCTTGTAAACATTATTTTTTTGAAAAAAATTCAAGACCATTAAACTCATACAAGAACAATCTTACACCAATGGAGAAAACTCTGATCTCATCTTTGTTGTTAGCCATCTTGCTTCTGAATTTGAACTTATCATCCTGCTCCCATTCAAGCATCCATGATTTCATCGAATGCGTTTCACATGAAAATGGTACAACGTTGGATGCTCTGTTCACTCCTGCAAATTCTTCATATTCCGATCATCTGGATTATCCAATCCAAAACCTCAGATATCTCCATTCAAATTCCACCCCTCTTGCTCTGATCACGCCTTTAGCTTATTCCCAAGTTCAGACAGCTGTAAAATGCTGCAAGAAAACCGGTCTGCAGATCAGAATCCGAAGCGGAGGCCATGATTACGAAGGCCTTTCTTACAAATCCCAAGTTCCGTTCGTCATCCTCGACCTTCTCTACCTCAGAGCCATCACCATCGACTTGCCGGAAAACACCGCATGGGTTGAATCTGGCGCCACAATCGGCGAGCTGTATTACTGGATCGCGAAGGAGAGCCGGAATCGTGCATTTCCGGCCGGAATCTGCCCGACGGTCGGCGTGGGCGGACACTTCAGCGGCGGCGGATTCGGCAACATGATGCGAAAGTACGGAATCGCCGGCGATCACATCATCGACGCAGTAATGGTTGACGTCAACGGCCGGATTCTGGACAGAAAATCCATGGGGGAGGACGTTTTCTGGGCTATTCGTGGCGGCGGAGGATCGAGTTTTGGCGTCATACTTTCATGGAAGCTCGAGCTTGTTTACGTTCCGACAATTGTTACAGTCTTTAGCATTGATCGAACGTTGGCAGACGGCGCGGCTGAGCTTGCTCATAAGTGGCAGCACATTGCGAGCAAGCTCAGCCGCGATCTGTTCATTCGTTTGGTCATAGTAGCCGCCGGAGAAGGCGAGGACAGGACGATTCAGATCACGTTCAACTCGATCTTCTTCGGCAGAATCGACCGCCTTGTTATGACAATGAATCATAATTTCCCCGAACTGATGTTAAAACAAGGCGACTGTACTGAAATGAGCTGGATCGAATCAATCATGTACTTTTGGGCGTTTAATAAAGATAAAACCATTGATGCACTGAGGGACAGGGTTCAAGAACCTAAGAGTTACTTCAAAGCTACCTCGGATTTCGTGACAGAGCCGATATCTTATGATGCATTGGCTAGTATCTGGGAATGGATGTTAGAAGAGGAGAATCCGATCGTGATTCTCGACCCATTAGGCGGGAAAATGGACGAGGTTTCCGAGGAGGGAATCCCGTTCCCTCATCGGAAAGGGAACTTGTTCGTCGTGCAGTACGAGGTTCAGTGGCACGACGGCAGTGAGGCGGCGTCGGAGAAGCATGTCGGTTGGGTGAGGAGGCTGTACCGGCGAATGGCTCCATTCGTGTCGAGGGATCCTCGGAGGGCTTACTTGAACTACAGAGATCTTTATTTTGGGGTGAATGGTTTGAATGGTGGAAGCTTTTCTGAGGCTAGGAAATGGGGAGAGATGTATTTTGACCGTAATTTTATGAGGCTGGCTCTTGTTAAGGGAAATGTCGATCCGGATAACTTCTTCACCGATGAGCAAAGCATTCCACCTCTTTATTGTGGAAATGGTGATTGTAACTTGTCTCTATATCAGTCAATCTAGCTCTCTTGATACTTTCCATCTCAGTCAAGGTTCTTAGTTGACTTTTCAAAGATGAGAGTTACACGTTGTATAAAAATATAAATATTCACATGGATGATGTTGTTTCACATGGATTCATTTCACCCCTTGCTTCACGTGATGTTGTTTTCGCTCTCGTATAATTTCAGTCTCATCCATAGGTGCTTATCGTATTTAAAGTGGTAATAGTGTGAAAGTGTTCTCAAATTGGTGTAATCAACAAAAATCCCTTATGTGCATTATAGTCATATGGTATACACAATATATTCAACACATTGTGACAAGAACTAAAGTACAAAAGCACAAAACTAGTTTGCGATCCCTCCTCTATGAAAAACTAGTCTATTTGTTTGCATGATATTTTGATAGGTTTCTCTTACCATACAAAATTTTCACTTCCCTTTTCATGGATGTTACATCCTTGGAACTCTACAAGGATGCTGCATTCATGGGGATATAGCCTTCAATTTTTCCAATAATGTCGAATATTGCAGGGAATCACATTGCCCTGCGATTAATCGACAAAACGAAAAAGGAAAAAAACCAAAAAAACAAGAATCAGATACTCACAAGAAGAATGAAAAACATTCATGTAAATTAGTAGTACTTCAAACAATATCATGCAAGAAACTGTCATATCAAAGCAATGATATAATCAATGCCCTGTTATTAATGAACTTTTATATTATATATATATCTTCGTATCCTGCATTTTCATCAGTGATAACCAATTGGCGCTGGGGTTTCCTTCAACTCTTTTCCTCCATAGAGTATATCCTGCATTAACATCAAACGTACATTAGTTTACAACTATCTTTACCCTAATAATTTAGCATTTCTAATAATTTATCGAATGCTGTCAGATTCTGATCCGACTAAACACAGTCAAAATTGACACATACACC
Organism: Cruciata laevipes; assembly: GCA_963678965.1. NCBI lineage: Eukaryota > Viridiplantae > Streptophyta > Magnoliopsida > Gentianales > Rubiaceae > Cruciata > Cruciata laevipes. The sequence continues at coordinate 20,477,080 of OY787638.1, forward strand.
AAATTTAAAGATGAATTTCGAGATCATACCGATGCAAGGTGATTCACATCGCGGTGATGAGCCTCGTCGGCTCTCACAACCTCCACGACATCGCGCAACGTGGCATTGGGCGACATCCGCCAGTAATCAATTGCGATGGCCGGGGCCGGGACATTCTCGATGTTTCCCTTATCGAGCTCCACGATGAACTCATCGTAGGAGTGGATAGCTTCCTCCTCCAAGTAGCCGACAACGCGATGCGCAAACTTGGGGGAGATCATGTAGGCCAAGAAGTAGGCGTTAAAGAACACTCCTTGGACGGTGAAAACAAGCGCCCTCTCGTACCACCTCGGCTTGGAAACCTCCATGAATGTCATTAGATGCATCCTTTCGTTCTCGGCTTCTTCGAGCAGCGCCTTGATCCATCCACCGCTGTGCTCAAATCGGCGGAGCGACTTGCAGTGCAGCAGCAGCCCTCCGACCATGCCCGGCACGGCTGCCACCGTCTCCAGCATCATAGCACGGCAGCCATATCTCCTCTGTTACACCAAAACAGAGGAAATTCAGATAAGCACATTCAAGTAACACATTATTCTTTTTGACATATTTCATGCAATAAATATTTAAATAATGGTCAAATACATGTCAATTATGTCACGTTCAAAGAAAATAAACAGGGGAAATTCATAATCATTGCATCAAATCGAATTTCTGAACTGCAACCATAATTCCTCTGTTACACAAAAACAGGGGATTCTCAGAGCAAATTTCTGATCAAATTCTATACCTGGAAAAATATGTCGGTGGGCCACCTGAGGGACTTGACGGTGTAGTAAGCCACTTTGTCCATAAATTTTGTCGGCTTGTGACATTTTCTCAAATCTATCGACGTGTCCGCTTGATATGCCTCCCATGGCTACACAAAATACACTCACTGTTAAAAGATTCAAAATCAAACAATTTCACCTAGGTAAAAAATTTGAGATAGACTAATTAATATTCTATGATCCCGTAATGAGAATGTTGATAAAATCAGAAAATATCAATTTATAAAAAAATTCATAGAAGGCAGCCTAATCGATAGGTTAACAATAATAAAATCACCAAGCATCAATATATATATATGAACATTCTCATAAGAGAATTGATTTTTTATAATCTCATATTTTGACGATGATAAAATCACAAAACATCAATATATTTTCATCAAAATAAGGTTATTATCAACAAATTCGAACAATCTTAAACCTTGATCTAAAAGTGACTAAAAACCTAAACATAAAAGAAGAAGTAAAAAGATGATTACCCTAAAGCAATTCCATTTCCATTCAGTGCCATCCTGGTTGTAAAGCTTAGGAGGATTAATACCCCAATAGCTCGTAATACTCTTCTCCTTGTCTCCGTCGCCGGCGCCGCCGGACACGGCGGCCGGCGCCGTCTCTTCGTTCTCCCTCTTATCTCCCAAGGCCAGCGTGCTCTTCTCGCGGACCCCACCGAACCTAAACCCTGCGATCACATTGGTCGTCGATGGATTGCCATGCAAGAAATCGGCCAAGGTGCCGTCGGAGACAACTTTTCCGACGTTGCGGTGGGGGATCACGGCGGCGGAAGAGAAGCACCGGCGGCTGAGCTGGCCGATCACCGATCTGGCGAAGCTTGTTTGGTACATGACAGCGTATAATTAGCCAAAGTGAAGTTGGTTTTTTGTTTGTTGTATGAATGGAAAAAATATGGGTTTCTCTGTCTTTGAATTTATATATTTTTGAGTAAAGATGTTTCTACACAATTTCAATGCAATTTGTTTTCCTATTATTTAGGATTGACTTGACTTTGACAACTCCACATGTGAAGTTACTTCTATACACCTTGCTTGGTACGGATTTTTCAACTCAGCGAAAATTCTCTTCCAATTTTTTAGGTTTAAATTGACTTTTCGAGAGCTTGTAAATTATTTTTATATATACTGCCAACATGCTTTCTCTTACATAGATTTATCAAATTACCTATTATAAATTTATGTGTTATAAAAACAAACAATATTTATTATATTAGAATGTGTCAGACTAAATTTGGTAAATAAGTAGAAATTAAGGACAATTTAAAACTATAACTCCGTTGTTATTGAGTAATTAAACATGAATTATATTAATGGAAATAATATATTCCAAATTTTTAATGACGATAGACACCAAAGAGGGCTATACAATTCGGTTAAGACAACAAATTGTTATTTGTTTCCATGTTTAAATTGTAGGGGTATTTTAGGTAAACCCAATTCTAATTTGGGTAGCCGATCAATACTTACCATCTGAATGGAATATTCCGGATCGATTCTTTCTTGGGCAATAAGTTGAGTCTCTTCCAAGAAATCGTGACCAACATACATATATAGTAAGCGAATATTGATACCGCTTAATGGGCATTAATAAATGTTTCCAAAAATAAAATAAAAGTCCATCTGTCTAGAATGTTCACCAGTTATATAATTGGATTTTTTGATATCCAGGAAATTATAAACGTGTCATTTTCTGAATCTGATATTGCCATTTGTGCTAGAGATTCAGGATCATAGATTTTGCATGGTTGTGATTTGTGAAGATGACTCAAACGATTCCAACTGTTTTTTTTTTTTTTTTTTTTTTTTTATCACAGCGATTCCAACTCTTGAAAGACCCACATCCACAAGTTTGACGTACTAGTAGTTAACACCAAATTTGACGTACGTTAAAATTTTTGAAAAGGTGAGAATACCATTACAAAGACATGTTTGTGCTTCTCAAGATGAACCAAATGTTTGCCTCTTGAACGTGACTAGGAGATACTAACTTACTTAAGAGATTGATACATTGGATTGATACATTGTAGACTGAGCCAATCTGCTGAGTTCTTCTCCTTTTTCTCCATTTGTAGATGGTATTATTTTCTCCTTTAATTTGCCGGTGTGGCAGAGAAGTAAATTTTTAAGGATGCCTTGGGATGTCTGAGTGGTAGTTGGCTTCCAACCAAAAAACCAAATGAAGAGGCCAGTTAAACGTCCCAGGTGCAATTACATGAAAAGTACTCCCTCCGTTCACCTAATATTGACACACTTACCATTTTGGATGTTTATTTTATTTTGGCATCCTTTAACCTTTTGGTAAAAGTGGTCAAATTTTGGCTAATCCCTACCATTCATTAAAATTCAAGTTGATCTCAACCTTTAAACGAGCATCTTCTTAATTGAATAGTCAAAAGGTGAGTGCCAACCAAAACCAAACGGAGGGAGTATAGGCTTTAAAAACTATACACCTAATCATGCAGTCTAAAATTCAAGATGAGAAAATCTGTTTCGCCTTGCTCCTCAGCATTCTTTCCCTGTTAATAACAAAACAAAACAACAACAATAATATCTAAGATTCCCAACCAAAAACTTATAGCATTCTAACATAAAGAAATTCTTGATTGTCTAATTGAACCAACCCTTTAATATTAGGTTATAAATTTTGATGATTAAAAATTCTAGTTACTTTAGTTGTGCTAGCTAACTTTGCAAGTGAATCAGCCACGTAACAGAGGGAGTAGTTAGCTAACTTCTCTATAATTACGAGAGAAATTAACGAAAAAGTCACCCGTTAAGCTCCAATATAATTTTACAATAATAACTCGAGTGTACGGTGTTGTCATAGAAAATTTTATGTCTATTACATTATTGTTTTGAGATATTATATCCGTTATTTTAATTACTTATTAATAAATCGATAAACGATCCAGAGAACAATATCATGTAGCTGATTTTAACAAAAATTTGTCTAAATCTAAAAGGTAGTACACAATTTAATAAAAAAGGTTTATAATACTTTTAAATTATAAGCATTGGTAACACGCCTAAAGTTCCAAACGCATGTGATCATAGTCAACTCTCAGCATTGTTGTTTTTTGCGCGTTGAACATTGGAAAAGTAATTTAGCCTTTTATTACTCACCTTTTCCGATTCCAGAGGATTCCAAACATCAGAATTACTGTAGGAATCAAGTTCCAATAAATGAAAACAAATTGACTAAAAAATGAGTGTGAAAATTCTGAGTGAAAGCCAATTCCTTTCAGTTTCCAAATCCTTGTAGTTTCTGAAATCCAATCTTTAGAAAATGGAAAAATCGTCGTACCTTTCATGTCCATCCTTTTGGAAGCTGTTGTCGGAAGATGATTTCAACCGTGGAATTGTAAGTCATAAACCATATGATCAAATCTTTTTTTCATTTCACAATTTTTGGACTAAAATTTACATATATTTTCTTCTTCTTTTTCCAGCGAATTCCCCATAGTTTTTCGAATCATCTTGAAATCAAGAAATCTCCCTGCAACTTTTCGCTCATCACCGGAGACAAGAAAACTTCATCAGATCATCGTTCATGGCGAGCCAAGCTTGTGAAGAAAAATCATTACTTTTATCTGTGCAAGAAATCATGGCCTGAGTTTGTAAAACACCATAGTTTAAAATACGGTGATTTTTTGCTGTTTCATTTGGTTGATGAGACGACTTTTCGAGTCACGCCCTACAGTGCGAATGGCTCCGTGAAGAAGAAGCTCGATGTTTCCGGCAGCTCTAGCGATGATGACGACGATGATTCCGACACCAGAGAAAGCGAGTCCGATGATGATGGTGTTGTTAGGACATCAGCAAAACGTCGGCAAGAACGAGGAAGGTATACTACTCCGGTGTTGAAGAAGGTGAAAACCGAGCAAATTGACTCCTATGAAGTTGACGAAGATGAACCAAGAGGGCCTTCAAGAAGATCAGGTGATTTTTGCATTATTTACTTCCTAGTTTTATAAATTTCGTTTTTTTTCATCATGAAAGTAATTATTTATTTATCATTTTAATTTCATTTACAAATTCATTTTCTTGTTTTTTGATTAAGTGGGGAAAATTGCTGGTAATTATGGTCCTGGCGGAGGAGTAAATAAGGAAGTGGATGAATATTCAAGAAAGCAAATTGAGAGAATATCAAGTGCAGATGAAGCTTCAAAATGGGACCATTATTATGATTTAGGAGTCGAGAAACCCTACTTTATCAGGACCATCAAACAAGGCCACAAGTTCTTCGTGGTAAGGGTTCTTTCATATACAGTATATATATATATGTTTGTATGTACGTAGGTGTGTCAAACTGGATAAGTTATCCAATGGATAACCCATATCCATTTACAATTTTAACTCATTGGATAAAGACTTATTGGATAATTAACTTATTGGATAAAAAAAATGGGTAAATGGATAATTAACTTATTGGATAAAGACTTATTGGATAATTAGATTATTGGATAATTAGATAAACGGGTTAAATGGATATGGATAACGGTTATCCATTGGATAATTTTGGATAAATGGACATCTGATCCATTTAAATGGTACCAATGAATAAATGGGTATCTGATCCATTTAAATGATACCAATGAATAAATGGGTATCTGATCCATTTAAATGGTACCAATGGATAATTAGGCCCAATGAATAATTATTCATTTGATCCATTTAATAAAATGATCCAAATGGATAATTATCCATTGGATATGGATCACGGATATATCCGTTTTATCCGTTTGACAGGCCTATTTGTATGTATGTATGTATCATTCGGTAAATATGAATGATCGATGTGTAATTTTCAGGTGACTCCGAGGCCGTTTGCGAGGGCGATGAATTTGAACAAGGTGAAGGAAGTGGAGTTGCAGTGGGAAGATGGAGACCGGAAAAGGACCTGGACGGCAAATATGCTTCACGCGGATGTTGGTAGGGTTGATATCGGATGGTCGGAATTCCGGCGAAGATTCGATATCAGAGTCGGAGAAACTTGTCGCTTCAGCGTCAGCCACGGCCGTGAGAATGTTACTGTCTCTGTTCACGTCTACCGATTTGGTGGTGATCAGCACAAGTAAGTTTGTTTTTTTTGACTAAAAGTTTAATCTGATCTATTTTAAGTATAAATTTGGAATACATAATTGATAGGAAGAGTAGAATTAACCAATTTCAAAAGAGACTAATGACAAATGTTGATCATCTCACTTTCAAACATGATTTCTTACCCTCAGATGATCATTCAATTCAATGTATTATAATGATTTTCTCATAACTACTTTTAATACTAATCTTTTACGTACATATTTAATATAATTATTCAAGAAAACCAGTTATTATCGAGATCCCAATTGAGAATTTGTCAAGGTCTTTATTTTGATTTCAGTTGATTAAATATACTTGATGATTAACTAAGTTGGTTCATATTGGAAAAAGTAATTATGTTAAAAATTGAATTCTAACTTAATTCTTGATGATCAGGTCCAGGAATTGAACATGAAAGAATTTTCTGAATTGTGAACGACATGGCCTGGTGTATGAAGGAGACGTTATTTTCTAAAGCTACTGAAGTCTGCATTTTATTTTTATTTTCATGGTGTGGCTCATGAGATGACTTATTTGACTGAGAATTTATCTTTGTTATATTCCTTTTTTTATGACTTTATAATTTGTTTTGATTACAAAAATATTCGTTGGTATTATTTATAAATCATGAAATTTGAATGATTACTCAATCCGAAATCATCTTATATTTATAAATATGCTATAGGCACACATATTTAAATCAAATGAAAAAATCTTGGATGAGACCCGTATTTGTGGAGACCAAGGGTAAAAGGAGTCTATAAAATAGGAGTTTCCAAAAATTTGGGGTCATTCTGTAATAACTTCAGTTTCGGCGCAATAGACATATTAAGCTAAATTTCAGGGGTTAAAATGTTATTATTTGGGAAATATCAGAATCAGATCCCTCTTCTTCTTCCCCGACAAAATTCCCATTTTTATCTGACTAAATCCACCAGATCACTTCCCTTCCCCGCCGCCGTTGAAAGAACCGCGCTCGCTGGCCTCTTTATCGCGCTGGAGATTTTGTTGCAGCCGACCTCCGATCAGTTGTCCTTCGAGTTGATTTGACGGCAAACTTGAAATATTACCGTGAGATCCAATCCAATCATATGTCAATCGGCTGTATTTTCGTCTGCCTCCTTAACTAAGACCCTGCTGTGATTACTTTTGATGATGGCTTTGTAATTAAACAAGGTTTGTATATATTGACATTGGTTGACCTTAAGGCCAGCAGCATCAATGTTCCAGGTTAGACTGAAAAACTAGTGGAAACAATCTGCAACATGAAGTGTGGTTATTATTAGGAATTTTAAAGGTATTGTTTCATCGCTAATGCACTGTTTGTTTTTTGCCTTAATCTGATATAGTTAAACACATAAATAATCTGGTAAAAAGAATAAAAGATCAAAATCAAGTGATAACAGAAAAAGATCAAACAAAATATCAAAAACATCAAAAAAAATTAGATTAAACTCAAGTGATAATAGAAAAAGATCAAACAAAATATCAAAAATATCAAACAAAATAAGATTAAACTCAAGTGATAATTGAAAATATCAAAAGATCAAACAGAATAAGATTAAACTCAAGTGATAACTGAAAAAGATCAAACAAAATAAGATTAATCTCAAGTGATAACTGAAAAAAATCAAACAAAATATCAAAAAGATCAAATAAAATAAGATTAAGCTCAAGTGATAACTTAAAAATATCAAACAAAATATTAAAAAGATCAAACAAAAAAAGATTAAACTCAAGTGATAAATGAAAAAAATCAAACTCAAGTTATAACTGAAAAAGATCAAAAAAAATATCAAAAACATCGAACGGGAAGATCAAGCTCAGCACATGTGAAGAAGTTCTGCGTCGGTGTGAAGAAGCTCAAGACATGACCGGAAACCAATCTTCAAAAACTTACAGGCGATCTCGAAATCAGCCTGAAAATGATCAATCTCGAACCAAATATGTTCACGATCGGTGGCCCAGGGAAGTTTGGTGTCGAAGTTTGTAGGCAGTAGCAGAGTTTGCGGATGATTCAAAAATTACTGTGTCAAGTTGAGGCAGCGGGATGGAATATAGAAAGATGGAAAATATACTGTTTTGCAATTAAGTCCCTATATTTAAGCGCGTTTTTAATTTATGCCCATAATTTTAATTTGATTCTGTAGTCCCTGGTCTCTATAGAGACAGGTTTCAAATGAGAATTTGTATTAATAATTAAATCAGAGGTGCAGTAGAGTGAGAGAAGTATTTCCGTAATGCAGAAAACGCAAAGACCCTAAAATGATTCGTCACGTACGTAAATATTCTATATATAATGAAAATTTAAAAATACATAAATATTTTTTATTCGTTGTAGTGTAAAATGGATATGAATATTATATTAAGGCCCTGTTTACTAGAGCTTATTTCTTGATGTACTGAACTGAACTGAATTGAATTGAACTGAACTGAACTGAATTGAACTGAATTGAACTGAACTGAACTGAAGTAAAAATTGATGTATTGAAAAATGGAATCAGCATGACTGAATTAACATGAATTTCATCAAATTGCATTTTCACTGAACTGAACTGAATTGAACTGAACTGAACTGATTTACAGATAAGCTCTGGTAAACAGGGCCTATATTTACCAAACAAAATAGAAGTTTAGGTTCGTTACCACTTACCATCACCATACTCAAAAACTAAGCCGACCCATATGTCAAACAATGCAAGTTTTTATTAAAAAAACCATGCTAATCAAAATTTTTATTTTTTTGAAAAATAATGCAAATGAACACTTTGTTTTAAGTCCCCATTCCCCAATGGTTTTTCTTTTGAAACGAATGACAGCAATTATGTGAATATTATAATTGTCCATCCTAATTATTATGGTCTATTCTTTTAGTATCTAGTAGTAATGAATTAATGATTTTTTAAAATAAATACATAGGCTTCTTTTTTTCAGGGAGAAAATGAAAAGCTGTGCCAACTTTTTTATGAAATAACAAGTTTCGTAATTTTATAAAATGTTCTCATAACATTCCTAAATTTTAATAAAATGTACCATTTTAGTTCATTTACATGTAAACCTATTACTGCAGGTCAATGGTACGGTCAAATGTTAATGTGTTTAAAAATAATAAATTATTTTTAACAGACCTTCTTTTAATACTTTAAAGGGGTTTTGTACAAATCCTTAGGCGACTAATAAAAAATGTAGAGGATAATAGTACATGCTCCCGAGAATTGCCAAGGAGTCGGAGCGATTCTCGGAAATATCAAGTTTTGATCGATAGTAAATGAATTGAGTAAAGTTCAAAAAATCCCATCTCGTTTGGTTAACCACATAAATATGTTTTTATTGTTTATGCTTTACATTTCATAGAAAGTTCATTGCATGTGTTCGTGGCTTAATTAGTATTTTCTCAAAAGATGTATAGTATGGTTGAAATGAAATTTAATCTAGTGACCTTATAATAGGTAGTTTGATAATATGTCAATTATACTATAATCACTTCTAAGCATTTTCCCAACATGGTAAATGTATATTTATTTTCAAAAATAAAATAAAAGATACCATATCGAAATTAAAGTTCTGTTAAATTCAACCACATGTAAGCCAATAAAATCACACAAGTGTACAAACATTAGAAATGTACTAGTGACAAAAAATAATCACTACTATGTAGGGATGGCACTGGGGTGGGTTTTGGTGGTGACCCGCCCCATTTGCACCGGTTTGGGGCGGGGATGGGAAAAAATTGATGGGTAATGGGGCGGGGATGGGGATGAAATCACAACCCGTCATGGGTCATGGGGCGGGGATGGATTTTATGCATCACCCGCCCCATCCCCACCCCAACCCGCCCCATCCCCGTTATACCCACGCCATACCCGGCCCGCCCCAATATAATTATATTAATAATATTATTATATATTAATTAATAAAAAAATAATATTAATTAATTTCTTACTATAATTTAATAATCAACCCCTAATAGTTAAAATGAAAAGAAAACTTACAATAATAATGTATTTGGACTATTCTTTGGCAATCATTTTTATAATTACAAATTTCTTGTTTGCTTCAAATTTGAGTGAGATTTCAAATACATTTTTTTGTTTGGGTTTGAGATTTTTGTCTTTTTAAAGATTTTATATTTCTCAATATAATTATTATTGCGTTTGAGTAAAAGTTATATAAACAAATGTATTTTAAACTGATATAAGAGGTGTGTGAGGATGAGTCATGGGTCATGGGGCGGGGATGGATCATGGGGCTGGGATGGGGCGGGTCATGGAGCGGGGATGGTTTTATAATAAAACCCGATGGGGCGGGGATGGTTTTTAATTTTGTACCCATCATGGGTCATGGGGCGGGGATGGGTATTAAAATATTAGATGGGGATGGGGATGGGATAGCTAGTACCCGCCCCAAACCCGCCCCAGTGCCATCCCTACTACTATGGACAGTATGGACTACCACCGCCACAATGCCTAGCACCATAGACCATAACTAGCTAGTAACATTTTACTATCATTGTCATTCAATTATTTTAAATTAATCACCAAACTATATATAACAAAGAGTTTTTATTACATTACATAATTTGAATCACAGTGAAAGAGAATTTCTCTCTTTTTCCCCCTTTGAGTCCATTTTCTCTCTAATTAGTTATTTTAATTATTTTCGTTTTCCTAGCTGCCCCTAAAATACATATGGTGGCTAGCTATTGCAACAAGTTTTAATGAAAAGCCTGTAGTTCCAACCACAACCACATGCGTCATGATCTTGGTAATTAATTACAGCAAGTCAACTCTCAGAGCGCGCGCATTGTTAATTCCGCCATGTTGAACAGTAAAAAATTGTAATAATTACAACCTTTACCGATTCCAGCGAAAACCCAACAGAACATGTTACAGCACCAAATTCGAATAAATTCTGACTTTCTGGCAAAAACTAGACCTTGCAATTTTTGCATTTTCAACAGAAAACCTAACTCAGAAAATGGAAAGAGCGTCGCAACTTTCTTGTCCTTCCTTCTGGAAGCTGCTGACGGAAGATGATTTCAACCGCGGAATTGTAAGCAGTTTTTAGATCATTGTTCATTTCAATATTCCTGTAATATTAATGATTAATTTATACACATTTTTCTTTTTTTTCAGCGAATTCCCCATAGTTTTTCCAACCATCTTGAAAGGAGGAAATATCCCTGCAACTATTCACTCATCACTGAAGACAAGCAGAAGAGGTCACCAGATCGTTCATGGCGAGCCAAGCTTGTGAAGAAAGATCACTACTTTTATCTGTGCAGGAAATCATGGCCTGAGTTTGTGAGGGACCATGATTTAAAGTACGGCGATCTTTTGCTGTTTCATTTGGTTGGTGAGACGACCTTTCGAGTCTTACCCTACGGCGCTGATGGCTCCGTGAAGAAGAAGCTCCATGATGTCCACGACTCTACCGGTGATGACGATGATTCAGACACCGGCGAGAGCGAGTCCGATGTTGCTGTTGTTAGGACATCAAAGAAACGTCGTCAATACTCCGGCGCCGGAATGGATGAACCAGGAGGGAGTACTCCGGCGTCGAAGAAGGTGAAAATCGAGGAAATAATTGATGATTCCGATGAAGATGAACCAAGAGGGGCTTCAAGAAGATCAGGTGATTTTTGCTGCTTTCTTCTTACATAATCATATCTATTAAACTTCGTTGTATTCATCAGGATTTGGAAACATATAATAATGCATGTAATCCAAAAGTTGATTAATCTTTTCTCCAAGTTGGAAAAATGTGTGTGGATATCATATATTAATTAATTGGTGGTTAATGTGAGCTCTAATATTGGTTTTTTTCTTTGTTGGTTATGATTAAAAGGCAATTCAAGATACAATAAGGAAGTTGATGCCAATTCAAGAAAGAAAATTCAGGAGATATCAAGTGCAGGTGAAGCCTCAAAATGGGACAACTATTATGATCTAGGAGTCCAGAAACCCTACTTTATCAGGACCATCAAAAACGGCCACAAGTACTGCCTGGTAATTAATCAAGAGTTTTATGTACCATCATATAAATTAAAATACTTTGTTTTATCATTATTCACTGCAGTAAATAAAGTGAATCCATGTGTTTTCAGGTGATTCCGAGGCCGTTTGCGAGGGCGACGAATTTAGACAGAGTGGAAGAAGTGGAGTTGCAGTGGGAAGATGGAGATCTGAAAAGGTCATATATAGCTAAGATGATTCACAGCGATAAATATGGCAGGGTTGATATCGGCGACGGATGGTCGGAGTTCCGGCAAAGTACGTTTTTGAGTGTCGGAGAAACTTGCCGCTTCAGCGTCACCAACCGCCGTGGTCTCATCACTGTTTCTGTTCACGTCTTCCGTTTTGGAACTGATCACTGGTAAGTGTTTGTACTTTTTACCGTAGATTTTAAATCACTTTAATTTGGAATAGATTTAACTGTAAAATCATTAGTTCTTAACTTAAATTCAGTTTAATAGTAATTATTATTCTTGATGATCAGGTCAAGGAATCGGAAGTAATGGCTTTTTTACGGCAACCAGTTATGCATGGTGTGTATAATAATGAAGAAGACGTTATTTTCTAAGGCTACGGACGTCTGTATTTTATATTTATATTTATGTTCGTTATGAATTCAAGTGCATGTAATGTAACTTAATTGACTGATCATGAGATCGAAGTCATCTACTTTTATATATGCATGGGTCTTTTCATTTATAACTTAATTTGTTGGTTCCAGAGAAATTTCTAGGTTGGGAATTTTAAATCATGCAAATTGAATTATTTACCATGGATCCGAAATCATCTAGTTTATGATTTTTCTAGTATGTGTCTCATTAGATCAATTGGATAATTTACTTTTGAATGAAATTACTCACATATATTGTAGCCTTTGCTTAATCCACATAAAGTATATAGTAATTTTTTAATACTTACTTTAAATACCATTTGTTATATATCTTACACTGATCATCAAATTTTATACAAATTTATAACATTTTATGTGTGATAATATGATTAATCACTACTACTATAAAGTGAGTTATTTATACGACCATGGAAACAGAGGCAAGTCTATCATAGGTCAAAGGTGGCTGTCACAAACCCGAAATAAAAATATTTTTGCTATTTTTTAAACGTAAAACTTAAAAAAATTTACTTGTAATATTAAAAAAATTATAATATTGTCCACTTATGATTATACCATGCATCTAATATCAGCCCATATCTCTCTGATTTCAAACGTTAGCAATTTCCTATTCCTCCACTAGCAATCTACACCACCCTCCTATTCAAACGTATATTGTAACAAAGTGCTTTCAATTTGTTAATATAGGGAAGGCTAATAATCTTTTTTAAAAAAAACATAGAGCAAATAGCAAAAACATAGAGCAAATAGCAAAAACATATAGGGATGAGTAGTTTAAATGAGTGAAATAGACATTAGTATAATTTATTATTACTTATTTTTATGTATTTTTTATATTTTGAAAATATTTTTGTAGGGTTTATTAATTGTATTGACGTATTCAAAAGTATTTTTTTAAGTTACAAGTTTTTTTATTTTTATTTTTATTTTTAAATATTATTCATAATGACTAAACCTAAATTTATTTAAAAGAGTCGGTCTCTGAGTAGACCGTCTATATTCTGTCAAAATATAGACCAATGATTAAATTGTAAATAGTGTATAAGACAAAAGCACGGAGGGACCTTTATGCAATTTTAGAACATTTTAGACAAAAACACGGAGGGACCTTTATGCAATTTTACAAAAACACGGAGGGACTTTTATGCAATTTTATAACATGGAACCTGAAGGTTAAAACATGAAGGTTTTAACACGAAACATTAAGATTTTAACACGAAACATGAAAGTTTTATAACATGGAACCTGGAGGTTAAATCATGAAGTTTTTAACATGTAACATGAAGGTTTTAACACGAAACATTAAGATTTTAACACGAAACATGAAGGATTTATAACATGAAACCTGGAGGTTAAAACATGAAGTTTTTAACATGTAACATGAAGGTTTTAAAACGAAACATTAAGATTTTAACACGAAACATGAATGTTTCATAACATGGAACCTGGAGGTTCAAACATGAAGTTTTTAACATGTAAATGAAGGTTTTAACACGAAACATTAAGATTTTAACACGAAACATGAAAGTTTTATAACATGGAACCTGGAGGTTAAAACATGAAGTTTTTAACATGTAACATGAAGGTTTTAAAACGAAACATTAAGATTTTAACACGAAACATGAATGTTTCATAACATGGAACCTAGAGGTTCAAACATGAAGTTTTTAACATGTAACATGAAGGTTTTAACATGAAACATTAAGATTTTAACACGAAACATGAAGGTTTTATAACATGGAACCTGGAGGTTAAATCATGAAGTTTTTAACATGTAACATGAAGGTTTTAACACGAAACATTAAGATTTTAACACGAAACATGAAGGTTTTATAACATGAACCTGGAGGTTAAAACATGAAGTTTTTAACATGTAACATGAAGGTTTTAAAACGAAACATTAAGATTTTAACATGAAACATGAATGTTTCATAACATGGAACCTGGAGGTTCAAACATGAAGTTTTAACATGTAACATGAAGGTTTTAACACGAAACATTAAGATTTTAACACGAAACATGAAGGTTTTATAACATGGAACCTGGAGGTTAAATCATGAAGTTTTTAACATGTAACATGAAGGTTTTAACACGAAACATTAAGATTTTAACACGAAACATGAAAGTTTTATAACATGGAACCTGGATGTTCAAACATGAAGGTCTGGACTATTCACTGGCACTGTTCACGCGCAGGTTACTGTAGCGCGTGAAAATCTTAATTTTTCAGAAATTGCAAATTGGTCCCTCCGTGTCTGTATAGTTAACATATCAGTCCCGTCTATATTTTGATCAAAATATAGACGGTCTATTCCAAGACTTATCCTATTTAAAATTATAATACTTGAAATATTTATAACAATGTATGTTGGTTCGGTTCATTTTTTTTTTGACAGCAACAAAAACTTTTATTCCACACAGTGAAGATACGTACACCTGAAAGAGTTTGTAGCTTGGTGATCAAGCTGAACCTCTTGCCTGGAAACTTTTTTACACTGAAACCTATTGAAGCATCTACTATAATGGCAAATATCATGCAAGATAGGTTGAATCTCCCATGCTCTTGCCTTTGATGCGTCCATGATCTGCTCATATACTATTTTTGAATCAGTTTTGAGACAGACATATGCAAGTTGTAATCCGACTGCTTCCTTAATGCCTTGCAAACACGTCATCGCCTCTGCCTGCAACGAAGAATTGACCTGAAAATGTGTGACAGATTACACCAAAACTTGTCTCGTTTGGACCTCTATTATAGACCATGCCACTGAAGCATGCTTCGTTGACTTCCAAAAAGCTCCATCAACTGTGATGAAATGAGATGCTTGCTTCCCTCGATGTTGATGAGTCTGCAACTCATGACTTGAATCTGAAACATGACCAGTACCTGAGCCTTCATTTACTTGAACAACGACATCGTCGATGTCAATGATGCTTCTTCTCTGTCTTTGAAATTCTAATATTGTTCCATCTCCTATCTTCTTTGGATCATCTATACAAGACCTGAAAATAGCATCATTCCTCGCTAACCAAATACTCCATAACATATAACAGGTCAGCTCCATAACTTCCATTTCCATAGCCACTTTAGCCCAGCTCCAGAACCAGTCACTGAATGTACGTTGTCTTCCTTGGTTAAAATCCAAACCAAGAACAGAAACTCTCCATATTCTTTTAGAGTGCTCACAATTTAGAAAGATATGCTCAACATCCTCCACCTCCATTCTTCCACATCTAACACATAATCCGTCCTCATGCATTTTTCTGCAACTGAGGTTTAACGCCGATGGCAGTGAGTTTGATAGCGCTCTCCATATACACACTAGAATTTTCATTGGAATGTGTAATTTCCAGAACTCCTTCCATAGAGGTTGAACCTGGGTTGACGTTGATGGTCCTTGCCCTACATTCACATCCTGACATCTATATCCCGTTTTCACTGTATATACTCCATCTACTGTATAGGGCCAAATTATCTTGTCCTCCATATGCCCTTGTGATGGTTTATGCACTCTAAAAATCATCTGCGCCACTGAGTCACCAAACATTGAAATGACCCTCTGCACATCCCATTTCTTACTAGGATCTATCAGATTTGCCACTTTCATGTCAGAAGAAACCATAGTCTCACCCTGGTTCCTTATTACATCCTGATCCATGTCAGGAATCCAACTATCAGTCACTAAAGTACTTGTGTATTTGTGCAGAGGTATTTTAATTTGAAAAATATTTTTATTTGTGTAATACTTCAATTATAAATTGAAAAATATTTTTAAACTAATACCTAATGCTAGAAAAGTATTGATTAAAATATTTAATCGAATATATAAACTAAATGACTTCAATCTTGTAAACTAAATTTGGTAGATTGGTCTCTGAGTAGACCGTCTATATTCTGACAGAATATAGACCAGGACTAAATTACAAATATAAACAAATGACAAAAACCGGAGGGACTAAATAGCAAATTAGATGAAGTATATAACTTCACGCGCTACACGCGTTTATTTCTCCAATTCCCCTCTCTCATTAATCAATCTCCTCCTCTACGTTACTTGCCTGCATTTTTTTTTATTTTTTTTTTGGTAGAAACCACCATTGATGGAGGGATGTATATAGGCTTCCCCATGCCATTGAAATGACTGATACAAGAAATAAAAAGGAATACAAAAAACTGCATCAAAAAAATAGCAGTTAAAAAAGGAAATCCTAGAGATTTCCATATGTGTAGAGTTCATGAAAAACTCTACACGAAGCTAAGCAAGCTTCCAAAAAGAATGATATAGTCTTAAAGATAAACTCATTCTATACAAACTACTTGCCTGCATTTATTTCTCCTTTGCCTACATTTATTTCTCCATTTCTCCTTTCCCATTCTCTTCTTTTCCATTTTTTTTCTTCTTGCCAAAAAAAGAAGTTAAAACGTGAATCTAAAGCATAGATTAAAACATTAACATTTTGAACTTGAACATAAACATTATAACTTAAAACATGAACATAAAGGTTATAAGTTAAAACATTGACATTTTAAACATGAACATAAATGTTATAAGTTAAAACATTGACATTTTAAACATAAACATAAAGTTTATAAGTTAAAACATAGGCATAAAGGTTATAAGTTAAAACATGAACATAAATATTATAAGTTAAAACATTGACATTTTAAACTTAAACATAAAGGTTATAAGTTAAAACATGAACCTAAATGTTATAAGTTAAAATATTGATATTTTAAACATGAACATAAAGGTTATAAGTTTAACACGAACATAAATGTTATAAGTTAAAACATGAACATTAAGGTTATAAGTTAAAACATGATTTTGCACCCACGATTTAAAACATGAAGCTTTTAACATGGAACATAAATTGTTACAGATTAAACATGAATATTTTAACCTGGAACATAAATTGCAAAAGTTCAAACATAATTTTGCAATCTAAGCTAAAACATGGAGTATAAGTCAAACATGATTTTAAAATTAAAGGTATTTAATTATTTAAAAATTAGTGGAATATTAATTATCTAAAACATGGTGCTTATAAGTTAAAACATGAGAATTTTATTAAAAAAACCTAAAAGATGAAGTTTATAACATGAAATTTATAATTTAAAACATGAGAATTTTAAAATACAACCTGAAAAATTATTTAAAAACCTAAAGATGTAACTTAAAACATGGAGCTTATAACTTAAAACATGAAGCTTTAGAAGCATAAGTTGAAATGTAGTTTAACATATAAAAATTGGAAGAGTGTTAACTATCTAAAACCTAAAGTTGTAACTCACAACATAGAGATTATAATTTAAAACATAAGGGTTTTAAAACAAAACCTGAAAGATTAAAACATAAATGTTATAAGTTAAAACATGAATCGGAAAACATGAACATTTTAAACTTAAACATAAATGTTATAGGTTAAAGCATGAACATCAACGTTATAAACATAAACATAAAGATTATAAGTTAAAACATGAACATTTAAACATCTAAACATGACCATCAATTCAACACCAATCATCAACCTAAAATTAAATCATTATGAATTCATCACAATCATCATCATCAACAACATCAATTCAACATCATCAAAATAATCATTATCAACAACAAATTCATCATCAATGTTCTTACCTCCACCACGTCGCCACGCTGCCGCCTTTCGGAATTCGGAATTAACAACGCGACCAGCCGCGAAGCGATCCAATCCACCGCGATTCAACCACAACTTCCAGACGACGGATCGAAACGATCTGACCGGAGACGACCACCTCGCAATTGCCTTCATTGTAAGGAATCAATCTGTCGCCGTCGTAGGGACCTCTGCGCAATCACTGATTAGAAAATGTAGAGCTGATCGCCGCCACCGCGTGACAGAAACTGGCTCTGTCAAATACCCGGTGCGAATTTGACGTCGCTGGGATAACCGCCATCGCCGAAAAATTGCTGAATCATTGCCTCCCATCGTCATCTTTGTAACTGCTCGTCGTTCGCGTCGGGGAATTTGGGATCTGTGGGTTTTTAATTTGGGAGATTTGTGTTCACCATTTTCCTTAAAACAATTGTTTAATATATGCAAGGGATTGTGGCCAAGCATTATTCACGTGAGATTTTGTGTGCTGTACATAAATTAACACGCGCCCCGCGTGTAATTTGCAACTATTCAAATATTGCAATTTACACCCTTCCTTGTTTCTATGTTTATAAAACATACATTGGTCTTATTGATGTAGGTTTTGCTGTAGTCTAGGTAAATATGGGCCCGGGGAGATATTAATTGGGCTTGGGGAAAAAATAATGAATAATTGGGTTTGGGGAAAAATAATGAAACGACTGTCGTTTCGGTATCGGGACAGGGTTGGGACAGGATATCGGGGACAGCAGATCGGAAGCCCCCAGTAACTACCAGAAAATTTGATTTCTTCCACCTTGTAGAACCCAACCGGAGAATTTAGAAAAACGAGATTAATTTTCAGCGAGAAATCTGTAAAGTCGTCACACTTAAAGAGACATGTATAATGCCAAGACATGTATAATCCCAAGAGCGACTAGAAAAGTTTGACTTCCTTCGGTTCAACCAGAGAAGTTATTGGCAGGGATGAATTGCAATTAAAACTAATTAACTTCTTCAACCTTATAAAAATTTTTAGTGAGAAATCTGTATCAGTAGAAGAGGTGGTCAAAATGAAGAGATCAATGGGACTAAAGAAGTTTGACATCTTCCACCTTGTAGAACCCAACAAAAAGAAGTATAAAAACCCATCTTGATTTTGAGGGAGGAATTTGTATCAGTAAATGATGTTGTCAATATGAAGAGGCATGGACTAGAGAAGTTGACTTCTTCCACCCTTTTAGAACCAAATAAGAAGAAGTTACGAGCAAGTAGACATGAATTGAAAATAAAACTAATTAATTTTTTCAACCTTATAAAAATATTTCCCTATTTTCTATGTTTGAGACCTAAATTAGTTGAGCTATTTACTCGTATCTATATTGGTGGCAATTAGTAGACCATACAACAGGGTACGTAGAGAACGGTACCCCGAAGGTCCATATGGTAAAATAAGACTAATTTTCAACACCTAATAAATAAGATTTGTTAACCGTGAATATAGTGTTAACCGTCAGAAACGGTAGTTTAACCACAAACCAAACTTCTCACGTACCACAACAATATATTTTAAATACATTTTGATATATATTCATTTTTCTGGTTATTATAATATTTCACCGGCGTTGTGATATTATAGGTAAATTTCATGTATTTTGGTGTCCAAAATGTGCATGCTAAATAAACGACATGCAACACGTATAGATAATGAATGTGCACATAAAATAAACAATATGTGCAACATCTAGATAATGAATGTGCATTTTGAAAGAGCGTTTGTATTATCATATGTAATATGTTAAATACCAAATACCAAATGTGCATTTTATATAAACGACATGTGCAACATATAGGTAATGAATGTGCATTTTGCAAAAATTAGTAAATTATTGTATATTTGCAAATATATATGTTAACTGCCAAATGCCAAAGAAGTCTTGGAAGTGACGGTCACTATATAGTGACCAGGGACCTTTCTGCAATTTTACAGGCGCGGGCGTCTTTTTGCAATTTGTGGAAATTGATTCCACGCGCCCTCCTCCCTTTATAAATGCAATTTCTGTTTTTCAATTTCCATTTTTGTCGATTTAATTTCCAGAACCTCCCTCGCGGTTCATTCGTCTTCCATTTGCAGAACCCTTGCATTTCAACCGCTTCAATCGCGACTCAGATTCGCCGCGACGCAGCTTCAATCGATCGCAGCTTCACCGCCACACAACTTCAATTGATCGGAGCCGAATCGGTGAGTTTTGTTCGCTTCGTTCAGTCATTTAGGGTTTTTTGATTCGGCGCTTTATTCCACTTGTAATCTGGCAATGGTAGTCGGTTTTTCTATGTGTGTTAATCGATTTCATGTTCATGTTTCATTATTCATTCGGTTCGCTGTAATTTGTGGTTAGGTTTTAAAGAATTAATGGTGAACGCTCGAAAAAATCCACGCTCCAAAGGTTCTGCTCAGGCTTCTGTGGATCTCGGAGGTGATATTAACTGTTTTGTTTAGTTCACTGTTGCCTTTTAATTTACGTTTTTGAAGAACATTAGGGTTTTAGTGTGTAAGGTGGATGTTTAGTGGTAAAACATGTAGGCAGCTGTTTTGATTTTGATTCCCGCGCTGATTTTATTGTTGTTTGTCTATTTGAATTGATTTGAATGTGGAAAGTGCACTGTTTATAATGAAAGGTTGTTAGTTGTGTGAAGGTGTGCTGTTTATAATGAATGGTTGTTAGTTGTGTGAAGGTGTACTGTTTCTAATAAAAGGTTGTTAGGTATGTGGAACGTGTAATGTTTATAATGAAAGGTTTGTGTAGTTATGTTAAGGTGTGTTGTTTATAATAAAAGGTTTGTTAGTTATGTGAAGGTGTACTGTTTATAATAAAAGGTTTTTTAGTTATGTGAAAGGTGTACTATTTATAATGAAAGGTTTGTTTAGTTATGTGAAAGTTGTACTGTTTACAGTAAAATATAACCATTTTACATTGAAAGGTTTTCTGATGTGTTTAAATCCTCTTTTATTGTGTCAGGTGAAAAAGAAGTTACCGAGTCTTTCAGGAATGATGATATGGTAGATGCTAATCAAGACTGTGCTAATCAAGGTGGAAAGAAGCCTAGACAGAGGAGGGGTGCTTCAAAGAGTGGGGCCAGTTCATCTTCTTGTCAGCATCATGATGTTGAAGGTGATGTCATTACTTCTCTATGGTTTTTTGTGTTATTTTTTTTATAATTGCCTTGTGATCTTTATTTTTTAATTCTTTTTTGTACTCTGGTGATTTAGGTAAGCGTGTTACGACAGTTAATAAAAAGTGTACGTTGTGTCCTCCTTCTGACAAGAAAGGAAAGCCTCCAAAGCAGACGAAGGTTGTTGTGAAGAAGGGCAATGCGAAGAAGCTTGCTACGACGAAGTATCCTTCTGTTGATGGCGGGGTTATTACTTACGATGATGAGTTGGAAGAAGATTTTGAGGTGCCGCTGAGTAGGAAAAGAAGCCGCACAGATGTAGAGGATAAAACTGTTGATGCAGCAGGGAATGAGGAGCAGGATAAGTCTGTGGTTGCTGGGTCAGGGAATGAGGGGAAAGACAAGATTGTCGTTGATGGTTCTGGGAATGAGGGGCTGGATAAGAATGTTCAAAAAGTGCCAAAAGTTGTGTTTAAGTATAATAGAAGAAAAGCTCCAGTTGCTGAGGTTGTTGAGAAACAGCATATTGATGGGTCTAACACTCAGAATGTTGAGACTATGAGTACAGTACATGAGCCAGTAGCTGAGCCTCCTGAGAAGCCAGTGCCATCTGCTCCTACAGAGGTGCATGAGCCAGTAGCTGAGAAGCCAGTACCATTTCCTCCTACAGAGGTGCATGAGCCAGTAGCTGAGCCTCCTGAGAAGCCAGTGCCATTTGCTCCTACAGAGGTGCATGAGCCAGTAGCTGAGAAGCCAGTACCATCTCCTCCTACAGAGGTGCATGAGCCAATAGTTGAGCGTCCTGAGAAGCCAGTGCCATCCTCTCCTAAAGAGTTAAGTATGGTGCTATCTCCCGCGGAAAATGTTGATCGGGATTCAGTTCGGCCAGGGGGAAAAGTTCCAGCTATTGATGCTATACCATTACAAACAGTGCGTACAATTGATGAAGAGAAAAAAAAGAGAAAGGGAAAGGGGAAGGTGAAGGTTGCTGAGAATAGTGTAGTTGTAAAGAGGCAAAGGAAGGTCTATAACCATGTTACTGTTACGAATGAGGAAGGAGTCATGTAAGTGTTTCTGTGTAGCTTTTTTCTATTATTTTCAGCCATTGCATGTGAAAGTTGAATGGTTTATAATAAAAGGTGTACTTTTTAAAATGAAAGGTTGACTGTTTATGTGAAAGTTGACTGTTTTATAATGAAAGGTGTAATTTTTAAAATAAAAGGTTGCCTGTTTATAATGAAAGGTAGTCAGTATGTGAAGGTTTACTGTTTATAGTGGAAAGGTTGATAAGAAAGGTTGACTGTTTACAGTGAAAGGTTGTCTGATGTGTTAATGCTATTCTAGGTTTTTAATTAAGAGTCCCATGTTTTAAGTTATATCTTACAGGTTGGATGGTTGTCATTTGATGTGTTGTGTTTTATTTTTTGCAGCTTGGATAAAGATGTGTCGGTGTCCACTTGCCTTACATCCATGGTTAATGTTGTTGCTGGATTGACCAATGCTCAGAAATTAGCGGTCGAATCCATTGGATTTGGCGGTCTACTGAAGCTTCGAATGACCAAGTTCCCTTTGGATCTTGTGCCATATCTGATTTCGAATTTTGACTATAGCTATGGAGTTCAACATGTGGGGAAGCGTCAGTACACGATTACTGTGGATAATGTTTATGATGTGCTGGGTTTGCCTATTGATGGTGAGGATGTGACTAAGAAAAAGGAGTCACTGGCGGGGAAAAGAAAGGATGAAGAATATAAGAGCAAAGCAGCGGCAAGTAGGGAGGAGTGGAGGAGCTATTTTAATGTTAAAGCTGGCATGGACATACCTCTGGAGGTCCTTGTGAAGGAGATGAAGAGACATGGAGAAGGCGGGGAGCAATTTATTAGATTTTTTGTGCTTTATGCACTAGGCAGATTGTTGACCTCGCTGAAGAACAGCCATGTTGATCTGCAGATGCTGAACGTTGTTGAAGACGTGGCTGAGATTAGGAAGTTGGATTGGTGTAAATATGTTCTTGGGACGCTGATGAAAGGTGTAAGACAGTTTCACAAGACGAAATACACGGCTGTTAATGGTTGTGTTTATCTGCTTGTGATTCAGTTTCTTCAGCGAGTTCCTTACTTAGGAATTCAAGATCCCATGGAAGTGCCGTTCATTCAACACTGGGATCAGAATAAAGTCAATGTGCGAGCTGAATGGATATCACAAAGTGAGTATGACAATGCTCCTGTGGATGTAACTTCATATCCATTGACGAGGAATGGTATCTTGTTGAAAGGTCAAAAGAAGGCAGTAAAAGGGGATGGTGTGAAGCTTGGTAGTTTAAGCATACCAGTTGGGGCTGAAATTAAAACTGCCGAGCAAATCGCAGCCCTTGGTTTGAATGTAAGTTTTTCACCATCTTTGTATCTTATAAGCTCCATGTTTTAGTTATTCCAGGTTTTGTTTTAAACACATCATCTTTTTAACATAAAGCCTCATCTTTTTAACTTGCTCAATGTTTTCAGTTGTTTCTAGGTTTTGTTTTAAGCACTTCATCTTTTAATATAAAATATCTATCTTTTAGGTTTTTCTGATCAGATTGAGTGTTTGAAGGTTGTGGTTTAAACACCACATCTTTTAACCCATAAGCTCAATGTTTTTAGTTTTAACTTGGTAAAGTTCATGTTGCGATGTGTATTTTTGACTTAGTTTTGTTACTGTGTTTCACTTAGCCTGCTGCTGAAGCCATGGAGTTTTTTCGAAATGAAATGGGGCTTTGTTTTGGACGGCTAACAGAACGACTTTCCCGGGCGACTGAAGGTGCTGATGCTCCAACACAAGGCAAAGGTGCTGCTGCTCCAACACAAGGCGAAGGTGCTGCTTCTCCAAATCAAGGCAAAGGTGCTGCTGCTGGAGGCAAAGGTATAGCCGAAGAAAGAGGTGTTTCTTTAAACTTAGCTGAAGCAGGTGACGTATAAAATAGCAGCCAAGAGTTTTGGGCAAGTGATTATCTTGGTCAAATTGCGGATGAAGCATATTATGCAGTCTATATGAAGACAAAAAGTGCCCTGCCTAGCTTTGACTTAAGAATCGAGGGCTTGTTTGATTAGGATGTTTTCCGAATTTGAGCTTTTTGTGACTCTGCTTAGATTTAGAATTGTTCTTTTGATGGATTGCTATGTTTGTAAGCAATCTTTTTTGGCTATGAATTACTGCTATTTTGAATCTGTTTTGATCATGACGCAAATCTCTTTTTTTAAAGTGAAACATGTATTAATTTAAAAGCATCATCTTTTAATTTACATGTCCCATGTTTTAAGTTATAAATCTCATGTCCATGCTTTTATGGCTCTATCTTTTTAAAAGATTTTAGATTTTAGAGTAACATCATCATGTTTTAAGGCATATGATCCAGGTTCTACTTAACAGCACATGTTTTAAGTTAGAAACCCTATGTTTTAAGCTATATCCTTCATGTTCCAACATGATCTAAAATAAAAAGAAAACATATCTAAAACAAGGCCATTTTATATATGAAAATAGAAACTATAACATTGCCACTTTATAGTGAAACATAAGCTGTTTAAACACAAACAATGCAACATAAACCTTTCAACAAATTTAAACTTATCAAAGTGTATCAACCTAAACTGTATGAAAATAACAAATAAACACTAGGAAACCTCAAAACAGTTGCGGCTTTGGAATGCTTGATTCAGATTCATCCTCAGATTTTTTTTGCGGCTGCTCAATTGATGACTTGATTCTTGCACGCCTTCCTTTAGTCTTTGCAGGGATTGGATCCTGAACTTTTGGTGCACAATCTACAACTGAACTGGATGCACTATGTGGATCAGTGAATTCAGTGAGACTTGTCTCCATGTCCAACACTTGCTGAACTGCAATTTTCTCTCTTTGTAGTGCATCCTCCAGGATCTTTCTTGCATCTGCATTATCCGAGCTTTGAACAATTAGGCTGATGCTACCAAAATCCGTCTGATCCCTGAAACTCGACACTATCCGGACTTCCTTGCTGGTCTGCCCGCAACGGTCCTGCAAAACAATCCCCGGGAGATATCCCGGGGAAGAAGCTCCGGCGTGATGATGAGATGGGGGTAGCGATGAGGGGAAAACGTACGGAATGCTCTCAATATAAAGTAGAGAGATATAAGTCACATACCTTGCTCACTGTTTGAGACTAGCATTTATAGCTGGGGTTGCCTGCTTTGGATAAGACTCAGGACCACTTCTCCTTGTCACCGTCCGTCCTTTTTCTTGTCCGGATGCGCCTCCCGCGGGAAAAGTGTTACTTCCCCGGTCTTGGGCCCTGGGCCTTTTCCCGGCCCAGTAGAGTGTGGGCCGGTATTATCACTAGCCCCCCAGACCAGTCATCCGGGTTTCTGCAGCGCGGGGGACTGGTCTCATGCGCTCCTGTTCTTCTGTCATTATTTCTTTTGGTAGGATCCATCTGCGCGAAAATTAATTTCTGACGCCGCCGTTCTCTATTCTGCCTTGATCAGTACCTCGTTTATCGTGTCATAATTGCTTTTCCTTCTTTTGAGGTGGCGTTTTCTATTCATCCGCCTATATAATGGTCCAAAACCCCTTCATTAAGCTTCTCTCTCTCTCTCCAAAATCCTCCAGGCGCTCTGTTCTTTTAATCAAGTAAGCACTAAATCTCTCCCTCTCCTTTTCTTCCTTGGACACCGAGGGAGTTCAAAATCAGTTTGAGGTCCAATTTCGGGCTGCTGATAACATGATTTCCTCCTCTTCCTCCCCGGACACCTCTTCCGAGGTTTTCAGTACGCCCCGGGAGCCAGACGTCCCGGGTGCGTTGACCTCGGATGGGGCAGGTTCGCGCCCAACCGAGCATCCTAATCATCCCCGCAAGGATCAGGATGCGGAGGTGTTTGGCGAGGAAGCCGGTGACGACATTCCCCGGTGGCCTACTCACAGAGTGCGCCCGGTGGGTATCAAATTTTATGATGTCCCCGGGGATTCTCATTCTCTAGATAGGGATGTCTTAGATTTAGCCAAGCGTTCCTTTATTCCCCTTCCTTTAAATGCCTCTCTTTCTAAACTTCCTCCGGGAGTCTCCGAGCGAGAGGTTCCGTGCATCCCGTGGATCCATTTTCAATACGGGCTTAGCCTGCCATTCCCTCCTCTCTTTCTTGAGATCCTTCAATTTTACAAGGTAGCCCCGGCCCAACTACACCCTAACGGGGTTGTTCTAATCCTGGCCTTCTTGGTTAACTGCGTGCCACATTCCCTCTTATCTCTTACTCTTCCGCTCCTTCTATGCCTTGCGGAAGGCACATGCATCTTTCTCGGGCGTTTTTTCTTTTACCATTCGCTCCGGGATAAAGGACTTCATCCTTTCCAAACCTAAATCCGCCAAAGGATACCTTTCGAAAGGTTTCTTTCTATGTGATGCCCAGGTATACCCTATGCCTTCCTGGAACGACTCTCTCGTTCCTGAGGACAAGAAACCCCTCGCCAATCTCCCCGGCATCATTACCAGTGTCACAGCCTCCTCCGTCTTTCCCCTTTAAGTATGGACGATTTTTTTAAGACCGGGAACGCGGGCTACTATTGGCCTCGCGGGATCTATCCTGCTGAGCTCTTCACTCTCCCGCGCATAGCTGCGGTGTGGCCGGATGGAGGTGCCTATTAAGGCTTTTATTTTATTTTTGATCTCTGTTCCCCTTCTATTTTTTATATTTTCTTTCTAACTTTCTTTGCTTGGTTTCAGCCCAACCTCCATTGTACGCAGACGCTATGAATTTTGTAGAGAGGTCTTCCGCCAGAGGCGATCAAGTCGGGCCTGCTCAACAAGTGGCTGAGCCATCCTCTACTGAGAACCCGGCCATCATCCCGCAAGGGGCCCGCTCGCAGCAGCGATCTCGCCCGCCGCCTTCCTCCGGGTTATCTTCAGCGTCCCGCGCTGCTCCCGTCCCATCACCTACTCCCGGGCGCCGGTCCTTTGTCCAGCATCCGGTTTATAGTGACGGGGCCAGTTCACGGTTCAAACGGCCACCCGCTAATGAGCTGCCCGGGTCTCCCCCATCCTCTCGTCAGAAGACCAACGATTTTCCTTCTCCTCCCCCTGTTCGCAACACTCCCCTGTGGGATGCTACTTCCGAGGTTTTTCCGGAAGAGAAAGAGGAGGTAACTGCCTTCCTAAGGCTTCGTCTTTTATCTAAGTTTTAATCAGAATTTTGTCTAAGTTTTATGTACTGTTTTGCAGAGTACTGCCTTCGCTGATTCCCTCCTTGCCGAGGCGCTGAACCGGGGCTATTCCAAGTATAGCGCCGGCTTATTCGCCAAAATGGAGAAGGAGCTCCGCGACACCCGGGAAAAGCTAGCCGGGCGGGATGACCTGGAGGCTCGGCTGGAGGCATCTCAAAAGAAGCTAGCTGAGAGGGAGAAGAAGCTGGCGGATAAGGAAAAAAAACTAGCCGAGGTAGAGAAGAAGTATTCCTCCCTCAAGAAGGAGAAGAAAGACGCCCAACTTGAAGCCCTGGATGCTGTGACCCAGAAGGTCCTCCGCTCCGTCGAGTTTGACAAAAGGCTGGAGGGCATTGCTGTTGCGGCAAGTGCGGATGCTTGCCATGAGATGTACCGCAGTCTGCGCGGTTGGCTTCCGGGGCCCGCTCGCTTTGAAGCCCAGGCCTCCTACTACCGCCCCAAGGCCAGCGACTTGCTAAACTACCGCTAGAGGTCCCTCCAGGAGGCGGACCTGAAGGGCCTGGTGCCCCAGCTATGGGATTCTCTGAAAATGTCCTCCCGGGTCCCTTCTGCTTCGGATATCAAGAAGGCCAAGGTGCCAGAGGTTGACGAGGCTTCTTTTCCTGATCCCGGCCAACGCTTATTGGGTAGTCCTGGAGACACCCCATTGGGCAGAGAATTACCTCGAGTACTGCGCGGTGCCTGACAACTTTGGGTACCGTGCCGTCCATGATCAAGGGGGGACTACCGGGTTGGTCTCGGTGCAGGTCAAGACGATCTGTTTTACCAGTCCCGGAAGGCCATGCGGAAGGTAGGGTATCCCGGGCGGTCCGCTGACGAGCCCGCGGTAGACGCCCCTGCTTATGCCGGCCCTGAGTGGACTACTGAGGATCTCGTGGAGCTGGAGAGAAGGTTTGAAAGAGCTCACACTGTTCCGGGGGAAAGGAACTCTGCTGAAGACAATGTACAACCTTAGACTCTAGTCTACTTTTTTCCTTGTAATTTTTTTTTTTTTAAAGTATTTTGTAACTTTCCTCCCCGGGGGGGTGTATGTAGAACTTTGGCCTTAGTGCCCATTTTGATTAATAAAAAGTTCTACTTTTGACGAGATTATTATCTTTTGTAGTCTGAGCGCCATTTAAAGGAGGTTCTCCCGCAAGGGCCCACCCCTTATGTTTTTCCTCATCCGAGTAGCTCTTCCGGCACCTACTTCTCTCTCCCCCGCGCTGGGTGTCTCCAGTGCTCTTTCCTTCAGAGGAAACTAGCCCATTGGAGGTTTGGAGGCAACCAGGCTAACCGGGCATTGACTGAGGCGGGGCTGGATTGTTTCCTTCAGGAGTTTGGAACGATCCGGGTGCTGGTATCATTTCTAAAGGCAGTTGAGGCCAAGTTTGGGTCGTTAAACCAGTGCTTCGACCTTGCTTCCGATCACATGCGGGAAGCCCTGAATTCCCACCAGACCATAGCTGAGCTGCATGCCCTTCATGACGATTCTCAGTACCGTGCCACCAAGGAGCTTGGTATGGTGTGGGGCGAACTCGAACGGGCGCAAGAAAAACTTAGGAAATTGGAGACCCACTCCGCGCAGAATAGGCTTCTTTGTGATTTAGAGAAGGAGAATCGATCTCTTACTCACAGGAATAGGGTCCTCCAAAATGCTCTGCTGGTTGTCCGGCTATCTTACCATCTTCTAGGTCTCAAGGTTGGCTTAGTTGGGGTATCTCCCCTTACTGATATTCCAGCCGGGGTTCGCAGGACAATCGAACGTATGGAAGCCAACCCGAGGAAGTTTGGCGAGGGGGCTCCTAGTCACGGGGCCTATCTAGATGCCATGGAGTGGCATAACAAGATAGCCGCGGGAGAGGCTGAGCCTTATCCCTCTAGTCTTCGCCGGGTCCCCGCCCGGGTGGAAGTGGATGTAGCGTATGAACGGT
Source organism: Cruciata laevipes (assembly GCA_963678965.1). Classification (NCBI taxonomy): domain Eukaryota; kingdom Viridiplantae; phylum Streptophyta; class Magnoliopsida; order Gentianales; family Rubiaceae; genus Cruciata; species Cruciata laevipes. Next base: position 20,506,555 of record OY787638.1, read on the forward strand.
ACGAGGACATGTTTGTGTCTATTGACCCGGAAGAAGTGGCACGCCAGATAAGGCGCGCCCGGGAGATTGCCGATTCTGGAGTTACCACAAAGGGGGTTAAGACCGCCGAGGGTACCCGCATCAGTTGGGAAGAGAAGGGTAAAGGCGCAGCGGACTTGTTTCCTAAATACAAGTTCGTTACTTCTGCCGGGGTAAGGAGGATGCATTTGGCGGAACCACTTCCAGAAGGGTCCGTGGTTGTTCCTATCCCCGAATTAAACGAAGAAGATGCCGAGCAATTGGAGGAGGAGCTCGCATGGAATCAAGCTCCGGGTGCCCGCTTTGCCGAAGATATCCTATCTTCTCAATTCTTCGGAGGAGGTTTCCGCCCGGGTAACCCAGAGGGTGCTTCCGGGTCCGGTCCTAAATGGGTATAGTAGTGCCTAGATAGAAGCACCTGCATGCAAAAATGCTTATGTAATTGTCCTTTTGTACTATAACAGCATATTTATGTAATTCGTAATTTAAAGATGATTGAGTACAAGTTTTTCCGAAAACCCATCTTTTCATTAATTCTTTCCTGTAAGCATTACATTCTTTGGCCCCCGGGCTTCATTCAAGTTTCGGGGCCAATCTAACAGGGCACCCAAATGGGAGCTACCCATGGGTTCCTTTTACAATCCTTCCTCTCTAAGTCCAAGACGAGGCCCAACGTCGGGACTATCTCTCCGGGCATATTCATGCTTCCGGGAGGGGGCATATTCATGCCTTAGAAGCTAAGGTTCTGCGCGGGGCACTCTACTTCCCGTAGAACCTTCTTAAGTTAGCTACATTCCATCTCCTTGGGATCTCCTTTCCCTGCTTGTCCTCCAGCATGTAGCTTCCTCCCAGGTATGCCTCTTTTACCCTATATGGCCCTTCCCAGTTGGGTGCCAGCTTCCCTTCCGGGGATTGGTGGCTCTTATCATTCCTCCTCATCACCCAGTTTCCCGGGGTGAAAACTTCCTTTCGCACCCTTCTATCGTGATACCTCTTTACTCGTTCCTTCACCTTTGCTTCCTGGAGTGCCGCATTCTCTCGCTTTTCTTCCAAAAGATTCAAGTCAAGGCGCCGTCCAGCGTCCTCCTCCTCCGGGCGCTGGAATTGAGTCCGAGGGATATGGATCCCAATCTCCGCGGGTATCACCGCCTCAGATCCATATACCAGGCAGTATGGAGACTTCCCCGTAGTTGAGCTTTCTGTGGTTCGATGGGCCCAGAGGACACTGGGCAACTCCCATATCCAATTCCCCCGCGCTCCTTCCAAGTGGGTTTTTAGGCCTTTGACGATGGTACGAGTGGTAACTTCCACTTGCCCATTTGCTTGGAGGTGGTACACAGATGTCAACCTTCGCTCTATGCCATACTTGACACACCATGCTTTGAAGGGGTCATTTTCGAACTGTGCTCCGTTGTCTGTGACTATGATTTTTGGGATACCGAACCGACAAATGATGTTCTTCCAACAAAACTTGACACAGGTTAGCCCCCGTATGTTGGTAAGTGGCTCTGCCTCCACCAATTTGCTGAAGTAGTCGATTGCCACAATTACGTACTTGGATCCTCCCGGGGCCGTGGGACTTGGTCCTACCAAGTCGATTCCCCATCTGCTGAATGGCCAGGCTCCTGACTAGCTCCTCCCGGGGAACATGGATTAGCGGGGCAAAAGTTTGGCATGGCGGGCATTCATGGGCATGTTTTTCTGTGTCTTTGAACAGCGTCGGCCAGTAATACCCCCATCCTTAAGATTTTCTTAGCCATTGTGCGGGCTCCCTGGTGACTCCCATTAGATCCCTCATGCACTTCCCGGATGAGGTGTTGACTTCTGACCTTTCCACGCACTTTAGCAAAGGCTGGATGTATCCTCTCTTATACAACTCCCTACCCTGGACCATATATTTTGGCGCTTTAACTCTCAGCTTCCGGGCCTGCGCCCTATCTTCCGGGGTCTTTCCCTCTTCTAGGTATGCCCGTATGGGGGTGATCCAGGATTCTTCCTCGTTTACCATCATTACTTGGTCCTCCTCCTGGTAGCTCCTTCTTCCTAGCACCTCCATGTGCAACTTTGGTTAGGCTCGGGTTTTAATTCCGAGGAAGCCAACTTGCTCAAAGCGTCTGCTATACTGTTCTTCTCCCGGGGCACTTGGACCAGACTAAAGGTTTCGAAACCGGCTACCAGAGGTTTTACCATCTCCATGTACTTTTGCAAGCTCCTCTCCCGGGCTTCATATTCTCCATTTACCTGCTGCACCACGATCTGTGAGTCGCTGTGTGCCGCGAGAGCCTTGATGTCCATTTCCTTTGCCAACCTCAATCCTGCGATCAAAGCCTCATACTCAGCTTCATTTTTGGTTGTTTTGAAAGTGAACTGGATCGCATAGGGGTATTCCTTCCCTTCCGGGCTAACCAACAAGACCCCCACTCCACTGCATCCGGAATGTGCCGATCCGTCCACGTACAACTTCCACACCGGGACTGTCTCCGTTTTAGTCGTTTCCTGCTCCTCGCGTATCCTTGCTTCTGATTCCACCAGAAAGTCTGCTAGGGCCTGCCCCTTAATAGCCCTTCTTGGCTCATATCGGATTTCGTACTCTCCCAACTCTATAGCCCATTTCATCATTCTCCCTGATGCCTCCGGCTTGAACATGACTTGTTTGAGCGGGTAATTGGTGAGAACCACTATGGAATGGCCCTGGAAGTAAAGTTTAAGCCTCCTTGAAGCGTGCACCAATGCCAGAACCAGCTGCTCCAACTCAGTGTACCGGGTTTCTACCCCCCGAAGTGCTCGGCTAACAAAGTAGATTGGGTGCTGCTTTCCCTCTTCTTCTTTGATTAGCACGACACTCACTGCTTCCCGGGACGCCGCTATGTACGGAAAAAGCTCCTCCCCCGGGTATGGCTTCTTTAAAGTTGACAAATGTTGAAGGTGCTCTTTTAGGTTTTGGAACGCCCTTTCACACTCTCCGGACCACTCAAACGCCTTGGCCTTTCTGAGAATGTTGAATAAGGGCAGCTGCCTGTCTGCCCCCTTTGATAGGAATCGGCTGAGAGCCGCGAGGGACCCTGTCAACCGCTGTACTTCTTTCACCGTCCTGGGGGAGGTCATCTTGGCTATGGCCTCTACCTTCTCCGGGTTAACGTCAATGCCCCTGCTTGATACCATGAATCCCAAGAACTTCCCCGCACCCACTCCAATGGTGCTTTTGGAGGGATTCAGCTTTAGATTGTTCCGCTCCAACTTTTCAAACATCTCTTCCAGGTCGTTCAAGAAGGCCCTGTAAGCCCTGCTTTTAACCACCACGTCATCGACATACACCTCCATGTTCCTTCCCACTTGATCCTTAAAGAGTTTGTCCACCATCCTCTGATGGGTAGCCCCCGCGTTCTTCAACCCAAAGGGCATCTTTTTGTGGCAAAAAGTTCCGAAATCAGTGATGGAGGAGGTTTTTGCCTTGTCCGCCTCATCCATCTGCACCTGGTGGTAACCCTTGTGTGCATCGAAGAAATCCAGCACTGTGTACCCCGCAATAGCCTCTACTAGCCGATCCAAGTTTGGGAGAGGATAACTATCTTTGGGGCAGCACTTATTCAAATCTGTGAAATCGATGCACATGGGCCAGCTTCCATCATGCTTCTTTACTAAGACCGGGTTAGCTATCCACTCCGGGTAAATGATTTCCTCGACCACCCCGGCTCTCTCCAACTTCTGAACTTCATTCTTTATGAATTCTGCTCTCTCTGGGGCTACGGGTCTTTTCTTCTACCTGATTGGCTTGGTTGACGGGCTTATGTTCAACTTGTGTACCCCCAGCTCTGGCAACACTCCCACCATATCCTCTGGGCTCCATGAGAACACTCATTGGTATCTGGCCAAGAGTTCCTTCAATACGCATTTGACTTCCTCCAGGAGATCCTTTCCCACCGTGACCATCCCTTTATCCGCCACTTGCATTTCCTCCAACTCCTGACGGGGAGCTTCTCCGTGTATCGCCCCTACTGCCTTCTTTGCATCCAATACTGCCGTCATCATGCAACTTCTTGCGACCGCTTGACTTCCCCGCACGACCGTCGCTCCTTGCGCAGTGGGGAACTTCATTGTCAGCAGATATGGGCAATTCGCTGCCCGGGCTTGGGTTAGCCATGGTCTCCCTATGATCACATTGTACGGTGAGGACATATCAATTACCGCAAAGTTGCATGTCACTGAGACCCGCTTGCTCCGATCCTTCTCGTCCACCATACACACTGCGAGGGGAATAACACCGAGGGGAATTTCTGGTTTACCCGTAAACCCTGACAAGGGAGACGAGCGAGGTTTCAAGTTTTGTCTTCCAATTCCCAATTGATCGAAGGAAGAGGCGAACATGATTTCCACGCTACTCCCATCGTCCACGAACACCCTCTTAACTAGGAATCCTTCAATCTCTGATGTTACAATCATTGGGTCTAAGTGGGGTATCTGTGGAGGGGCTGCATCTGCCTCAGAAAAAGTAATAGTTTTGTCGGGGCGAAATCTCTTCCCCCCAGTCTCCCCCGGGGGGACATACCGCGTCCGGGCCCTTACATGCTTCACCGATCTCCCTGCTTATTACATTGATCATCCTATTAGGTATTGGGGCCGGCTCCACCGCTTGGACAGGTACAACAGCTATGGCGGGCCTCCCCGGGGCCCTATTACCTTGGGTTCTCCCATTTCCTCTCCTGGGGTTTGCCCTCCACCTCCTCCGGGGTTGATCCCGGGCCTGGTCCCGGGCCGGATACTCCTTCTTGGCTTCCGCCGATACACAATCTCTCAGCTGTACTCGTTCTATCAATTTTTCTATTTCATTCCTCAGCCCCCTACACCCTTCTGTCGAATGTCCGTAAGACTTGTGGTAGGCGCACCATTTGTCCGCATTTTCCCTAGACGGGGTCCCCTGGATAGGCAACGGGTCCGGGAACAAATCCTTGTGAATAGCGTGTATCTCTGTCCGAGATTTGCTGAGAGGGGTGAAGCTGTTCGCCCTTGCCCGGTTCACCGGCGCGAGACCCGGATCCCTTATACTTGGCTCTGTCACTCTTCTCCTTTCCATCTTATCTGGGAGCAATCCCCCGACACCTCCTTTCTTTTTCGGGTGGCATCGTTAACCGCGCAGTACAGCTGCACCGCCATCTACAAGTTGTGAAAGGTTTCCGGGATATTTTCCATTAACTTCTGGAACAGCGCCATATCCCTCAAGCCATTTATAAACCCACTAATCACCGCCTTCTCCTGCTGCTGCCTGTCGATGACCTTCATGCTATCGTCCATGTACCTTCGGTAATATTCCATTGGCCCATCTGCAGCCTTCTGCCGGGTGGCCAGAAGCTCAGTCAGCTGCTTCCCTTCCTTCTTCAATCCGGCGTACCTAAACAGCAGAGCCTTAGAGAAATCATAGTAATCTCTGAGGCTTTCCCGGGGCAAAGAATCGAACCATAGGAGACAGTTCTCCCTCAGGTAACAGCCCACCAACTTGCATCTTAATTCCTCCGGGAAGTCCCTTGACACCATTAGGTTCCGGTACGTCCTGACAAACTCTTCCGGGTCTGTCTCTCCATTGTATGTTGGGATTCCCTCCGGGACCCGGAGGCCCAGCGGCCATGGGTATGCAAGCACTCGAGGTACCCATGGGGAGGTAGATTTAGCTCCGTTTCTTCCCATCAACTTGTCCAGTCGCGCCTCCAAAGAGTTGGGGTCCTGCTGCGCCACCTGATAACCCCGCATCCTATCGTCCTCCCGATAGTATCTCTCCAGGTAACCGTAGTTCATCCCCATTGACCCATATATGGGCATGGAATACTGGATCGGGTTCCCCTGGGTTCCAGGGGCCTGATAACCCAATAACTCCGCAGGCATGACTGGCGGTTCATACCCGATTTGCCCCGTCCCCCAGCTAGAACGCGGGTAGTAGGGTGGAGCATGTGGAACTAAATTTGATTGTTGTCCTGTAGCCGCTCCCCCTCCGACCCTGAAACTCGGACGGAAAGAAGGTGGGACGGTTGAAGAATTCACACGCCCCTGTATCCTTGGCTGCTGAACAACTCCGTCCAGATCGATAACCTCTCTTTGGTACCCCCGTAAAGGGCCTGCCTGGTTCCCTTCGCCTAAGGCCTTCCCGGGTAGAGAGTACCCACTGGCGGTACAACTCCTTTTTGGCTCTCATGAACTCCAACGCTTCCAATTCCTCTGCATTAGCTAAGGGTTACCCTTCTTCCGGGAAAATTGGTCCCCGTGTCTGAGGGTTGCTTGCCGGGTGTTGCCCCTCCTCCCGGGCTTCAGGTCCCTAAGCCCGAGGACTGTCTTCCCCGGCAGGCTTAGGTCCTTCTTGCTCATCCTGGTACTCTCTTTCCAAGTCGGCTTCGTCGGAGGCAGTTTCCACGTGACCATCCTGTGGTACTCCTAGCTCACGCTGGTGTCTAGCCTCCTCCTGCAACTGCCTCAAGGTCACATCGTCTCCCGGGGGTGGAGGAGGACCACCTCCTGAAGGTGTCGCGTTCTTCTTCGGGCGCCCGCGCCCTCTCCTTGGCGACTCCATCGTGCGAATGTTGAACTAGTCCCACCGGGCGTGCCAATTGATGCTACCGAAATCCGTCCGATCCCTGAAACTCGACACTATCCAGAGTTCCTTGCTGGTCTGCCCTCAACGGTCCAGCAAAACAATCCCCGGGAGATGTCCCGAGGAAGAAGCTCCGGCGTGTTGATGAGATGGGGGTAGCGATGAGGGGAAAACGTACGGAATGCTCTCAATATAAAGTAGAGAGATATAAGTCACATACCTTGCTCACTGTTTGAGACTAGTATTTATAGCTGGGGTTGCCTACTTTGGATAAGACTCAGGACCACTTCTCCTTGTCACCATCCGTCCTTTTTCTTGTCCGGATGCGCCTCCCGCGGGAAAGGTGTTACTTCCCCGGTCCTGGGCCCTGGGCCTTTTCCCGGCCCAGTAGAGTGCTGGGCCGGTATCATCATAGGCTGTAGAAGCTTCTTGTCATTTCATGGCGCCAAGGAATGGTGTATTTCAATTTGTTGGCTGCCAGACTCGGATCTTGCTCGAGATACTTGTCCCAGACTTCCTTCTTCACATTTTTTGTCCAACGATTGACAATATACTGCTCTGGAATTCTGGAAACAGTGAGAAGATGTAAGATCCGAATGCAGTGGAAACATAACAGTCCTGTCTCCTCGAACATGCTGCAAGAGCAGTTAAGCTCGATGGTCTTGTCTGCAGCTGTCGTCAGCATGACTGAGTGGCTTTTGTCTTGCCCGCTTTCTGGTGCAACCTCAAAAAACCTAATGTAGTTGCTGCTATTCTTTCCTTCTACTACTCTTGTTGCCATTGCTCTACTGAACTCCATTTTGAAATCTGCAAAGATACTCATTGTGTAAACCTCTGCTGCGTGTCTTAGAAGCCCGGTTTTGGCAGATTTAGGGATGAAGCGAATGCAGCTACTTTCATCATTTTGCTCAATCGACCTCCAGTTTTTAACCATCTTCTCAAATATAATTAGAAACTCAGTTAAAGAAGTAGTCTTACCTGATCACAACAGAACAATTTTGATTTTGTTAGTTAAAACATGTACTATTTACTATAAAAGGTGAAATGTTTAATTTAAAACATGTGCATTTTAAATAGAAACATGTTATCAGCTAAACTATAAATTAACATTAAAAGTAACATCCAGCTACAGAAAAATACATCTAAAAGGTACACTGTTTAATTTAAAACATGTGTATTTAAAAGTATAATATGGAGCCACAGAAAAATACATCTCATGCCATTAGTTTATAAAAGGTTGACTGTTTACCTTAAAACATGTACAGTTTATACTAGAACATTAGTCAAAGAAGTAGTCTTACTTGACTTGCATGTGATTGCATGGTTTGTGCTTTCACTCCTTTGTGTTGCAAGAATGCCGGCAGAGAAGAAATCTTTTCTAAATGCCGGGCACCATTTTCTCCGCAAACCATACAGCCTATTAAACCAACTGATATCCTGTAAATTAAACTCCTCTATCATGCGCTTCCAACTATCCTCAAAATCCAATTCATTATAACAGCCTGTCAAGCAGTGGTCAAAAGCCGTCTTGAATGGGCCATTTTTCTTCAGCTCACCATAATGCTTGAAAGCATTTTGCTTAAGGTGCCAGATGCACAACTTGTGCTTTGTTTCGGGGAAAACCTGATTACACCAGAAAATCAGTTTTAAATATGTGATTCTAAAAGCTGTACTCTTTATTGTAAGACATGGACTGCTTAGTATAAAAGCTGGGAGGTTGCAAGTATATCATGCAATGTTAACAGCTGAGAGGTTCAATGTTTTCTAAAAAGGTGAACTGTTTATTATAAAACATGTGCCCTTCAAAGAGAAACATTCAGCCACAGACAAATACATCTCCACGGAACTACTCATAAAAGGTGAACTATGTAATTTTAAACATGTGCTTTTTAAAGTATAATATGGAGCTACAGAAACAATACAGTCCATACCACTTGGGAGGTCGTCGCCGTACCTCTCAAATATACAATTTATGTTCACTTACTACCTCTACACACAATTAAGCATATAGTGGCAAGTAAGGTTCGTTCCACAGGGAAAATGTTATTTCTATGTATATCTTGTAGTATATATATATATATACATATATAAAAGCAATGTAAATAAGAGGGGGGGGGGGGTTTGAATTGAGTTTTGTTTAAGACACTACTAAGTAAAACTACTAGAACTTTAAAGCTACCACTACTTTACCATAAGATTACTCTAACTAGAGATTTAACTAAGAGAATAATAAACTTGGACATATGAGATTGGTGACTTCTTATTATGAGATTTTCCTCAAACTTTATCATGATGACTTGAGAATGGTGAACATTAGTGAGAAACTATCTTTTAACCAAAGTTATGAAAAATGAAAGCATCTTCACAACTTCAATTAACAACATTACTAGATGATAACAACTAGTTCAATTGAAACAATATTACTTTAAATTAGATGTTTCTCAACCCTACCCATGCAATTTGATAACAAACTTGACATAGGTACAATGCTAATGGATGATCTTAAGAACAAATACAATTGATAACAACATGCATTCGATTCCTAATTTACTACTCCTACATAGAAAGAATGATAACATTCTAACCATGGAAAAGCAATATCTAACACATATCCAACACATATCTATCACTAGGAAATCATTCCTAATCATTTCAAGCATCAAATACACATATAAATTATGATCATTCAATAGCAAATCACCATTCCTAAGCTTCATGAATCATGTTCTCAATCCATAACAAGAAGTCCAATCACATATATCCAAGAAGGGTTTTAGCCTACTACCATAGTTATATTATCAAAACCAAAATCAATACTACAAACCATGATGAATTCAAAGATCAAAATCAAAAGGAAAATGAAGGAAAGTGAGTTCAACTCTGTCAAAAATCCGATCCTCTAACAATGAGGATAAGTTCCTTTTATAGTCTAAAAATAATTAAAATTAAAGCAAACAAAATGCAAGTTGCAGAAGTTTTCGCGGGCCGCGCGAAATCCTTCGCGGACCGCGAGCTTGGTACTCGCGGTTCGCGGCCGAGGATTCGCGGCCCGCGTGTCCGTGGCGTCCGCGGTCCGCGACCGAGGTTTCGCGGACCGCGCGTCTGATCCTCGCGAACCGCGGCTGACGTTTCGCGGATCGCGCGTCTCGGCTTCGCTGCGGTTCTCGCGCTGGTCCTCGCGGTTCGCGACCGGAGTTTCGCGGACCGCGTGTCTTCGGCTTCGCGAACCGTGGCCGATGTTTCGCGGATCGCGTGTCTTCGGCTTCCGCGGTCCTCGCGGCTCGCGACCGGAGTTTCGCGGACCGCGCGAAACTCGGCATCTTCAAAACAGCAACACACACCCTCGCGGTTCGCGACCTAGGTTTCGCGGTCCGCGAGAGTGTGCCTTCACGCCACTTCTACGACCGGTTCTTCAATGTATCTGCTTCCTCCAGGACGGTCATAGAAGGTCTTCAAATCACCCAAATCTATCGCAAGTGCAATTCAAGGTCGAAATGCACGTCTTCAATTTCAAACCATCATGAATGATTCGGTCCAAAAGTCTAATATAAAGTACAAAATACTATCTAAAACAGCTCTCAAATGCTACAAAATAAGAGTATATCTAGGGCCTATCACCACTAGTTTATAAAAGGTTATCTGTTTAATTTAAAACATGTACAGTTTATACTAGAAAGGTAGTAGTTGTACCTTTTCTATAGCTACTGCCATTGCCTGATCTTGATCAGTAAATATTGTTGTCGGTGCTTTGTCCCACATGCTATTCCTGAATGTTTCCAACAGCCACTCAAACGTTTCAATTTTCTCATCCGAAATGAAGGCACACCCAAAAATGACATTCTTCCCATGGTTGTTTACTCCTACGAATAGTGCACAAATGAGATTGTACCTATTCGTCCTAAACGTTGTGTCAAACACCACGACATCCCCATATAGCTTAAAGTCCTCCATCATCATTGAGTCCCTCCAGAAAAGTGCTGACAATGTCTTCTCTGGACCAGTTGTCAAGGCACAGTAAAAGAAGTCCTCTTCCTTTTTCTTTCTCACTTCAAGTCTCTCAATAACTGTATTTTCATCTCCACCTTCAATTTGCTTCATACTTAGTCGTCCAACGAAATTTATTTGATCTCTCACCTGGTGGCCTACAGCTTCTTCTGACCCTGTCTCATATGTGAGGTAGTTATAGCCTTGTGTTGCCCTTAAGCCTGCTCTCTCCATACCAATAATAACTTTAGCTATTTCTGGAGTTATCCTGCGCTCACTCCTCACAAACTGCTGCCAGGCTGGCCTATTCAGCGGGTGATTATGCTCTACTAAGTGGTGTTTCACCGTGTACAGTCCATCAACCAGCTTGATACGGATGGCAGCTTTGCATTCTGTTTTCGTTATGTAGAACTGTTTCCTTCTTCTCCTCCTCTTTCCTGAGGTTGAAGCTCCATCACTTCTTGGCTCTGGTGTAGGTGGTGTCTTTAAATCCGGCTTCCCAGCACACGAGCAGACGAAATACCTCTCAAACAAAACCCCTTCATGGGTTTTGCAAGAGGTTGACTGTCTGTAACAAAAACCTATTGCATTTGCATGCAGTTTATAAACCTCCTCCAATTTTTCTAAGCTTACACTTTGGTGTCCTGTGAAGCACTCTCTTACATCAACCTCTGCCAAAACTTTAGCTAGCTCATTCTGTCTAGAACTATCAACTGTCAATAAAATAGTTAAAACTTTCAGTTTTCAAAGCCAAGAATGCATTTAAATTATGAAAAAAACAATACCATACAAATGTTTTGCAGGGGTGGGATTTGAACCCACGACCTCAAGGCTTTTTGGACCTTATGAGCTACCAAACTGCTCTACCCCGCAATATACATGTCTGAACAGAACTTTCAGGTTTCAATGCAAAAGCTACATGTTATATATTATATGGATCATGTTTTACAAGTTCACTGTTTCCGCTTAAAAGTCTCATGTTATAAGTCAAAGGCTCAAGGTTTCAGAAATACCATTTTACATAAGCTATTAATGTAAAAGCACCATGCTATAAGCTATATGCAACATGTTACAGAACTTTCAGGTTTCAATGCAAAAGTACCATGTTATAAGTTATATGGATCATATTTCATAAACTCAACGTTTTCAATTAAAAGTCTCATGTTATAAGTCAAAGGCTCAAGGTTTCAGAAATACCATTTTACATAAGCTATTAATGTAAAAGCACCATGTTATAAGTTATTTGCAACATGTTACAGAACTTTCAGGTTTCAATGCAAAAGTACCATGTTATAAGTTATATGGATCATATTTCATAAGCTCAACGTTTTCAATTAAAAGTCTCATGTTATAAGTCAAAGGCTCAAGGTTTCAGAAATACCATTTTACATAAGCTATTAATGTAAAAGCACCATGTTATAAACTATTTGCAACATGTTACAGAACTTTCAGGTTTTAGTGTAAAAGTACCATGTTATATTTTATATGCATCATGTTACAGATTGATCCAAGGTTTGCAATTCATCCTAAAAAGTTGCATATTTAACCTAAAACAATAAGGTTCTAGGAAAGCAACAACAGCATTGATGAATTGCAACAACAGCAGCATTGTAAAAGCACCATGTTTCATAAGCTCAACGTTTTCACTTAAAAGTCCCATGTTATAAGTCAAAGGCTCAAGGTTCCAGAAATACAATAAGTTATATCAACAGCAACAGCAGCATTGATGAAACATACCTACTGATGTAACAACAACAGTCGAATCAACTTTTTCTCCTTCATTCATTGGAACCTAGATCATTATAACGCAAAAACCGATCAATTATAACGCAAATGAACAAGAAACCTAGATTGACAGTTATATCAGCAGATTCGAATTCATTACGGAACATAATCGAAGCACAAATTGAACATTAACTTTTAAAATCGTACCAGTGCTTGAAGGTCCATCCCGATTTGCTGAAACGTTAGCAATTAAATCTGCACCCGTTGCTCGGAATGGATCTCAACGAGCGCGGTGGATGGATCTCAACGAGCGCGGTGATCGGGAAGCAACGGAGCAACGGAGCGGTGATCGGTGATCTCAAAGTAGATTTTTCGGGTTCTTCGTGGATGGATTTGGGGATTTTCGCGGAGCAGTGTGGATGAACGTGGGGGGCGGAGGCCGCGGAGCAGAGCGGTGTGATGGTTTATATATGGCGCGTGTTGCCACGCGCCGGTTTGTACCTGGATCGGGTCGACCCGCGAGATTTTGGTCCCATTCTCCCTATTTGCAGTCCAGTCCCTGGTCACTATATAGTGACGGTCACCCAAGAGACGGACTCAATGCCAAATGTGCATTTTAAATAAACGACATGTACAACATATTTATAATGGATGTGCATCAATTTTGTAATAATCTGTAAATTCTTGTATGTTACAAGTGCATAGGTTAATTGTCAGGGGTCAAATGCCCATTTTATATAAATGACGTGTGCAACCTATAGTCTATAATAAATGTTCATTTTATAAAAGTGTGTATGAAAAGAAAAAAAGTTTACGTGCGATTAATATGTACCGGAAAAAGGATGAATTTGGAGAAAAGTTACGGTTACAAAATTCACAGACGTGGTAAAACTAATATGAAAGCATAAATTTTAATTTATTTATTTAAAAGGGGTACGTAGAGCACCATACCGGTGCACGTAATAAATTAATTGCCTATTGTGGTATTTGATAATTAAATTAATCAAACTATTGAGTTTTACTTATTTGATAGATTGGTTGAGTTATTGACTCTTACCCATATAGGTGATAATTAAATTAATCAATTAATTAATTGAGTTTTATTTATCTATATAGTTTTAATTTTTAGAATGGCATTAAACTACTCATCGATTAACCAATTTTTACTGTAAGATTAAGTTAGAGATCAGTAAAAATGTTGTTAAACTGAAGAGAGACATAGATAATCCCAGGAGGCGACCAGAAAATTGATTTCTTCCACATTGAGAATTTAAAAAAAACAAGAGCTCGTTTGGTTCGCGTACGAAACGCAAGAATTATAAAATCTGAGCATTTATCGTTCTTGATGTTTGTTTGGTTGGCGTATAATAGTAAAAACGGTGGAAATGATGATTCCGCGGAAATTTAATTTCCCATATAACGTAGGAAAATTGTTACCGAGCTCTACCTAGGTCGAATTGAAATACGCGTCAATTTTATACGAGATTACCATTTACTCCCAACCATAACATTATTTTCTCACCTCATGCCGTAATAACGTAATAAACAAAGAAACAGAAGAAGTCAACCAAACAACATATAGTAAATAAAATCCTAGGAATTACAAAATACGAAGGTGCAACCAAACAGTTTTTCCAAATTCTGAGTATTACGATGGAGGAATTTATTTCCGAGTAATTAAAAAATCTGTGGTAATTTAATTCCTACATGAACTAAACGACCCCAAGATTAATTTTCAGCGAGAAATCTGTAAAGTCGTCACACTTAAAGAGACATGTATAAGACATGTATAATGCCAAGACATATATATATATTCCTAATAGCGACTAGAAAAGTTTGACTTCCTCCGGTTCTGCCAGAGAAGTTACAGGCAGGGATGAATTGCAATTAAAACTAATTAACTTCTTCAACCTTATTAAAATTTTCAGTGTATCAGTAGAAAGGTGGTCAAAATGAAGAGATCGATGGGACTAAAGAAGTTTGACTTCTTCCACCTTGTAGAACCCAACAAAAAGAAGTGGTATAAAAACCAATCTTGATTTTGAGGGAGAAATTTGTATCAGTAAATGATGTCTTCAAAATGAAGAGGCATTGACGAGAGAAGATTGACTTCCCCCACCTTTTAAAACCCAAACAAAAAGAAGTTACATGCATGTAGACATGAATTGAAAATAAAACTAATTAACTTCTTCAACCTTATAAAAATTTTCCCCTATTTTCTATGTTCGAGACCTAAATTAGTTGATTTATTTACTCGTATCTATATTGGTGGTATTTGATAATTAAATTAATCGAACTATTGAGTTTTACTTATCTGATAGATTAGTTGAGTTATTGACTCTTACCTAGGTAGCTGATAATTAAATTAATCAATTAATTGAGTTTTATTTATCTATATAGTTTTAATTTTTAGAATGGCATTAGACTACTCATCGATTAACCAATTTTTACTGTAAGATTAATTTTCAGTTAGAGATCCGTAAAAAATGTTTTTAAATGAAGAGACATAGATAGTTCCAGGACCGACCAGAAAATTTGACTTCTTCCAACTTGTAGAACCCAATTTCTTCCTCCTTGTAGAACCCAACCGGAGAAGTTAGAAAAAGGAAGATTAATTTTCAGCAAGAAATCTGTAAAGTCGTCAAACTTAAAGAGACATGTATAATCCCAATAGCGACTAGAAAAGTTTGACTTCTTCGGTTCTATCAGAGAAGTTATTGGGCAGTGATGAATTGCAATTATAACTAATTAACTCCTCCAACCTTATAAATTCCGACCCACCTGAAATTCAAGTAAACATCCATATTCTTACGCTATATCGAGAAAATGGAGAGACCAACAAACCCTTCATGTCCTTCCTTTTGGAAGCGGTTGATGGATGAAGATTTCAACCACGGAATCGTAAGTTTATGCTAACAAACTATATATTTTTTGATTATTTTCATTGAACCATTTTTCATTTCATTTCTTTTGTTTGCTGTAGCGAATCCCCCGTAGTTTTTCAAATGAACTAAGGGGCGGGAAATCTCCCTGCAACTATTCCCTCATCACGGAAAACAAGAAAAGGTCCTCAAACCGTTCATGGCGAGCAAAACTTGTGAAGAAAGATCATCACTTCTTTCTCTGCAAGAAATCATGGCCGGAGTTTGTTAAAGATCATAGCTTAAAATATGGTGATCTCTTACTGTTTCATTTGACTGATAAGAAGACCTTTTGGGTCACGCCCTACGGCGCCAATGGCTCGAAGAAGAAGCTCGATGATGACAGCAGCTTTACCGATGATGACGATGAGGATTCCGACACCAGCGAAATCGAGTCCGATGAAGATGATGATGATGACGACGATGACGATGATGATTTCAGGGCTTCGGCGAAACATCGTCAAGATAGAAAGCACAAAATGAATAAACTAGGAGGGAATTCTCCGGTATCCAAGAAGGTGAGAAAGTCAAGTGATAAGGATCCTAACACCGATGCCGCCGAGGAAATTGGCTCCGGCGAAGAAAGAGGCCGTGTTTTAAGAAGTTCAGGTGATTTTTTCTGCTAATTCTTTTTACAATTAGTAGTTTTGTTTAGTTACTGGTTTTTTTTGTAATGCGTTTTTTTCCCTACAAAAAAGAACATTTTCGTGATAAATACTAGAATATTTTCAATAATTAATTTTATTTTTAAATAGTTAATTCCAGATTAACTGTTTTATTTTTTTCCCAGCTCCCTTTTGTATAAATATTTTCAATACCAGATTACAAATAGCAATACCCTTCTTTGTGGTACAATTCATTTTTTTTTTTTTTGGAAAATTGTAACAGGAAAACTCAAGGGAGTTGATGCAAATTCAAGAAAGGATATTGAAGAAATAATAATTACAAGTGCAGAG
The DNA here is from genome assembly GCA_963678965.1 of Cruciata laevipes. Taxonomy (NCBI): domain Eukaryota; kingdom Viridiplantae; phylum Streptophyta; class Magnoliopsida; order Gentianales; family Rubiaceae; genus Cruciata; species Cruciata laevipes. Next base: position 20,522,733 of record OY787638.1, read on the forward strand.
GATGCTTCGAATTGGGATAACTATAGTAATTCGACTGCTGAGAAACCCTACTTTATAAGGACTCTAAAATCCCGAAGCAAAACCACCGTGGTAACAATTTTATATTTTATTAATTCTGAAAATATTTACACATTTTATCATCAATATTTAGTTAGTTGAATAAAATAATCAAATGATGCTTTAATTTTTCAGGTGATTCCGAGGCAGTTTGCGAGAGATATGAATCTGGCCAGCGCCGGTGAAGTAATCATGCGGTGTGAAGATGGAGACGGAAAAAAGCTGTGGAGAGTGAAGATAATTGAGAGATATGACGGAAGGGTTGATATCGCCGGTGGATGGTCGGAATTCCGGCAAGAATATAATATCCAAATCGGAGAAACTTGCCGCTTCTCCGTTGTCAACCGCCGCAACACCACCACTATCTCTGTTCACGTCTTCCGCTTCCATGCATGATCACAGGTTAGTCTTGATTTAGATTTTAATTTTAGTAAGATTCTTTCTTCATTTCAGAAAAGATCAATTTAGTCTCATAAAACATATTTATACAAATTGAAAACAGATTTCTGAAGTTGAAAAGACGACTTGATAGACCAAAAGAGAACGGAACCGAAAATGATTGTCTTTGTTTAAGTTTGTTATTAATTAAATTCCTATTTTTTCTTGATGATCAGGTGCTCAGGAATATCAATTAATTGATATCAATTTATGGCCAGATTGAAGAAAGTAATTTACACCAATTGCACGTTCATCAAGCAGCAGTTATGGATTTGAAATAAAGGAAACGTTATTTTATTTTAGTTTATTTATTTATTTTAGTTTAAACAATCTCTAAGGAGTCAGTTGAGCTGATTTATTTATGCTGGAAATTCTTGACCAATATTAAGAAGTTAAATTGTGTTTCGACTGGTCGCTTCAATAAGAAATTATTGTAGGAATATCTTCTTATGGCTATATTAAGTTTCGGTTTGTCAATTTTCTAAGATGGAATTGATTTGATATTGATTCATGACTTGTAATTTTAGTTATCTTCATACCATTAATCATGGTGTTCAGTATTGCTAATTATATGAACTCATTTGTAAAAAATAATACTTTTGGGTTTTATATATAGGACATTGAATAACCCCTCCACTATGTGGATTTAAAAATAAATTATTGAATTTTATTACAAATGAATTAATTTAAATAAAAAATTGACGTAGATGAGTTTGGTGACATGCACAAAGCACAATCCCGGGTTTGACTTCTTCCACTTCATGGAAGCCAACAAAAAAACTTAATGCAGCAATTAATGGTAAGCTAAACTCAAGTTCCAAAAGCACCAGAACTTTGACTCACTAGAAATTAAAGAAAACGTTAAATCTCCCTAGAAAACCATCCATATTCATATAACTAATCTTATCATTTCAAAAACAAACCAAGTTGAGAATATGGAGAGAACATCAATCCTTTCATGTCCCTCCTTTTGGAAGTTTTTGATGGATGAAGATTTCAGCCGTGGAATTGTAAGTTTCTTTTATCCAATTATACTTTTTATTAAAAATTTTGATTAATTTTATATATATATTTTTTTGAAGTAATTTTATACTTATTAGGTAAACTTTTTTCGTTTTTTCAGCGAATTCCCCAAAGTTTTTCAAATGAACTAGAGAAGAGGAAATCTCCATGCAACTACTCGCTCATGACCGACAAAAAACGGTCATCAGATCGGTCCTGGCGAGCAAAAGTTGTGAAGAAAGATCATCACTTCTTTCTCTGCAAGAAATCATGGCCGGAGTTCGTAAAGGACCATAGTTTGAAATCCGGCGATGTTTTACTGTTTCATCTGATCGATCAGAAAACCTTCTGGATCACACACTACGGCGCCAATGGCTCCAGGAAGAAGCTCGACAGCAGCAGCTCTAGCAACGACGACGATGAGGATTCCGACACCAGCGAAAGCGAGTCCGATGAGGACGATGATGATGACGATAATGATTTTAGGGCTTCAGGGAAACGTCATCGAGACAGGAAGCACAGATTGAACAAACGAGGGGGCAGTACTACTCCGGCGAAGAAGGCGAGGAAGTCATCAAGTGATAAGGATTATAACTCCGGCGAGGAAAAAGACTCCGGCGATGTCGGTGAGGTTGACCGTCGAGGAGCTTCTGCTGGAAGATCAGGTGACTTTTTCTGTTAATTAATAATTTCTCTTAATTATAATATATATATATATATATATATATATATATAAGTGTTGTGATGTTACTCAGTTTTACCAATATATATGCATATATTGGTTACGCATTATTTGACCGTGTAAACTGTAGATCGACGGTTCTATTCACACTTATTAAATTGTTTTGGAGTAGAGATATTTTTAATAGTCAAATTGGTATGTTCAATCTAAAAAAAGTTTCCATGCATATATACCAATTTGAACTGTTTCTAAGTAAAATTATTACAGTACTGGAGAAGATCTACTATAAATGAGACTTGTCTCGGATAATTGATGATCTTTTCACTTTTATTATCGAACTTTTACATATTAAGCATGATCGATCATTCAGTGTATTATGTTGATCTTCTCACTTTCATGTTTGATCTTTTCATTTTTAAAATTGATCTTGTACCTATTAAGTAGTGTCTCAACTTTCAAATCTTGTGATGTGAGAAGCTATATATGCGTCCAACTTGTGAGAATTTTTACTATTTTTTCCGGGACTGTGTTGAAAGTGTATGAAAGATTTGACTAGTTTTTTTACCGACCATCCTTCCGGAATTCCTTACAGGCAGAGGGAAAATTGATGCAAAGTCAAGAAAGCAAATTGAGGGAATATCAACTGCATATGAAGCTAAGAAATGGGACAATCGCTATGATTTAGGAGCTGAGAAACCCTACTTTATCAGGACTATCAAAAGCCAAAACATGTACTGGGTGGTAAGAATAACTTTAATTACATGTTATCATTGATGAAAAATATTGCATGATGCAGTAAATTAATACGTAGAATATCAACTAATTGATATGAGTGATGGTTTTTCAGGTGGTTCCAAAGGCATTTGCGGCGGAAACGAATTTGATCAGAGCCGGCCAAGTAATGCTGCGATGTGAAGAAGATGGAGACTGCAAAAAGTCATGGAGAGCAAAGATAATACTGAGAGATGTCGGAAGGGTTGACATCGGTGAAGGATGGTCGGAATTCAGGCGAGAATATGATATCCAGGCCGGAGATACCTGCCGCTTCACCGTCTTCAACCACCGTGACACCACCACCACTATCTCTGTTCACGTCTTCCGCTTCGATGATCACAGGTTTGTTGGCTTCGAATTTTTGTTTGATTTTCTTTATTTCAAAAAAGATCAATTTAGTTTCATAGGATCAATAGTTGAAATGGTTGATAAAACGGATTTATATCAATTTTTTATTAACAGAATTTTCTCAAGTTGAAAGGACAACATAAGATTTGAATAAATCACTCATTCTTTTTTATGTCATTTTCTGGCCTGTGTAGTTCCTTTCTACACAAATACGTCTTTTTTATAAGCGGTTATCTAACCTTATATGGCTAGTTTTTATAAGTTTTTTTTTTCCTTGTAACTATACTCTTGTAACTCCTTTTCTTTTAATGGCTTGGAGAAACCAATATACACCCCTCACCTACGGTGGTTCACCTTAAAAAAAAAAATTTAAGTTCTTGTTTTAACTTTTAATTGGCAGCATATTGGAACTAGAGTTATATATGTAACTAAAATTAAAATTTCAATTTATTCTTTGATGATGATCAGGTCCAGGAAATCATGAATCTCAATGGATGGCCAGATTGGATGGATATTGAAATAAAGGAAACGTTATTTTTGCGTTTCGATTTGTTTCATATTTTCTTTTATTATAGGATGTTCGTTTAAGGGTTCCTCGTTTAATGTAACTTTACTGGGAATTTATCATTGAATTTTGGAATGATTTTGGTTTTATTAGAACAAATTGTTGGGTGTGTTTACTGTCTTTTGGATATTGCCGTGGGTACGTAGGATTTTCATAAATAAGGTAAACAGATTCCTAGGGAAAAAAGGATTATATTTTGGGTAATATAGAAGTACAAAAAGGTAATATAAACCTATTCCAAAGGCTAAAAGGACACATTTTATGGTGAGTTGAACTATAAATATAGGCCGTGCCATGCCCTATGATCATCAATTACAATTCTTTTTTTTTTTTGAAAATATCAATTACAATTCTATCAAATACCAATAATGTCAACATCGTCGAAGATGATCTTTCTTAAAAGCTCCGATGGCGAGACCTTTGAGTTGGAGGAGGTGGTGGCGCTGGAGTCGCAAACCCTCAAACATTTGATCGAGGATGAATGTGCCGATGATGCTATCCCACTCCCTAACGTCACAGGCAATATTCTCGCGAAGGTTCTCGAGTACTGCAAGCGCCATGCTGCTGCCCAGGGGCCGAACGAGAAGGTTTCCAAAGAGGAGCTGAAAAAATATGACGAAGATTTTGTTAAAGTGGATCAAGGGACCCTGTTTGAAATCATCTTGGCAGCCAATTACCTGAACATCAAGATGCTATTGGACCTCACTTGCCAGAAAGCTGCAAATATAATAAAGGACATGAAAGTTGAGGAAGTTCGTAGAATTTTCAACATCAAGAATGATTTCACTGCTGAAGAGGAAGATGAAATCCGCAGGGATAATGCTTGGGCATTTGAGTGAACTTCAAACCAACTTAATTACTTTCTTTTTCGTTAATTTGTTATCGTAAAATATTCATAAATTAAAGTTTAAATACGACAGACTTCTTTTGTGCCTCGATTTCAAGTGAGTGGTTTAATCAATCTCAGTATTTTTGTGTACTGATGTGTAGAAGGGACTTGATTTTCAAATTTTCATGGTTGTTGGTCTTTAATTTGTGGATTCTGACAATTTTCTTTAGTAAAGTTTTATTTTTACTCTTGAACTAGACAACTAGCTGTTTGATCTAATCGAACATACTACAACTCATATGTTTTAAAGTTTCGACGTTCAAAAATGATAAAAACCCGGAATGGATGTTACTATTTTGCACCACGCCTAGTGTGTGATATGGTGGTACAAATACTCTTGAAAAGTTAAAAAGTTAAGTATAAAAAGTAGTAATATTTTTTATAGAGTAAAAAGCCATTAAACTTTTGAACTCTTTAACATTTATTCATGATTAATCAATTTCATTTTAAAACTTATGTTTAATTAGTTACAGAATTTTTTTAAAAACATTTGAAATTAACACAACAAACTCCACAATAGTTTATACTTTCTAATTAATAACAGCATACTACGCATAATTCCATATCTCTTGATTAATACATAGAAAACTATGTTTCCATACTATATATGTTTTCTAGATTCCATGGACTATGGCCCTGTTTGCTAGAGCTTATTTCCACCATGTACTGAACTGAACTGAATTGAACTGAACTGAACTGAACTGATCTACAGATAAACTCTGGTAAACAGGGCCTATGTTTGCTCACAGAATTATTTCTATGTTGAGTGCACTACTACAAAAACTTCTATTAGAACCGGTATTTGAGCCCTATTGCACCGGTATTTCGTTTTTTTAATACCGGTTCGGATAGGGGGGAGTGCAACATTTCTGAGCCTTGCACCGGTTATTGTTGTCGTGCGGCCAACCAGCCGATTAATTGGACTTTTGACCAGGCCAACCAGCCACGTCAGATTCCTTTATTGCACCGGTGAACACAACTGATGCAACTGTATATTTTAATATCGAAATGATTTTTTTTAATTAATGAAATTGTCGTTGCACCGGTAGAAAGTTTGGATCGCTATCATGTGTAGTTGCGTTCATGCATGTAACGCAAGTCCTTACTATTGATATGTGATTGGATACAATGGGTTTAGATTTAAGATCGCTACTTATACTTCTTGCGATCATACTTAGAACGCAATACATGGATATTGCTTTGTTGTTTATGAACGCAATTGAGATATGTTGCGTTGTTATTTTTTTGCACCAGTTTTAGCGGTGCAACATTTGCCCAGAAAATGTCCAGGAACTAGAATCTGCCCTGCAATATATGCAGCTTCCAACTCACCCCTTATATATCCAATCAACCACAATTCAACATCTATAAACTGCAACTACGAACATCCACAAATTTATAAACTTGGAATGCTATATTGAATAACGATTTTCATTAACAAAATCCAACCAAATGTACACAAAATACAATAGTGTTGTACTTAAACTACCATTCGGGAACACCCCGATCACTTATCTATTGATCACAAAAGTCACTTATATAGTAGATTTTGAAGTATTATACTCATGGCTAGTTAATTTGAAAAGCATCAAAAGGTAAACAAAGAAGAGCAATACTTATAACTCAGAAGGGGTAAACTTTTGCTCTGTTGTCCTTTTAGCTTTCCCAAATGCTTGTCTTGATTACTTGGGGATTATCAAAAAATAAATTAGATGAAGTGGTTCATTACAAAAATGTAACAAAGACTATATCCACGACAAAAATGAAACGGAAAACTATATTTCTAGGTTAACACAAATACAATTCTAATCATCTCATTATGTACAAAAGAAGTAGCATTTAAACAAAAAGATAAGCAAGTAAAAAAAGTTTTAAACATTAGAGAAATGTTAGACTAGGGTTTCTCTATGTTATAAATGAAGTCTCAGCTCAACGCAAGTTAACATACTTTTTTATTAACATAACCTCCAACAAAAATTCAAACTCCAATCTTATAAATAAACTTGTTTCATTTAAAATTCCCACATCAAAAAGTGTAACTCAGTTGGTTATTACACATTGTACTCATCATACTAAAGTACAAGAACGATTAAACATCAAAGGAGTAATAAACATGCTCATAAACCAAGAAAAAATAAAATTTATAGCATGAAGAACTATTGTGGCATTTCATCGAACACTTGAAGGGCAATAATGAAACAAAGACATACAATGTATTCAAACATTTAATTAAAGTCATAGAATGGATTCAAAGTGTTTCCAACTCACCAAATTCAACAACTGGATCCCTATCACTCCCCCGGAAGCCTTGATATAACAATCGCTCAAACCTGCTAACAAAAAACACCCAAAATAAGATTTTTTTTTTAAATTTCAGCACCCAATTCTTCATATATTGAGCTAAAAACGAGCAAATCAAGATATCTTATTGATGGGAGCAACACATCTTGTTGAACCATGCTCGTAGAAGGAAAAGAATAGGGTGTGGTGGAGTGGAAGAGGAGCAACGACGGAAGTTGGCGGCTGGATTTCGGCTCCCCGATCTGGGAAATTTGAGATGCGAAAAGTCCGATCGAACACCTTGTCCGAATCAATTGGGAAAAAACTCTCTGATCTGCCTGACTTAATTTGAACTTATGAACATGAGAGTCCATGAGAGATAGAAAGATATTTGAGAAGAAGACTTGAAATGATGAAATAATGGGGCAGAGAGTTATAAAGAGGAAAAAACTCATTGCACTGGTAAAACGAAACCGGTGAAACATCTTTGACGCAACATTTTTAAATTGCTCTTGCGACATGTTCAGTTCGACATTTTCAGAATTGAAGTTCATTGCACCACATAACAGTAGACGGTGAAATGCGCGTAGAACGCAACTATATAATGTTGATTTTCATAATTAAGTTGTCGTGGGATTTCTCGCGACCGACACGTGCAATACGTGGGCTTCAACACGTAGTAATGCATCTTATTTTTATGACGTGGTTCTATTTATACACAGACACGTGTTTTTATTGCACCTCTATTTAAATTATACCGGTGCAACACTTAATTACCAATTCTTTGATAATATCTTCATATATGTGATATATATTATATTGTTTTCTACATATATTACACTTATAAATATTAATCAACCATTTCTTAAATCCAAAATGTAACTACTTATTATGAATCTGTGATTACTTTACAATTGTATGTAATACACACATTTCACTTAAGTAACTACTGATAAGTATATAACTAGATACCCACATATTTGACAAGCATATATATATGTTGGTGAAATAATATATTTAACTAAAAAGTTTAATTCTGAACATTATGATATTATAAGTTAATATTGTTACAATTTAGTTATTATTATTTTTGAAAGTTAATTAAGACTTATCATTTGATTAGCTACATGGTTTAGGGTTTAGGGCTTAGCTACACATAATAGTTGTAGTGAAATGAATTTAACAAACTTAAGATTTGGTTGTCTAATATAATAAATATACAATCCTTATTGATTTATTCACAATACAAATTTACCTTATTAATATAAAATTGTAAAAATGAAAGAATTCGTGAATGAATAAGGCACTTAAAATATTATATTGGTCCTATATCACTCTTTTCTAAGACATGTTTTATTTCACTAATGTACATTTGTTAGTATGTAGTTATGCACTTAGTTCTACTTAATTAAGTGATCTTGATTGGTAAGGTATAGATTTCTAAAGAAACCACAAGATTTAACATAAATATTTCCAAATTGTCTTCACATATTGGTTCTATTGTGTTTATTATGGCAATGGGTGAAGAAAAAATCTTTAAAAAGAAATCATTTAGTGAAATTTTATCAAATTATTAAGAAATTTAGTGTTGCACCAGATATATAAATACTGGTGCAACAAGCACACGTGTCTTTCAAATAAGACAACTACGTAGACAAGATATTTCGCATTGCAACGTGTCGAAATCCCAACTCAACACGTGTCTCCCCCATGACACACCACGTCAAAGTTGATGTACCCTAAATCGTGCACCGGAACAAAACCCTAAACCGGTGCAATACAATTTTGGGCTAAAATATTTTTTCCCTCTCGTTTGGGCTTGCATTGGGCTTATCCTTCTTAGCGGACCAACCCACACAAAGTCAAATTTTGTTTTTGGTCAACATTTTCATTGCACCGGTAAGGGAAACCAGTGATGCAATGAAAACGTGGGTACCACATCGGAAAATTCAACGATTATTCCTTTGCACCGGTAAGGGAACCACTGATGCAATAAAATAGTGGGTACCACATCCATGTGGGATGTTTGGGCGTTGAAAACTCAACGACTTTTCGTATTGCACCGGATTCACTACATACTGGTGTAATATATTTTTTGCAACCATGCCATGTCAGCATTTTCAACGCGATTTCAGTCAAATTTTTTATGTTGCATCGGTCGTAAAGTTTGTACCGGTACTATATAATTTCCAGTCAACATATTTGATCTTTGACCAAGACGAATACCGGTGCAAAAATGAGTTTCACCATATTTTCACTGTTCCCGGTGCAATATAACTGGTGCAACACCAAAATTTTCTAGTAGTGGTGCCTCCCCTTTCCAAGTTGAAGTTGAAGCTTGCTTGAGGGCAATCAAAGCAACGGTCAGAGGACACCCTCATGGACTATGTTTGCTCACAGAATCAATGGAACTGGTGGCGACACTCAACAACTCAAAGTCAGCGCCATGGGAGATCAAGAGTATCATAGAAAGCATTATTGTGGTTCTGAGAAGCTCTTACTTAAACCGTACGCTTCGTAATCGTTTTATTTATCAATTTACGATACTTAAGGTTATTTAAAAAAAAAAAAAAAAGTGGCGTACATAGCAAGTGAAGCGAAGCAAATAGAACTCCCAAAGGAATACATACTAAATAATATAATTAACATTCACTTTATATGGAAACTAAAACCAAAATTAAAACATAATTAAATGCAAATTTCAAAGTACTCATGTTACATACAAACTTTTTTGCATACAACTGAACCAATTGATTTATATATATATATCAAAAGATGATATGCTTTTTTGACATTTAAAGTTTGATGTAACAAGAAAATTAATATACATAGAATTGACCAGGAAGGAGGGCGCCCTTTTGCTCTAGGTGAAGACTTCCGACCTCCGACCTCCGGGATCTTGACAACCACTTTACTGACTGGGAAAGCTATTACCCAAATGTGCATGTGACTAGTCCGGCGTCGTTTCGATCGAGCTGCCTAGCTATGGAATCTCCAGCGAGTTCCCGACGAACCTTTACAGTGAAACTCATCGGAAATGAACTGCTCCCATATAAGAAATGACAAACAACCTCATCATCAATATCCATAGTCTCCGCGTATATGTTTTCTGTATACCACTTTTTTGAGATGAATCTGAAAAATCTTCGTAATTACTTTCTAGCATCTTGCCATTTTATCATTAAGATGGGAAGGAAAATTATGGAAACACTTAGTGTTCACTTTAATTTAAACAAACAGTTGACAGCGCGCTTCAAGTAGATTCAGGGAGAGGAGATTTAAGAGGGAGAGCAGAGCTGGTCCAATCTCATAGGTGGTCCCGCGCAATGTATATGTATTTCATAGGCCCTTTTAAATTTAATTTATATTTTAAATTCATTTAATGTATTTTGAAAGTTTAAATTTTTTTATGAGCTCAACATATGTCAAATGATCAATTTTTGGTCTCAGCTTAAAAATTTCAAAATAGGGCTCAACATATAAATCTTGATGGTTTATGGCCTCACTAGTGCAGGAACATAGAGTTTAAGGCGGTTATTTTGAGAATGCAAGGCGGTTTTGAACCGCCGTTTCTGGTTGAGCCGTGCATTGTTGCACAGCGGTTTTCTTGTATTTAAACCACCGTGTAAATCTAACGAGTTCGTTATCCGATTAAGTCCAAATTACGAATTCGTTAAACAATAAAACTGTAAGCCTGACGAACTCGGCCGATTATGAAAGTAATGACATCGTACATTACTTAAAGAGGGGTTAAGATGTTGAAATTCGTTAACTGTAATATGGGCATTTACGAAATCGTCTTTAAAACCTGTAGGCTTTCGTCAGCTAAATATTTGAAACGAGTTCGTTTGTTGGAGAATGAGAACGATATCGTAAATCAAGAACTTTGACGAAATCGTTAAATCGAAAAACAAATGACCGAAGTTACGAGTTCTTTAAAGTTGATGGATGATATGGGTATGATTTACGACATCTGGACATATTTTTAGGTTACGAACCGGGAAGTAACCCGGGAGACCCCCTGTCTTGGATGTGGCAAATGGTAACTAATTCGTCATGTGTTAAGATGTTTTAACGAATTCGTTCGTTTGCAAAAACCTTTTTTCCAACCGAAATCTGGGCAGGGTAATGAGCTCGTTAAAGTGTCAGAATATCATTATTAAATTGAATCTGAATATAAATACAGTATAACTTCTACGGGCTAATTTGATTATAAAGAGAATGCATGAAAGATCACGACTTCATTATTCACAATACAAGTACAATACTAGATAAAATAATAAGCGTCGAACACAAGTTTAGTTCTATCATGAACACAAGTTTCCATAAATTAAACTACACTAACAAAACCCCTTGAACTGCTATAAAGAAAACTACCATCTACATCACTTGTGGTACAAAACCTCATCTGACCACCATCTCCACGCTCACTGCAAGAAAAATAACACAAATGTTTTACATCTATACAATTCATATTATCAAAACAACAAAAATTTTACAAATTCACTACTGGTAGAAACTAGCTATCCCATCTTTTAGCTTAAATTAGTAAGCCGGTAGAAAGCCTCACACTTCCATGCCCATGATCTCAAACAATTATTGATTCAACAATCTTTGAGAAGAAAAAAACAATTAAAAGAAGATAAAATATCTAACCCGAGAAGCTCACGGCGAGACCTAGAGAATACTAGGAAGAGAGAGAAGAGAAAACATGTTGGCTTAGACAAATTATCAAACACTTGCTATGCATTAGTAAATTAGTTTAATTCTACATCTACGAGCAATAGCACAATATGATAACAATAAAAAGGAATTGATTTGAACAGAAGAGAAGAGAGTGAGGAAAGAGATACACGCCCGGGCTCAATCAGACGATGGTGCGGCCTCAATTACCACAGTCTGAATCTCTTGGGATGGATGAGGGAAACGATAAAGGTGATGTACAGGTTGATAGGTTAAGCAATAAAAACAAAGTGAAGATCCTGGAATCCGAGTGATTACCTGAACACAATCGGGAGATGGTAAGGGCAACGACGACAGCACGTTCTGGTGTATCAGTTTTTAGCATAGGGTTTAATATATGGGGAATAAGACATGTATTTATAGTCCAGTATGTTACGAAATCCAGAAATCGTCAACCTTATATTATAGGGAGACGAATTCGTAAACCCGTACTACATGGTAATGAACTCGTAAGATATAGAATTCCTAACAATTTTTTTGGCTAAGTGTAGCTGATAGAGAATTTGAGTAACGAAATAGTAAAATACATTAAAGATATCTAATGAAGTCGTAGTGATACATGGGTTTAGGGTTTAGCAATTAGTTGAACTCAAATTTGTTAATGACTATAGAAAGTCAAATAAGATTAAACGTTTGATTAGTTGAACTCAATTTATATAGTTACCGACTAAATACATAGAGTCAAGTTAACAGCTGACCTTTGAGTTTTTATTAGCATTTATAGAAAATTAATTAAGTTTTGAACTTTCATTACTTATCTTCTTTAAAAATTCAAGAGTGAGTTCAACTCTAATTAGTGAAATTCGATTTAGTTAATTGTGCAGTGTCTGTACAAAGTGTTGAACTTTCACTATAGTTAAACTCATTTTACTTAGTGCCTTTAGAAAATCAAGTAAGAGTTTAATTCTGATTAATTAGTTACACTCACTTGAGCTATAAGTGTTTATATAAATTGAGTTAAATATTAGTTGGATTACTATAGAAATTAACCAAGTTGAGTTTAACCAGTAGTAACAGAATAAACACTAACAACTAAACTGATTCTAATTGGACAAAGATCAACCATTACCTGAATTTCTGTTAATACTAATCAAATTAAGTTAAACTGTAGTTGGATTTTTATAAATACTAGCCAAATTAAGTTAAACAACAGTAGCAGTATAAACACTAACAACTAAATTGAGTATTTCGGCAATTAATTACGGTATACTAATTAAATTAAGCTAAATTTTAGTTGGATTTCTATAGATACTAACCAAATTGATTTTAGACATTAGTAACATCATAATCACTAACAACTAAACTAAGTGTAACTAGAAAAAGTCAATCATTTAATACTAATTAAATGAAGTAAAGATTAGTCTGATTACTAAATTGAGTTTAACCAATCATAGTATGACCTTAAATAACTAAATTGAGTTTAAATAAACAAAGATCAAATGTGAACCCCAAACCTGAAACCCTAAGCCATGTAATCTTACAATTTCCTTACCCAACTTTAGTGTGTTTTACGATTTCGTTACCTTAAGGCCGAAGTGTGATTTTGATGAGATCCTGGTAAGGTAACAAATTTGTAACCCTGTCCCTAGAGGTTACACATTCTTTAAATGTGAAAAACTTTTGGGGTTAAGAAACCGAATACGCCGTCAGATACCCAATCAAACAGAACGAAATCGTTAACATTAAATAGACTGCTAACAGATTCTTCACAGCCACAGTGTTTTAATTCATTATTATTAATAAATAATACTAATTTTTTGTTAGCTAATTAATTTAATTCATGACTATTGTGGCTAACGAAATCATTGATTTGTAACTGATGTAGCCAATATATACTCTACTTTTAGCACATTTGAGAGTTCATTTGGGGTTGCATTTAGTGCAAAGGGTTAAGAATTAAGGCTAAATTTCTCTTACCTTGCATTTTGAAGAAAGACTTGTGCACTAACGTTTTGAAGCTGAAATTTGGAAATGTTACAAGAGGAATTGGAGTGCATAAGTGGTCCCATTGGCTTCGTCTTCTCGAGTACTACAAAATGGACTACTAGAACGTAAAAAACGGATCAACGGTTCATCCGTGGCGGAGTAAAGAAGATTGCTGCCACCTGTCATGTGTATCTCGCGGGCCGCGAAATGGGCCTCGCGGGCCGCGAAAATGGGCGGATTTCTGGGCAGAATGAAGGTTAAAGAAGCAATTTTTGAAGGGTTATAAATACCCCTCTTATCCCTTATCTAAAAACAAGTTCCCTCACATCCAAAACCCATTTTTCCCTTGTTCTTGATGTTTTCTTCTTCTAGATTTGATGTTTATGTAATGTTGTATTAGAATGATTGTATTAGCTTAGTTTAATCTTGGGAGCATTTGAATTCACTTTCCCTTGAGACTTTGAGGGTGTGTATGTTTAAACTTTGGATTTTGATTATCATTTGATGAACTTGAATTCTTATGCATGAATATTGTTCAATCTTGCTTAATTTGTTATGGGCTTTGTGTTTTATATCAATTGTATGCCTCATAGTCACTAATTAGAATAGATTAGTTCTTAAGGTTAAGGTAATATAGTTTTAGAGTAATTCTAGTGTAATTTGGGATGATGATGGATTGTAGTGTAATTTGGGATGATGATGGATTGTAGTGTAATGTTATCTCTAGTAGTTAGTTTAGTGACTATGGAAAGGGGTTGAGTGATGACAAACTCTCCCCTTGGTTATGTGATTGTAGTTGAGAAATGCCATGATAAATATGAGTTGTTAGAATTGGAAATCTTATGAACTTGCATGATCAATCAATTATGTTTTTAGGTAAGGATGTAATGCTACCATTGGTCCCCCTAATATGTGATTGTATACTTGAGTTGAAGATTCCTTTTTGACTTATGATTGTTAGCAATAAATAACTAGATTCGTGGGTAGAACGTGATCGTTTTCTCCAATATCATGAAGTAGCAAGTATGAATTGAGATTTGTATGTTATCATCGTCTTAGTTCTTTATATTTATCAAATGTCTTGTTTGTATGCTCTCGTTATCGTGGGTATGTGAGTAAGCTTGTCAATTCTCCATTCTTAACACCATTGTTGAGCTATCTAGATGCTATCGTCTAGGTGACTCAACAATAAGAGCTTTGAGAGGTGTTATCATCTTCTCTAGCTACAATTGGGAGAATGAGATGCTTTCATCCTTGACAAATGGTCGAAACTCCTTTGTAATAGCATTTGCCCGGTGATAAGTTGATAGTTGGAAATTGAAGTCATTTGCCTCCCAAGGCCTCATAATATTAGTGTTTACCTTTTAACTTAGTTAATGATAGTTACTTTATTTCATAGTGTAATCAACCAACTCAAAACCCCCCCTTGTTTACCTTACTTTCTATATAATATATATGTATGTGTTTATAATCTTCGCTAAAACACTAAACAAGATCCTTCTCCTTGTGGTTCGATCCCTACTTCCCACTATCTACTCTATAGTAGTTAGAAGTCGTAGGTGAAATATAAATGTGTTTTGATTGAGTGGGATTCCCATTTACGACGTGGGGAAATCGCTTGTCAGTAACCAACCTTCAACGAGTTCGTTTATGTCGACAATGTTGGTCTTTACCTTCAAAGTAACCAATCTAACTATATCGTTGTTAATATATTGAAACTAACGAAATCGTGTTTGTCACCAATGTTGGTCTTTACGAGTTCGTTTTTATCGACAATGTTGGTCTTTACCTTCAAAGTAATCATTCTAACTAATTCTTTACTAATATATTGAAACTAACGAATTCATTTTTGTTAACGATACTGGTCTTTCCCTTCAAAGTAACTAATCTAACTAATTCGTTATTAATGTATTGAAACTAACGAATTCGTGTTTGTTACCAATGCTGGTTTTCACAAGTTCATTTTTGTCGACAGTGTTGATTTTTACCTTCAAAGTAACCATTCTAACTAATTCTTTACTAATATATTGAAACTAACGAATTCATTTTCGTTAACGATAATGGTCTTTACCTACAAAGTAAACCTTTTAACTATATCGTTTTTAATAACTAGAAGTTAACTAAATCGTTATTAAAGACAACATTGGTCTTTACTTTTAAAGTAAAGGGGCTAACGAATTCGTTGATAAAAAAGTGACATTAACGATTTCGTTAACGTAATTGCGCGGCGGTTTAAAAAAGTATGGCATAACCGCCGTGCATCGACGCCTTGTATCGGCCACTTTGCACTAGTGCCTCAAACGCATTTCCGTCATAACACCGTTAAACATCAATGAGTACTTTTGGTATTTTTCATAATTTACAATTTTAATTTATGGCCAAATGATCCTTTTTTGTCCCAACTACAAAAAAAATCTTAATTTATACTCCCAACATATAAATTTGGACGATTTATGGCCAAAAACTCATTTTTATTGTGACACCTTTATATCTCAACAGGTATTAATGGTATTAACATAATTTACATTAGCATAATTTACAATGGCAAAGTCTTGGAAGAGACCGTCTCTATATAGAGATCGGATTAAATTTTAAATAGTTATATAAGTCAAAAACACGGAGGGACCAATTTGCAATTTCAAAAAATCAAAAAAATCACGCGCTACAGTGTCAAGCCATGCGCTACAGTACCAGTTTGTTACAGTATCGGGTTGCTACGATAAACACATAAAACATGAACACTTTAATTTAAAACATAAACATTTTAATTTGAAACATGAAACATGAACATTTTAACGTGAAACATGAACATTTCTTGAAACATAAAACATGAACAGTTTAAATTAAAACGTAAATATTTTTTGAAACATAAAACATGAACATTTTGACTTAAAACATGAACATGAACATTTTAACTTGAAACATGAACATTTTAACTTGAAACATAAAACATAAACATTTTAACTTAAAACATAAAACATGGACGCTTTAACGTGAAACATGAACACTTTAACTTGAAACATAAAACATGAGAATTTTAACTTGAAACATTGTAGTACACTGTAGCAAATACTATAGTGTCACTGTAGCAAAGCACTGTGCACGCGCGGAAACACTATAGCGCGTGATTTTTTTAATTTTTAAAAATTATAAATTGGTCCCTCCTTGATTTTCTTTATTGCACTATTTATAATTTAGTTCGGTGTCTATATAGAGACGGTCTCCTCAGAGACTAACTCATTTACATTAATATACTTTTTGTAAATAAATTTAAAAATAAGAATAATTAATATAATAATTCAGACATGATATATTTGGACATCGAAAACTAAATTTGCAAGGTAAAGAATTTGGAATTTTAAAAAAAATACACATTGGAAATTTAGTTAAGGAAACATGTAAGGAAAAAAAACCAAAAAATATTGTTTAGAAAAAAGTAAAATACAAAGTCTTGGGTGAGACCGTCCTAACATAAGCTTATGGTAGGACGAATGATAGTTCATGTGTTTAATAGATTTGTTCATGTGTTTCACAGTTTTGTTCATGTGTTTCACAGTTTTGTTTGTTATAAGCTGGGTTCATGTGTTTGACAGATTTGTTCTTGTGTTTCACAATTTTGTAAATGAATTAACAAAGCTATGAAATACATGAACAAATCCATTAAACACATGAACTATCATTCGTCCTACCATAAGCTTATGGTAGGACGGTCTCACCCAAGACCTTCTCAAAGTAAAATATCTCATTCATTCTATTAAAAAACGTCCAATATTGTCTGCCAATAGAAGTTTTGGGAGCATCCGAGGACATATTTACATACATGATGTTCTTAGCGAAACTAGATAACTATAATCTCCAGTTCTTCACACATCCTAGAGCCTAGAGGCAATGGTTCCAGTTGGTGCTACATGTGAATCAATGGCAGGCAATCTCCATTAACCTAGGGTGATATGATTCCAAGACTGTGAAACGCAATGCTAACGACTCTTTAAATACACACACATATACATGATCAGTAACACTTTTTTATCCTCTGATGTTGCCTTGTGAATGACCATCGTCATTTTGGGCTATAACCTCAACCCGGCTCGACCCTCCCTGATCCCGATTCAAAAAGAATCTATGGACATTGGAGAGTCGGGTGGAAGAAGGTGCTTTCATGGAAATCCTCAAAAGTCCTCTCTGGACATTGATTTCCATTTTGGAAAGAGCAAAAATTCACGCTAACCGATACTTCCAAGTCCTCAAGGTCGAACTTAATGTTTGTAAACTGACTAAGAGCATCTCCAATGGTTGTAGATTTGGAGTTGCTTGCAATTTTGGACAATCTGTAGCAGTATGCTTGACCATTATTTTACATGCCACGTGAACTGCTTGGGCAAGCAGTACTACCGAACAGAGCAGTAGTGCTTGAGTTGAATGACAATAAATACGATTGATTACCAGATAATATATTCCAATTTCTATATTTACGTGGTAACTAAACAAATATAAAATATTCTAATTTCTATACCACCGTAATTAAACTAATAAGTAATTCATGTTAAATAATTCTAATTTAAAAAGTTATTGTCAATTTTAATAGTATATTATTTGACTTTATATTTATATAAAATAAATTACTATATTAATTAATAATTTCCCGAGCATATAAAATTGTAGAATAACATTTTCATAATAATGTAAAATTAATGTTGGAGGTAGTCAAGCTACATCTTACCATTGGAGATTGTTTAGCTTAATTCATAGAGCATTTAAATAGCTCACTATCATAATACCATTCCGAACTAGAAACTCTTAAAATCACTGTTCTCCACGTTTCATCCCAGATTCCCAACCACGATTCAAAAATTGCAGCTCTCCACAAACTCCGAACAAAACTGTATTATCTCCAACTAGGGCTGGCTTGGCTATAAGGTTCAAACTTTTGATCCTTCGTTATCTGTAAAATTTATTCACGATTCTTGAAAAAATATTTTGCTTTAGTTGACATTTGCATTGTCTTTGATTTTTTCTTCGGAAGAACTCTAGTAGAAAATATGCCACGTTCTATTTTTTCCTATTCTTTCCTAATCAAGTGACGAAAAGGGAAAGTTGGCATTTTTTAGTACTAAAGCTTTGTCCAGTAACATTCTATTAATGTGGTTATGCGTGTGTGGTGTAGCTATAGTTTGAATGACCACTACTATTAATGTGGTTATGCGTACGTATATATATTATATAAACTATTAGTTTGATGATCATCATAAAATATTAACACTAGTAGATGCAGACCTATCAATTTACAGTTGAAAAATATGTACAGAAACATGTACTGTGATTAGAATTGTTTTTAAAATTAGTTATTTAATAATTCAA
This sequence comes from Cruciata laevipes, assembly GCA_963678965.1. Taxonomy (NCBI): domain Eukaryota; kingdom Viridiplantae; phylum Streptophyta; class Magnoliopsida; order Gentianales; family Rubiaceae; genus Cruciata; species Cruciata laevipes. Next base: position 20,541,795 of record OY787638.1, read on the forward strand.
ATTAAATAGACCCTATAAATAATCTCACCAATTACCTAAGGCATGAAGAAAAGACCAATTCTTGGGTGAGGCAGGATCAAATAAGTACTTTTTTTGACAAGGTTTAATGAACTGGCACAATAGTTTTGATGAGGTGACATGTTTGATGAACGGGCACCGATGTTTGATGATGTGCCGTCGTGATTTGATGAGGTGATAGTGAGTTATGATGAGGTGGCAGCAATGAAATTTTGCTTATTTGACTTTGCCTCATGGGTGAGGCTGCCTCATAGGAGAATTACTCTGAAGAAAATAACATATCATGCCAAAATTAATTTTTAGAAACTACTTATCACCACAAATTCAAAAAAATTACAAACACAACTTTAACTTGGTACATACAATTAAATGTGGCTGTTCCATGCAAGTACTTTTTTCTTATGCACGATCCAAATTTGTACAACCCATTTAGGGTAAATTTTACCCCAAATTTGTACAACCCATTTAGTAAAATTTACCCCAAATTTGTATTCAGATTAAAAAGTAAACGGTTTTTCTAACGAGTGCCCTAGGGCACTCAATAACAATAACAAGATTCCATCGATAAATGCATTTTCAAACTTGGAAATTGTGATATCAATTAAGTATACCACACACGCTTAATTTTACGTAAATATATTAAATTATACTCGGTAAACGTAGTGATGTGCTATAATTACAGATAAAAATATGAGTAAGTTTAACTTTTTACCAGTAAATGCAATGATGTATCTTTATTAATGGTAAAATGTGCTCTATTTCAGCACAAGTACCATACTCGATTTTTTTTTATCGCTCGTGTTATTGACACTAATTATTTAATATTTGTAATATCGAATCATATCAGAAATTCGAATATAATATTATAAAATATTATAATTTATAAAATATTTACTATTATTCATTATTTCACATGTTTGTAATATATTTTCGTAATATTTTTTTTTAATTTTCCACATTCAAAAAGTTCAAAATTATAAAATGTAATAAATCATTATTTATAATATTATATTCCAATTTCTGATATGATTCGATATTACAAATATTAAATAATCAGTGTCCATAAGACGGGTGAGAATAAAATCGAGGATGGTACTAGTGCAAATCTGCATTTTATGAAATAGAGCACATTTTATCATTAATAAATATACATCACTGCATTTACTGGGTTAAAAAGTTAAAATACTCATATTTTTATAGCACATCACTACGTTTACCGAGTATAATTTAATATATTTACGTAAAACTAAGCGTGTGTGGTATAGTTAATTGCTATCACAATTTCCAAACTTGAAAATACATTTATCGATGGAATCTTGTTATTGTTATCGAGTGCCTAGGGCACTCGTTAGAAAAACCGAAAAGTAAATTCACATCATGTTTGCTAGAGCAAATCGGTAGATCAGTTCAGTTCAGTTCAGTTCAATTCAGTTAAGTGAAAGTGTAATTTGATGAAATTCATATTAATTCAGTCATGCTAATTCCATTAAGGGGTGTTCAACAGTTGGTTAATAGGTTTACAGGTTAAACGGTTCGGTTTCTACCGGTTTATCAAATTAGAAAGAAAACCTTTTAACCAACCAATAGTATTATCGGTTATATGGGTTCGGTTAATATCGGTTTCGGTTTATTTTTCGGTTACACGGTTATAATCGGTTTACACATTTATCGATCACTTTGACAATAAATTAAAAAAATGAAATACAATACAAGAGGAAAGAGAAAATGAACAAATTCACTCTAGAGGGGAGACTACCACAAATATCAAAATGTCACCACTAAAATACTGCCGACGTGGTAGAAATTTTTACAAAAATTCATGATTCAACGAAAATTTATCTGTCAATTCAACTGTCATACAAAATGATCAAACATCAAATTCTTGAATCATCTAAATACTACTCCAAGGTGCGGTGAACGGGATCAGCCTGCAATTTGGTCAGCGTACAATTGCAAAGGGAATCCGTGAATGGTTGGCTGGTTGCTAATATAAAAGGGTTTAGGAATTTTGAAAGTCAAGGCTCAAAGTCCATTATAAAAGGCTAACTTTATGGACTTTAGAAAGTATATATATATATATATATATATATATATATATATATATATATATTAAAAGCCTGCAAATCCGGTATTAAAAGCCCATTAAACGGTTAAACGGATTAACCGGTATTAAAATTTTAAATCCATAAACCGAACCGATTAACCTGCAAATCCGTTTAACTGAACCGCTTTAAACCTATTAATCTGTTATTCTATTAACCTATTCTCATAACGGTTCGGTTTCGATCGGATTACGGTTTTCCGATTTTTTTGAACAGCCATAATTCCATTTTTCAATTCAGTTCAGTTCAGTACATAAAGATATAAGATCTAGCAAACAGAGCCTAAATTAGAAGGTGTTGAATTAACCTTGACAGCTTATGAATGTTGAAGATTTTGAGAATTTCTTTGGCCTACAATTAAATTTAACAAAAACTTGAATCCAAAATTTTTTATTCAAAACTTAAGGGATTTAAATGAAATAATAAATGTTAATTGAACGCTAAATTTAATGAGGGTGATTAAGTAAATTTATCACTAAATGGGTTGTGTACTTAGGATATTGGGTTGTGGATTTAGATCTTGTGTATCTTTAATATTAATAAGATTAAAAATGCTAACTAAATTGTGAAGATACATTTAAGAGTATTTTGGTAAAAATATGAACATGAATAAAAAAAATGCATTTGCATGAAAAATCCAGAATTAAATTAAGTAGAGAAAAGTCTACCTATTCATAGTTTCAAACTCTTTTCTTAAATAATACGGTCATTTTCTTTGATCAACAATCCTGAATAGACTCAACTTTAACTTTGAATTTTCGGTAACTTAATTGTTTGAAATGGCTAATGTACCCTTACCCAATCCAAATTTAGAATGAACACCGAATTTTGAACATATATTATTCATAGGTATAAAAGTATTTTCCTACTAAAAGTATTCAAAGAAGAAGATTGCGCAGAGTTTAAACTCGAACAAGAGAATGTGTGATTAGCTACAACAATTTCAATTTGAATTTCAGTAAGATTCTATTAACAAACTTCCATTCAAAATCATCTGATAAATGAAAATCTGACTTAGTTGATAGTATATTTTAATACAAAAAAAAAAAAAAAAGATTCCTGTCACAGCTTTGAGATTCCTCAAAGTCATCAAGAATCGTAGCCCATAACCACAAGATACCTCAAAGTCATCGTTGGTAGAATCGGTCGCCCCCACCAAAACCGGACAAAATCCCAATCATACACTCCATTTTTCTCAGCTCTCTCTTCTTCTCGTTGACTATAAATACCGCCATGGCCACCTGCAAATGTCAAGCTTTTCACGAGCAGCTCCCATGGCGAATACTTGCCCACCTTTCCAGTTCTCTGCAAAGTATTACCACCCCGCCGCTGATGGAAGCGGCTGCGTGAGGGACTCAAGCTTCTTTGGAGGAAAGGCCGTTCTCAATCAAGGGGTTGGATACTCTGTCATCCTCGGATTCGGAGCTTTTTTTGCAGTCTTTACCTCTTTTCTGGTAAATATGCTTATGAATCATGATTCATGGCTTTGTTTTGGCTTCAAGAGTTTATGTTTTTGCATGTTCTGCTTTTAGTTTAGCACTGAGAATATATGATTCGTATATTGAACTTGAATGCAATGTTTATTTTTTATTCTCTCACTACTAGTCTACTACTCCTTAGACTGACAGTTTACTATTTGAAACTTGATTTTTCATGGAAGGTGAAATATTTGGAGAATTGAGTAGGAAAAAGTGAAAAGTTTTATGAGTGGAATAGATGAGAATTAGCCATTTTTGCTATTTAAGGAATCATGAGAATCTTAGGAAATAGACTAAGATGGAAAGTGGAAAGTGTTTGATATCTGTTATACTGTGTCTGTTTTTATTTCAATCATAGGTAGATTTTGTTACTTTACATGTGTCAGAATTCATTAATAACTGAAAGTTATGTACTTGTGGATGTGAGTGTAACTGCCATGCTTTTTGATCAGTAAGTTTATTTAAAGTTGTAATTTCACACTTGAAATTCCTGCTGTATCTTTCAGGTGTGGTTGGAGAAGCGGTATGTGGGGTCCCGCCACACGTCGGAATGGTTCAATACAGCAGGGAGAAATGTGAAGACAGGACTCATTGCAAGTGTTATTGTATCTCAGGTATATGATCATGTATCATGTAGAAATGGCTTTTGTTTAGACCAGAAATATTAGAGTGGCTTATGTAAATCTCTTCATTTATTGCAGTGGACATGGGCTGCTACGATCTTACAAAGCTCCAATGTTGCCTGGGAATATGGAATCAGCGGTCCGTTCTGGTACGCGAGCGGAGCCACAATTCAGGTGCTCTTGTTTGGTGTGATAGCCATAGAGATCAAAAGGAAAGCTCCTCATGCACACACAGTGTGTGAAATTGTCAAAGCCAGGTAGAAATTTTATTCTTTTAATTTTCCTTTAGTAAATAGTTGCAGTAAAATTTTCCTTGATGATGGAGTTTGATTGTTTCCTGTTTTGACTCCTCAGATGGGGAACTGCTGCTCATATTGTTTTCCTCACTTTCTGCTTTGCGACGAATATTATCGTGACAGCCATGCTTCTGCTCGGTGGCTCTGCTGTTGTGAATGCACTCACAGGGGTTAATATATATGCTGCAAGCTTCTTAATCCCTCTTGGTGTAATTGTCTATACTCTTGCAGGAGGGCTAAAAGCCACTTTCTTGGCTAGCTATATACATTCAATAATAGGTATACATAGATATAAAAAAGAAAAAAAACATTTTGGTTTGATAATTTTACAATTATCTAATGTTCTTTTTTTTCTGTTTTTGCAGTACATGTGGTGTTGGTTATCTTTGTATACCTAGTTTATCTGACAAGCAGTCAGCTTGGTAGTCCAAACAAGGTATACACGCGTTTATTGGAGGTTGCAAGTAGGTCTAGAATTTGCACAGAGCCACTCTCTCATGATGGTCAATCGTGTGGTCCTGTAAGTGGGAATCACAAGGGCTCTTATGTAACTATGCTGAGTTCCGGTGGTCTAGTTTTCGGGATCATCAACATTGTTGGAAACTTCGGGACAGTTTTTGTTGACAATGTAAGTTTTCAAGGTTTCTGATTCTGAAAATGTTGAACTAAGTTTCAATATTTTATATTTGTCCAGTTCTGATGAAAAACTGTTACTCGGATTTCGGGAATTGTAGGGATATTGGGTAAGCGCTATCGCAGCAAGACCATCGTCTACCCACAAGGGATACCTATTGGGCGGTTTGGTTTGGTTTGCAGTTCCATTCTCGTTGGCAACTTCACTTGGAATTGGTGCATTGGCTCTTGATTTGCCGATATCTGCAAGCGAGGCAGGCCATGGCCTCGTGCCGGCTGCTACTGCTATTGCTTTGATGGGAAAAGGAGGATCTGTTCTTCTACTCACCATGCTTTTTATGTAAGCATTCTAACAATGTTATCTCCTGTTATATGATCTTATGATACTAAGGGTGTTTTGGCAAAGTTTATAATTGTAAGCCAAATATAGCTCAGCTTAACATGCATGAATTGATTAATGTTGTTTTAAATTGAGCAGGGCTGTAACATCTGCTGGATCATCTGAGCTCATTGCCGTCTCATCACTATGCACTTATGATATTTACCGAACATATATAAATCCAAACGCGAATGGTGAACAGATTCTGAGAGTATCAAGAGGTGTGATCCTTTTTTTCGGATGCTTTATGGGCATTCTGGCTGTTATGCTCAACAAAGCCGGTGTTTCCCTTGGATGGATGTACCTTGCAATGGGGGTTTTCATCGGCTCAGCAGTTATTCCCATCGCTTTCATGCTTTTATGGCGTAAAGCTAACGCCACGGGAGCCATAGCTGGGACCATAAGCGGCTGTATTTTGGGGATCATCACGTGGTTGACGGTCACCAAAGTGGAGTACGGAAGGGTGGATCTTGACACGACGGGTAGAAATGCGCCTATGCTGGCTGGAAACCTTGTGTCCATCTTGACTGGAGGAGCTGTTCATGCTATCTGTAGCTATCTACAGCCTCAGAATTACGATTGGGAGTCTACCAAGAAGATTTCTATGGTTGAAAAGGATAAGACCGACTTACCGGCTGAAGAGTTTAAGGAAGAGAAGCTGATTGGGGCTAAAAAGTGGATTATCAAATGGGGTGTTGGTTTTACTATTGTCATTGTCATCTTGTGGCCTCTTCTCACACTTCCTGCTGGTATGATTTCTCGATTTGGAAAACCTTCAATGTAGCACTATATTATATGTCACTTTGTTTTGTAAAACATACTGATCATTTAGGGTGAAAATTTGCAGGGCAATTTAACATAGGATACTTCACATTCTGGGCGGTGATCGCCATTGCTTGGGGCACGATTGCATCTGTCGTGATCATTGTTTTGCCGATAGTAGAAAGCTGGGTAACAATCAAAAGTGTGCTGCTTGGCATGTGTACAAATGACAGGCTTATGAGCAAGCTCGAAGAATTGAACCTTAAACTCGAAACTCTAGTTTCAGCAGTGCCTGAAGATCAGAGAAAGTACTTACTCGAGAAAGAGAAGGCCAAGAGGGATGAAGCGTTTGACATAGAAACTCAGATTCCTTCTTAAACTCTGAAACTCAGACTGTTTCTTGAGTCAAACTGTTAATATTAGTCTCTTGCAAAGTGTTTGAACTTATTATACTTTGTAAATCAAGTTTGCAAACTTATCTCAGTGTGGTTTTCTACTTTTCTTATTTAACCATGTATTGAGGGTTCATATAATCAAATGTTGAAAGTTTGATAAATGTTGGCTGATTTTGGAAGAGACAAATCTTGGTTTATGAGTGTTCTCATATCAGTAAATGAACAAGAACCGTGTTCATATCCTCTGCACATCCACAAGCTTTGAACTAAATACTTCTTCGTTCTACACAAGTTTGTAGTGGTAAAATAAATAAATTTGTCAATGATTTTAGTTCACTTCAATATAAATCATTGTATAATTGAATTCCAAAACATACATAAGAGAACATAATGAAAGACATGAAAACTATGATGCAAACCTTATTCATTTCACCACTAACGTTTCAAAGAGCAAATGGAATGGGAATGGCTCTTAATGGTCTAGCCTTCTGCAAAGTGATCCCAAACTTCTCCTCCATATCCAAATCCTCCGGCTTAATGCCACCTTCAATCTCCCAATCAAACATATTCAGCAATGATCCGAGCACCACCGGAATAGTCCTCGCAACCAACGACAATCCGGGGCAGATTCTCCTCCCAGCACCAAAAGGAATCAGCTCAAAATCGTGACCGCGAAAATCTATCCCGGATTCAAGAAACCTCTCGGGCTTAAACGCGAGAGGGTCCTCCCAAACGGTCTCATCACGCCCGATGGCCCACGCGTTCACGAGAACTTGTGCACCGGCTGGTATAACGTAGCCGGAGACCTCCACATCTTTCTCCACTTTCCGAGGAACCAAGAATGGGATTGGTGCATGCATTCTTAGGGTTTCTTTCACTATGCATTGCAAGTAGGGCAAGTTAACCAAATCAGTCTCACTAACTTGTTTGCCTCTTCCAATCACCTTTGTAAGCTCCGCCTGAGCTTTCTTCAAGGTCGCCGGATTTTTAAGCATCTCTGCCATTGCCCACTCCGTTGTACCTGAATTCGTATCGGTTCCCGCGATAAACAGGTCCTGCAGTCAATGCAGGACATTTTACATTAGTATCCGTTTTAGACTAAAAATCAAATGAAAGTCAAATAGATTGATGTGTAAATTAACAAACCATAAACAAATGTTCCACAACTCGCCAGTTGATCTCATCCGGATTGTTTCTACTCAAATCGAGCATATCATCTAGCAAATCGCGATTCGCGGTTGAGTCGGTGATCATAACTTCCTTTCTCTCAGCAATCAAGCCTCTGAACTTATCAAACATTTTAATCATAAGCACGTTCATCCGTGCCCTAGCACCCTGAGGATCAAACCTCCGAAGAACAGGAAACGAATCGACTAGATTCGGCCTGCCGGAGATCGCCAGGATTTCCCACACCAAGTCCTTGAACTCCTTGCCGGAATCTGCAAACGGATCAGTCAAATCCCGGGAAAAAATGACGTTCGACATCAAGTTCAGCGACGTTCGAAACGCAGCTCCGCCGATATCCACCGCTTCCCGTGACCGGCACCTCGTTTCGCAGTACTCAAGAAGCTCCTGCACCTATTGGAGAATAAGCAAATTAATTTTAGCTCAGTTCAGTTCAATTCAGCTTGGTAAGAAAGAAACTCATCAGCACCTTCTTAAACCTCAGACTCCGGCTGGCGTCGAGCCGGCTGCCGGAGAAAATGTAGGAGTTCATGATCTTGCGGAGGGATCTCCAGCTGGGGCCAACTGGGGCCCACACGACGGAGTGCTCAGAGTGGTCCTGCGAGTGGACGGCGTCCGGGTGCCATCGTTTGCCGGAGAAATCCAAGTCGTGTTTCTGGAGCACTTCTCTGGCCAATTCCGGCGAGGATATTACGATGGCTGTGGATTGGCCCAGCTTCAGAGTCATGATCGGACCGTGGATTTTCGCGAGCTTTGTTAAGGACCGGTGGGGCTTGTCGCCGAGGAGGTGGAGGTTTCCGATGACCGGCAAGGTTGCCGGTCCCGGTGGAATTTTTTTGCTGTTTGTTCTAGTTGAAAACAGAATGATCACGCCCCAGATCAATGGTATAAGAAATACTAACCATAGATCCATTTCGATCGTGAGGAAAAGTGTAGGATTAATATCTTGATGAGATGATCAAAATATTCTGTATGGCATATGTTTGATTTGAAATTTCATGTGAATTTGTTTATATAACTTGTTTTAGATTCAGAGCAGTATCCATGATGCATGCATTATTAGGAGAACGGCGTGGGACGATGCCTAAACCATGCCCCTTATATATGCACCAGTTTTGCAGTCATGGCGTCTATATTTCTTGTTTTTGATCTTCTTTTAGTTTGTCTGGCCGGCCGTTATCCGAATTTATAAAGTTAATATATAAATTTTACCTTTTAATTTATTTTAAAATTTTTATATAAACCACTATTCCACTACTACAATTTTTACAAAAAGTCTCCTATTTCTCTATGTGGCGCTAATTGTGCCTTACTTTTAACTTTTATAAATTAAAAAAGAGAAGCAACTTTAACAATTAAAGATTTATCATAATAAATATTTTGAAATTTTATTTGTTTTAAAATTATTTTACAATACTAGTAGTTAAACACTGATTTATTTGAGTTTGAAAAGTCAACTAGATAATTTGTTGGAACAGATGAATCATTTTACTTTTCATTCATTGATTAAATCATGCATCAATTCCATCCCACAACACATTTGGGGTGTTTTTGACCCTCCAAAAATGATTATTAAAACCATAGAAAAAATCGTCGACGGAGACGTCACTAGTGCAAAGCAGGGGATTTAAGGCGGTTCCAACGTACCAGAGAAGGCACAAAGGAACCGCCTTCTCTGGCTGTGCCTTAAAATTTCCAATTTTTTAAGGCGGTTCATGAACCGCCTTAAAATTTTGACATCTTTCGATATCGAAAACTACACATTTAATGTTACGAATTCGAAAGTGTCATATACTATAACCGCCTTAAACGTAAAAATCTTACGAATTCGTAATTTTTTTTTTAACCCAGCAGAAATGTTTTTCTCATTCGAAAAACCTTGTAACCCGGCAAAATGGTCTTTCTCATTCGAAAAACCTTGTAACCCAGCAGAATGGTCTTTCTCATTCGAAAAAGGTTACAGATCATCCAAAAAAAACCCACTCGCAATAGTGCCTACGAGTTCGTAAGCACTATCACGAGTGGGTGAAAACATTTAATGGAGAACTCGAAATTAATATAAACCAATAACATTAGCTTTATACATTATAGTTGTATCATACTAAAATACATCAATCTTTTAAGGCTTCAAGCAAAAGAACATCCATTCTGCGCCATCATTGAGACGAGAGTAACACAAGTTGCCACCCACACAGCCTGATCACCGTTGTTCTGCAAAAATACACGAGAACTCACAAATTCACAATCTAGCTTAAACACACAAAATATCACAGAATCATATACTATTCCAAAAGTTCCATCAGGTTGAGGTTGATGATACCTATTCTAAAAGTATAAGGCACAAAGTAGATAATGAATGCAACCGCTTTCAGGTTGATAATGAAAGCAATAAGGCACAAAGTAGACACCAAAAGCTTACAAGATAGGGCTCAAATTCAACTATCAATCAGCATAACGTAAAGCGGATCAGACAAATTTGCAGGAACCTCCAATCAATAAGCCAATCGGACAAACTTGCAGGAAAAAACTTTAAAATGTCACTCACAGTTCAGAAAGAGGCAGGGCATCTGTGTATCCTTCTCCAATCAGATTCCAGCTAGCAGTATCTTCCTTCTGTGGTGAATATCAGCTCCAAAATTATGCGACACATACTTCACTACTCTAGGATCTGAGAGACAAATACCCTGCTTCTATAAGGGAACCAATCCAAAGGGCACAAAACACTTGGTTACCAGATAATTCCACCAAAACAACAAAGCATGCATGTGGAGAATAAAACACAAACGGAGATTCTGAGGACAACAATCATATTATCATAGAGCTATTATTTGTTTCTAATATAACACAGACTTTTGTTGCTACTTATCAACACTACAAATGGAAAGAGTAATCGTTAAGAAAACTATGAAGCCTAAAATTTTATAAATATAACACTTTACAGAGGATATTTATAAACATAATTTAAGAGAAACACTACAGGTCACAGCCTTGGATTTCCCCTTAAGCACCTACAATTCATAGTTTATTTCCACCCTTTAATCTACCAGGTGTGATTAATTATGATATATACTTACATGCATTATGCATTCGTAGTAAACTCATTCAACTGTGAGTGATATACACTTACAAAAAATTAGTTTATGCAAGTACGAAATAGAACACTACAGTATGTAAACAAGACACCGTTTCTATTTAACTTACATGTTGCTGTGCACAGGTAGGAGACATTCTTGTCCTCAAGACTTCCTTCTGCAAACTTTGAAACGAAACTCTTCATAGACTTCATCAAAGGCTCAAGAAACCAGTGGTTCTTAAGCATTTAACAGACAAACGTCTTAAAATGTAAGCGCTCCCCTCAAGATTTTCCAAATATGCATCATCCTGGTCCAAGTAAATATACACAATTTTTATGCATGAAATACATCTAACTGAGTTCAAAATCTCACCCTCATAACAAAGACTGCAAAAATACACGAGCAGTCACAAATTCACAACCATAGCTCAACACACAAAATATCACACAATCATATATGTGAACCCGAACACACACCACCAAATAAAATTGCAGAAAATCACACACACACACATATGAGCACCTCGCAAACATCGTTGAAACACATTCTCTGATTTCCTCCGTTCAGCGCCCATCGTCTCTTCCCAGTTAGTCGTCGCCGCCGTTCCTCATCAGGTCGATGCCGCCGCACAAGGGTTTCGCCCCGGCTCTAATTCAGTCTCCGCCCGGAATCCCTTTTCAGGTCGATGCCACCGCGTCTTCGTCGTTCAACGCCGCCGCTGCTGCATTAGATCTGGGTCGGCGGCGAGAAGGAAGGGATCGGTGATTGGGAATTTTGATTGAATGGTTGGGGATTATTTGAAGGGAAAAATAAAAGATAGAGAATGAGAAGGACCCGATCTGAGAATGAATGAGATATTTAAGTGTTTATAACATAATTATAAAAACTAAGACAATGTTTTTTCTCATTCGAAAAATACCAGAATCATCTTTCTCATTCGAAAAATCAAATGAAGCAGCGGAAATACTTTTCTCATTCGAAAAACAGTGTTTTTTACGGCACTTTTTTTAGAACCGCCTTAAAAATACCACGAACCGCCTTCTCTGGTCACCCGCCATTATATACCTAACGAATTAGATTTTCGAATTCGAAAAATACTAAATTTTAAGGCGGTTCCGAGAACCGCCTTAATTCTTGTGCCTTAAATTCCCTGGTTTCCACTAGTGCGTTTCTACCTTTTTCTGGGGGAAAATTATCAAAAACAAAAAAAAAACCAAAAACAAATATGGAGGAAGTGGAGAGGCTCCTGCTACCCTTTCTGAAAATGGAATTGTTGTTAGTTCAATCTCCACCATAATCAAAACCTTTTCGGTTAAATTATGGTGGAAATAGATTAACACATTTCTTAGCATCACTGCCCAATTATGCAAAATCATCTAAGACATGGAAAAGAATTTGTAAAGTATATATTTTGTTTCTTCTCATATTAAAGTGCTTATAGGAAATAACAAATGCATTTTTGGAAACAGTCCCATCGTTGATCTGGTTGATCCTAACATGACTATCCTTGAAGTGTGTACAATGGAATAATTTATTATTAAAGGACATCCTATTTATCTTCCATTTCTCTACTGATTCAGAATACTGAACTCCTATATCTTTTACCGTAAACAAAACTTCTTCCTCACATAGAAGACAAGCTTATTTGGAAACCTGAAATGAAAGTGAATTTCTCCTTCAAGATAGCTTATCAAGCACTCGAACCTAAAAGAGGTAAAATTGATGCAATGTCAAAAAATATGGCCAGTAAGATCTCCAAATAAAAGTTTTTGGAGAAGGTCTTGGGTGAGACCGTCCTACCATAAGCTTATGGTAGGACGAATGATAGTTCATGTGTTTAATGGATTTGTTCATGTGTTTCATAGCTTTGTTAATTCATTTACATATTGTTACAGATTATAACCAACAAAATTGTGAAACACAAGAACAAATCTGTCAAACACATGAACCCAGCTTATAACAAACAAAACTGTGAAATACATGAACAAAACTGTGAAACACATGAACAAATGGACGGTCTCACCCAAGACTTTGTAAAGTTTTTGTGTTCATGTGGAAATTGCTCAACACCTTGCTCCCTTTTGATGATGTTCTTACCTGGTATAGTTTCAATGTACTTCAAAGTGTCCTTTCCTCGCTAGTCCAGATAGTATAGATAATTTTTTCAACCGGTGCAGTATAACTTCACAAATTTGGTGTGCATTACATGCATTTTTGTGTATAGGCAACCTTGTTTTTCCCTCTAGACTTGCATGTTAATGGTCTTTCAATGGCTTAACATCCCTTCATTCTCAGTTAGTCAATATAGTCCCAACCTTTGTATGTGGGTGGTTTTGGAAAGCCAAAAACAGTAAACAATCATCATCGGTACTTGTTCATGATTAGAACCCTAAGACTGGATAAACTAGGACTCCCCTTCATAAGAATCATGAACATGTACTGCCGATGATTGTTTGTGTTTTTTGCAGGTACAACATCTCTCAAGACAACATAAAGGGAAGAAAGTTTGTCCTCAACCCTCTATCAAGCAGCACCCAACTAAAGAAATCTAGAACTCTTTCTGGAAGAACATGGTGCTTTGTTTGTCTCTATAAAATGCAGACTGGTGACATGAACTCTCTCCCTAGGCCGTCTTGTGTCTCAGTCTCACTGATTCACTAACAAACAAATGTACGCGATCTAATGTTTTCACCAAGGGTCCCTGACTCATTGATTTTTTTTACTTTAGAATGAGTAAATATTTTAGTCTAACTCATTATTTTTGGAGGTTGTTTTTTGGTCTCGTGTAGTTTCTATTCTTTTAGAAGGTCTACACAAATAAAGTCCTTACTTTAGATTTCTATTAGTCCGCTTTGTTCTTGGCTAAGACATTTAGTTTCTTAAGAAGACGTATCTTGTAACCTCTTTTTCTTTTGTTCATTTAAAAGTCAAAGGCAAGCCAATATAACTCCCCACCAATGGTTTTTTTTGGGCAAACCACCGTAGGTGGGGGTGTATATTGGCTACCCAAACCATGAAAAAAAAACGTGAATGAAAATAATACAAAGCAATTCCCAAAATAGTTCTATTGGGGATAAGGATAGAAAAAGAAAGAACCTCCTATTAAGGAACTTCAAGGTGTAGTATTGAAACTACATTGGCTCAAAACTTAGCCAAACAAAAAGAAAGAGCTAAAACTATAACTCATTCTGTGTTAAAAAGAAAGAGACTAAGAGCTGAAGAAAGAAATTAACCACTTGCTTGTTAGTGAGTCACTATGAAACAGAATTCAGCCTATGGAAACTTTATTTCCCAGTCATAAGTCTCACAGAAGCAGCACCCATATTCCCAGATGATACAGGCTTGCCATTGTGGTGCAACTCAGTGTGCAGCTCTGTTTGAGCTCAGTGTGCAATGCCTCTCGGGCTTGCCATTTGATCCTTTGTATTTCCAGTCAGCTTGTTTGTGAATCCAACTGCTGATTACTTGTAGTGTACCTGTCATGAGAGAAACATATCAGTAGTACCAGTACAATATTTACAGATGATTCAAGATTCTCAAATTAGGAGGGCCATTTCTATCCATTTCAATAGGAGCTTTGATATGGGGAGGGATATTAGCTGTTACAGAGCCAGATAGCATATTGCCAAGAGAGTGTCTTGCAAGTGCATTTGCAACAAAGTTGGATTCCCTAAAAGCATGTAGCAAAATATTATCCCCAAGCAACTTATTAACCTCATTTGTTAGTAAGAAAAGTTTCCAGTGTGCAGTGACTGGGTTTATAATCATGGATATACCAACCAAACAGTCAGATTCAATGATGAAAGCATGAAACCCTATAGAGTGACCATATAGGATACCATGCCTAATTAAGCATCTACATACCAAACTGCAGCAGCCCATATATTCCTAATTATGCATCCTAAACCAACTTTCCCATTTAACCAAGAAGCATTTAAAAATAGATGGTTTTTTCCACTTGACTGTGATGATCTTTAGGTTTAGGGGTTCTGGTACTTAAAGGGAGAATCTTCTTGGAAAACATGTCAATATCAAATTGTCTATCTATATGCACTGGTTTAGCAATAAAGGAATAAAATACTGAGTCCTTGATAAAAAAAGGTGATTAATGGTTTTTCTTATAAAAAAAGGTGCAAATACTAGTTATAAAAGTTGAATATTTTGAAAGTATATGATATTATGAATAAGATGCATCTAATTCATTTATCAATTCGATCTGAATGTCAAAGTTAAGAATAATTGAAGTAATTAAATTGCAGAAATAACTGAAATAGATGGAGTATATTTTTTCAGGAGTTTTTGGTCAATATTTATATAAATGGCAGAAATTCATATGTTAGAAGAAATTGTCGTTCCACTATCGAACTCATGATTAATGAATATTTTTATCATTTCAAGTCACCTAAAAACAAATTGAATTTAAAATCAATGCAAGTTTAAAGGTAACTGAACACTCTTTATAAATTTATTATAAATACATGGGCCTTACCAAATAATTCGAGGTAACAAATCACACTTTTCTCTAATTAAAAAAAAAATGAAATGAAAAAAGCCTATGTGAGAAATGAAAAAGAAACACGGAGTAAAAGGAGTGAGAGAATTCCTAAGAAACATAACCAAATTTGCTCCTTCACAGTTCCATACCACGTTTGAAATTTCAAAAACCCATTTGACTTGAAAGATCGAATTTATTGAATAATAAAGAATTAAGCTGTTTCTTTCCCCCTTTCTGTTTTAAGGCACAAACAATTCGAATTTTACTAGCACCGCCAGTTCTGGATCTTTCAAATAAAGGAATCGGTTTTTGAGAGCGTACTTCCTGAGCTCACGCCACCGCCGTTGAAACCGATAATCTCTTCCCAGGTAGGCTTTCCTCAATTTAAGATTCTATTGCATTTGGGATTTTCGAGCTCTTTTGAATTTACAGTTTAGTTTTTGATTCTTGAACCATTTGCTTTGAAAAGCTTTAATTTTTAAAGGGTCATTCCTGATTGTTAAGATTGTTAACTCGTTTTTTTTCATGGGCTAGGATTAACTAGTGATAGAATTTGTGAATTGATGGATAAATTTAGAAGTGACGGAGTATGTTTTGTGGGGAGTATGTTTTTAGATGATGTGGATTCAATGTAGTTTCTCTACCGGGTTCATTTTGTGGGGTTACATCGAGCATGAGAGTGGGAATGGTGATTGCAGTGTGAAATTCTGATTGAATGGTTGGTCTGTTGTTGGTAGGAATGTAGTTTCATGTTGTGTCTTTTTGTGGTTGATTTCATGGTATTATCATGTTGAGGCTGTTGTTTGAGCTGAAGAAAGAGTTGGAAAAGTATTTAAGGGATTTTTGCACTTGTTTTCGTTTCATTTATGGTTTCATTGTGTTCCCTGAACCCTGTCTTTCTTCTAAAACTGTTGCAGTTTACAGGTGTAAGTTGCAGGAGAGTATCACTGAGATCCTCTGTGTTTTGATGCTATGTCTCTGTTGAGTAGATTTTTCCACAGAAGACCTCCTGATGGCTTGCTTGAGTTTGTTGATAGAGTATATGGTAACTCTACATTTGTTTTGTTTTTTAAGTTGATGTTATGCTTTGCTTCTTGCTCTTCATGATGAATTGCTAACTTCTAATCTTTTGGGAATATGTTTGAACTTTCTTTGTTCAGTCTTTGATTCGTGCTTTTCAACTGAAGTATTGCCTGAGGGTGTGTACCAACTATACTTGCGAGAGATTGTGAATGAACTGCATGAGGCATTTCCTGAATCTTCGTTCCTGGCCTTCAATTTCCGGGAAGGAGAAAGGAGGAGCCAGTTTGCCGAAATTTTAATCGAGTATGATGTTACTGTCCTGGATTATCCGAGGCAATATGAGGGTTGTCCTATCCTGCCATTTTCTTTGGTTCATTATTATCTACAGGTTTGTGATCATTGGCTCTCGACTGAGAACAAACAAAATGTTATCTTGCTTCATTGTGAGAGAGGGGGGTGGCCACTTCTGGCCTTCATGTTAGCTAGTTTCTTAGTATACAGAAAGTTGCAAAATGGCGAGAGGAAGTGCCTTGAAATGATTTATCGAGAGGCTCCAAAAGGGTTGCTCCAATTATTGTCGCCGTTGAACCCATTTCCATCACAACTTCGTTACCTGCAGTATCTGTCAAGAAAAAATATTTCACCAGAATGGCCTCCACCTGAAAGAACTCTTTCTTTGGATTGTCTGATTCTTCGATCCATCCCAAGGTTTGATAACCAGAAAGGATGCCGGCCCATTATTCGTATTTTTGGCAGAAATCTTCTTAGCAAGGATGGTCTATCTACCCAAATGCTCTATTCTACTAACAAGAAAAAAAAAGGTCTTCGACACTATTGTCAGGTATGCATATTGATTTCTTACTTCCATTTGTGAATTTTGTTTTAAAGTGCATGACCATGGTGTTTAATGGTTTTTGTAGAGGGACAATGATGTTGTTAAGATTGACATCCAGTGCATGGTACAAGGGGATGTTGTTTTGGAATGCGTTCATTTAGATTTGGAACCAGAGAGAGAAGTTATGATGTTCCGTATATTGTTTAATACAGCTTTTATCAGATCAAACATCCTGATGCTCAATTGTGATAATCTGGACATTCTTTGGGATTCAAAGGCTTGGTATCCAAAAGGTTTTCGAGCTGAGGTAATTTGCAGGGGCTTACTATTTCAAGCTTATTGTAAATTACCTATTGCCTACATGGTGCTTGTATGTCTAATAAGAATCATTTTGTCAAATGTAGGTACTCTTTGGTGACATTGACAACGTGTCTCATCCAAAAGCTCCAACTTCTGTTTTAGATGGTGAAGAGGCAGGTGGGCTTCCTATAGAAGCTTTCTCCAGAGTTCAAGAACTTTTCAGTGGTGTGGATTGGGTAGATAATGGTGATGATGCTTTGTGGTTGCTGAAGCAATTGTCCGTGCTTCATGACGTGAAAGATATCTCTGTGTTGCGAAACAGAATGAGTGGATATTCATCCCCTATTGACTCTGAGGAAGAAAATAATGCATCCAGTGTTGCTGATAGTCTGGATTTTCTGGATTCTGACAAGTCCAGTAATCAGGTTTATTATGGTCCGACAGAGATGAATTTTTTGGATGATTCATCCTCTCATAACTATGCTTCCGATGAAGGCAGTGAGATTCCAGTCATTTCTTCTATCTCAGAAACAGTTGATTCAACACATTCACCCTCTCAAAGTGATAGTCGATTTGATGCTGGTGTGAATTCAAAGATTGCAGATCTGTCTCCTCCTTCCGTTTCAAATGCTAAGGATCATCTCTCATCAGTGCCACCTCCACCACCACCACCGCTCCATTTTGGTGTTTCAAATGGTGAAGAAGAAGTACCACAACTACCTCACTGCCCTCCGCCTCCACCACCCCCTCCTTTTCTATCTGGTGGAGTGACTTCTTCTCCAGCTCCACCTTCGACGAATTTCAGTGAAGGGGTATCACGTTCAATCCCTCCTCCTCCTCCTCCCCCTCCACCACCTCCACCCGTGCTTCATAGTAGCTCTTCTAATGGTTCTCAGGCTCCCCCTTCACCTCCAACCCCACCCCCATCTGTTGCAACCAATATAAATCCACTACTACCACCACCTCCCCCAGCTTCTACTATAAGTTCGATTAAGTCCCTACAATCACCACCACCACCACCACCTCCTCCTCCCCCTCCAATCTCATCCAAGGGGAATTCAGCACCACCACCAGCACCCCCTCCCCCTCCTCTTCCTCCTCCTCCTCCAACCACTTTCAGAGTACCTTCACCACCACCACCACCACCACCTCCCCCTCCTCCAACCACTTTCAGAGGACCTTCACCACCACCACCACCCCCTCCCCCTCCCCCTCCCCCTCCTCCAACCTCTTTCAAGGGACCCTCACCACCACCACCACCCCCTCCCCCTCCTCCAACCTCTTTCAAGGGACCCTCACCACCACCACCACCCCCTCCTCCTCCCCCAACTTCATTCAAGGGACCTTCACCACCACCACCTCCTCCCCTTCCCCCAACTTCATTCAAGGGACCTTCACCACCGTCACCACCACCACCACCCCCTCCCCCTCCTCCCCCCTCTTCCAAGGGACCTTCACCACCACCACCACCTCCCCCTCCCCGTCCGCTAACCTCTTCCGGAGGGCCTTCACCTCCACCTCCACCTCCGCCTCCACTTGGCACTGCTAATGGCGGCCTGGGTAATAGGCCTCCAGCACCACCTCCTCTACCTTTAGGTGCTAATAAACAAGGTACAAATGTGTCAGCTCCTTCACTAGCTCCTAGACCTCCTAATGCGCCCTCACCACCTTTGGGGCGTGGAGCTGCACCAGCTCCACCTCCACCTCCTAGTGGAAAAATCTCATCTGCTCCTCCTCCACCTCCTTCTTCTGGACGGGGAAAGACCCTTTTAGGAACTGGTCATGGAAGAGGACGAGTTACTGGCTCTTCAATTCCTCCTAAAAAAGCATCTCTAAAGCCTCTACACTGGGTTAAAGTTACACGAGCAATGCAAGGGAGTTTATGGGCTGACTCTCCAAAACAAGAGGGCCAATCGAGGTATGTGACTAAAGAGTTCCTTCTTTCATTGTTTAAGAAGTTAATTTCAATGCAGCCTTGGTCACTTAAGTCCGTGATGTTCTGTCATAATATCATTGAATTTGATATCAAATGTTCAACTTTGTAAAGTACATATTAGATGCCTTGCTTTTTCACTTATTTTTCTTATTATGGGTGTGAAAGTTGTAATAGGCTATTCTAACCATTTGACTGTACAATGTTTTTTTTGGAGAGGGATACTCATAAAAGTTACTTATATATGAATTGCTTATTTACGCAGGGCACCTGAAATTGACATAACAGAGCTTGAAAGTCTGTTTTCTGTAGCTTCTGCTTCTGATGGAGTCAATAAAGGTGGGGGTCGACGTGTCTCCAAAATCAGTAGACCAGAGAAAGTTCAGCTGGCAAGTGCTAAAATTCTTCTTACTCGTTGCATAGAAGTTTAATACCTCGCTATGATGGAAAATGATTTAGTAGGAAATGGGAAATTTTCACTTGATTTATTCCTATATGTAAATTGGTTGAACGGCTTAAGCTCAGGATCATCTAAAGTGATTCAACATTTGCTCGTCGGTTAATTAGCTTAGTTTTTTGACTGCTAGTTGGAACTTAGGTGTTCAGTATACCAAATTACCCACAATGTCAACATTTATGTAGTTCCACTCGATTAGTTACTCTTCTCCTTCATGCATTGCATTCCGTTTTGGATGATAAATTTGGTTCCACTCGATTAGTTACTCTTCTCCTTCATGCATTGCATTCTGTTTTGGATGATAAATTTGGAGCCATTCCGTCTTTGCATGAGTTACTGATCCTTTCATCGTTTTTCTGTGTATTCCTTTTATCAGGTTGATTTGCGCAGAGCATATAACTGTGAGATCATGCTCACAAAAATAAAGATTCCACTGCCTGATATGGTTGTAAGTACCTCATCGTTCCTATTCATATTTTGTTGTAAACTAATTTTATACTAAACCGCGATTTGTATCATAATGGCTCGAGGCTTCATTTTCAGCTCAGTCCGTCTTAGATTGTTTTTTACCATTAATATTCTTTTGCTATGACTTATTGTGAACTTAAAAGTATAACCTAGATCCTTATGTTTTGCTAGTTATTTTGTTTCAAAGAAAATTACTCTATTCCTTCCTTCTTCTCTCTAAAGCATAAACAATAAAACTAAATGTGGTAGAAAAGCTGTATATTTTGACAGGCGTTGTTGTTGATCCAGGAGTTAATGGTTGGAAAATATAAGGAAGCATCTTAAAAGTGATTGAAGCATAATTTCTATGTACGGAAATTTACTAAATGTTTGACTGTGTTATGAATGTTTCTGGTAACTTCTCTATTGTATATAGTTTGTGTGTCCTATTTTGACAAGGCTGGAGTTTAGGATGGCTTGATAGCATGAAATATGTATAGATCTTAAGTTGACTTGTTTAATAGCATCCAGCCCATACTAGATAGCTGCATTGTCTATCTCTCAGAATTGGTCCTGATGCAAAGTTATTGATTTTCTACTAGCAGTTTTCTCAGCTTAATATTAAGTTGAGGAAATAATTTGTTTAGTAAACTCTAATAACTAAATCTAAACCTCATGCCTGATTCCCAGAATGCCATTCTCGCACTGGACTCTTCAGCCTTGGATATTGATCAAGTAGAGAATCTCATTAAATTCTGCCCCACAAAAGAAGAGATGGAGACATTAAAGGTACATCCTGATTACTTTTGCTCTGTTTTTCTTTGCGCATTTTACATGCAGGTATGTTTGTTTAATTTGAGAAAACTCAATGGTGAGATATGGTCTATATAGGTGATACCTCTTTGTTTTATACTAGCTTAGTTGCCATTCACGTCTGACATCTGAAAAATTGAGTTGATATTATTTTCTTTAGTTCTAGTATGTTTATTGATTAAAAAAATGTGGGTGTATATTGTATATTAGAGAATTCCATCTCTGCAATTCTTAGGCTTCTGCTCCTGGGATTGATGAAGTGGAGCTATATTACCAATGAGAATGTATATCTACCAAACTAATCACCATCTTAATTGCTTTATTTGTTTGAAGTATCCTCATCAACTTTTAACTAATCTGGACACCACCTTTTATAAATTTGGGATGAATGCGTACTTGTTATCAACTTTTGACAATCCATCATACACTTCTACAAGCGCATGTCAGACTGAAAAATTATTAGGCTACTGGAGAAAAAAGGAGCATTGTATCCTATGGATCTCCACAGAGGCTTAAGGAATGGGCAATTAGTGAACATAAATATAGGGAGATTATAAATCAGTCTTTGACCTTTGGGAGAATCTGATCAGGCTTATTGAATATAGTCTATATGCAATTTTTTCCTTTCAATTAAACTTTATATATGACAATTATAGAAAATTTTAAATGATAGAACTCTTAAGATATTCTGTAAGTTCACACGTTCTTTTATCATTTTATATTCTTTCACCCAGTTGATTAACAAGTGTTAGAGAGCCCCGGATACTGTGTTTTGAACGTTTTATATGTTGAGCCAGTAGATTAGTCTAAATTAAGGAAATACTGATTCAAGTAAAATTGCATCATTCTTATTCTATTCGTTTGAAAGAACTCAAAAGTGCCAAAACTTTGAGTGAAAGGCATTGAATTTTTCTTTGTTAAGACTTTAGCTTTGTTTCTTTGAACTAGCAAACATAACATGAGGCAACATAACCGATATACATGAGGCAAGAGCAATGAAATATTAGACATTTTCCAAACTTTGATGTTTTGAGGTGAGTTGTTTAGTGGCCCATGTTCATTGATGCTATTAAATGGCTTGCATACAACTAAAAATTGTGTCTGTCAGAGTTATCTCTTCCTTTTTTTGTTTCCTTGCAACTACAGATTATTTATGGTGTTGGAAATGAGTTGTTTTTTATTGTTTCTATTCTTCAGAATTATAATGGTGACAGGGAACAGCTTGGGAAGTGTGAACAGGTATTTCTGAAGTCATCTTGGCTTATCTTTTCCGTTCAATGGACTTAGAGAACTGTACAAATGAGTCAGTAGTGACAAATGGTTCATAAATTGAATTTTCAGTTTTTCTTGGAGCTCATGAAGGTCCCACGTGTAGAATCAAAGTTACGAGTGTTTGCATATACTATTACATTTTCCAGTCAGGTACCTGATTTAATGTCATTCCTATGTTGACATCTGTGTTATTTAAAAATTCATTTTTATTTTCTAACATTTACTGCATTAAACCTCATATAGTAAGATAAAGGCTTTTGTTGCTGTATTTAACGTGTAATTTAACCTTTATTAGGTGAAGGAGTTGAGATCTGACTTGAATGCAATAAACAGTGCAGCCAACGAGGTACACTTTTTACCATGAAATTTTGACATTGTACCCAGGATATGTACCAACCATGACCCTGTTTTTAATAATAGGTTAAGGAATCCTTGAAATTACGTCAAATTATGCAAACTATTCTGACTTTAGGAAATGCATTGAACCAAGGAACAGCAAGAGGTAATTATTTTTGTCTTCGTTCCCTTCATTGAGTTGGCTACACTCTACACTATTATCGTCCAACCATTTCTAAATTTATTTCCTTTGCCAGGATCTGCTGTTGGATTCAAACTTGATAGTCTTCTTAAACTGTCTGATACTCGTGCAATCAACAACAAAATGACCTTGATGCATTATCTCTGCAAGGTGACCTTAGTTTTTAAGAGTTTGCATTCTTTGTTTAGCAGTAAAGATGCTTGTCTGTACTACTATTGCCTTTTGAGTTGAGTTATACTTTGTAATTTGTTTGTTCTCTAGCCATGCTTCAGATACATTTTCCAGGTTGTTTTGTCTGTCTGTGTTTTCACAAGCTGTTGAGTTTCTTTTCTTGGGTTGTCCGATTTTGGAGCAACAAATTTCTCCCTAAAAGTGCTTATATTTTGGTCTTAGAGAGCCTTCTGCTCTGCTGATGCATCAGCTAGCTTTGCCATACTTATGATCGACCATACTATGTATACTACTGAAACAAAAAGCGAGCAAAAGTGAAACTGAGAAACAAGAGTGATACCTTGAGATGTGTAAAATGCTGGTTCAAAGTTCAAACCCTATTCTGCACTCAGTTCACTAATAAATGAATTACAATGATAGTTGAAATAATGCTTGTTTTAATATTTTTGGAATTGTAGCTGGGATAATAAATACTTACACCGTTAGAGAAGAAATCGAATGGTTAAAATTGTCATGAGTATTTGCTAACCTGCATATACTCAGTTAATTAATGTGATGTTCCATCAGTTGCTTGCAGAAAAAATGCCAGATTTGTTGGATTTTGCAAAGGATCTTCCTCATTTGGATGCAGCCTCTAAGGTATTCCTATAATCTTCTACCACTGAACTGACTGCTAGATTTGCTGGAAAGTAAAGATGGACTAAGTTAATATGTTTGTTTCTCAATACTGTAGATCCAACTGAAGTCTGTAGCTGAAGAAATGCAAGCTGTGAGCAAAGGTCTTGAAAAAGTTGAGCATGAACTAACTGCATCTCAGAATGATGGTGCAATATCCTCCGGGTTTCAGAAGGTAAGGGATCATTGTGTGCGTGAAGTTTTTTTAAACAATTTAGTTGCTAATTGAACTATGTCATCATATGATGCATTCCTGTTTCTAAAACTATTATATGGAAATTGGTTGGATGTCCCTTTATGATTAGCTTGCTTGTTTCACAATTTTAGTAAATTATAAGAAGGATTCCAGGGGCAAAGCCCTACTAAACGAAGAAAATGAGAGAACGTTGTTTTAATGGTTCGTATGTCTACATAGCTTCGATGTCCTAGTGCAAGAAGTAGAACTTATAAGATATGGTAGACCCCCATTAATCAAATATTGAGGGGAAAGTCACACAAAAATGCGTATAGGAAACTATGATAAGTACATGATGTTTCAAAATCTTGGTGGTTGTTAAATTGATTTTTGAACTTTTCCGTTCAGGTCTTGACCAGTTTCCTTCATACTGCTGATGATGAAGTTAGGTCGCTGGTGACATTATACACAGAAGCCGTAAGTCTTTATCATTCATCTGGACGTTTTGATACTTCTTGAATGCAGGTTCAACATTTGGTTTATTCTTAAAAAAATATACTTTGCAGGGAAGAAATGCAGATTCGCTGTCCCAGTATTTTGGAGAGGATCCAGCTCGTTGTCCCTTTGAGCAAGGTTATATTTCCCCCAATTAATTAACCTGCTGATTTTAATTTGGATAGAGGCTTCATGTATCAGTTTCTTTACTGTGCAGTTACACAAATTTTGGCAGTTTTTATGAAAATGTTTAATAAGGCACGGGACGAGAACGCACAGCAAGCAGAAGCCGAAAAGAAGAAGATGGAGAAGGAAGCATTAAAGGAACAAGCAGCTAATTCTTCAGCAAAAAAAGAAAGCAACAGCACAAAACTAAACCCGAGAAGATTAGAAATCAAAAACATGCTTCAGGGCCAAGGTTAATCCGATCTACGGACCTTCTATCGGATCCATAGTGTTTGTACATTGATTAATGTCACCATTGTTGGCTAATTATTGTGTAGGCACATATGCAGAGAATGATGATACAGATGATGAGTAGATCTTACCTTATGATGTATCAATCATGCTGTAGAGATAGAACTGATAGGGACAAAAAGAAATACATGCTCTATTTGTATCGTAATAATTAATGAGAAATTTAACCCTTCATTCTTGTCAAAAGTTACTAGAGTTTCTTATGTGGGAATTTTTTCAGATTGAGATCATTACATGGCTCTGCATTGTTTTAGCAATATACTGGTCGATGCTCTGTTTCAGGAGGAATTAACAAACTTCCAATTTTTAGGTGGCACCATTGAAGGCCACTCTTAGATCATAAGACTAAATGCTTGTTCACTCGAGGTTATCAGTTGGGTTTCGTTTAATTTAATTAATTACGAACAATTTGATGAAATTTAGTTTATTAAATTATATTATTACCATTCCCGTACATTTGGCGCTCTCACAAAAATTTCTTTAAAATTTTTAAAAAATTAACAAAAAACCTTTTATAAACCTCATTAAATGTAAATTTGACTTATTCTTACTAATTTTTCTTTCATTTTCTATACACTTTTTCTTTTTTCAAATTTTCTTTTCAATTTATTTTCTTTCTTTTCTACTATTCTTCACCTCTAATTCTCTATAATTGAAGAAAATAATCATAAAAACAAAATATATTTAATATTGAAAATATATTAATACTTATTTAATTTAAAAAATTTGTATTCACCACTAATCTTTCTACATCAAAATTTATAAAATAATGTATAATATAATGAAGTTTTTGCTAGGAGTCTTACACAATACTCCCTCCGTCCCAACCAAAACTTCTTACTTTTCTTTTTAGTCCGTCCCAACCAAAACTTCTTACTTTCATTCTTTCCTCTTTTGACAAAAAAACAACTACAAAAAGACAAATATACCCTTAATGAATTCTTACAAATAACCATAAGGGAAAATTTTGATTAAAGGCAATAGAACTTTCTATATTCATAAGAAGGGTGTAATTTTTCCATAATCTCTAAAAAGGGCAGTGAATTATATAAAGAAAAATACAAATTCTAATTGTACTTGTAATGACACAAGTACCCCAGATTATTATTATTTAAATTATACACTTGTTCGACCAAAACCGCTCTGAAGAAGAAGATGATTTCCGGCAATTTTTCTTTGTTGATTCGAGAGTTCCTCTCTTTCAGACTTTCACCTCGCCTCACAACCACATTTTACCCTCGGTGGGACGCCCCCTGCACCATGTTCCCGGACGAGCTCCGTTCTTACATGACTTGCCCGGTCAACGGCTCGTGCCCGGACGACGAGTTTTCGGTTCAGCGGCTGCTCCTGAAGGGCTGCAAGCTACCACCCCGCCGGAATACAAGGAGCCGTACGCCGTTCGCCCGTTCCTGAATCCTTCTGGAAGACCCCACCGGATTCATCTGTTGTTTGGACAGCGTATTCCTGCAAGAACTGCACGTGCTTGGTGAACCGAGCCAAGAACCATAAGCATTTCGAAGACTGCATAGACTGCTTCGATCTGCAGGGGAAGGAGAAGGACAGATGGGTGGGCCCCAGTTTAAATGGGAGCCTGGATTTCTCCATTGATGAAGATCTTGCTGAGGAAAAACCCAGAAAAAATCCGAATCGGGTTGGATATCGGAGGCAGCATAACGACGTTCGCTGTGAGAATGAGGGAGAGGAACATCACCATTGTTACAACCTCCGTGAATTTGAAAGAACCTTCCAACAATTTCATAGCTTTTAGAGGAGTGGTGCCTCTGTATATGATTATTTCTCAGAGACTGCATGCCTTAATTTCTTTGATAACACATTGGATAATGTACTCATTCTATGCATGTTATATGAGCAACTGGATTCCTACAAAGTTGCTGCATTTTATGCGGTTTGACATATACAAATCTCTTAGGCCTGGTGGGGTTTTCTGGCTAGACCATTTTTTCTATGTTGGTGATCAACTGGAGCTGGTTTACATGCCTTTGATTGACAGCATTGGGTTCACCAAGGTGAGGTGGGTGGTCGTGAAAAAGGTCGATCGCGGGCCTGAGCTCTAGGATAAGTATCTTTTGGCTCTGCTAGAGAAGCCTTAGAAGAATTCTTGGTCATGATTATCTCATTAATGGGGCAATGGATTAGAGCCAGATACGGAAAAAAATGGGTTTTGATTTTAATGAGTTAATAATAATCTGAGGGTACTTGTGTCATTACAAGTATAATTAGAATTTGTATTTTTCTGTAAGTAATTCATTGCCCTTTTTAGAGATTATGGAAAACTTTCACCCTTTTTATGAATATAGAAAGTTCCACTGCCCTTAATCAAAATTTTCCCTAACCATAATCATAAGTGATATTCCATTTATACCCCTTAAAACTTCACTTATAAGATATAAAATGCATATTTCTTAAAATCCGATCCGAAGTCAACTAAGAAGTTTTGGTTGGGACGGAGGGAGTAGTTCTTATAACTTTAATCAATTGCATTTGATTTCTTATAACTTTTCTAACTTTCTAGACAGTTCATCTTTTTCTCTCATTCTCTAGTATTCTTTCTCCTATATTTCAATTTACATTTTTAATTTATCGATTAAAAATAAATATTAATATTCATACATAATATAATAAATATAATTTTGAAAATATTCATTGAAAAATTCTGGCATTGTCCGAGGATAATATCTAGTATGATTAATGATTTAAGTGTTTTTTCATAATTAGTAATTATCGAATATTTTTACTTGGCAATAACGTTCTAATATTAGTCTAAGAGGAAGTAAAGCTTTCTATCATCAATGAACGTTCCATTCTTCTTGGGAATTTTGTTAGGATTCAATGAATGTTCCAAATTTTGCAAAACTAGAAAAACAAAGTAAAAACACAAAAGCTTTCATTCTTCTTAGGAATTTTGTTAGGCTTCAAGTGGCAATCCAACCTTACAAAATCAATGAGTGCAATTAACAACATTTGATCGATTGAAACATCAATCAATAACTTCATGCAAGGCAATCGCACTTGGACTAAATCTAGATAGGACCCAGAAATTAAAATTATTAGCTCTTTATATATTTTTTACGATTTCTTTTTAGTTTTGTGATGTAAACAATAATTTGTGAAATGCACTTTGATATAAACTATAAAATAAGGCTCAAATTGCTTGTTTATTTTGCGTGCAAATTTTTTAAATCATGTAAGTATACATTACAAAATTGGAACTTGGCTTTACATTATCAAATAACATTTTATTCCTTGTCTTCCATAAACTCCAACAGATAAAAGAAGTGATATTGTGAGTAATAATGGATTGCAATTTCATTAAACAAATGTGAATAGTATGATAATCTGCTTCAAATACCGTGAAACGGTTGATCAATAGAAATTGGTATCATTAAATTTTAGAGCCTCAATCTCATTCTCTACATTTAACTATCCAAATCTTCTTTTTTCTCCCATTTTCTATTTTAGAGCACCTTACAGCATAGTTGTTGGAGTTTAAATGTGGACAAAATATCTAAACTTTACCATTTTTGCTATTTTAGCGTAACTGTTTTTTTTTCAAACATGAATATTCATAGAAGTCAACGGTGAACATTAACAAAAGTCAACCACCAGCCAGTCTTAACCTAAAATAGAGTCTATACAGCTATTACAAAAAGTTCCATAGCTTTTGCACCACCTGAACCGTCAAACCTCAAATATTACTCACTCATCTTCATCGTCGGAAAGATCCTCAGCAGCAGCATCATCATTGAGATTGCTTAGTAGACCGTAACCCACACAAGACTTGGCATGTAGCTCCATCTTATACGCTGTTTCATATCCCACTGCACACTCATAACAGATCTTGTAACTCTTCCTCATCAGATCCCTGTGATCAATCCGGGTGTGACCATCCATTTCAAAGAAATCATAGGCGATCACAGCGTCCTTCACACAGTTGTGGCAAGTCACACTCTTGAACACACCTTCTTGATGACGGGAATGAGATTCCCCAAAAATTTGCGGCGGCCTTCCTCTTTTGAGATCCTTCTCAACTCATTTTTTTCTTCCTTGGCGATTCTCTTCTCACGACGTTCTTTGGCTTTTTTGGCCATTTGGATGAGCTGGGAGCGGAATGCGAGATTTGCGATTGGATTCTGGAAGTTTGGTAAGAGAGAAGGCAGCCAAGTTGGATTTGCTCTTAAATCATAAGTAGGGGTGATAACGAGTCGATCCGATCACGATCATCACTATGTTCATGATCGACTCGTTTAAATTTTGAGGTGATCACGATCCGATCGCGATCAAAGCGATCAAAATAATTCATGATCATGATCGGATCGTTTAAAAATTATAATGATCGCGATCTGATCGCGATCGACTCGTTTAGATAATCGATCAGATGATCAATGATCAATAACGATCGGCTCGATCAAATGATCAATGATCAATCATGATCAGTTTAAAAGTTTTTTAAAAAAGTTAAAAATTAACAAATTACTAGAAAATAATTCATTTAGATGTATATATTTATATTATATTAATCGATTATCTTATCGATCGATATCGATCACCTTATCGATCTGTTCGCGATCATGATCGAGTTTTAATGTCTATGATCGTTGATCGTTCATTTATTAAACGATCAAAATTTTTTTATCATGATCGGCTCATTTATTAAATGAACGATCTCGATCCGATTTTTAACCGATCCGATCGCGATCCGATTAACGAACGCTCGTGATCGTGCTCACCCCTAATCATAAGTGCCATGTTCACTTGGGGGTGTCATGTTCACAAATAGCATTGAGGGTACCATATAATACAAAATGACATGTTCACTTGAGGTTATTTAGATGCATATCAGTTTTGTTCAGATCAATTTCATTCAATTCAATTCAATTTAATAAATACGATTTGATGAAATCATATCATTGCCATTTTCGTACTCTATTTTCTACTTTAATCCAATTCAATTTATTTCAGTTCATTTGGCTAAGATGATTACTTGTTAGTTGGCACGAATATTTTTAATTGTTTTAAGGATTATGTTGTTTGTCATAAATTCATAATCATAGGATATGCATTGTTCACATATAATAGAGATTCATTTGATGTAAAATATGAAAATTAATATTTAAAAACTAGTTTTTTTAATATCTTAATTGAAAGCTAAATCCAACTTGATTAAATGTATACAAATTTTCATTTGAGACATGTCTCTGCAAAGACCAAGCATTATAAGGGACCGTTATTAGTTGAAATTGCCGTTGGTGGGCTTCAATCCCGCCCACGCGGTTAGGTTTTGGTTGTTGGTGTCACTAGAGTTCAGCCAGCTCACATGGACTGACTCAATGCTGAGCTTCGGTGTGAATTTGTACGGAATAATAGTAATGTACCAAGGACTGGGAATGATCAAGGAAATTGACTGAAAAATCAAGCAAATTGAATGAAAGATTAAATTCATTGAAAGATCAAGGCAAAACAGGAATACTCAAGGAAGAATGACCGAAACATCAAGCAAACTGACTAAAACATCAAGCAAAAACAGTAAATGCTCATTCTCTTGGGCCCTTGGTCTCTACAAAGACATGTCTCACCCAATACTCTCTAATGAATGTAATACGAGGATAAAACCATATGGTATCATGATATCAAACAATATAAACAAGAGGTTTGACTTGCATTTGTTGCTTCCGTTCTTCCGTATCCATACTTCCGTTCTTATCGCTCCGGTCCGAGCACACGGACTTGTGAAAAACAGAACCTAGTGCCTTGGACTTCATGGCTAGCTGCGAAAAACAGAACTAGCAAAATTGTGAACGTATTTTTGGGTGCCATTTTCTTGGGCATCAAATTGTTTGATGACATGGCATGTGTGGTCTTTATACGCGCATCATTCATGCACAAAATATATTTTCCTTTTGTAAATACATCTTTCCCTATTCTAGTCTTTTTCTTATGAAATGTTTCATCTTCCTAAGAAGACATGTATATATCACATGTAGATGTAATTTGTAAAGGTTGCCATTTATATAATATAATTTAGGCCATGTTTGTCGTATCTTATTTGTAGATTACTTCAATTCAGTGAAAATGTAATTTGATGAAATTCAGGTTAATTCAGTCATGTTGATTTTTTTTCCAGTACATTCATTTTCACTTCAGTTCAGTTAAATCCAGTTCAATTTAGTTCAGCAACAAGAGAAAGTCTTGGGTGAGACCTGTCCTTGTGGAGACCAAGAGCAGGGGAATGAGCATTTACTGTTTCTGCTTGATCTTTTAGTCAGTTTGTTTGATCTTTCAATCAATGTCCTTGAGTACTTTTGTTTTGCCTTGATTTTTCAGTTAATTTGATCTTTCGTTCAATTTGCTTGATCTTTCGGTCAATTTTCTTGATCATTTCCTTGGTCAATTTCACCAACGACAAATTCAATCAAGGAAATCGGCGGGTTTAAAGCTCACCATCGACAAATTCAATCAATAGCAGTCTCATATAATCTTTGGTCTCATTTGAGACAGGTCTCAAATGAGAATTTGCCCAGCAACAAATAAGTTCTAGCAAACAGGGCTTAGTTAAGTATATGCTTGAAAATTTTCGACACGATACGAAAATCTGACCCAAATAAAATATGAATGTAATGGATTTGGTTCGGCACAAAACATGGTATGGATTTCGGGATTGGTCATACACGAATGATACGATAAAATTTTAGGTTGGGTTCGGGTGAAATTCGTGGGTTGACAAGTTGACCCGTTTCACCCACTTAACGTTAGAATTATAAAATATTATAAAAATTTCAGTATATTAAGGTAGTTTTTGGGTTTAAATGAGAGCTGTCAAAATTTATAAGATTGTAGGAAAACTTTCTGATCAACTGGGAGATTGTAGCCGCCGTCCTGCAAATAGAGATTCAAAATTCAAAACAATATGTTAATTTAGCACCACGCGTCACCAATTAACGAGTTTCAGAATCATAGAAAGTTATTTACCTTGAATTGTAAAATTTAAAGTCCACTATCTATTGATTTAGTTTACTGATAATACTAAAAATCGCTTTTCTTGACTAATTGAAAAAGGCGTTTACACATTCTTCTGTTATGATCCTAAAAATAAACTATGGATTTTTTTGGATGAATTTACCAAGTTTCAGTTAAAAGTACGTATTCATAAATCATGATCGACTCATTTTACATTTTACCACATTTCTAAAGAGGTGCATCTCAAGCAAGTCAATGAGAATTATTTAAAATCAAACTAGTATCATTTATAAATCAATCAAACGAGTATATGAAAACCGGAAACAAAAAAATAGAATTTAGAAGATAATATTTTGGATTCACTAAAAGGAATATTTATATATTTTTAAATTGATTAAATATAAAAAATAAATTCTGGGGTGCACAGGTTCCTCCGTAGCTGCGCCTATGGGTGCAATATTCTTTATCAACTCATACACTTGTTATGTTTATTAAGTCCAATAAAACAAATTATTTAACTATCTTTTGCACTATTCTAGCTAGTATTACACCACCTGTTTGTCAGTCAACGTAAAAAGACAAAAAAAAAAATCAATAGAGTCTATAAATTAATTTGATTTTGTAAATTCAGTCATTTATACGTTATGATAAGAAAAATTATATTGTTTCAACATATTTAACCATTAAATAACTTTCTTAGCCTCTTTATCACCAAATTCCACGTAAATCCACGTACGATAAACATAACAATTCCGAATGACAAAAAAAACAGTACGCAATAAGCTAATTGAACGAAGAGCAAAATGGATTGAAATTATAATTTGAAAAAAGTTCACTTAAAACTTAATTAAATCTGGACTGAAAGTTGAAATGCAATAATCCAAAAGTGAATCAGAAACTTAAACTAGCTCCTTTGTTGATTTTGATACACTTGAGTGCGTTCCCGTACTGCACTTCGTTGCCGCCGGCGTGCTTCACAAACTCCGCCGGTGGCATCAGTGTCCCATGACAGTAGCACCAGATCACAACCTCTTCCGGCGCCCGACCGTAGCTGTAGAGCAGTCCGTCGACTTTCCGGCCGCCGGGCCCCTTCCCGACCGTCGTGACGGAGGGTATCGCCACCGTCACGGCTGCATTTTCAGCCCGCGGCGGCGGAGCTCTTCCCCCAGCCCTCGCCTTCTTATGGAACCTCCTAATCCTCGCCGCCAGACGGTTCCTCCGGCACTCCTCCGCCCTTGCGGCCGTCACCGCCGAGAAGCTTCCGGGTCGGGATCCGAGGTTGAGGGGTATTCCGGCGTGGCGTCCATTGATCCCGGCGGCAAAGAAGAATCGACTGTCATGATCACTTGAAGCCATTTGCAAAGGTTGGGAAAAAACAGGGATAAACCTCAGAGGACTGTTCAAAGGGGATCGAGTTTGGTTTCTGGTGATCAATTTTTGCGGAGATTAAATAAGTGAGAAATTAAGCTGGAAAAGGAATTAGACCGGAAAAACGTAAGACGCGTGTCCGGCCGGTGCATGTAATTAGATTACACTGTAACGGACACGTGGTAATTGAATTCAATTGTTGAAAAACGACAATTTACCGCAACAATCCTATCTAGAATTTTCCTTCTTTTATTCCGTTTTATTTTTTAAAGATAGAGAAAATTGTTCTGTAACGTTTATTTATTATTTAGAGAAATTGAATTGTAAGTTAGTGATTTTTATTTTTTTTTGTATAAATCACGTGGGGAATTCGTCTAGAACCCTTTTTTTTTTTTTTTCATTTTTATCTTTTTTTAATTTAAATGATTAAATAAAATTGTTCTAGACGTCTATCAGTTTAAGATAAATGTAAACTATAGTTGTTTAAATTGTTCTTGTATATAGTTCCTTATGATTTTATAATGACTCGATCAAAACCAAAAATTCTATAATTCAGTTTGATATTCAGTAATTTTTGTATTGAGTTTGAGGGTTGTGACTATTCTTCAGTAAGTTTTGTATGGTTGAACATGAAAAAGTGTACAATTTAACTAGAATCAATGTATCTTGAGGTTAATGTCAAAAATTCCAAGTATACCCCAACAATATTTACTTTCTACTGGTTGTTGTTGATGATGAGGTTGATGCATATATGATGTGTGATGACTCACGTACAATGCTTCACTTGCATTTATATCTTGAATGAGGTTGGCTGACTTTTGGCTGATGTGTGATAAGTTATAACCCTAGCTTTATAGTGATATATTTGAAGTAATGAATGAGGTTTCTGTGTTTCCTACTAATGTTTCCAATTAAGTTTTTTTTTTTTTATGAACATGCGGCTAGGCGTTGATGATTATTTCCATAGATCATGAGACCGTAGAAACAATTTAAGAGTAAGTCTTAGGTGAGACCGTCCTATCATAAGTTTATGGTAGGACCGTGCTTTACTTCACATATTTTCGAAGTTAGTTTATGTGTTTGTATTATTAGACTCTAATTACAACAAAAAACCCTCTCTCTCCCTTCCTGTAGTCGCCGTCCAAACCCTCTCTTCCTCTCTGATTTTCTTCCCCATCTTCCCATCACGGGGAGATAGGGAAGCAATGATTCTTCTCTTTATTGATTTACGGTGAAATAAGTGTGACTAATCCACAAAATAATAGTTCTTCGATTAGATCTTGATTTATATCGAAGTTTTGTTCTCGATCTGGTTATAAAGGTCGTGTTTTTGTATTTGTCTTATTGTTCTCGATCTGATTGTACGGGTCGTGTTTCCGCTCGTGATCTGTGGATTTCAAGATGCTTGCAGTTTGAAGAACGTAGATCATGTTTTGGATCAAGTGGTGTTGCGATTGTAGCAGATCCCTGATTGGCGCAGTAATTGATGCGGTAGAAGCTATTCTCTGCCAAGCGGATGTGGTTTTCACGGTTGAAAGATAATGGCCCCGTTTGGTACTGGCTTATTAACCAGCTTTTTTACTGGCTTTTACCATTGGCTTTTTTATTTGGTCAAACCGCCAACAAACACGAAAAAAAAGTGTTTGGTTGGTGGCTTTTTACGCGTAACTTTCCGCCAAATCTGACACGCTACTCAACCCAGCGTTTTTAGTTAGCGTGTGGCTTTTTACCATTTTATTAACTTTTTTAACTTTTTATTTTTATTTATTTAAATACTCGAACTCTATTAACACTAATCAAATATCAAATTTATTTATCACCTTACCATTCAATACGTATATGTGCATATATGAATATCAATTGTATACCTATAATAATTCAATTCCAAACTGCATGTGACACCCAAAATAAATCAGGTATGTATGAATATTAATTATATACATCAATATTGTGCAAAGAATCAAATATATATATATATATATATATATCAATCATTATTTTCAAAAAATAAATTCCAACCATATGTTAGATTTATACGTATTATATTTGTAATTTTGTTGTGATATAGAGACGAGTTATATTAACTATATTCACGTATTTTTAAATGATTAATATATATATTGTTTATCCACGTTAATTAAACCTCAATTTTTCTTACTCG
Source organism: Cruciata laevipes (assembly GCA_963678965.1). Lineage (NCBI taxonomy): Eukaryota > Viridiplantae > Streptophyta > Magnoliopsida > Gentianales > Rubiaceae > Cruciata > Cruciata laevipes. The sequence goes on from OY787638.1 coordinate 20,577,350, forward strand.
AATGTAATTTAATTATTTAAAATTACGTATAAAATTGATAATATAATATTAGTTATTGGAATTATGTAATTTATAAATTATATTTTGTAATACAATTATATAATTATATATAAATGAATATTATGCTAAATATTTAAATCTAATATAAATTACATTCGAATAAGATTAATATTGAAAACTACCACATATCACTTACTTAATGCTTAAAGAGTTAATTGAATTTAACTTTATTCTTATATCTTTCATGGTATGATAGTTCTATTGGAAAATTGTATTGCTGAAAATGATTTTTTATTTTAAATAATTTTTTGAACTTTATATAATTTATTACTTGGTGATTGAAAATAAATTATTTATAATAAATAATAATTACAATGCAACTTTTTAAAATTATTAGTAAATATTTTTATTTATGATTAGATAATTTAAATAATTGTATTAACTTTAATTCATAATAACAATAATGAAATATGCATTTAAAATTTAATCATGTCCTTATATGTCATTTTGCATAAAACAGCTAACAACTAACAGCCAACTTTACCAAACACTTTTGTAAACAGCTAGTGATCAACCAGCTAGCATAAACAGCCAATCTAAACAGCTGGTCAAACCAGCTAATGAAAACAGCCAACAGCCAACAGCTACCAGCCACTACCAAACAGGGCCAATATCCCTGAGGGCGGTATTACATTTTTTATTGGATCTCTTAAGCTGTAATAGTACAGACACAATTAATCTGGTTGCCATATAGTTCGGTTATTCTGTAATAGACTAGTCGAATTGGATGTCAATTCCACTCATTGTAATCGTTTCTGGGCGTTTCCCAGGACCTTGAATGAATTTCTTCAAAAAAAAAATTAGACTCTAATTACACTACTTTTAATTATTATTTTAATAAAAATTCATTTAAATGTTGTAAATGTGTATTTATAGTTAGTTCAAGTGTTTGTGTCATTAGTTCCACTTCATCGTAGTTTTCCTTCGTTTACTAACTTATTTTATTTATTTAAATAATATAAATTAATTAATTAAGTAAGAAATATAAACAAAACTTACAAACACACAAACAAACATGATAAACACATGAATAATCATTTGTGCTACCATAAGTTTATGGTAGGACAGTTTCACCCAAGATTTTGTACAATTAAAAGTCTTTTACACCCTCTCCACTATAAACAAGATATTTTGGCCTAGTAAAATCAAATCGATTTTCTATTTGAACCTGTCAGATTTGTAGTAGTATGATGTTTTACGTTCCTGAATTGATGATTCAATGAGATCAATTGATGATGAAGTATAGGTGATAAATTCAGTATGTAATGCTACAATTTTGAATTGATGATAAAGTATGTGATAAACGCAGACTTGATCGTTTTTTACCCATCATGCTCACTCCTCTGAAAGTATTTTATCCGGTAATAAAATTTACCTAGAATTGGTATTTTTTTTTTTTTTTTTTACATCTTACCCAATTAAGTCCAATAAAACAAATTCTTTAACAATCTTTTGCACTATTCCAGTAAAGTATTACGAACATCTGTTTGTCAATCAGTGTGAAAAGAACAAAATTCAACTCTTTTACATTTGATCTATGTCATTTATACGTTATAAAGATTTTTTTATTTTGTTCAAACATATTTAACCATTAAATAACCGTCTTAGCCTCTTCATCACCAAATTCAGCGTAAATTCCACATGTACGATATATAAGATAACATCCCCAACTAAGAGTTGAACTAATTTGAAAAAAGTGGATTCATTGAAATAATCATTTAAGTATATTAGCCTGTTGAACTTTTTTAAAATTATTTCAATCCATTTCAATCCACTCATGACAGCTGATAGATGTCAGAGTAATAGTTTAATATTATTCCAAAATACCCTACACTATTTTACTCTCTCTATCTATTTTTTCACTCTCTCATTCATTTATTCATATTGAAATTGGACACTCTCGTATGTATCTTTTACCAACTTCCCTCTAGTTGGCACAACAAGAATGGCTCTTCATCGGATTTGAAATTCTCAAACAGATTTTTCTTATCGAATTTCAGAAAAAAATCTTGAATTTAGTTCATAAAGGCCTTTACTATATGCAGTCCGAAATTACTTTTTGCAGTCCGTATTTGTACATGAACTACCTTAAATACCCCTGATTAGTTACAGAAACTTAATTTACCATTTTAATCCCACTCTCTTCATTGTATTTTCAATCAAATCCCTGAAGTTCTTCTGCAATTTTAGAATTTTCATTCCAACTTTTTTTCGATCGATCAAACATTCTTCTTCCTTCCATCACTCTTTTTTCCATCTTTTCGATCAAACATTGTTCTTCAAGTTTTAGGTAAATTCGATTCATCAAACATTGTTCTTCCTTCCGTCACTCTTTTTTCCATCTTTTTAATCAAACATTGTTCTTCAAGTTTTAGGTAAACTCGATTTATACGTCCCATCCATATCGCCCATAATCCATATCTTTCCATTACCTCTTTTCTTCAAAATTTTAAATTTCCGGATAAAAGGTGAATTTAAGAATATCTTGTATTTTTTTGGTGTGTTCTTTAGCAACCGGGTACACCAACCGTGTTCTTTAGCATGAATATCTGAATTTTGAATGTTCGATGGCCATCGCCGATGAACACGTGGTCAATGCGTATTTAGATGCTAAATTGAGATAATTTAGATGGTAAAAGTTCAATGAGAAAGTAAAAGAAATCTGTTAATGAGATTTTTGGTGATGGGAACTGTGGATTTCGCTGTGTGGCCCAAAGGTTCTTTCGAAATGAGGATATGTTTGTCACTGTGAGGCAAAACATGCTTGTTGAAATGGAAACGTATCCTGCCACGTACCTTAAGGTGTACGATAACAACGCAAAAGAGCTTGATGATGCATTGTATCGAATGGATTGGTGTAATGGAGGATGTTTTGATACGCACTGGATGAAAACCCCTTTGGATTTATTTGCAGTTGCTCAAGTCTATCGATGTGTGGTGTCTTTTTACACATATAACAAGAATGATGGAAAGCAAGCTTGTGTTACGCTTCTTCCATGGCGAGGGGAGATTGAGGATTTCGATGATTTACCTGAGATCCAAATTATATTTATGTGCTGGGTCACTTTGGTGAAGAAGCTAACCCTGATCATCCCATTCCCATGCTTTTAGGTATTTAAAGTTGTATAAATTCATAATTCATTATTTATGAAACATAGAGCACATTATGTGCTGGATCAAATTCAATTTCTGAGTATCCAAATCTTAAGTAATTATTATTATTATCATCCATATATAGATCAAATTCAATTTGGCAAGAGTGAGTATTCAAAGATAACACATTTACATCACATTTTCTTCCAAAAATAACCATTTCTGCATTTTTTTGCGTAGAAGTATGTAACCATAAATGTGGAAAGGATAATACTCATCCTCATTAATTAAATTTAAAATTTTGGCAACTTTTGAAAATAACTTTTTAATATCTTCATACCAACAACGAATTTGGACATTTGGCCTTTCGTATTACATTTCCTCTACTACAATCAAATCATCGAATTTGGACATTTTCCTCTACTACAATCAAATCAAATCATCTTTTAAATCATCTTCCAAGATTAACTCCACTTTTATTTCCAAAATTATATCTATCATTTTCCAAGATTAAATTCAATCATCATTAATACACTCTCAATCATGAACCTGTACATTCGCGTTTCCGAGATAATTTTGATTAATTAGTTTCCATAAAAATACTTTTCCAAATATTTCTTTTACTTTCTCATTGAACTTTTACCATCTAAATTATCTCAATTTAGCATCTAAATACGCATTGACCACGTGTTCATCGGCGATGGCCATCGAACATTCAAAATTCAGATATTCATGCTAAAGAACACGGTTGGTGTACCCGGTTGCTAAAGAACACACCAAAAAAATACAAGATATTCTTAAATTCACCTTTTATCCGGAAATTTAAAATTTTGAAGAAAAGAGGTAATGGAAAGATATGGATTATGGGCGATATGGATGGGACGTATAAATCGAGTTTACCTAAAACTTGAAGAACAATGTTTGATTAAAAAGATGGAAAAAAGAGTGACGGAAGGAAGAACAATGTTTGATGAATCGAATTTACCTAAAACTTGAAGAACAATGTTTGATCGAAAAGATGGAAAAAAGAGTGATGGAAGGAAGAAGAATGTTTGATCGATCGAAAAAAAGTTGGAATGAAAATTCTAAAATTGCAGAAGAACTTCAGGGATTTGATTGAAAATACAATGAAGAGAGTGGGATTAAAATGGTAAATTAAGTTTCTGTAACTAATCAGGGGTATTTAAGGTAGTTCATGTACAAATACGGACTGCAAAAAGTAATTTCGGACTGCATATAGTAAAGGCCTTCATAAATTATGGAATTCAAAAGGACCCATGATTTCTATAGAGATGATCACTACAAAAATTATGAGATTCAAGAAATTCACACACATCAGAGCCTTCCAAGCATATTCGTGAGTGAAGCTGGTGACGCTGGAATTCCGATGCTAAACTTTTGGTTGATGTGTGATGAGTGATGACCCTAGTTTTATACTGGTCTGTTTGAAGTTCTGGATGAGGTTTCTGTATTTCCTATTGATGTTTCAGTTAAGCTTTTTATTTTTTTTACTTTTTACGATCATGCGCTAGCTAGGCGTCATGAGATCATGACAACAACTAGAAGCCTTTTACACCCTCCATTAAAAACCAAAGTATGTTGGCATAGTAAAATCAAATCGATTTTCTAGTGAAATCAGTTGATGTTTCAGTAGTAGGATTTATTTACGTTTGCTGAGTTGAGATCAATCGATGTTGTAGTGTAGGTGATAAATTCAACATAATGATGTTACATTTCTGAATTCATAGTAACTCAAAGTTATGCCAATTTTTTACTGCATTATCGACTCTCACTCTCCTCCCGAGGACCAATTGGCGGTGGTTGGGCTCATTTTTACTTTTTCTCCCCGAGCTTGAGCTGGTCAGCTCAGCTCTACCTTAAGCTTGAGTCGATTGCGTGTTTCCTTTGCCACGTGCTGTAAATTGAGTGACATAAATTTTTAAAAATTGGATGAATTAAAAATACGCATTCAAAGAAAACTCACTGTTTTGCAAAGTGAGGGTTTGTGTTTTAGGCAATTGTGAAGTGTTGGATGAAATCGTTTAACTATAAATTTATAGTAGGATTGATAATTTTTCATGCATTTTTAGGTTTATTTGTGTATTTATAAGATTTGTTTATCATTCTAACACAATTAGTTCATTTATTATATTTAAATAAATAGAAAAAGTTAGTAAATGAAAAAAAAAAATACAATAAAACTAATGACATACACATATTTACATCATTTAAATAACATTTTTATTCAAATAAATAGATAAAAGTATCATAATATGAATTAAAGAGCGGTTCTATTATAATTGTATAGTAGAACGGTCTCATAAGTGACTTTTTCAAGTCAGTTTCATGAGTACACTACTATTTTAACAACACTACTCTTTCTACAGTTTTAGAAATTAAAATTTTCACCAAAGCAACTTATATTAAAAACAGCTAATCACCAAACCCATAAGTTATGGGCCCCGTTTGGTGACAAGAGTTTTGGAGAGCGTTTAGCTTTTTTGGTTAAACATGGATAGTTGACTGGTCAATCAGCTCTTTCAAGTGTTTGGTGAGGAGAGTTTTCAAATTAGCTTTTTTGGTGAAACCTCTGAAACGCATTCAAACGCTAAAACTAGAAAACGCTAGAAAGAGCAGCGATTGTAAAAAATCAATCAAAGAAATATCTTTTTTAACCTTATCCCTCACAAATTTCCTTTCTTAATTAATCGAATTCCTTTAAAAATAATTTATATTAAAATTAAAGTACGCATATTTGGTTTCTTTAAAAAAAAAGTACGCATTTTTGTGTATGTACGTGCATTTGAGATTTTTAAAAATTATATTTTCAATTTGTTTTTAAAGTATTACACATATTAAAATTAAAATGACACCAAAATAAAAAGTTCAAGTATTTCAATTCTAAATTTTTTTAAATAAATAAATGTAGATATATTAATAAAGAATAATAACCAAAATCTAATAACCGAAATATATATTCTAAACATGTCATTGTGAAAATTTCAAGCATTTTAATCTAAACATTTATTTTTTAAAATAAATGTAAATATATTAATAATGAATAATATTTCAAATAACATTAAAATAGATAAACATATTAGTAATAAAAATACTTTTTGATATTTTAAAACAAGTAATACACACTACATAAAAATAACTTATAATAAATTTTACTAATGTCTATTTCAGTCATTTAACAAAACAAAACCGCTAACAGCTAATTGTTATTCACCAAACACTTAAATACAAACAGCTAGTCAAACCGCTAGTCAAAACAGCTAATAGAATCCGCTAACAGCTGATAGAATTCGCTAACAGCTAACAGCTGATAGGCAAACGAGGACATGGTCAAATTTTTATTTTTTAAAACAAATTTTTAAACGCTTTAAAACGCTACTTTCCAAACTAACCCTGTTAAATCTAATTATTTGCTAACTATATTTTTGATTAATTACCATATCAATAAAATGTTGTTTCGGGTGAACGTGAGAATTTGTGATGTGTAATATATATTGAATATATTGAAAATATCATATCTAATTATTTTCTAAAATAGAATTCTGCCACCATATACATATAGACGTACGTCTTATTTTAGCTTATTTTACACATGCTACTAGTAACTAATTGGTAGGATTGATTTTAATTACCATAAACAATATATGATCATGTGATTGTGTTTTGTATCTTCCACTTTTAAGAATAGTATCGGTGTGATAAATACATATAGCATGGACGTTATATATGGATAAGGTACAATTTATCGTAATGTGTTTTTAGTAATTAAAATATAGTAACAGATTATTCAACATCAGTTTAAAAATCTCAATCGAAAGAAATATTCAACATGATTATTACAAGCAATGCATATATATAGTATCTTTCTTTTCAGGCACTTGGAGGCGGCGGCGGCATCGGATCGCGTGAAGGAGGAGTAACGGTGCCCTTAGGTTTCATATAATTAATAATGGACACTTTCGTCGGAAAGAATGGCGGCATGATGAGGTGGTGGTGGAGGCGGTGGCGGATCACTTGTTTTTGTGTTCGGAGCAGAAGGAGGAGTATAGTCGCCTTTAGGTTTCATGTAGAAATGGAGATCTTCGTCGGATTTTCCGCCTGAAAGAATGGCAGGCGGTGGTGTGCCTCTGGTTGGACCCGAAGGAGGAACATTAATGTGAAGGGGTTTGACTAAATCTAATTTAACGGAATGTCAAATCCATATAACAAGATCGCATGCATGTTATTAATACGAATCTACATAAGGGTTTAGATTACCTTTTGGAGCGTGATTACCCGGTAGATTCTATCTGCCACGGAGACGAGGATCCCTATTGTGATCCCTCTACAAGTATCCACACAGCACGATTGGATCGCCTCCACCGCTGTCAGCTTAGGACAAATCCCGCAAGCAAGTCGACGAGCTCCGCCTCCTCCTCCGGACTTTTACGATGAGACTATGAGAAACCTAGGGTTTATTTGTTTCTGTTTGTTCAGCACATGAACGCATAGAGAGAAGACTGATTCTGTTTATTACTGTAAAAGTCTATTTATACATAATAAACAGAATCCCTTAAACCCTAGTCTTAATCAATATGGGCCTAGCCCAATAAGACTCTTTTCTCATGTAATTACTATTAGACTCCCAGACTAATAGATAATTACCTTTTGTCCAATTTCATACTTTGTGTGTGACCCTATAGGTTCAGTTATAATAAGCTGCAAGCTCAATATCATTGACGCTAGCAGATCGAAAGCGGTTTCCAGCTAAACATTTCGATCACTTAAATAACTGAATTAATTATCTCCGTAATTAATCCTCCAGTTATTTAGGACAATGCACATTGATCGAAGGACACTATTCCAACAATCTCCCACTTGTCCTTTGGAACAAGTGTGCATTCATATTCCCTTGTCTCTTAATGTCTTCATTCGAACATAAGGTAAGATCCCATGTTATCCTTATCAAGTTCAAATGTGTTTCTCGAATTCCTGAGTCAAACTGTTAAGACAGATGATTAATCCATAATCCATCTGAGCACGGCCATGCATTTTACAGTCTCAACTCTCCAAGAGGCCCATAAGACAACAATCTCATGTAAATGAGAGGACAATTCCACTCTTGTACATCCAAGTTTTCTCTACTCGATTCATGTCACCCAAGAGCTGTCTTTATAGCCTCCTTTCACGGCACGGCGTTTGACAACCCTCAAAGCAATCAATCCACAAGCAAGCAAACACTGAATTACTCAGGTATGAGGAATACGTTCCAATAGTCAATGAGATATACTTATAACATTCTAAATATCTTAAAGTATTCTCATGATGGGTCAGTCCAATACAAGTTCCCAACTTGCATCCATGCAATCGATTCATGACATCCCATGTCCTTCAGCCCATTAAACAGCGCTGTGAATCAACTTGCAATCTAGTCTTCTTCAGTCATTAGTGTCCATTCTCAATGACCTGGACTAGAGACATAATCAATCGTACACTCCAGTTCACTAGATAGAGTTTCATTATCCAAGACATATTCTTGATAACCTATTTGGAGATGTAAATTGATTTTGGACTTTCATTTAACACTAAACCAAATTAAATGAATATGAAATAATAATTTCATAATATTATAAACGGTTCAATCTTCAATGACTAAAATCACCAAACTGTGATAACTAGAACATTATAGAAATCACAGCCACTATCCAAAGTGCTTGATTCCTATCACGAATGTATGAGCCCTAGGCAACATGCAACATTTGTGGAAGAGGTTTAGATTATGGATCAAATCCATTATTTCCCTTGCATATGATAACTTCACCATTCTCTCATAGAATATGAAATATCCCGAGTATGAATTTCGACTAATGGTGCTTCATTGCCTTAATTTGCTTAAGCAATGACTCTACGATTATCTCAATAGAGAGTCATTGAGTTAGCTAAGACGGGACGCTACCAAGCCGAGTGATGAATATCTAATTTCAATCACATTCCCTTTGCAACTTCCAAAGCAGCAATTTACTCAGTTTATTGTAAAATCAACAACACAGCTTCACTTAGCCTATTTAACAACCAACTCATTTTCACCATAGATCAAAGAATCCATAGTCCATTTCAGACACTATGAACTTTTCTTGGCCACAAACCATTGTGCCTCACCTCAATCTATTTGATATTAAATCGTTGTGCTCTAAGCATATGAGATGTCATATGTAGTACATGTCATATCAAACATAATAGACCCTACAGCTCCATGCATTAGAGATCATATTATTTCTCTTTTGCTCATCACGTCTCGATAGACACTGAATCTTGCTAAGATTTATGCCATGAATCTTGGGTAGAAAATCTTTTACGATCTTTCAATTGAACGTGTCTAACACCTTACCTAGTAAGTGCTTTGACACATCAATCATCATTTTTAATCTACCTTGTAGAACTTGATGCCCAAGTTGCACTCTACATTTCCAAAGTCTTTTATTGCAAAATACTTTCCAAACTAAATCTCCATAGACTACAGTTTTGGATTGTCATTTTCAATAAATGCCATAGACATAAAAGACTAGGAATTCAATCTTGCTCCCACTGACCTTCTTGTATACACAAGATTCCATAACATTTCTTTGAACGCCAATCTCTAAATTGCTTCATCAAAATGTATTTTCCAACTCCATAATACTCGCTTCAATCCATAAATGGACATCTGAAGCTCGCATATTTTCCTAGCGTTGCAAAAGCTCCAAGACTGTATAAAATACACATCTGCTTCCAAAATCCAATCAAGGAAGCTAATTTTGATCTCTACCTGGTAGAACTCAAAATCGCACTGAGCTAAGTTTTCTAGGATATCCGGATAGACTTAAGTATTCCAAGTGGAGAAAGGTCACATCACAATCTACATTGTAGACTTGTTTATACCCTTTCAATCAAATTCCAAACTTGATTTTAATACAAAATATCTATTCCAAATTTCATGGTCTTTAACCACTTTGTGGAGTTAGGGCTTGTCAAAGCTTTACTGTAAGTCACATAGGTTCACCATTTCTAAAATGTGATTTCATAGTTTCATTTGTAAGGACATAAATGTACCTTTTGTCTGAACACTACATCTCATTGACTTACATGGGGCATATAAGTAACTTCAGTAGTCTCTAAGACTTTACCGTATTCATCTTCACCACATCTAAAGAAGGGATCGATGTTTTCGGTTCTGATTGTTGCTCACCTCGAATGCTATCGAGGTCTTAATTTCTCCCACTTGTCATTTTGGAAAGATGATACTTCTCCAAAAGGACACATTCTTGAGCAACATCTCATGGTTCTCAAAATGTTTGTAGAAGTACCCCCATTGTCTCATTTCCATAAAGAGACAATTATTAGACTTGGTGCAAGTTTAATGTAAACAACGTTTCACATGTACTTTGCAACCCCAAATCTAATGAGAACAGACATTTAAGGAACCATTCCTACTCATATCTCATATGATGTCTTTCCTTCTGCTTTAGACAATGCCTTGTTCAGTGTGAACACTACCTTATAGAAGTATTTTCCTGGAAGATTGACTTGACCCATCTTGAACAATCATATCCAACATGATTATTTCTTTCTTGCCAGATGGTCAACAAATTCTTGACTCAAATATCCAACGCCTCAATCCAATCTAAGAGTTTCAGTTATCTTGTCAAGTTGATTCTAAGCTTCATTTTTGAACTCCTTAAATTTCTTAAAGAATTCAAACTTGTCTTTCACGAGTAGACAACCATATCTACTCAAGTCACCGACCAAGTTAATGAAGTGATTCACCTCATGGAATTTAACTCATTGATCTGCATAACACTTTGTTAATAAGACCCAATAGATTTCATATTCCATCACCCATCACCATGAAGGGTAATTTGGTCATTTTACCATCACAATATACACACATATCAAATGACTCCAAGTCAAACGATTTCACAGAACCCTCCCACTCGAGTTACTATGAGTGCTCAATATTAGTGGCATAATCGACAATTTATGAGGTCGAATTCGAATCATTCGTTATTAGCCCTTTTGATATTTACGTTACAAACTTGTTTATCTTTATCTAGCAAATAAAGACTCGTGTCTAATTTTGCAAAGCTCCAACACAATTACATAAAACGGAACAATCATTGCCCCTTTTATCATAATACATTTCCATGTCCAACATATAAAATGTAGAAAATGATTGTGTTGCTGTAACACTTGGATCCAAATAACCCTTATATGATCCAGTGAAAGCCCCAAAGGCATAGATAAACCATAAACTCTCATGGTCAATGCAGCAACCCTTGCTTCATTACCTTTGAGTAGGTTGACATCCCATTAACTAAACTCCTACTTTGGCCCCTCCACATTTTTAAAATTGTGAGAACCATATGGTATCTAATACCAATTAGTAGAGTGATCGTAGAGATTGTCTATAACGTAAATAAATGCAATTGTAAATTACTCACCAATCTCTTTTTCCTCTAAGGACTAAAGGTAGTATATTTTTCAATTGCAATAGAAGTGTTTGGAACTTAGGCACATCAGCACTATGCTTGCCCTTATCCTTATCCCACTTCTTCATCTTCCATGTTATATTCAAACCATTACCCTTATTGTACCAATAGAACCTCGTTCTTGGTCTCAATTTAGACACTTGACTTAGCGTTTTAAGCATCCCATGCAACTTAGTCAAAGTCTTCTCATTTCAACTAAAATGGTTCTAAACCATCAATGAAATGAATGATGTCACTAGCTAACTATCAGCCATAGGTAAACCTAGTATCTCCATGTTATTAAATAATCCAATCATTTTTCAAAACACGAGACTTGTTTTCCTTTCTTAACTTTACAATTAAGAATAATCTTAAGGTCTCAAACCTTTCAACCATGGACTGCTCCGGAATCCCATTTCAGAGCTCCATGTTGATGTTGTAAGTATCTATGTTCAAAATTTGCCTAGCAATTTTGGACACATACTATACAACACAAGACATTTGACATCAATGATTTGAATATTAACAAAATACTTCTTTTCTTTTCTTGTAATAGAACTATCCCGAAGTTCATTTCCCAAGAAACTGCCGTTCAATTCAACCTTCCAAAGGTTTGAACACAGATAAGAAGAGTTGTTGTTTGTTGTCATACACGATTATTACAATATAAATAAAATGCAATAAAAAACCATTTAAATTAAGTAAATAACAAGCAAGAAAAGTACATGGAATCAAACAAGTTATCTACACATTCTATTCAATCCAATTGTCCCATGAATAAAATGATTCCAAGACCCTCAAAATCACAAGGAATTAAGCATGCTTTGGCTTGTCTCAAATCCTTTGATTTTAGGTAAGCAATCTCATTGCTAATAGTATCCAATACTACTCTTGGTTGATGGGATACATCTAATGTATTACCCATCTCGTTTTGTCTCAACATCTGAGGATCCCTCACTGATATTGATGAGTAAACCACAACTGACATGTAAACCCCTTTCACTAGGTCTACCCGCATTATCCTCCCAAGATTAGAAATGACGCTATCGCTTTGGCGAAATCCATAATCAGTGATCAAGGGTTAAATGGGTGTCATGTTTGGAAAGACAAATAACTCATTATTAATTTGGGACATAGGTTCATTATGATGGTTTGATTATTAGTGAACAAATCTATAATCATCCCACACACATAGACCATTCATTCGCATTTATAACATAAAGCAATAAATAAATGCATAATGAATAAAAGACAGATAAAGTGATCCTAGTATGGCCCTCTAGTCTTGACAAAATCTCCGTCTTGTCTCCTGGATCCCATCCTCCGGTCTTCTCATCGATCTTACAATTTATTTCAACTTAATACAAAAAGCTAAAATTAAATTTAAAATACAATAAACGGCACGCAGACCGCAAAATTACATCCAATGATAACGGTACGCAGCCCGTAAAAACCACTATATGGGCCATACTAGTCACTTGTATCCCTGCAATGAATCCAATTCATACATTCTATCCATTCACTTCTAAAGTGAATGGTCTACAATTTCACGCAAATAATCATATTATTAATTAAGTCAATTAATTTCTAAAATTTGTTAACCTTAATTAATTTATATGCTCATATTTAATTTTGCACTTCCAAAGTCAAAATTACTCCCACTAAAATTCAGAATTAAAATAAATAAAATTTGGACCTAGTCCATACATGAGCCCAGCCCAATTAAATTTAAATTAATTTTATTTTATTTAAATTTTCTGGACCGAACCAGTCAACCATGACCAGAACCGAACCAAGAAAACCCGGTCTACCATATTCCGGTCCAACCAGAATATTTCCTTGGTCAGACCAAGCCCAGCAGCATTAATGGGCCGAAATGCACCCACTAGCCCAAGTGCCCAGCACTGGGCTTAATAAGAAACCCTAGGTTTCTTAAACATGCCGCTACAGTTCCACCGCCGCTACAGTTCCGCCGCCGCTACAGTACCGGATGAACAGTACCGCGATGAACAGTACCGCGATGAACAGTAAAATAAAATAAAAAATTTATAATTCTGAGTAGGATTAAATCAAATTAAATTATCCAATAATTTATTCGATCATATGAACATAAATCTAAATTTTCAATTTATGTAATATCCATCTACATAAATCCTAGATCATATTAATACATGTAAGAGGCTACTGATACCACTGAAGGGGTTTGACTAAATCTAATTTAACGGAATGTCAAATCCATATAACAAGATCGCATGCATGTTATTAATACGAATCTACATAAGGGTTTAGATTACCTTTTGGAGCGTGATTACCCGGTAGATTCTATCTGCCACGGAGACGAGGATCCCTATTGTGATCCCTCTACAAGTATCCACACAGCACGATTGGATCGCCTCCACCGCTGTCAGCTTAGGACAAATCCCGCAAGCAAGTCGACGAGCTCCGCCTCCTCCTCCGGACTTTTACGATGAGACTATGAGAAACCTAGGGTTTATTTGTTTCTGGTTGTTCAGCACATGAACGCATAGAGAGAAGACTGATTCTGTTTATTACTGTAAAAGTCTATTTATACATAATAAACAGAATCCCTTAAACCCTAGTCTTAATCAATATGGGCCTAGCCCTATAAGACTCTTTTCTCATGTAATTACTATTAGACTCCCAGACTAATAGATAATTACCTTTTGTCCAATTTCATACTTTGTGTGTGACCCTATAGGTTCAGTTATAATAAGCTGCAAGCTCAATATCATTGACGCTAGCAGATCGAAAGCGGTTTCCAGCTAAACATTTCGATCACTTAAATAACTGAATTAATTATCTCCGTAATTAATCCTCCAGTTATTTAGGACAATGCACATTGATCGAAGGACACTATTCCAACATAATGCCCTTAGGCTTCATATAAAAATGAACATTTCCGTCGGAATTTCCGCCAGAAACAATGGCAGCTCCGTGCAATGATCTAGTGCCTTGGACTTGATGGCCAGCTGCAGAAAACAAAACTAGCAAGATTGTGAACATGTTTTTTGGTGCCATTTCAGTGCTACAGATTGATTGATGGTGATGAAATAAGGCACATGTGTGTGATCTTTATATATAGCTGACCGGAAAAATATAAACAGCATGGCAAATTAATTTTCTTATTCATATCTCGGTTTACCTTTCACGGCCAGATTATCATGATATTTAACTACAAATTTGGATGGTCTTTTAGATGTGTACGTTATTTATAGAAGAAGGGAAATTCCCATTATTAATTACTGTAATTTGCGATTAAGTGGAAATGAGACTCTTCTATATATGGGATTGAGTATCAAATTAGGGAGAATCTCCCAAATTGCATGAATGGAATTTTCAGAAAACACAACTGCTTGGAATGATGCAAACAAATGGAATCCAAACCAATCTAAACACCAACTTCACCAACCGCGAAAGTGCTTGCCTAGAAACGGAATTAGGATCAAAGACTTAGGCAGCAGTAAAATTGTAATTTTATGAAATTTAATTTAATTCAGTTATGCTGATTATTTTTTTTCAATATATTATTTTCAGTTCAGTTCATTGCAATAAGAAATAAACTCTAGCAAACAGGCACTTAGTTTAAATTCATATTACTAGAAAGACCCCATTAAAACCGGTATTTAATTAGGCTCATTTTCACCCGTTTTTATTTTTCATATAATTATTTATAGGGGTGGAATTATTGCGAATAATAAAGGCCCTATTTTATTTCATGTTAAACTGAACTTAAAAGAATTGAACTGAAATAAATTTAAATGTATTTAACTGAACTTAAATAATTTTGAAATTTATCATAGGCAGAGACCGCACAGTCGCACTTTGTGAAAGTTAGTTTTTGCAGCTTTTCTCATGTTAAATAGTAATTTTGTTCAATTTTCTATACTATGTAGCAATTGTTAACCATTTAAAAAAAAATGTTAAACATTTAGACTTGAATTAGTTGAAAATTTGCTTGCAGGATTGACCTTATTTTAGGGATATGATTTCGAGTTACTTCTTGTATTTTAAGGAGTATGCTTTCCTTATGTGTTTAGACAAGTAGACTTTGATTAGATAGTTTAGAATACAAATTAAGGTATTACGCTTGTCGGGTAGTTCGATACTCTTGAGTATTAGACCATAGGATTTTACTATGTATTCCTTTTTATTTTTGGGCAACTCTTAGCTTCCGGGCGAAAGCCGGAAATAGCTTTCAGACAACACAGCCTTCGGGCTCACTAGACTTCGGGCAACACAACCTTCAGGCTCATTAGTGTTCAGGAAACCTTGTATTTGTAATTTATTGGGTTGAAGAGCCATCAATAATCCTCTAGATTTCATTTTAAAAAATTATTCCTAATTGTGGTATGACACTTTTTATTAGATCTCTCAAACTCTAATAATACATATATTATATGTCTAGTCAACGTGTAATTTAGTTATATTTGTAATTGGTTAACTAAATTGGATGTTAATTTCACTATAACCGTTTCTAGAGGTTTCCAATACCATGAAAGAATTTCTCTTTTAAAAAAAATAAGGAATAGTCATTAAAAAGCCACATTTTATAATCCACTGATCTGGGTTGAGTGATTTGTAATACAAATTAATGTAATCAAAAATTGTAACTATGTGATAATTAAATTAAATTTATTATAAATTGTATTTTATTAAAATTGAACTAATGAAAAAAGTTGAGTAAGTAGAGAACATGCATAATGCATATAAATGTATCCGTAGAGAGAGGTATGACTACAAATCCATGATCCAATTAATTAGAAAGCTTGACTTCCGTTGGTGCATTTCCTTCAGCTTTCAGGCAGCAGACGGTGGTGGTGGACCGCCGTCTCCTCCATGGCTTGGTCCAGATGGAGGAGCGACTTTATTGAAAGCAGAAGTAAAATCGCTCGATGGTGGTGGTGGACCGCCGTCTCCTCCGTGGCTCGGTCCAGACGGAGGAGCGACTTTATCGAAAGTAGAAGCAAAATCGCTCGATGGTGGTGGTGGACCTCCGTCTCCTCCGTGGCTCGGTCCAGACGGAGGAGCGACTTTATCGAAAGTAGAAGCAAAATCGCTCGATGGTGGTGGTGGACCTCCGTCTCCTCCGTGGCTCGGTCCAGACGGAGGAGCGACTTTATCGAAAGCAGAAGCGAAATCGCTTGATGGTGGTGGTGGACCGCCGTCTCCTCCATGGCTTGGTCCAGACGGAGGAGCGATTTTGTCGGAATTCGGAACTCCGTGCAGCAATCTGCGGCCTTGGACTAATTCATTGCCTTTTGTCAAGAACAAAACCAGCAAAATTGTTGCCATTGCCATACTTTTTGGTGCCATTTTGCAGTACTACAAATCTGTTTGATGGTGAATAAAAAAGGGTGCATTTGTTGTCTTTATATAGCTTAAGCTCATGATGAAAAATATCAATCTCATCAAATGGCAAATTAATTTTAGCATTATATTCACGCGATTCTAGAATAGTCTATACATGATCACTTGCAAATTTGTATTAGAATATCTTGATTAATTAATTTTGTATATAATTTAGTATATTTTATTTAGCTGATAATGATCTCATTTGGAAATTAGCTGTACCTAATTTTATTATTTGTATTAACTAGCGATTTGACTAATTATTTGTATATGATTGTTTGATAACAGTTTCATACTGAAAAAGGATATAATTAGTACAATTCATTATTTATTATTAATTTCTTTTGTGATATGTAATTTCCTTTTTATCTTATTCCAAATAGAAATTCTTTTTTCTAATAAAAATTTATCTACATAAAGAAATCATGTGCGGTTATTCATGTACTCCTACAAATCATGGGTTGGTGCTTCATACCATTTTAAATAAATTATTTTTATTTTCCATTATTTAATTCTAAAAATAAATTATCAATTATTATACATTAATAATTAATAATATCTCAAATAAAAAGAACAAATGAATAAATAAACATAAGCAATAAAAATAAAAATAATTTCTGATACATCAATATAAGTAATTAAACACTGCAAAATAAATAAGTTATAAATTGTACTAATGGTTTTTTCAGTCATTTAATAGTAAGAAATAGTTATCAGCTATTTGCTATTTACCAAACACTCGTATACAAACAGCTAGTCAAACCGTTGGTCAAAAGAGTTGATAAAATCTGCTAACAGCTAATAGCTGATCTCCTTAACCAAAAAACTAAACGTTTTTCAAAAAACGCTACTCACCAAATATTGACCTCATTTGGAAATCAGAGTTTAGCTGCTAGAACACTGTATGGAGTTGTCAATTATCCAAACACTGTATGGAGCCAATTGATCAGTCAACTATGGAAAATCAAAACTCCTCTTCCCTCGGCCGAAGCTTTGTTATTGTTATTGAGAAATTAATTGTTGTATAAATCCCATGTGTCCAATATGCTCACTACATGTCGAGTCTACGGATCATTTGTTTGCACAGTGTGATCTGGTTTCAAGGGGTTGGAGGCTCTGTAGGTTGGGTTTTGATTTTACGCATATATATATATGATCCTTTCGATCCTGGTCAGCAAACTGGATTATTACAGCTCCTACAATGGAGTGATCAGTGTGGAGCTTTTCACAATGCCAGACCACGCAGTACAATTAATGGACTGAAGTTGTAACAGATGCTGCTTTTGATCAGCTAAAACAAGTTTCTGTTGGTGCTTGGGTTTTAAGGGACGCTGCTTCAAGCGGAGTTATTAGCCATCCTCAACTGACTCGAATTTCAATCGGATTGTGTGAAAGCAGTGCTGGTGCTTTCTGGCCGTCTCCAACCGGAGTTGGCAGCTGTACAGATGAATAAGTTTGTTTCTGTGTTCTTTGTAAAAGTTTGTACAGTACGCAAGTTGTTGTGGACGCACACAACTTAGCCAAGTTGTACTTTCTTTTTTTAATTAATGAAATCTAGTCTTTCGATCAAAAAATATTATTGGGTTAAATTGTAAATATCATATTTTTAAGTGAATATATCACTAATTTCACACTCCTTCGACCACTTAATGAATAATGTCACAACATTATCCTTCCTTGTTGTCACCTCAAACTCAACCTCATTTTCGATCACCCACACTTCATTTTCGATCACCCACACTTCATTTTCGATAACACTAACCTAATTTTTTTTTCGACGAAAACCTCATTTTCAAGGAAAAATACCTCATTGTCGACGATATACTTCAACATCAATGTCGACGACACGAAAAATTAGAGCATGAATTGAAATTACTACAAATAAGTTCAACATCTATGCAAATTAAAAAAAAAAAAAGTAAATCAATATCTATACAAATTAAATACCACTCAAATTATTTTTCCAACAATATATATTCCATCAAACGATATTTGTGGTGAACTTATATTGTTTTTCATTGTTTGCATGGTGTTCAGTGGCGGAGTTAGGATTTTTGAAGTAAAGAGCAATTTATAACTAAAGGGGTCCTGGATTCGATTCTCGCTGGGCTAAAGGGTGAGTTTTATTGGGTGTCCATTTGGATTATTACCCAATTTTTTATTTTTTAAAAAAAATAACTAAATTTACTACATATATATATATATGCATGTGTGTTTATTTAAAATTTTGATTACCACTCCGTCCCAGCTGAAGTTGCAGAGAGAGAAACTATCAATGTTATTAAGGAAGGTAAGATGAATGGATGAGAATTGATTTGAGAAGTTGGTGGAAGAAATGGGTGGTAGGGATTGAAAGAAATAGACCATAAAAGGAAAGTGTGCACATTCTGGTGGGACAGACTAATAAGGAAAGTGTGCAGCTTCTGCTGGGACGGAGGGAGTAGTTTTTTAAATATTACAGGTAATAATTTGAAAAAAGTAGTGGGGTAAAAATACAAATTTCTAAAATTTTACTTTGAAAAAAAAAAAGTGGGTGGCAGGTGGCTAGCTCCGCCTCTGATGGTGTTAATTCAGATTAAGATCTCGTTGACATTGGGTGGGTAAAAAAGGTTCGAGTTAAAATTATCGGGGTAGAATCAACTCTCAGATTAATTTCGGGTGGGGTCGAGTTCAGGGGCGGACCCAGAAATTAAAGTCAAGGGGGGCCATAATAGAATAAAAGTAAAATTATAACACTAAATTTTAATATATTAAAAGTTGCAAGGGTATAAAATGCAATTTTTATTTTTTAAAAAAAATTACAAAGGTATAAAATGCAATTTTTAATTTTTTTGGGGTGGCCCGAGTTTTAATCGGGTTGTTTGTCAAATCGTGTCGAATCAGTCATGTCGGATTTTTCAAGTCGGGTTTGAAATAACAACTCTAATTACTCCCCTAACCTAAACTTTGCTCTATTTTCACAACCCTTCACTCTTGGGACTGTCTCAAATAATGAGTTGCTATTTGTAGGTTGTATTTTGCGTATTACAGTTCAAAATAAAAATATATTTATCAATATTTACTTAACGATTATTACTTTTTAATGTTGAACAGAAACATTGTTAATGATATTTTTAATCAATACAGTTTTAATTTTTAAATATGCATGCATCAAAATATAGACATTTATTTTTTATACTAAAAAAAATACAAATAAAAAATTACAACATACAAATTTTGTAGCCAACCCAAACAAAACCCAAAGGTCCCCCTACCCTCCCTATGTAGAGTATTGTCACTTTAACACAAAAAGTAGAAAAACAAAACAAACAAAAATACCAATACAAGACAAAATCAATATAAAGGGTGAGCTCTTTTACAAGGAAGTACAATCTCACAGAAAAAAAAACTTTAAAAGGCTGCCAGAAAAGCTCACCAAGAAAGAAACAATTTTTGGCACATGAACTTAAAAAGGAACCAAAAAGAAAACCAACAACTCTCTCTCTATCCCAATAACAGACTCCTTCAAAAAGTGCAGAGTTCCCAAGCCTCCAGACAAGGTCTCTGAAATGGCAGCACCCGAGCTTGAGAAGCTGTTATCCTCCTATTTGGGCATTGGTTTCACCATTTTTCTTGGTTCTTTACCAAAAAATTCCATCTCTTTGATCCCAACTCTGATATCCCAGAATGAAGAACTCAGCTCTAAGCTAGTGAAAGCCGAGGAGCAGCTCAGGCAGCTGCATTACCGCCGGAAGGAGGACTCGAAAGCCAATGCCAGGGTCGTGGAGATCTTTGCGAACCAGCGGCATGGGTGGCAGCAGGAGGAGAAGAGGCTGCTGCAGCAGATCGATGAGAGGGACGAGGAAATTGCCCATTTGAGGGCTAAAGTTGAGGACTTGGAGAAAATGGAGGCTGAGTTTAGAGATAGTGTGGAGCAGCTGAAGAGGGATGTTAGTGAGAGGGATGAAATGTTGAACTACATGAGTGCTAATGGGAGGGGATGTGAGATGGACGGCGGCGACGGCGGTGGTGGCGGTGGCGGTGGCGGTGATGGTGGTGGGGAGTGTTATCCGGATTTGGGAGTGGAGGAGTGCTATATGGGCGGTGGGGTCCACAGTATGGAGGAATTGGAGGGTCTTTATGCACAGAGCAATGAATACAGTCAGGAGTTCTTGGGTTCTGCTTCCAAGTTCTGGGCTGAGAGGGGAACACCTTGGCAGCAGGTATTCTTAGCTGTGGACTCACTGTGTGTGTGTGTTTTTTTCAATTTCCCTATGGAACTGTTTCTATGCTCATGTTAAAATGGAAGCTTTCTGTTTTGTGGGATTTTGGATTACTGTAGTTGTACAAAAAAGTTGTTTTAAGAAGAGTGCTTTCTTGAATGCTTCAGGAGCTGTAGAGAAAGTCTATGAGTTCTTTTTTCTTCCATTTTAAATTGTAGTTCTAGTTTCCGAAAAGGGCTTGAAAATCTGGTTCTTTGGGGCTGATGTTTTTTTTAAAAAAGTTATCAATGCTTAGTTCAAAATCGTACTGTGAATTTTCATGTTTGGAGTGCTATTTGTGGGAAATTTTAGTTCGAATTGGTGGTCATTTTCACATCTTGGTGCTATTTGAACACTATATCTGTGCTCATAATTATCTTTTGAGAAATCTGTGAGTATTCAAATTTTGGTGTACTTCATCGGTTCTGCTCAATTTGTGTTGATTTCGTGTTGGACTACTGAGCTCTATCGTTAGCTGGGAATAATCCTCTGGTGTGAATTCCGTCAAATGTAATGCTCTTGATAGCATGCTGAATTAATAAGAATATTCATGAAGCAAACTTGAAATGAAAGTTCCTCGTGTCACATGCTGGGAGGTAGTCTTTTTTCAGCATCTAGATGATTTTTAACAATTGGTATATAGTAAATAAATAAAAGTGAATGATCCTTTCCCTCATTCCCTTTGTTTTAGACATGGCTAGTTGTTTTTGTTTGAAGATATCATTAAATTTTCCACTCTAATTTGTCAATGCATCCTTTGCCTGGTTTCTGCTGCTGGGATATCATCATTGCATTAATGTAGACAAGTCTGAAGTTTCTGATCGATAATAATTAGCCAGTCGTGTTTGATATAGCTTTATTGGTTGAGTTATTCACATCATTTACTGATTAGTGATGACTGCAGGATAATATGCCGTATGAGTCTCCTGAACCCCGTTATCATGTGAAACATTTTGTAGCTAGGTGAGATTTCATCATCCACTTGTAGATTATTTTATTTTGTTAATGCCATACAAGCTGAACATATTGATCTCATGAAATGGAACCTATTTGTTCAGAAGGGAATCACCCTGGAAAGTAGATGGCGATTTAACTGGAGTTTCATCAAAATTAAAGCTCTTGGAACAGGAACTAGTTAATCTGGAAAAGGTTGGAAAGAATGATCAATCGAAGATGCCATCACTACTGAGAAAGCAGGCTAAGAGATACCAAACTCTTTCTGGGAAGATTGATGATCTATGCAGAAGAATGGTGATTCTCCAACTCCGAATTTACTATCCTCGTGCATAATATAGCCTATATGCATTTAGATGATTGATCACCCAGTCTGTTCTTCTTTAATCTTGCCCTCATATCATTGCTCATATAAGTTATGTTGAATGCTCAACAAAATTGCTGCTTGATATCAAATGGTTGACTTTAGGATTTATGTGCACTGAGATTTGCTTAAAACGTACTTCCCTATGCTAGAAAACATTTTAAATTTGATGTTCTTTCTTGTGAGTGTAACCATAAATCTAAGGTTATTTATTGTTAGGTATGTTTTGATGAGTTGTTAATTTTATTTCTGTAAATGCAGCAAGCTAGTGATCCATGTGAACCCAGCCTGAGTCCAGAGTTCCGAACTCAGAGACAAACAGAGTTTTTGCTAGAAGCATTTCGGCTTCAGCAACGTGCAGCTGAAACTTCACAGAAACTGCTAGCATTGCAAGCTGAGACAGGAAAAGGTTATGTGGAAACTGAGCTCGATGGCCACAGCCAATTAGCAACAAGACGGGCATTGGATTGTATAAGGAACAACTTCAAAGAAATTCAGAGAAACCTCGAGATATGGCTTGCCAGAATCATAGGAGATCTGGAAGGGATTCTTGCTCGAGATGGAACTTCACGGATGAGGGAATATTACATTTCCAGATATCCTTATGCTCAATAGGGGTAACATAACTCTATTTTTAATCTCTTACTACCACATTGCAAATGTATAGGTAGCTTTTGGCACATTGAATGTGAGCTGGTATATGTCTGAAGAAAGCATCCAAGATTGTCCTAACTTTTAGGCACTTGATAGTCAGTTTAACTAATGTAAGTTGTACTTTGGTTTAGATTTCACAACAGAAATTCTGGCATTCTTCCTTGTATGATGATGCTTCAGTAGAGTAAAATTCGCAGGTCACTAATGCTTGCCAGTCGGCTGATCAGAATTCACAAAGGCCAAACCTAACGTGGAAACACAGATACTAAAGACAGACTGATTTTTTTCTTCCATTAAAAGATGGATGCTAACTTGCTGCATTATTTTGAGTAACAGTAACAGAGTACAGTGGTCCTAATGGATGGGGTGGGAATGAATGTTGTGTTCTTGCATCCCACACTTGTGCTCTCTTCCATTCTTAAACCGTCACAGTTTTCATTTAAACTGATTTATTCGAGATCGATTACATGAATTGCATAAAATGGATCGATTTCATCCACCCCTTACTCTTTTCACTTTTTCCATTCAATTATTTGCACATTTAAACTTGCATAAAAATTGATAACGGACGATAAGGTGTCAGGCTTAGGAGACGGAGTTAGGTTGGTCACTGGGATGGGAATAGGTGATAGTCATGGTATTCAAGGGCAGCGGTTGAAGTAACAAGACATGAGTTAATAGCACATGGATGTGGTACATCAATTATGGCAACTTGGCACATGGACTTGTCTATTCCTGGAAACTGGATGACTTTATGTGAGCTCTTATTCCAGTTTGATTTTTGTCTTCTACAGCAATCATATAATCACTGGACAACATTGAGATAAAGATTTCAAGTGAAAAGGAAGAGCCTTTTACCTCAGTTTTACCATTCTGAGATTTGGGGAATCTTTTATTCCATTATCTATTTTAAGGTTTGGAGTATCATATGATTGATTACTTCAAACTCAGGAAAATTGATCATGACAATTAGCTCATAGCTATCATATGAGGTACAAAAGAAAGTTAAAAGTGAGGAATTTTTTTATAGTTCAACCCCAAATACCATTGATATAAGTAAATAATCATCCATGATGTTCTTTGCTATGACATGAAATAGCAAAGCCAACACAACAAGTTGATAAATTATTAGAATCTGAATGTCTGAAAACACATAAAAATAGAATTCTTGAAGCTCATATCCGGTAACAGCACAGAAATGGCACTATTTATTTAGGAAGAGGCAGATGCCTCCAAGAGTTGCTTCACCTTGGTGATATAGTCGCTCATTGCCTCATCCGTAGACTTGGCTGAAATGTGGAGCAAACAAATCTTAGTAATTAGTAAATGGCTGAAGAGAGGTTAGTATCAATGGCTCAAACTTAAACACAATTACCTTCAACAGCCTTCCATGCATCCCACTTAGCCTTCTCCTTCAGACTGAACATTCCAGGACGAGTGGTGTTCACAGGTCCAACAGTGGCCTGTTTGTAGAGTCCATACAAGATGAGCAGGTCTGCATCAGAGGGTTTCACCGTCAGAGTCTTGACTTTCTCAGCATGCTCCTCAAATTCTTCCTGTAACAACAATTGAACAAATCAGAGAGTTACTCTCACAGTTTCATAACTTACTAGTTGAATTCAACACGTATAATTTGTACACTCCAACCTCAAAGTTCAATTAATACTAACCAGTTAAAGCACTTTCATAACATGTAATTTCAGAAACACTATGAACCATGTAGCCTCACTGGTAAAACAAATGCACACCATGGATTAAGAATTCAGACATTTATGAGTATCAGTGGAACGTTTCTTGATTTTTAAAACTATTTCTCAACAAATTACCCGATATATGAAGAATCACATTTGAGCTATAGATATAAACATTAGTACCATCAGCAAATAAACGTTCAAAAATATAATGACAGAACTGCCTGAAACCTACAATTTATTTTTATAGATATAATACGAAATCATGCACAGGCCGAAACATTTGAACAACATAAACAGACTGTATAAATCACAGGCTGACACATTTGAACAGCAGACTATTGTATAAATAACATGAACCAGAGCTAGATCTGAGCAGTTCAAAGTCATCAAATATAGTTACACATGCAAGTTTCCAAGAACTGAGCATGTTAAAAGCCAACTAGTGAAAGAAAAACATGATAAGAAACATTTACTGCTGACACTTCCGATTTCTACTTCATCGTTAAGAAAAGGCAGTTGGATTTGGATATATAAATAATCAAGATCAAGCTCAACATGTCCTCCTAAACAAGTTAAACAACATAGTAAGAGGTCCATACCAAGTTCTACAAGCGATAAGTAACGCATTACATAATACAAATTACAGTTTCTAGTAAAAACCGTCTTAGCAGTCTATTTATCTCTATATACATTCTTCACAAAATATTATGCGATTACAGTTTCTGGTAAGAACCGTCTTAGCAGTCTATTAACCTCGGTATACATTCTTCACAAAATATTTCAACCAAATCTTAAACCAATGAAACCAGAAGACATCAACTTAACTACATCTTACCTTGATGACACTCAACATTTTTCTAAAAATTGCATCTTTTAACTGTTCAAGAGGTGATTATAAAAGAAAATAAAATTCAGTAGATCCAAGACCGCTTTCACGAAACACAAATCAATGTCTACCTTAATTGAGCAAACTAAGAGGTAAAAAACCCTTTAAACAACAGAAAAACAGGATCACAGTCTACCTTCTCTTACGCAGATAGAATCACTGATATAGTTCAACTAGATCTCAAGAAACAATAACCATCCCAACAAAAAAACACAATCTGGCTAAAGAAAACTAGTTACACCACCCAACTAATCAAAATTTTACAAAATCATGCACTAGAAACTTCAGGCGACGAATTGAATGCATAGGAATACCTTCAAAGCCATGATTTGGGATGGGGATAATCAGCAAGTTTTGGCGTTAGAAATTATGTGAAATTTGAGTGGGACTAAGAGAGGGGTTTGATTATATAGTGGGCTGAAAAGAATAAGAGCATCTATGGGTGTTTGGAGAATCAGCTCCCCACTTTTTTTTCGTTTTTTTCTTTTTTTTCGTTTTTTTCTTTTTTTTCGTTTCTTTTCTTAAACATATTCGCTGTTTCAATAATTTAAAAAATATATTTTACGATATTAGTTTTAATATATTGTTGTGCAATTAAAAAATTTAATCTAATTAAAACAAAAATTATGATTAATACTTATAGAAAAATTAATGAATATGTTGAAAAAAAAATATGTGGGTCTATGAATAGTCTGTGAATATAGGAATTGATAATAGATCAAATGGTAAAACACTTGTATAATTGCCTAAAGGTCATGGGTTCGATTCGTGCCGGGGGAATCGGATTTTATTGGGGGTCATTTGAATTATTACCCAATTAAAAAAAATAGTCTGTGAATATTAACTAAGTTGTGTTTATAATTATGGATGAAAAATTGAGATTGTATTTATGTATTGTTGTTGATGAGTTAAGGAACATCGTTTTTGGTGTTTACCTAGCTGGTGTTAATAGGATAATTATTTTATTTTGAGAAAAGTGCTAATATAACCCTCAGTTATGTGATAAGTGCAAATATAACCCCGAGTTTTTGATAAGTGCAATTATAACCCTACATTGTATTTTTGATGAGTTTCTAAACAATATATTTGGATGATT
This sequence comes from Cruciata laevipes, assembly GCA_963678965.1. Taxonomy (NCBI): domain Eukaryota; kingdom Viridiplantae; phylum Streptophyta; class Magnoliopsida; order Gentianales; family Rubiaceae; genus Cruciata; species Cruciata laevipes. The sequence continues at coordinate 20,604,263 of OY787638.1, forward strand.
CATGAAATTCACTTCAAATTCAAAGAGAAATACTGTTTACTCACATATGTGTATACCTGAATTGGTCATATCAGCATGTTTAGGGTTATATTTTACATAAATTTGATCGGAAGAGGGTCATAATCGCACTTAACCAAAAACTGGGGGTTATAATAGCACTCAACCAAGAACTGAGGGTCACAATCGCACTTAACCCATAACTGGGGGTCATCTAAGCATTTTACCCTTTTATTTTTTATAACAACATGATATTATTATTCGAGTTCTTTTGCACGCAACTACACGTGTCAACAGCCTGGTGCATTGCAGCCCATGATTGCCTTATTATATGTTTTTTTTTTTCATTTTTAAAAAATAAATAAAAATTAAGTGTTCGTTTTAAAAATGGGTTAGACTACATTTAGTCCAATGAATTTTCACTCAATTCATTCCTGACCATTCGATAATTTAAAATAAAAGTAAAGGTTTTTATTTATTTTTACTAAAAATAGATAGTGCAATACATTTAGTCAAATGTAACAAACTGAACGGTAGAATTTTCCATTAAAATTTGCTTATTACAAAATCCCATATGCTTTGTTCTTTCAGAAAAAATTAAAAAAATAAGTGTTCATTTTAAAAATATACTATTACAAAATCTTGTTTGAGACGGTTACATATTAATATGCATGGCAAACATTGATTTAATAAGTTTTGGGATAAAAAAATTAACTATTTAACTTTTGACGCCATAGTGAAACTTTCACAAAACTAGAGGGACACAATTGCAAAACTTCACAACAAATCTCATTTTTCTCCACTCAACTCATTAACCTATGTCGTTTCCCAATCTTCCGCCGATCTCTGCCAGAGAATTTCATTGAGTGAGGAGTGGCTCATAGCGATGACAGTGTTGCATGGGTAGGTTGACAAGATCTGCTTCTAAGATCCAAGTCTATTGGTGTTCAGTCTCGCCTTATGAGCTTAGAGCATCTCCAATGCAAGCATCAAATAGGTAAACTTCAATAGTCATGTCATTTTAGAGGCTCTCAACTTGAAAAATAATCTCCAATGCAACCATTTTTTGAAACCTTTAATCCTATGTGTCAACATTAATTATTGACACCCTCAATTAGACCCTCTCAAAATAGAGGCTCATATTGAGGCTTTCAATAATTAATTTACCATGTATAGCCCATTTAATGCATTAAAATCAATTCATTTTGTTCAAATATATCATGATGAAGATTGATTCATGATACTTGCATTGGAGAACAAAAATTCATTTTCAATGTCTCTTTAGCCATGTCATAGAGACGCCCAATAAAAATTCGCCAAATGGCTTCTATAAATATGGGTGAGGCTGTATGCATTGGAGATGCTCTTATTGATCTGGCCTTATACAGTAGTGCTGTTTTATGCAGGTTTAGGTTCAAGACAAATTCTGAAGCATGATAATCTTTCCCAAAACTTCACTACCCATATTACAATTTCAAGGCTAATTAAGATGTAGTAAATCATTGTCAAGGTATAGAAAACAATCCAATCCAAACAACCTAATGAAATTCAAAATGAATCCAAACAAGAACAAACCTAGATTCACACTCTAATTGATATTGCAATTTTTTTTTTAATTTCCGATCGGCGGTGATGATGGAGTAAATCAGAGACTGACTAATGCTGGTGTATGGGTGGTTTGGAGGGAAAAAAATCTGAGGCAATGTAAAGAATGTAGAAGCCAAAGATCAATTGGTTCAATAATGACAAAGGTCCTCAATGAAATTTACTAAAATGGAGAATGGGGGTTGGGATGGAAAAAACAAATTTTATTTTCAGAGGAAATTGTGAGAGTAGTAAAGTCTTCGGTTGTATTGAAATTTACTAAATACGGAAAATGTGCATATTTAGGTGGGACACTCTAAAGAAGAAAGTGTGCATATATGTGGGATGAATTGAGTATAAAATACCCTCAATGGAAGTGGTTGTTAGAGTTGAAATTATCCTAGCGCCATAAATCGCCCATTTTTTATACGTTAGAACTATAAATTAAACACTTTTAAAGTTGGAATAAAAAATTGAACATTTGACAATGTTGGAGGCTTGAAACCATAAAAAACGATTTGGTCATAATTTAAACGGTATATTTGAATGAATTAAAACTATTGAGAATGTCTTGGGTGAGACCGTCCTACCATAAGCTTATAATAGGACGAATGATAGTTCATGTGTTTAATGGATTTGTTCATGTGTTTCACAGCTTTGTTAATTTATTTACATATTGTTACAGATTATAACAAACAAAATTGTGAAACACAAGAACAAATCTGTCAAACACATGAACCCAGCTTATAACAAACAAAACTGTGAAATACATGAACAAAACTGTGAAACACATGAACAAATCTATTAAACACATGAACTATCATTCGTCCTACCATAAACTTATGGTAGGACGGTCTCACCCAAGACTTTGTAAAAACGATTATCACAAAAAGATATGGTTAAATTTGTCGTAATATGTAATTTCTAAATATAAACTATACAAATTATACCATGAAAAATCACCCGTTCGCAATTAAAATAAGTAGAATCAACATTTAATCTAGACATCCTATCAAATATAATCAAATTAAATGTTAATCCGACTATCTTATTTTAAAAAGGAGATCTAATATAATAAATTTAGTATTACCCCTCAGGAGATGCATAGCCACCACCGAAAGGCATTAACCAATTAACAATATTTGAATCCAAGCACAATCCACCTCACCACGAAAATGTTGACCCGTGTTGTTCAAACATAGACAAGTTAATTTTTATATTTGCCTGGTGAGAAATTTTTCTAAATTATTTTACTCATGAGACTTGCTGCAAGGATGACAATGGATTTCCGATCCAGTCCAAAATCCATGGATTTAAATCCATTTTTAACGGATATGGATGTTAAAAAATGAAATCCAACGGATATGGATTGGATACGGATTTATAGCTCGCGGAGCGAATTTGGATATGGATTTTGTCGTAAATATCCATATCCAGTCCATATCCAATCCATGGATTCATTTAATATATAATAAATAATAATAACATATATTTAATAATATTAAATAATTAAAATAAATTAAAAATATATAAAACCACCTATGGTTAGATCCTGACATATAATCTTCTAACCCTACCAATTCACTCGTTTGGAAGAATAGATCAAGGGAAAAAGAAAGGGACTTATACTTTGAACTGAGTTATGTATTTTTTTGAGAACTTGGACTAGTTTTTTCCACGTATTTGTTTTTAACACATTGTGTACTTTGAATCACTTGATTGCTATTTTAAATTCATGAATTTTTATAGAACTTATTTTGGAATTTATTCATCATTGTTGGATCGGATACGGATTTAGACACCAACAAGCCGATATGGATATGGATATTGTCAAATCCAATCCACATCCAATCCATTGTCATCCCTAGACTTGCACGCTACATTAACCTCCATATAACTCCGTTACTATTAAAAGGTCAAAATTTGTCAACTTTAGCTAAATAAACACTTTAATAATTACAAATTCTACGAATTATCTGGATATTCTAATTTCAATTTCTGGATTGCTAAATTACGCCCTGTATATTACTTACTAACGCCCTGCATTTATACATAAATACAATAATTTACCTTACATGTTTAATTAGTCAATTATTACCATTATTAGTTCTAATTTTTACCATTATTAGCTTAAGACATTCCATCTTGTTTTTCTTTGCCGCTCCGGTGCCGCTCCACCTCCACTCTTTCTTCCTTCCACCTTCCGACTTCTCCTTCTTCAATCCCAACTTTTTTTTTCTTCAAACCCAATTTCAATTCGTTGATAAACATCAATTTGTCGAAATGATGACTCACGTTCACATGGGTTTGAACCCGTTTACCATTTTCCCGCATGTTGATCGGGTTTTTCCGGTGATTTTTGTTTCTTTCGTTTTTTGGAAGAAGATGATATGTTTCTCTACTGAGTCGAGAAAATTGTCAATTCATTCTCTAGTCGATGGAGAGACTAAAGCTACAACTTCTTTAGAAACGGGGGAAAGTACACCAAGCTATCTCCATGTAGGAGAGAAAACATGCTCATTCTCTAGCATTTATAGAAGTGTACTTGATATCTTCTATATGACTTAGAGAAACCGTGTGCTCTTTTCTCCAACAACTAGAGAACATTTATTAGTTTCTCTTGGTAGAGAAAAATGCTTACTCATTCTCTACTTGGTAGAGAAAATTGCTTAGTTATTCTCTAGTTGATAGAGAACATAACCGAAGAACTTCTCCAGTATATGGAGACAATATTGCATGAGTTTCTCTATAATCTAGAGAGTGTCAATGATAACTTTCTCTAAATAGTAGAGAATATTCCTCAAGTTCATCTTCTCCAATATTCTTTGTAACATTTTCTTATCTTTCTCTACTGCATAAAGAAATATGTGTATTTATGCTCTAGTATCTAGAGAAAATAAAACTTTTTTTTCTCTAGTCACAAGAGAATTATATTGATAATTTTCTCCAGGGCCTAGAGAATGTCTGTCCAGTTCATCTTTCCAGCTCCTTTACCGGAAATGATAATTTTGGCAAAACTAATTCGGTGACTACTGTTCACGCGGTAATTATATTATTCAATAGTAATTATTTTACTAATTTTACCCTAAAATTAAAATATCTATGTATTTATACGTATTAGGGCGTTAGTAAGTAAAAACTAGGTCGTGATTTAGCAATGCCCATTAATTTTGATGCTAGGAAAGTAAAATAAATATGGCTAAAGTGGTGTGCTATAATTTTTTTACGCAAAAAAAAGAAGAAAAAACAGTGGTGTGCTATCATTGTTACTTTCCTAGTAGTAGTATAAATAGTACTATGTGACCTCTCTCTGCATATAAATAGTTTAAATGGTATATTTGAATGAATTAAAACTATTATCACATAAAGATATTGTTAGATTTGTCGTAATATATAATTTCTAAATATAAACTAAACAAATTATACCATGATAAATTACCCGGCGGCGATTAAAATAAGTAGAATCAAGATTCAATCTAGACATCCTATCAAATATAATTAAAGTAAATGTTAATCTTACTAATAATCTTATTTTAAAAAGGAGATCTAATAAAATTAGTAATACACATCAGGAGATGCATAGCCACCACCGAAAGGCATTAACCAATTAACAAGATATTCAAAATATAGTCCACCTTATTAACCAGGGTTCTGCAGCACCACGAAAATGTTGACCCGTGTTGTTCAAACATAAACACGTTAATTTTTATATCACAAGATCTATTTCCACAACCCAATATCCTAAATGCACAACCCATTTGGTGATAAATTTACTTAATCACCCCTCATTAAATTTAGGATTCAATTAACATTTATTATATCATTTAAATCCCTTAAGTTTTGAATAATAAATTTTGGACTCAAGTTTTTGTTAAATTTAATTGTAGGTCCAAGAAATCATCAAAACCTTCAACATTCATTCAACACCTTCAAATTTAGGCCCTATTTGCTATAACTTATTTCTTGGTGTACTGAATTGAACTGAACTGAACTGAACGGAACTGAACTGAACTGAAGTGTAAATTAATGTATTGAAAAATGGAATCAGCATGACTGAATTAATATGAATTTCATCAAATTACACTTTCACTAAACTGAATTGAATTAAACTGAACTGAATTGATCTACAGATAAGTTCTGGCAAATATGATGCGCATTTACTTATTAATTTGAATAGTTACGTGAAATTTGTAGAGAAAGTTGATAAGAATATTTTATACTATATATAAAGAGTGTGGTACATTTCATAAATTAGAGTTTGATTAGGACTAAGTTTCATAATAATAGCTAACTAAAATTAAATTTTAATAAGGGATATTTTAGTAAAATTTACCTTAAATGGGTTGTGGATTTAGGATATTGCCCCGTTTGGTACTAGCTTATTTACCAGCTTATTTACCAGCTTCTAAGATTGGCTTGTTGATTTGGTCAAACAGCCAATTTTTTACTTGGCTTTCCGCCAAAACCAACACGCTAGTGAAACCAGCGTATATTGTTAGCTTATGGCTTTTTACATTTACAATTACTCTTTTAACCTCTTCATTCCTATATAAACGACATAAACCCTACCCATCAATCATCTTCTTCTTGTTAAATCTAGAAACGAATCAACCACCGCTGTATACGTAGAGTTGATCCGCTGTATACGTAGAGTGGACGGATCAACGTTATATCAAGTAAGTATATATATATATATATATATATATATATATATATATATATAAATGTTACTGAAAGGATTGTAAAGGTCAGATTTCTTCAAATTAAAGATATGATTTTTGTTCGATTTGGTATATATATGAATGTTATGTATATATATATATATGAATGTTATGGTATAAATTTCAAAACCAAATTAAATTATATCCGAGTAATAAATAAATTTCACTATTTATGCCACCTAATTTATTAAATTGTGTGTTATATTCAACATTATTGCAGAAGGCGTACTTTGTTGTTGTTTATATCACCGTAACCCTATCTACAAACCACATCCAGAAGATCATCATCGACATCAAGGTAAACATTGATTTTAATATTTTGCATACGAAGTAACTTTAATATATGTCAATTGAAAATAAACTAACTAGCATATTTTATAAATCTTGTTTAATATTAGTGTTCATAATACATAATAGTAAGAATATGAAATATGAAATGATTAGTAAATAATTTATAAAAAATATTAAAATTAAATAAATATATTAATAGTAATTCCTAATAAGAGTAATGAATATGTATAATAAGTTTATAAATGATAAGCATGCCCTTAAGTGTCATTTTACATAAAACAGCTAGCACCTAAAAGCTAATTTTACCAAACACTTTTATAAACGGCTAACAGTTAAACAGCTGGTCAAACCAGCTAAGTTAAACAGCTGGTCAAACCAGCTAAATGAAAACAGCCAACATCCAACAGCCACCAGCTAGTACCAAACAGGGTCATTGAGTTGTCGAAATAGCATCCCTTTTTATATTTGCCTGGTGATAAATTTTTTAAAATTATTTGACTCGTGAGACTTGCACGCTACACTAATCTCCATATAACTCCGTTACTATTTAAAGGTCAAAATTTGTTAACTTTATCTAAACAAACACTTTAATAATTACAAATTCTATGGATTATCTGGATATTCTAATTTTAATTTTGATGCTAGGAAAGTAAAATGAATATGGCTAAAGTGGTGTGCTATAATTTTTTTGACGGAAAAAAGAAAAAGAAAAAAAAGTGGTGTGCTATTATTGATACTTTCCTAGTAGTAGTATAAATAGTATGTGACCTCTCTCTCCATCCTCTCCATTGCTCCATCATTTTATACTTGAGTCTGTCTGTGCACAAAAACTGACCCAGAAAAGAAAGTAGAAGAAATCAATATGGGCTCTGAAGCAAAAGATGGTGATACAGTTTCCATCTCCCGAGAAGATGATGATGCTGCTGCTGTAACTGTTGATGCTTCTGCAGAACGGAGAGAAGTTCCACAGGGAGAAGCTGAGGTTCGGTTTTTTGTCTTTTTCTTTTTCTCCAAAAAACTATTTTCTTTCTTTTTGCTTTTGTTTTATCATTGGACTTTACAATATTATCTCATGGCTATTTTTATATGATTGGGGACTATTTTATCTGACTTGGGAGTGTGAATTTGGTGATTCGTATCTTTTTGGTCTTTGTTTGTTTGCTCCACTCGACCACTAGCCGTGTTTGAAACAAATTCTTTAAGAAATGAACATAAGAAAGTAATTTGAACCTAATATTTTCCTTTTATGGTGTTGACATTTGGGTTTGCATGTAAATTAGGGCATGTTTTCTTTCACTTGGTTATATTGAAAAGACCTTGAATTAAACTAGATGAATTTAAACTAAAACAAAGAAGATTAGTGCGTGGAAAATAATTAAAAGAGTAAAATTATATACGGGAGAAATCCAACATTATTATCATATTTAATTAAAAGTTAAATGATCTAATTGAGAAAAAAGAATACAAATATGTTTGTGCGGACATGCCTCTCCTCTCACACTGTATGAGAATTGAGTAGAACATCTACTAAATATAGAATTTTAGAAATTTTCTAAAATTACAAAATTCTCAAATTGATACAAAATGGTATTTTACGAATAAAAAAATTAAGCTGCGTGAACTAGCATTGTGTGACAAAATATTATTTTAGAAAGTCACATATCAACGTTTGGATTTGACAAATCCTCCTTTTCCATATTTTTGTGTTAAAAAGTTTATATTACGTTCTTTGCGCAATAGTAAAAGGTCATTAAAGTACAAAAGTATTCTGCAAATTTCATAGTATATTGCATTTCTTTCCCAATTTTCTTCTTTCGATCGAAAACCTCTAATTCCCTAATGCCGACACCATAGTCTCTAACAACAACCTCGTCGCGCCGCCACCGACAATACTTTTTTCTACAAAGTATCTATCTGTGTCTAGTGTGTTTGAGGTGAGTTTTGGTGGAGAACTGGTTGGTGTAGAGTGGAGCATATCCAATATGATTTTGCCCAATTTTTGTGTGATTCCGATAGTGATTTTCTACACATCAAGATAAAATATTAAACCAAATGAGTTATTTGACTGAATTATCAAAATAACTTAACCATTATCAAAAATGAGTTATTTTACTAAATTAACTCGTAGGACACATGATATACTCCTTATCTTGATAATTATCCTAACTTAACCATTGCTCTTTTTGAAAATTAAACGGTTATATCGTTCTTTTTGAATTCCAGTTTAAATTGCGTACGCTTCTGGAAAATTCAAAATTCGAGTATCCACGGTTCGTTGTATAGCGCTAAGTTTTGGTGTTAGCGTATCAAAATTAATCTTAAACTGGAGGGTCTGTTTGCAAAATGTTCCAAACTATCTGGTGTGCCATCATCATCAAACCTGGAATCTTCAACAACGTCTGTGAATCGGTTTCTGATCTGCAGCTCACACAATTCGCTTCCAGACAATAATACTCCACTATAATATCCTCATGTTAATCTTACAAGCCCAAATACGCCAACGTTTCACTCCTTTTGTAATGTCTCCTCATGCACCAGAAATTTCTACAATCAGATGACAACTTGACAGTAAAAAACAAGCAAAACCCACCTCGTATTGATCATTTTGGATCTTCCTTTTGAGGTATACCACCTTCCATTTTGGCTCTTTCCATTAAAGTTTGAAGCTTTACTCTGTTCTTGAATTTGAGGTCCATTTTTGGTGTTTGACCTTCTGGTAATATGTTTTTCTGGGCTCATGCATTCAATTTCATGATCCTCATCTCACAATTTAATGAGAATTGCTTAATATGCCATTAAGAGTTTATGAGTTTTGGATGAATTTGAATGCTTTTCTTAGAGAGTTTGATTTTGATGTGTGTATGAGATTTTTTGATTTTGGATAAGTTAAATGCTTTAGTTTGAGATTTTGATGTGTGTTGAACTTTGTGTTGGATGCAGAAATCGAGTGATACTGCAAATCAAGCTTCTGTGCCAATGAGGGACCATAGTAGTGGTGCAGCTTATGTGAATATAGCTGATCCTCCTTCTCCTCGGCAGGGGAATCACAGTGCAAAGAAGCTTTCGCTGTTGCCGCTTGTTTTTCTGATCTTTTATGAAGTTTCAGGAGGGCCATTCGGTGTTGAGGATAGTGTGAAAGCAGCAGGGCCTCTCCTAGCTCTTCTAGGATTTGCAATTTTTCCACTTATATGGAGTGTGCCGGAGGCTTTGATCACTGCCGAGATGGGCACTATGTTCCCTGAAAACGGAGGGTATGTGGTTTGGGTGTCCTCTGCTTTAGGTCCCTTTTGGGGTTTCCAGCAAGGTTGGGTGAAATGGTTGAGTGGAGTTATTGATAATGCATTGTATCCTGTTCTGTTTCTTGATTATCTCGATTCTGCAGTGCCTGCTTTAAGTGGGGGTTATCGTAGGACTCTTGCTGTATTATCCTTGACCATTGTCCTAACTTATATGAACTATAGAGGTTTGACTATCGTGGGATGGGTAGCTATTCTTCTCGGGATTTTCTCGCTCCTCCCTTTTGTGGTTATGGGGTTCATTTCGATTCCTAAAATAAGTCCAAAAAGATGGCTTGTGGCAGATGTTCACAATGTGGATTGGAATTTGTATCTGAACACTCTCTTTTGGAATCTGAACTATTGGGATTCGATTAGTACACTTTCCGGAGAGGTGGAGAATCCAGGGAAAACCCTCCCAAAGTCTCTCTTCTACGCCTTGATTCTGGTTGTCGTAGGTTACATTTTCCCACTTCTGACAGGAATAGGTGCTCTTCCTCTCCAGAGGGATCTCTGGACAGACGGCTACTTCTCAGACATCGCGAAAATGATAGGTGGGGTGTGGCTGAGAGGGTGGATTCAGGGAGCTGCTGCTCTTTCTAATATGGGGATGTTTGTGGCTGAAATGAGCAGTGATTCTTTTCAGCTTCTTGGTATGGCCGAAAGAGGAATGTTGCCTGAGTTCTTTGCCAAGAGGTCACGCTATGGGACCCCACTGGTCGGGATCCTGTTCTCGGCTTCTGGGGTCTTTCTGCTTTCGTGGTTGAGTTTTCAGGAGATAGTGGCGGCTGAAAACTTCTTGTACTGCTTTGGGATGATACTAGAGTTCATCGCCTTTGTGCGTTTAAGGTATATGTACCCTAATGCTCCTCGTCCGTATAAGATACCCCTGGGAAACATTGGAGCCATTTTGATGTGTGTCCCTCCAACTATTTTGATTGGTGCTGTGCTGGCTTTCTCTGCTCTCAAGGTTGCAATTGTTAGCCTTGTTGCCGTTGTGATAGGGTTCATCATGCATCCGTGTCTTAAGCGCGTTGAGAAGAAGAGGTGGCTCAAGTTCTCCATAAACTCCGATCTTCCAGACATTCATCATGCCAATGCTGCAGAGAGCACCGAAACCTTAATTGCCTGATAAGGTCAAGGAGACTTCTTGGAGAGTATGGTTGAGGAACTTCGCCAGTCTTTTTTCACTTCTGCACAAATGTAAACTGGAATTGACGATAAATCTTGGAAATAAGAAGAGAGCATGGCTTTGAATCTTGGTTTTTCTTGCTCTTGAGTTCCGTTTTTTAAAGTTCATGACTCGACACTGGTTGAATGGTTGATAGCTTAGTATATAAGAAATGTTAAAACTTTTGAATGATAATTTGCCTTCAGAAGACTATTGATTGAGCTCATAATCCAAGTTAGTTTCACAAATGAGTACAAAAGAGTAGTTAATGAAATTACCAAGTGCGAACTAGCCAGAAGTTCTCTTTAAAATGCAAACTCCATAGCTCATACAACAATACACTACTCTTCTTCTTCATCTTGTGTATCATCGGAAGCCAGGAGATGATTCAGAGCAACTTTAGCCTTCTTTGCTACTGGCAATGCCTCAGTACTCTTCCGCTTGACAGATTCATCGTCTTGATTTTGAACTTCATCACTCTCGGGTTCAACTTCCTCATCTTTTTCCTTGCCCTTCGAAACTGCTTTTGAGGGCTCTGGTTGGGGCTCAGCCAGAGCAGCACGAATTTCTTCACTGCTTGCAAGATCAGCTGGAGTGCTCCCAGATTTGTTTCTGGTGTTCACATTCGCACCTTTCTTGACCAAATACTTGACAAGCTCCAAATGGGAGCCTTGGGCAGCAAAATGCAGAGCGGTCATGCCTTTCCGGGTGCAGGACTTGATGGGGACTCCAGCGGTTACGAGGATTCTGACAATCTCCGTGTGTCCCTTTTGAGCAGCAAAGTGAATGGCACCCATGTCATCCATGGCAGCAGCTCCAACGTCGGCTTTCTTCGAGAGGAAATCAACTATCTTAGTTTGCCCAGCCCAGGCTGCTAGGTGAAGTCTAGGATCAGCATTAGTTAAGGAAACCATGAAAATGAAATATGTAAAGATCTGATGACTGGCCAACAGAACCATCTCAGATTCTCACCTCATGTTACATAAAGAAAGTGGCAATGATAAATAAGTGATTACGAATACGAATATGTGTAGTAGATAAATACAACAAACAAGTCTTCAGTGCATCTGATTAAACTAATAGAGTTTTCACAGTGCATCTTGAAAAAACTCAAGAAGCCAAGACAAATAGAGCTGCCACGGCTGCAACGTAACTAGCATTCAATAACTTACAAGGTACAACTATAAATAGGGCATCAGTGCAATTGATCTTGAGCACGAATAACACTTCAAAAGCAAATATCATAAAATTCAACAAGACACACTCCAATAGCATCACAAACCTAGTTCAAGTTCACTAAGGTTACTAACTTCCAAAACAAAGGTTAAGGCTTAGCTCATGTTCTTTTAACCAAACTGGACTCAATAGAACTGTACAATTCTCATAACTTCTAACAACTAAACTGATGAACTGAAGTTCAATAATTCGAGAGAGCCAACAGAGATTCTGACCTAAGTTGCCTACATGTTAAGGTCCAAGTCCTTAGTGTCAGTTTCAACCCTCTAAATCAAATACCAAACAATTGCGAAACAAACATGAAATCCATGTGAACAGAAATTTAAAAAAAGATAACAAATATGCAGAAAAAGTTGTTGAATTTAGGATACGGTGTACGTGAGTGTCTGTCTCTGGCATTAACGGCGAGAGGGTTCGCGCTGCAGATTCTGAGAACCGCCTCCAGGTCGCCTGATCGAGCTGCTCCGTGCAATTCATCGTCTCCTTGCGCCGCCGCCGCAGGGCTTCGCTTCGGATTCCCCATTTTCTTCTTCATCTGAAAATCAACCTAAATTTTCTGCAACTTTTTGTCAAGGATGGAGTATTTGTTCTTCTGACAGCTCGGCTACGGCGTCGTTCGGTGATTCTCGTGAATTGAGGTCCTTCACTTTGGAAAGGTTGAAACTGGAAAGTGTTATTAGTTATATAACTTAAAGTTGAAGGTGGTTTCTGCAATAATGAGAGAGTAGAGGGATACAAAATGGAAAATAAAAGGGATAAAAGGGTGAAAAACCAGCGGCAACTCTGGTTTGGCAACTCTGACACTTATCAAACACCGCCGCAGATATTGAGAAACCAAAAACTTACAGAAATCAAATTCGTTTCTTCTTCTCCAAATTTCATCGCCATGGTAATCCTCCCAACTGAGCTGTTTGTTCTTCTTCTTGTTTAATTTTGATTTGTTTGTCATTTAGTTAATTGTATGTGCCATTAACTACTGGGTGGCTTAATACCTGGTCCAAGTTTTTGTCTTTGTAGTTTTTACCGCCCCTGATGATTAAAAAGGCACTTACAGATGTATTCGGTTTCTTCTTATGTAGTATTACACACGTCTGACTGAGATTTGTATGCGTTTGTAAGAAATCACACCTATAGTATGTTTTCTACAATAAGAGTTGGATCTTTTATGAATGTAGTTTGTTCCCTGAGCTTATGCATGCACTAAATGTATTTTTGGGTGGTTTTGATTAATCTGTCATTTAGTAACGTCTCTGGCTTCAATCTCAAGGGGTGTGATGTTGGCTTTTCTCATTGTGATTAGAAGGCTGGAATACATGTGTACCAATTTTTTTGTTTAGAATCTTTGGGAGTGATTGATCCTGTGTACATGTTGGATTCAAGATTGTGCTACTTCACTAAAAATGCTTTGGGGCAATTTCACTTTAGAGGTGTTGTAGTTTCACTTTAGAGGTGTTGTAGTTTCACTTTAGAGGTTGCTGAAATAAACTAAAACTATTTTACCCATTTGGTGCTTTTTCCTGTATGTTTATTTTGAAAGGGCATAATACTTAAGTTTCCTTCAACTTTTATCACACTGTTATGAAGGACCCTGGAGAAATATCTGATTAACTGCTTGTAAATTGTCTTTTGTTGAAGTATAAATCCTTTCCCAAGTTATCTTATTTGTAGCATCTGCCAAAGTAAGGCAAAACGTTTGAGTACAATGAGTCTATTGTACAAAATATGGTTGTTTGATTATCATCTACTGTAATCAAAGTTAATTGCTGAGATGCAAAGCTTCTTTTGTTAAAATTTAAGAGTCGGCTGAATCTTTGTCGTGAAGATCACATCCGTTATCTTGAGACCTAGTTTCGGTTAGTTTAGCTGTAAACTATTATACAAAAAATCATTTATTTTTTCTGTAAGCAACTTTTGTCACCTTCTACATGGATGTCACAAAAAAAGTGCAGTTTGTTCTCCCGTTTATCTATCTGTTCAAATGACTATAATTCTGAGCTTTACACTGTGAATCATGAATTGTATTCTTGAAATAGTTTGTGAAGATTTTCCTGTTGAAATTAGTTTGTTCTCCCATGCCTTTATTTGTTCAAATGAAAATAAATCCGAGTATTAGACTGTAAAACATGAACTATATTCGTGAATAAGTTTTATACTTATGGTCTTGATACTCTAAAATCTTGCCCACACCCTTGAAGAAATACGCTTCACAAAAGTGTTTGAATACTACTATGTGGCTTAACTATTCCTCTTATGGTGAAGTTGTAAGGTTTACTGCAGTTATTTCTGGGGGCACTTGTTAATTACTAAGGTAGCTTAAAACTAAGTTCAAGTTTTCAATTTTGTTGTTTTACTGCCCTTAATGAGATATTCTTTGAACGTTTGATTGTTCATTTATCATGTTTTGTTTGTAATGACGAGAATTCATTTGTTCTGAAGCAGTGTGCATGCATAAGCACAAGTGCTGTTAAAAGTTGTCTTTAAATAAGAAGAAACTTAATAAGCATGATTAAGTTTTTTTTTCTTTTTTCATGAAGGATTCATTAAAATGTAAGCCACCATTTTTTGTTTGATCTATTTTCTCTCTTTCAGTTTTGGTTGTGTCAAGGTTGATGAAGTGTACTGTTATGCCTTTTCACTCTTTTATAGCTTTGTATCATATTACCTGTAGAATGTAGATTGTAGAGGTTTGTTGCAATTATGGCTGGAATTTTAATATTGGGTCCATTGTTGGAATACTCAATGCTAAAACATTGATGTATATAGTTTGAAGAGCTCAGTAAACTACTGGTTCACCTGTTTATTCTTTTCTCTGGGAGCTGATTGAAGAGTGGCACTTTTCCTTTTTTATTTTGTTCTACATTCAAGCACCTGTATAGCACTCTTTTCCCTTGATCTCGTCAAGGAAAAACATGCACAACATTTGTTTTAAGGGTTATATGAGGGAAGAAGACTCTTTTGTGAAAAAACATCTTATTCTATTTTACTTAATGCTACCAGTGTTTTGAAATTTGAATTGGAAAATTGGAAGCAATTATTTGTGTTTCTTTTACCCTTCAAACTATGCTCCTGTGAAATGGCTATAATTTCGCAAAATATCTTTTCTATCAATTATTTACATGCTCCAGTATTATAATATGTTGTTCACATATTTGTTGAAGGGTTTTATGAGGGAAGGAACTCTCATAAAAAAATTCATCCTATTCTGTGAAGAATTTTTTGTGTTAGCTATACCCGTCGAATTGCTCCTGGGAAATTGTTATAATTTTGCAAAATATTTTTTCTTTCAACTATTCACATGCTCCAGTTTTATAATATAGCGTGTCTCCTTATTTTATTTATTAAAGTTGTTCAGGTTGAAATTCGATTTGTCTTTGACAAAAAGATATTGGTGTGCAGGGGGATGTACTTGTTCTTACCAATGAAGCCGTGCTACAGCTTAGTGAAGCTCTTGTTGCCATTAAGATGGTGAATAAGGAAGGGGAGCAGCAAACAGATCCACTGATTCTCACTCAAGTTTCATCTGAAAGTAATCAATTTGTTTAATGAGGCTCATTTAATTTGATTTTTTATGCCCCCCTTCCCTACTGCTACTGCTAGTAACTTTGAATTATTGTTTGCATGCGTTTGCATTCTGTACTTGTGGTGCTAGTTCTTCCCATTTCTGATTGAATTTTTAAAGTTTAGAGTTGCTTTTTTTTTTTTTAATCCTGAATTTTATAGGTGTTGCCTTTTCTTGTATAATTCTAGGGTCTATTGATCACTAATTTTCCATAGTAGTAAACCCTGGATTGTTTTTGTATTGATTGGGAAGATGAATTAGCATTCTGTTGTGCTACTCAAGTATGCTGAAATACTGTTTGATTTATTAAATAGGAAACCGCAATGTCCTGAAATAAGGAGTTATGATCCATGTTTGGCCTAGATTAGATAGAACACAGCTGTTCTGACTGATCTTTGAGTTATGATCTGTGTGAGAAAGTTAGTTCATGTCGGTGTATTGGAAAGGCAGTAAATGACATTTTCTAGGTTTGATGGTAAAAAATTGGGTTGCCTGATTGACATTTCTATGGCTTTCTTAGTAGTGTGGTTAGCAATAATTTGCTATGAAATTCCCGGCTAAAATTTAGTTTTGTTGCACCTGAAGTGCAATACAACACCTTTCTTCCTTTCTGTTGGCATCACATTTGTTACTGTTTAGGCTTTTGAAGATTGTTTTGGATATGCTTCTCAATTTTTATCTATGATATAATAGGTGCGTTGCCAGTTCAATCTTCATCAAAAGATTTGGTAGTAGTTATCTGCAAGTCAACTGAGTTTCTAAGCAATTACTTGGTTGGGGATATTGTAAGAGTCTTAAAGTCTGGTGGAACTATGTTATTGCACCTGACTTCTCAATCTAATGTTATGCAAACGGTAAAACTGTTTTGGTCTTTCTCTTTTTGGTATCCATTTTATTAACCGATCATGACTCTCTTTTGGGGTTCTTATTGCAGACCAACTCTTCTCTTGAGCATATCTTATTGTTGGCAGGTTTGTTGGATGTCAAAGTAGTTGCAAAGGGCGATTCTGTTGGGGTTAGCCTTCACCCTTTCCTGCTATTTCTTCCCTTTTATTCCCATGATTGGTCTGGTCTTTGTCATTCCTAGCGCTATGGACTGGTCTATGAATTTTCTTCAAATTTTCTTAGTCCCTGCTTTAAGGGGAAGCAACTAATTTGTTTTTTTTACTGTAAACAGATTGTCGGCAAAAAGGCTTCTTGGACAGTTGGTTCTTCCTTTTCCTTAAAGAAGCAAACAAAAAGCTTACCTGCACTCCAGATTGATGATGATGCCGACTTGATAGATGAAGATAGCTTGTTAAGTGAAGAGGATCTGAAGAAACCACAGCTGCCAGTTGGTAAAGACATTTTATTTTTCAGCTGCTTCTGATGCACTTAACAGTGTGTTTCTTCACAGTCTTGACATTTTACGTTTAAAAATATATATTCTACAGGTGATTGTGAAGTTGGGAAAACAAAGAAAGCATGCAAAAATTGCAGTTGTGGGCGAGCTGAAGCTGAGGAGAAAGTTGAGAAGTTGGGAATTACGATGGACCAATTGGAAAATCCTCAATCTGCTTGTGGCAGTGTAAGTGAAGTTACTTAAATAAGCATCACTCATCAGTACTTAAGTGTTTCCTAAATGTGATTTGTTTGTGTGATTTTAAATCACTGTGTCTATGTTGTATACTGCCACACTGCTTCTTTGATCTGGATCAGTTCTCCTTACTAAAAAAACCCTATATTGTGTCATTTTATGATCTTTACTTGGCTGGAAGCTCTTGTTGGCCTCTTAATCACTTTCAGTTGATTTGAGGAGTGGAAAGAAGTATAGAGAAGTAGACTCACAAAATGGTTTTTATAGTGCATTCTTTCTGATTAGTTCATTTGAAGTCGCGTATTAGTTCTTGTTAGAGTAGAAAGACCTTGATATAGTATAAGAATATCTTTACTTGGTTCATTTTTTTGATGATTTATCTTTAAGGGTTGCATGTATTCTTTAAGAGATTGCTTGTTTACTGTTTTTTATTAGGATGGGCTTAGTATAATATCAAAAATCTAAACTTGATTTTTGCTATCTTATGGATATAAAACTATGGATATTTGATAAGAGAAATACTTCTATTAGGGAAAGACATGCCTGGGAATCTTTCAAGTTTCAACTCTTATCTGTTATGTACAATTTGTCTAGCTAACAAATCTGGTTGGTTAATAATTAATGTTGTTTTTCATTATTCATCTCCTTGAGCTGAATCTTTATACTGTAGTGCTTTAACAATCTTCTTATTTTGATAATGCTCATTAGAAATTCTTCTTTTTGTTAGTTTAGACTCTTTAGAGTGTAGTTTTTTGCCAGTTCTGCTCTCCCAACACTTTAACTATTGCTTCTAAATACTTGTACATCTTCACTCGATTTTTGTGTTCATGTATTGATTATATATACTGTGCAGTGTGGTCTTGGAGATGCTTTCCGCTGCAGTACATGTCCTTACAAGGGTCTTCCTACGTTCAAATTAGGCGAACAGGCAAGTATCAATGTTATTTTATTTTTTTCTGTGAAATTCTTGCTGAGAAAGTTTCTTGCACTCTCTTTCGACTAAATTACTCTTTTGACTGCCTTAGTTTTTATAACCCAAAAGTACGGTAGTTACTCTATGGTTTTAAGCTGATTTTAACTGTTGGTGATTGTGCAAACAGATAGTTCTCTCTGTGGACTTCCTCGCATCCGACTTCTGAATACTTGGATATTGAAGTCCAGACACGCCTGCCAAAGCTCTATTACTTGCCCCTTGCCAAGGGTTAGAAATTTGTTGCTTGGACTGTAGTAATTTGAAATGAAAACTTGGTGAAGGAATTTTAGTTTCTATGGTCAAATGAGGTTAACACGAATTAGTACTTCTATCAAACCCGATGTCTTGATTCTTATGTTACCCAAATGTTCCATGTTCTTAAGGTTTCTTATACAGATTATGCATTTTGACTATTTTGAGTTTGTCATTGTGGTAAAATGTGTTTCATATGCTGCTGGCTTGAGAGTGTGCCTTGCTCTCTCTGTATTTTACAAGACATGAGTAGTTGTAGGCATCCCTTACAACTTCCTGATATCCATTTTTAGATCTTTCAAAAAATTACTTCTATTCTCAACCTGGAGAATGGTAAAAAACATAAGCTAAAATATGAAGAAGAAATTTACATTTGGGCAAGTGTAAGTGATTAAGTTAAACAGACTATGATTCTGTCAAATCATGTGTTCCAAATGTAAAATTAAAATTCAACTGTGACTGTAATTGGGTTTCGATGAAGTATCCCAGATGGATGGAATTGGCATTCTGCGAGGCTCGTATGAAGCCTGGCCATCAAAGGATTCCATACCCTCGCCTTCAATGGATTCATCAGATTCGTAACCAGCTTCCAGAGTTGGGTTGGCTGCTGAGGAATTTAGTCTAGTTTCATTCTCTTTAGACAATGGGATCAATTTCCATCGTCCATGGAAAAGAAAGCCAATATTAACTTGAGGAACATGCAAAATGTTTTTGTAATCTTCACTCTCTTCTTCATTCAACTTGTTTATGAGTTGAGGACTCATACCCAACAAATCCATCCTTTGAAGCTGCCTTAAATGGTGAATACCCGAAGGCAACTCCTCTAGTAATGGCAATCCCCTCATACCAAGTTGATTGATGCTTGGCATTGCGTCATTCTCAATCATCACCCGTCTCAGCAGCTTCATATTCCTCAGGGTTAGCTTCTTGAGCTTCGGAAATCCCCCAGCCTTAAAACACAAAACCTCTCTTCGGCTAGCTTTTGTCAGCCGAACTTCAAACAGGTTGTGAAGATGTTGGAGAGTTTCGAGTGGATCATATTCATCGTCTAAATCACTCAAACTCATTGTTATCCTCTCCAAACTTTGCACATTCTTTATCCACACCGGCATCTCTTCCAAGGGGCCATACAACCCGAGGCAGCAAAGAGATTGAAGAGATGAGACAGAAACAGGATGATTCAGATCCAACATTGAAGAAGCGACGACTAACTCCTGCAAGTTGTTGAGATTCTCGAGTGAGGAGCATAGTTCCTTGCCATCTTCTCTTCTTAGGTTTGTGATGCACAACTTTCTTAATTTGGCAAGCTTTCCTATTTCCTTCGCCACTCCACTCTTTCCCGCGTCAATGGTCCACAAAGTTTGTAGCTCGAGAAGCTCTCCAATTCTACACGAAGTTCTGAATCCAGCATATACCAGTTGCCCTTCAGGGGAATCCGCGACTTGCTCCTCAAACAGAAGGTGAGTAAGCTTGTGAAGTTTTTGGATTTCCGTAGGTAGTGCCTTTATATTAGTCCCCCTAAGGATAAAACACTCTAGTTTCTGAAGCCTTTTGATGGATTTTGGAATTTTGGAAACTCCCTTCCCACTTATACATAAATACCTGAGCTGGATTAATTTGAAAATCCTTGGTGGAATTTCTTTCAAATCAATACCTCTTAACTCAAGTACTGTTAGCAACTTGCTGCTTAAAAGTTGCACTAATACTGCATCAGGCACAAGTTTTTTTTCCCCAAAAACAATTATGGACCGACAATTCTTGGCATTGATTTCTGATTCTATATTGAATCTACGCACATTACGATCTAATACAAACCTACGTACCTTCACCTGAGGCCATATTGCATACTTGATTACGGTTGTCATGTTTTGCGCATCAGATTGGTTGGCTATGAATTCTCGCAAGAGATCATGAATATGAATCCAGTCGTGTAATCCAGCATAAAGCACCTGGTGGAATTGGATCAAGCTCCTGTGTGCAAGTTCCTTGAGACAATCCCATGCCACTTCTTCAGCTGTTTGGCCATTCCTTTCTTCCACAAAGCCTTCAGCAACCAAAAGCCTGACTAAATGCTGAGATGATATCTCAAATCCTTGAAAATAAATGTTGGTGTAAAGAAGACAAGCCTTGAGTGTGGAAGGCAGATCATTGTAACTTAGGAAGAGAATCCTCTTCACTGCACCAAGCTTTCCATCAAACTCATCCCTCAACCTACTTTGAACCAGCTCCCACTCGTTTCTCGTGCTCGTGTCTTTGGAAGCCATGAGGCCTCCAATCGCGAGGATTGCCAATGGCACCCCTTCACACTTTGCCACCATACTTTGTGCAACATCGCGTAGATTGTTTGGACACCGCGCTGTTAGATTGTAAGATTGAATGGCTGAATTGCCCATCTGAGCTTTCTGTATTCATTCATATAAATAGAGGTCTGTACAACTAGATTACCTAATATAACAGATAATTACAGAAAGTCTATATTCTAACTATGCTAACTAATATTCAGTAAATATTCTATTTACTAACACTCCCCCTTAGTCGAAGCAGGAGCAGAGCGAATGCAAAGACTAGAACGAAAATCTAAAAACAAAGGTGATGGAAGTCCCTTCGTAAAAATATCAGCATATTGATGAGCCGATGGAACATGAAGAACACGAACCTGTCCGAGAGCCACCTTCTCGCGAACAAAGTGAATATCAATCTCCACATGCTTAGTACGTTGATGGTGTACCGGATTAGACGAAAGGTACACAGCGGAGATGTTGTCACAGTAGACCAAAGTAGCCCGCTGAAGAGGAACACGCAATTCACAAAGTAAGTTGCGCAACCAACACGTCTCAGCTACAACATTAGCAACCCCGCGATATTCAGCCTCGGCACTCGATCTTGAGATAGTGGGTTGCCGCTTGGAAGACCAAGAAACGAGATTGTCACCGAAGTACACACAATAACCAGAAGTAGACCGACGAGTGTCCGGGCAGCCAGCCCAATCCGCATCTGAGTAAGCAGTGAGGGCTGAGGTAGAGGATGCCTGAAGATGAAGACCAAGAGCAAGAGTACCCTGGATGTAACGGATAATCCGCTTGAGAGCCTGAAAGTGTGGCTCCCTGGGGTCATGCATAAAAAGACAAATTTGCTGCACGGCATAAGCAATATCCGGCCTCGTGAAGGTGAGGTACTGAAGGGCACCGGCAAGACTGCGGTAAACTGAAGGATCAGCTAGAGGGAGCCCAACATCAGCAGCAAGTTTTGACTTGGTGTCCACGGGTGTAGTAGCAGGCTTGCACGAAGTCATCTTGGCACGATCAATGATATCCCTGGCATACTTCTGTTGAGACAAGAAAAGGCCTGACTCGGATCGAGTCACAGAAACACCAAGAAAGTAACTTAGAGGGCCGAGATCCGTCATAGCAAACTCAGCATTAAGCAACGCTGTGAGGCGATGAAGTAGAGCATCAGAAGAGGCAGTGAGGATGATGTCATCAACATATAAGAGCAAGTATGCTGTCTCATTCCGGAAGGTGTAGATGAAGAGCGAGTGATCGCTCTGACTGCCACGGAAACCAATCCTGGAAAGATAAGTAGCAAAACGGTGGTACCAAGCACGTGGTGCCTGCTTCAGCCCGTAGAGAGACTTGCGTAGAAGACACACACGACCTGGATAACGCTGGTCCGAAAAACCAGGAGGCTGATGCATATAAACAGTCTCATGCAAATCCCCATGTAAGAAAGCATTCTTCACATCGAACTGGTGAATAGGCCACGACCGAGAGACGGCAATGCTGAGAATGAGCCGGATGGTAGCCGGTTTAACCACAGGACTAAACGTCTCATCACAATCCACTCCGACCTGTTGAGACTTACCGTTAACCACCAGACGGGCTTTATACCTCTCAAGTATGCCATCAGACCTGTACTTATGCTTAAATAGCCACATGCAGCAAACAATATTAGCACCATTCGGCCTCGGAACCAAGTCCCAAGTACCATTTTTAATAAGAGCGTTAAACTCATCATTCATGGCGGCACGCCAATGGGGGTCCTGCAGGGCTCGTAGCGGAGATTTAGGAAGGGGGGAGACTGGAGAAGAAGCCAAAAGGTTGTAGTATTGCACCTTGTGCAGATCAAGAATGAGGGGAATTTGACTGCGGATGTTGGTGACAGATTGTGCGGAATGGAAGCGTGGTGGTTGTGGTGGTGTCTGATCACCAGTGTGTTTTGGTGTCTGATCGTCAGTGGGGATAGAACTCTTGGCCATGGGATCGGAAAGAAATACAAAGTAAGTTGCGCAACCAACACGTCTCAGCTACAGCATTAGCAACCCCGCGATATTCAGCCTCGGCACTCGATCTTGAGATAGTGGGTTGCCGCTTGGAAGACCAAGAAACGAGATTGTCACCGAAGTACAACTAGATTACCTAATATAACAGATAATTACAGAAAGTCTATATTCTAACTATGCTAACTAATATTCAGTAAATAGAATATTTACTAACACGCGCATCCTTGAATACCTTCTTACAGAACAAAGTCCACGAGTCTTGAAAACTCAAGCGCCCCATTTTGTAAACATGGTCATGAGATTGCCTGGTGCAAGAAGAAGCAACACGAGCTTTTCGCGTGGTGAATATCACCCGATTTCCCCCATAGCTATTGCTTGGAAGAACAAGCTTGGACGCGTTCCAGAACTGCGTGTCCCATACATCATCAAACACAATCACATATCTCCCCCCTCGAAGGAAATTCTTCAGAAAGGCCTTCAACTGATAGATATTCATCGAGTCCATGCGCGGTGGGATTGGCTCATTAAACTGGGAAAGCAATTCCTGAATCAATCCCCTGAGCAGATTGTGGTAGTCACATGTTTGAGAGATGGAAATCCAGGCACATATCTGGAAATGGCTTCTCACAGCTAAATCATCGAGCACTTTTCGAACCAGTGTCGTTTTTCCTGTTGGGCTTTATGTCCCTTCCTATGTGGAGAAACATGATTTAGTTTGGCCCATTTTGAAGAAGCCTATGGAGACTTTGAGAGTTGACTCAAGGCTTATATATATGTGGCAAAAACGTGAGGAGAAAAGGATAAGGTTTTCCCAAAATCAGATCTGGGAAAAACAGAGAAGAGGAGAAAGGAGAAAAGGGGTCTCTTCGCAGCTGTGATTTCTTGTCCGTTTGAAGGGTTGTCTGAGTTCCGATTCTGCTGGGTTTTCTTCAGCTTTCAGGGGACGTTTGAGGCCGTGTGTTGGACAAGTGGTTTGTCGAGTGGTTCTCCGGATTGGGAGTTGTGGCATCTCGGCTTTGATCTGCGATTATTGGTGACTTTCTCGATTTCTCTCTTGTTGTTGATGTACTTATGATTGTCTGTGGTTATTAGCTTGGATAGCCATTAGAGACTTGGGATTAGGGTTTGTTGTAACCTCCCTTTAATCATAATGAAAGTTATTGGGTTGGACTCCTAATCGTCCCGTGGTTTTTATCCTTCACAACGAAGGGGTTTTCCACGTAAAAATCGTGTGTCTTGTCTTGTGTGTTAATTTCCTTGATAAACTTGCTGTTTGGTGTGTTTTGGGGATGTTTCTGAAGAACTTGAAATTTCAGCCCCAAATGCTCTAGCAGAGCGTTTTCATCTGAAAAACCTCTCAACTTTCAGCCCTATATGCTCGAGCCGAGCGTTTCAAGCTGAACTTTTAGCCTTGTGAGAAATCTTGTTTCCGCTGTGTAGTTGTGCTTAATCTTTGTTTAGCAAACTTCTAGGTGGGGAATCTTGTTCCATCCCCATCAATCTGGTATCAGAGCGCACAGTTAGAGCTGTAGTTTAAGCCGTGGTTTTGGTTTGAGCTTGTTAGCTTGATTGTGGATTTGGTTCTGTGTTGATTTCTCCATGGATGCTAGTGTGAATACTACTAGGATGGTTAGTTTGAATGGTACTAACTATCATATTTGGAAGAGGAAGATGAAAGACTTGTTGTTGGTTAAGAATTGGCATTTACCTGTGTTTTCCACTGAGAAACCAGCCGATAAGACTGAGGAGCAGTGGAGGTTTAAGCATGAACAGGTGTGTGGTTTTATTCGTCAGTGGGTTGATGATAATGTGCTCAACCACATCAACGACGAAGATAATGCCAAGATACTTTGGGAGAAGCTTGAGTCCCTTTATGCAAGCAAGTCTGGAAACAACAAGTTGTTTATGATCAAGCAGCTTATGAGTTTGAAGTTCAAGGAAAGCAAGGCGATGTCTGACCACTTGAATGATTTTCATGGCATTATTCAACAGTTGTTTGCCATGGGAATAAAGTTTGATGATGAAATCCAAGGGCTTTTATTGCTAGGCACTCTTCCGGATTCATGGGATACTTTTAGGATGACACTTTGTAATTCAGCACCCGAGGGAAAGGTTACCTTAGATTTTGCTAAGGCCGGTATTCTGAATGAGGAGATGAGAAAGAAATCTCATGGTGTGTCGTCTTCTTCCGAGGAAGTGTATGTTGCAGAGCACAGGGGAAGGAGTAAAAGTAGAGGTCCCAGTGGTAGTAAGGAGAAGAGTAGAAGCAAGTCCCGTGGAAGATATAAAAATCTGAAGTGCCATCATTGTGGCAAGATGGGTCATATTCAGAAGTTCTGCTACAAGTGGAAAAGGGAGAATAAAGGTGGCAATGGTAAGCAAGAGAGGAGGCATGACCAGAAAGATCCAGACGGTGATGATCAAGCAGCTACTGCAACTGTTGGTGATCTTGTAGTTGTTCTGGATGAGAGTTATGTGAACTTGGCTATCTCCGAGTCAAGTTGGGTAGTTGACAGTGGAGCCTCAACTCATGTGTCTTCAAGGAAGGAGTTCTTTACCTCTTATACACCAGGTGATTATGGTGTGTTGAAGATGGGTAATGATGGACTGTCCAAAATTGTTGGCGTTGGAGATATTTGTTTGGTGACTAATCTTGGAGCAAAGCTAGTGCTCAAGAATGTTCGACATGTCCCAGACATTCGGTTTAATCTTATCTCCGTTGGTCAACTTGACGATGAAGGCTTTTGGAGCACCTTTCGTGATAGTCAGTGGAAACTAACGAAAGGGAGTTTGTTGATAGCTCGAGGGAAGAAGCTTACACATCTTTATTTGACGCAAGCCACGTGTTCTACCACTGATAGTGTGAATGTAGCAGATGTTGATCCATGTAAGCTATGGCATAGAAGACTTGGCCATATGAGTGAGAAGGGGATGAGTTGTTTGGTCAAGAAGAATGCATTACCTGATTTGCAGAATGTGAAACTGGAGAAGTGTGAGCATTGTTTTGCAGGGAAGCAAAACAGAGTCTCTTTCAAGAAGCACCCTCCTTCGAGGAAATCAGGTTTGCTTGACCTTGTTCATTCTGATGTTTGTGGTCCTTTGAAAGTTAGAACTTTTAGTGGTGCACTTTATTTCGTAACTTTTATTGATGATTGTTCAAGAAAGTTGTGGGTGTATGCTTTGAAAACCAAAGATCAGGTACTTGATGTGTTCAAGGAGTTCCATGCTTTGGTTGAGCGACAGACAGGTCGAAAGCTAAAGTGCCTACGTTCTGACAATGGTGGTGAGTACATTGGACCATTGGATGGCTACTGTAAGTCATTGGGTATTAGACATCAGAGAACACCGGCGAAGACTCCCCAGTTGAATGGTGTGGCGGAGAGGATGAACAGGACCTTGTTAGAGAGAATGAGGTGCATGCTTTCTGAAGCTAAGTTACCGAGACACTTTTGGGGTGAAGCTTTGTTTACAGCTGCCCATGTGATTAATCTATCTCCTTGTGTTTCACTAGATGGTGAAGTTCCAGACAAGGTTTGGTTTGGAAAGGAGGTTTCTTACAATCACTTGCGTGTTTTCGGGTGTAAGGCGTTTGTGCATGTTCCGAGTGATGAAAGGTCAAAATTGGATCCTAAGACCCGTCAGTGTGTTTTTGTAGGCTATGGTCAAGATCAGTTTGGCTACAGGTTGTATGATCCTGTAGGGAAGAAGTTGGTCCGTAGCAGGGATGTAGTGTTTTTTGAGGACCAGAATATTGAAGATATTCATAAGGTTCGTGAGACTGCATCTTCCAGTGGCCATGATTTGGTTGATTTGGATC
Organism: Cruciata laevipes; assembly: GCA_963678965.1. Taxonomy (NCBI): domain Eukaryota; kingdom Viridiplantae; phylum Streptophyta; class Magnoliopsida; order Gentianales; family Rubiaceae; genus Cruciata; species Cruciata laevipes. The sequence continues at coordinate 20,630,994 of OY787638.1, forward strand.
TACCTCCTTTGGATTCTGCACCTGAACCTGCCCAGGAGGTGCAAGATAATGGCGGTGAAGCCAGTGTTCCTGAGGTAGATGACCATGATGATGAGGTTGATTCTCAAGGCACTCCTGAAGTTGAGCATGTTCCTGTGAGACGGTCTGCAAGAGGCCATCAACCTTCTACGAGGTATTCTTCTTCTGATTACGTTCTCCTTAGTGACGGGGGAGAACCTGAGTCCTATGTTGAAGCCATAGATAGTCATGACAAGCAGTGTTGGATGGATGCAATGAGAGATGAGATGAAATCATTGCATGATAATCACACTTTCGATCTCGTGAAGCTACCGAAGGGTAAGAGAGCTTTGAGGAATCGGTGGGTTTATAAGCAGAAGCAGGATGAGAATGCTTTGAAACCACGATACAAGGCGAGGCTTGTCGTAAAGGGCTGCAATCAGAAGAAAGGAGTGGACTTTGAAGAGATTTTTGCACCGGTTGTTAAGATGTCGTCTATTAGAGTTATTTTGGGTCTTGCTGCTAGCTTGGATTTGGAGATTGAGCAGCTGGATGTGAAGACTGCGTTTCTTCATGGTGACCTTGATGAAGACATCTACATGGAACAACCTGAAGGCTTCAAAGTCAAGGGCAAAGAGAATTTTGTGTGCAAATTGAAGAAGAGCTTGTATGGCCTAAAACAAGCTCCAAGGCAGTGGTATCGCAAGTTTGACTCCTTTATGGGGGAGCAGGGCTTCAAGAAGACTTCTTGCGATCATTGTGTTTTTCTGAAAAGGTTTTCTGCTGATGATTTTATCATTTTGCTTCTTTATGTCGATGACATGATTGTTGTGGGGCAAAATGCAAGAAGAATTGCTTGTTTGAAGCAACAGTTGAGTAAGACTTTCTCTATGAAAGAGCTTGGTCCAGCGAAGCACATTTTAGGCATGAAGATTGTGCGGGATTGCAAGGCTCGGAAGTTGTGGTTGTCTTAGGAAGCGTATGTTCAGAAAGTGCTTCAGAGATTTCGTATGGAGAAGGCTAAATCAGTGAGTACTCCTCTTGCTTTGCATTTTAAGTTGAGTAAAGAACAGTGTCCGACTACTTTTGAAGGTAAGGAAAGTATGAAGAATGTCCCTTACGCTTCAGCCGTGGGTAGTTTGATGTATGCAATGGTTTGCACGAGACCTGACATAGCTCATGCAGTTGGTTTGGTTAGTAGATTTCTCTCGAATCCTGGAAGGGAGCATTGGAATGCTGTTAAGTGGATTATGAGATATTTGAAAGGAACTGCGGATATGAAGCTTTGTTTTGGAGGTGATAAGGCTGTTCTTGTTGGTTACTCAGATTCAGACATGGCAGGTGACATTGACTCCAGGAAGTCTACTTCGGGTTATATGATCACTTTTGCAGGTGGAGCAGTTTCTTGGCAATCTAGGTTGCAGAAATGTGTAGCATTGTCTACTACTGAGGCGGAGTTCATCGCTGTGACGGAGGCATGTAAGGAATTGCTTTGGATGAAGCGATTTGTTCGTGAGCTTGGTTTTTCACAGGAGAGGTATGTGTTACACTGTGATAGCCAGAGTGCAATTCATCTTGCTAAGAATTCCACTTTTCATGCTAAGTCTAAACACATTGATGTGAGGTATTTCTGGATTCGTGATGTTCTTGATGCCAAGCTTATTGAGCTTGAAAAGATTCATACCGATGTCAATGGTTCTGATATGATGACTAAAGCGTTGCCAAGGGACAAGTTTGAGACTTGTCGTTCGCTTGCAGGTGTGGCAAGCCCCTCCACATAGTCGTGAGGGGGAGAATTGTTGGGCTTTATGTCCCTTCCTATGTGGAGAAACATGATTTAGTTTGGCCCATTTTGAAGAAGCCTATGGAGACTTTGAGAGTTGACTCAAGGCTTATATATATGTGGCAAAAACGTGAGGAGAAAAGGATAAGGTTTTCCCAAAATCAGATCTGGGAAAAACAGAGAAGAGGAGAAAGGAGAAAAGGGGTCTCTTCGCAGCTGTGATTTCTTGTCCGTTTGAAGGGTTGTCTGAGTTCCGATTCTGCTGGGTTTTCTTCAGCTTTCAGGGGACGTTTGAGGCCGTGTGTTGGACAAGTGGTTTGTCGAGTGGTTCTCCGGATTGGGAGTTGTGGCATCTCGGCTTTGATCTGCGATTATTGGTGACTTTCTCGATTTCTCTCTTGTTGTTGATGTACTTATGATTGTCTATGGTTATTAGCTTGGATAGCCATTAGAGACTTGGGATTAGGGTTTGTTGTAACCTCCCTTTAATCATAATGAAAGTTATTGGGTTGGACTCCTAATCGTCCCGTGGTTTTTATCCTTCACAACGAAGGGGTTTTCCACGTAAAAATCGTGTGTCTTGTCTTGTGTGTTAATTTCCTTGATAAACTTGCTGTTTGGTGTGTTTTGGGGATGTTTCTGAAGAACTTGAAATTTCAGCCCCAAATGCTCTAGCAGAGCGTTTTCATCTGAAAAACCTCTCAACTTTCAGCCCTATATGCTCGAGCCGAGCGTTTCAAGCTGAACTTTTAGCCTTGTGAGAAATCTTGTTTCCGCTGTGTAATTGTGCTTAATCTTTGTTTAGCAAACTTCTAGGTGGGGAATCTTGTTCCATCCCCATCATTTCCCAGTCCTCTCATTCCAACTACTGCAATTGCTTTGAACTGAGTATTATCATCTTCAAGGAGCTGAGAAATGAGGTGCTGTTTGGGCTCATCCATGCCAACCAGATCATCTTCTTCCACCAAAAGAGCGTCGTCGTCTTTGTTGTGCCTCCACGCATTAACCGCCGGCGCCGGAACCGGAGCAGCACCATTGCCGTATCTGGTTTCATACCTGAGCCGTGCTTCGGAGATGTTCTTGACTCTAGCCTTGATGCTCTGCAATTTGGTGGCAAGTCGGTGGCGAGCAGGAAGATTCTTTGTGCAGTCGAAGCTCCACCGGATGGAGCCCAGGATTCCCGGGCGGCGGCGGCGTCCGCCGAAGAGAAAGGCAAACTCGTCGAGAATATCTTCGGTGTCATATGAAACTTCCCTAACTTGCCTGATCCATTCGGTGAGCTGGGGATCATCGTTTTCCTGGTTGTGATCTTCTACCTTCTCGAGAAAAGTTTTGATGTGGCCGAATTCATCGCTGATCAGCTGGATTTCCTGTCCGAGCCCTCCCAGGAGTGTTCCTTGTTCGGACAGAAATGCTGAGATTTTATTTAATGCGAATCGGAGAACGACGTTCGCCATTTACACAAACCGGGGAGTTTGATTAAACTGAGGTTAAGCTTACAGAGTTTGTTTGCAGTACTGATTGTTGACCATAAACGAATTTTGTTATCTGGAAAATGGTAGATGGGAGCCGTCGTGTTAGCATTTGATTGGCATTTCGAACTGTGAAGAATGTTCAGCATCACATCAGATAAGTGATAGGATGGGATGGGATGGGATGGGAGTGATTATGGTTTAATTTGTGTACTACTCTTTATCTTTATAATGTGAATATGTGATACTAGATAATAGGAGTGCTCTTTTCACCTATTGTTGACACTCACCTTTTGACTCTTTAATGAAGAAGATGCTCAATTAAAGGTTGAGACCAACTTGAATTTTAATGGATGGTAGGGATTGGCCAAAGTTTGTCAACTTTTACCAAAAAGGAAAAGGGTGCCAAAATAAAATGAACACTTAAAATGGTAAGTGTGCCAATATTAGGTGAACCGAGGGAGTATCCTCGAATTTTGATATAGTACGATATATAAATGATATTAATTTTTGTTTTAATTATGAAAGAAATATTTAATTAATATATAAGGTATGGAATAAATAATACTGATAGAAGTATGTACAAGAAAAATGATTGTAAAAAAAAATAATCCATTTTCATCATTGTTATTTGCGTTGAGTATGGAACAATGAGGAACAATCCAATATAGTACTCACTTTTATTTGATCTTTTGGCTAGTGATGTGTTTGATAGAATTATAGAGATCATTTCGCTAGCCGAAAGTCCATTCTCATTGGTGCTTTGGTGAAAAGTTTGGTATTAGTACGCCAACCAGATTTTCAGCAAGGACGTTCTATGTATTTGTATGTTAGCGATTGCTCGTTCTCATTGGTGCTCTGGTGAAGAGTTTCGTATAAGTTCGCCGGTCCGAATCTTCACTAGTGACATTAGTACGCTAGCAAACATGTTGTGGAAGTTCGTTGACAAAGGCTCCGGTTTCATTGCGTACGTGGTCGAATTTCCACATTTTTATTCCTTAACTAGTTACGCAAATAGATGGTTTTCTGTGTAGAACTCCATATATGTTTGCCGGTGATCAGTAAAAAGTTGATTTACACCAGAAATCTCCACATAAATCGGTGCACCACCACATACCCCTACTAATAACACTCATATTTTGGTTTATCTACCGCTATTGCAGATTGGATCTTGTTATTGCTAATACCTTTGATAACAGCGACTTCCGAAATTAGCTTTGACCTATTTGGGTTTTTTACCTATTTGCCTTTGATCGATTTGTTGAGCAATTTGACCATATGGTAGTTGGAATTTAACTAATACATAGTATCTTGGTTGAGATATGTACGATCGGGTAATTTTGTACTATGATTTAGAAAAGAAAAAAAAACTACGTTCATGTATATATTTATGTATTAAGCTATTAATTAGTAAAATATACAACGTACTATAATAACACATCACAAGAATTTTAAAATTGGAATTTGACAACAAAGCACTAAAACATCATCAAGATGGCGATTAAACATACAAATTTAACCTCTCATTTATATGTATCAATTTAATATCTCAAATTTATTGCAAAAATATGAAACTCTTCAACTCATCTATTCAGTTAATAAATAATAGTAAAAGAAACTCATCTATTCAGGCTTGGAATCGAAATCCCAACATCCAATTCCCAAACATAAAAGATTTGTGTTTGGAGTATATAATGAGAATTTTACAAGGACCAATTGACATCAAAGTTTAAAGTTGAGGGTAGTAGTTTGCAATTTGAGGACAAGAACAGATAAAACAACAAGAGTAGAGTCGAACTCAGCTGTTGAGTTCATCTTCCAACTTCCGTCAACCCCAATTCACCTTCCAATTCCGCCATTGGAGGACAATAAAGAAAGCTCGAAGAAGATGATTATGGATTCTCTCGCCTTATCCCTCTCCACACCGCTCTATTCCTCCTCCCCATCTCTCCGCCGCCATTCCCACAAACACTCTATCTCTTCGCTCTCTTTCCGCAAGCCCGCAAAACCCCTGCTCAAACGCGCGCTCAGTTTGAGGGCAACTGGTTTAAGCACCGCCACCAGTATCCCAGATGGTGGTTTGAGGGATGCCGGGTTCTGGGCTGCGGCCCCGCCGCAGTCGCCGGGAGCCGCCACCAGAGGGGCTGAGGCGGACGCCATGGGGCTGCTGTTCAGGGAGAGGATCGTGTTTCTGGGTAGTAGTATCGATGACTTTGTTGCTGATGCTATCATTAGTCAGCTGATGTTGCTGGATGCTCAAGACCATAAGAAGGATATTAGGCTCTTTATTAATTCCACTGGTGGCTCTCTCAGGTACTAATTTTGCTGAAAATGACCAGCTTTGATGGCTTTTATATGTGTTGTGTGTTTTCTTCGTTATGTCACTGTTGCATATTGTTGAAAGTTGATGGCTTTATAGCTTAATATTGGTGTTAATTGTCTAATTTAAGATGGGGCTACTCTTGTGTTGTTTCAAACTCAGTTATCTGGTGGCTTATTTGTGTGTCTGTTGGAATGTGAGAACTTTGTTTATGATGTTTTAGCCTTTCGTGATGCGATTTCTTCTATCTGTTGATCAGTTGATGGCTGTGGTATATCGAATTTGTAGTTGAGTTTTAAGACCTTTAGTTCTTGTGTGGGATGTGTGTAGTTGCAATTTTTTTTTGTAGGTTTGAAGTACTAGCCAAAAGATAGAGAATTACTATTACTATTCTGTTGATGATGAAATGGGATTCACTTAGGTTATAGAGGATACTTAAAGATCAGTGAACACTGAGCACCATAAGAACTTCCTATTTGCATTGAGGTCACATTTTGTGGTTAGTTTTGATGGCTTTTGGCACACAATATATATAGTTAGTCTATCTAGGTTTGTTAGTATTGACATAGTGCCAGACCAAAGAATTATAATCAGGAATGTTGAGGATCCTTGACAGTTGATTGCCTTTTATGCATTTTATTTATTTATGTAACAGTGTAACACATATTTAATGTTTGTGTTGCTTTTAATTGGAATTTTGTTAAAGAATGATAGCATGTCCTCGAAGGTTTGTTCCTAGAAGGTCACTAGGTTAGATATAGTTTTGGTACCTGGAAGTGTATTTACAACTCAACTATTATATCAGTGTATCCTGACTTGTGGGTATTTAACCTTTTGAAGAGTTAATCTAGTAAATATATGTTTTCTACCTGATTCCCTTGCATACAGCTGTATGATAATGAGACCAGTAAATTATTTTTATTTCATTTTATGTTTTCACTAACACATGCTTCTATTAATGACAGTGCTACAATGGCAATCTTTGATGTCCTCCAACTCATAAGGTCTGACGTTTCCACAATTGCTCTAGGCATTGCAGCATCGACAGCTTCCATAATCTTGGGTGGTGGCACTAAAGGCAAGCGGTTGGCCATGCCAAATACAAGAATCATGATACATCAGCCTCTTGGAGGTGCTAGTGGGCAAGCAATAGATGTTGAAATCCAAGCTAGAGAAATCATGCACAGCAAGAACAATGTGATAAAGATTGTGTCTGGTTTCACTGGACGATCAATTGAACAAGTTGAGAAGGATATTGACAGGGACCGTTACCTATCTCCAATTGAGGCAGTGGAATATGGTGTTATTGATGGGGTTATCGATAGAGATAGTATCATTCCACTTGAACCTGTTCCTGAAAGGGTTAAATCCTCAATACTAAATTATGAGGAGATTGGAAAAGATCCGAAGAAGTTTTTGACACCAGAAATCCCCGATGATGAAATATATTAGCTGCTGTATCTTTACTGGTATGTTGAGTTGAATTTATGTTTTCTTAAATCTCATGTATTATCTTTCATAGTAATTATATTTCAAACCATTCTTGTTTGTAATGTCAATGAAGAGATGTATGCTCAAATTCTTTTGAAATCATTGAACTTGGAGCATAACAATATAATGCTTGCAACTTATGTATAGTTCTTGGGTTTAATTTTATGAATCATGTGACTGGTGTAAATGACATCGATGGATGTACTGCTAGTTGGTCATGTTAATAAACGTCCATATTCCCCAGTTACCTTTGCTGCCTGTGCCTCTTTATAAATTTCTTATTCTCTGTAGTGGCCCTTGTATGCAGTGCTTGAGTAAAAATGTTAAGCACTGGGGCTATACATGTTAGGTTTGATCTATTTGTTTGAGGGTGCAACCAATTTGGTTTTGTATGTTTTGATGTAGCGAATTTAATCTCTTAGGTTGGCTCATTGTTAGTTAGAATATAAATGGTCAATACTGCTTGTAGTTGGTCATAAATGATAAAACTCCCCCTAAAGGCCAATGCCAGAGATTGAAATCGAATTGCATCAAAATGTAAGAGATAAAATGGCTACATCCCTAAAACATAAGAGTCCAAACTGATGGTGTTTCCCTAGTTAGAGAACGATAGAAGCTATTCTGCTGTCTTTATAGTCTGTGAAGTATTTAGAACCTGCATGTTGAAGTGAATGACTATCATGAACCGAATCCCTAATGTTCATCTAATAAATGTTTCAGGACATGGTCAATCCTTGAATTTGGATCCTCCGAGGTTCATTCTCTAGCAAAGTTGAGGATTAGAAGTTCAGGGGATGCTCTCTCACTTTATGTGTTTTGTGTTGATGAAGATTGCAGCCAAATGCCGATAGGTCCTTCACTCTTTTGTTATTGTTGATGGTGGATCTTGTATTTCATTTGTAATGCATTGACACCTCCGAAAGTGAGATGTAATCGGCTCATTATTTATATAAAATGATCGAAGAATCACGCCCATATGGCTAACGTACCTTTAAATTCATTCCCAGGTTTACTTAATGTACTCTCTTGCTGATATTTTTTGTGTAGAATGAAATGTTATAACCATGAGGCTATAATGGTAATTTATGTTACTCTCTGAGCAATCCTTGAAGTCTCTGCCAGTTTGATTCATGAGATATAATGGTAAATTTACTTTTGGTTTCAAATTGAGATGGCCAAAATGGCAAAGTGAATCAAAACTTTACACACAATATCAGTTCTTTTACCATTTTCATGATCGTGACTCGGCTCTAGTGATGGTTAAGTCCACATGCTGCCTCACACTTTTACACTCAAAACTGACGCAGTTTCTTTGTACAGACCTCATTATTTACTGCAGGCACCAACAGTGGTAATTTTTGTGGACAACTCTGCAAAGTCTGCATTGCAATGAAGAGAAGTAAATTCTTGTCCGGCCTCTCAGTTCGTGGTCTTAACTTATCTATATTAACAGCATCTTGTAACTTCATTAAACCTGAATTAGCTTTGTGACTTTAACTGATCAGGTTGAAGTAACAGTGTTTTATATAATTATTTTAGGCATTTAAACGATATACGTAAGAAATAATATTACAATATTTGTATATGTTAGACACACGATTTTTATACGAGACACTTTCAAGTTTCAACCGTGAAACTTTCAAAATAGATTAGTAGTGATCATTTTGTTAGGTTCCAATGAAACTTTCAAAATAGATTAGTAGTGATCATTTTGTTAGGTTCCAACTGATTAGTAGTGACCAAATTTCTTAAGTAAAATTGAGTTTGAATTGAAATATTTAATTGTTACATTTGATCTTGATCTTGCATACTCATAAATACATGGTTATTTATAAAAAAAATTGACTATGCACTTAGAAAAGAGAAAAAAAATATCAGCATGGAATTTATTGGACCATATAATGGGTACAAGTGATGATTAAAACTTGGTATAAATAAATCCAAAAAATGCTTCTTCAAGAAAAATTATCTACCCATGCCAATGCATTCAATGTTAAGTTTCTCTAGGTGTATCATGCATTAGGTAATTTGTTACAATCTTCTACTGTCACCTTATTTATCACACATCTGCATTCTTGCTTGCATTTTCTTCACTTTGTAGCTACCACTAAATCTTTGCTGAAGAAAAGGTGCAGTTCCACCTTCACTGTGTGTACTTTAAAATCCTTACTTCATTTCTGAAATCTGTATTTCTTACCTTATTTTCTTGGTTTGATCCAAGAATCCTTAACGCTATTGTTTACATCCTCTGCTTGATGATTCGGAAAACAGGGGAAATGGAGCACTCCTCAGGCCATGGCGAGATCAACAAGACTGGTTTCCGAAACACGAAAAGAGGTTTGAATTTTTGCTACATTTTTAGCTTCTTTGGTGATTTGGTTGTAAATTTGATGCTGATAACATGATAAAAGGCTTAAACTTCTAGTACTTTTCTGCTTTCTTTGGATTTAACTGTGGATTTGGAGTTGATAACATGAAAACTTCTAGTACATTTTTGATTTCTTTGGTTTCCCTGTGAATTTGGAGTTGATAACATGAAAACAGGCTTAAACTTCGGTTACAATTTTTTTACTTCTTTGGTTTTGCTGTGAATTTGGAGTTGATAACTGTATTTTATGTGGAACAGAAGGCAAGGCATCCCGAGTGATCACTCAAACCCTCCCGAATTTCAGAAGGTTCACAAGAAAATACAACCCGCGTTCTGATTCAGATACCACGGTATATATAGCGTGATTTCTTATCTCGATTTCTGCATTTAGCATTACATATATGAAATATGATATATTCATCCTCACTTGAAAAATGCAGAGGGAAGATGGAGTCATCAACAGGTTCTTCAGGGTCATGGCCACAGGATTTGAAAAGGAACTTGTAAGGATTTTCTCTTTTTCACCAAAATCCCTCCAAATTTAACCTTCTTGTTCATAATGTATGCATTTATTTTTACATTTTTACTGTCTTTTGTTTATATGTGTATGCACAGAGATTTCCACCGCCTTTCTGCGAAAGCTTGGCCGGAACTGAACTTCCCGATGACACCATTTTGGTTAGCAGCAAAGGGATGTATGCATTGGAAACCATGGTATGCAGCTGCCATGAGCTCCTGGTCTTATCTGGTGAAGCCTGGGATAAGTTCATCTCTGACCATAACCTCGATACCTTTGATCTTCTCTGGTTTGAGCAAACCGATGAAATGGTGTTTCGAGTTCATGTCTGTGATCCTTCCACTACTTGTGAGAAGAAGCCTGTTGAGTCTCCCGATGAACTGCGCACCGGAAAACGCAAGAGTGAGTTTTGTTTCTGCATATGTTTGATTGATTGTGTTTATCTGATGAAAATCAAATTGTACTAATATGTTGTGTAAAAAATCAGGATGCTTATATGAGGATGGGATCAGAATCAAAGGCTGCATTGGTAAGGCTTGTTTGCACTTATAACATTGATCAGATCGAAATGAATGTTGTTTATTAGTGATTGGATTGGTTTGATTTATTTAAGGATGTTTTTGATGGCAGAGTGTCGCTTCACAGCACGAATCCTACTGCACCATTTGAAGCATCCTTATCTGGTATGTTTCCTTTCATTAGTCTTGATTTTTCTTGGATTATGGTTTCAGCTGTTAACTGTTTCGAATTCGACAGACAATACCATCTGCATTCTTGAAGACAAACAACTTGAAAGGCAAGAAAATGGCTGTGCTGGTGACCGTTTCCGGCCACGCGTGGGAAGTGGAGCTTCACGATTACGACGATGCTCGTCCCGACAGGAATTCTTCGAACATGAAGCTGCGAAAGGGATGGAAGGCGTTCTTCGACTCGAATGGCCTCAGGGATGGAAATGTCTGCGTTTTCGCGGTCGATCATAACAGTGCTCTCAATAGCTCCACCAGCGTTGTTATGAATGTTTATGTTACCGAGCCTTAATTTAGCTGGCTCGTTTTAGCACATTCTGCCTTTTAAGTACTTGTAATGTTAATAAGGATCTTTGCCCTAAATTGCTCTTTGAAACTTATGTTGTTGGATGCAAATTTAAGTACTGTTTATATTGATGCTTTGGTGTTTCTGTGGGCGATTCTTGATTCATGTGGATCAAGATATATCAAACTGTGGTGGATAGATTTAGTGTCATCAATTGTTTTGGGAGGTTAAATCGTTGGTGAAGAGCTTTAGAACAGAGCAATTGATTTGGCATAGCTAAAGATACTTTTTAAAAGTTTGCAAATTCTTAAAGCTGTTAAATAGTTTATTTTGAATGTCGGAGTTACTTTTGAAGGAAAATTAGAAACCTGTATCCAATGCTTTTAGAATAAAGGCAACTCCATAATTGTGCCAAATATGGTTGTAAGAGCTAAACTTTCAGTCATGTTTAGATTTTTAAACTAAAACATTCTAAACAAAATCAAACCAAAGAAATTAGATTACATGTAACCAAATGGTCAAATTTGAAGTTAAAAAAGGGTAAAATTAAGGAAGTGAATGGATAGCTAAACACACGCATGTACACTTATTATGCATGCGTTATGTGTACATGCGTTTTACTAACAAAAGTTTCGGGCATATGATCTAGTGTAATGCATAGTGTCAATTCTAGCAATCTTGTCAAATTTGGATTGAAATCAAATTGTGACGTGTAAAATGTATATTTATTTCGAGTTGGTTTTGGTTTTCGAGTTGTCTCATATTGAGTTATTATCGAATATTATTTTTGGGTCAGATCGAGATGGGTAGGGGGTTTGGGTTACATGGTGTTATGGTTTCAGGTGAATTGACTCAACTGAAATAACTGGTCAGTACTTAACTTTTTAGAAACAATACTAACTCGGTTGACATTTCAAGAACTTAGTTTACTCCAAAATAGCGATCCATTCACTTCCTTATTTTTACCCTTTTAAACTCCAAATTTGACCCTTTGATTACATGTAATCTAATTTCTTTGACATTTCAAGAGTTTAGTCTTCTCGGTTAACAACTTAGTGTACTCCTTTATGCACTGCAACAAAAAGTGTACTCATTTATATATATTTTATATTGGCATTTCAACACATATTCAACCATAAATTTGAATTAGTGCTTAAATAATAATATTATTATGTAATATAGTTTTGGATTTCTATCTCATCCCCGAATGAGTATTTGGAGAAGATTAGTAAAACCCAACAATTTTCGGGTCGGATTGCAAAAAGTTAAAAAGCCTCCAAATAAATACTTGTAGTCGTAGACGATACAGATACCCGACCTGCAAACGTCTGACTAGTATTGGCGCTAATTTTCGGGTTTAGGGTTTTAATCCCGTTTCTCCGGGCAGCCTTCACCGGAAAACGGTGTGGTTCAGTGGTGAGCTCAGCCATTGAAGAGATATTCGCCGGACTCGCTGGAGTCTCCGTTGCCAAGTAGTGGTAAGTAATTAGTGATTTTGATAATGGCAATTATTGATTTGATTGATTTTCCGATGAATGCTGTGTTTTATTCCGTTTTTCAGAAGGCTAGGCTGATAAGATGACTTTGTTTAGAACTGAAACTCTGTTATTCGGTAGGTTGAGGCTAGGCTGATAAGATGACTTTGTTTTGGACTCAAATTCTGTTATTCGGTAGGTTTTACGGATTATAAATGGCTTTAATTTGCCTGCAGACATACTGAAACTAAAAGGGAACGATCAACTGTGGTGAAGGCCAATAATTTTCTGTGGTGTATTTGTATCAAAGCATTTGGTTTCGAAGAGGATCGGCATTGTTAGAATTGGAAGCTGTGTGTGAGAAACTGGAGAAAAGGTCAGTTATTCATTCAAAACCAGGTTTCTTTTCTGTACAGATTTTGTATGTAGCAGTGTTATGGTGGTCTTACATATGCTTTCCTGTCTCTCCAGATTCTTGTTGTCTCAGATATTAAAAGAGACCTTCGTTACTGAGGAGCCTCGGGGCGGAGAAGGGTGAGTATTCTCTCCATTGCTTTTGAACAACTTTTTGAAAAAAATGGTCACTTTAAATTCCTACACACTTTTGTAGATATTTGGTAACCTTTACTAATTCAGTTCAATTTATGGAATTTCTGGAGTACATTGGCTTCGTCATCTTTAACTCTTTCAATCCAGTTATGAACTCTCTTATATTATATAAATGTAATCATGATTTCTACCAAGCATTGAAGTTATTTATTGTTCCATTTTAATGGAGTTGGTATTCATCCTTGGTGTTTGATTTTTAGCAGTCAGAGAGAATAACTAGAAGCAGGCAGAAGTTTTTGAATCTCTTGGCACATTATCATATTAAATGTATTTTAAAACCTGATTACATGCTCTGCAATTCAACCCAAGCATTGTTTGTATCTCGTAATTTAAATGGTGATGCTATCAGCCTATCAAGGATGTTTAATTGATAAATTTTCCTTGTTTTATTCTTCTTCTTAAGGTGTTTCATAATTGTGGTTTCATCTGATTTTATATTAGAATAACAAGAATTTTAGACATACACCATAGGCATCTTTGATTACAGCCAATGATTGATTCATTGTAAGAATTTTTCATAAATTAGGTTAAACTGTTTCCAAAGGTTAAAAGGATATATTTTCTGAATGAAAAAGGTTAAACATTATTCATAAATAAGGCAAACACTGTTTGCTAGGGCTAAAAGGGTCTATTTCTTAATAAAAATGGTAAAATGTTATTCATAAATAAGGTAAACACTGTTTCCTTGAGCTAAATGGATCTATTTTACAGTCTATATATACATGCCACACCATGCTTTTGTGACCATTCCAATTCCAATTCTATTCTCTTCAGCAGCTTGTCGAGGGAAACAGAGACCGTTCCGACAATCTCTCTTTTGGTGATTCCACTGTTGAAAATATGGCAACCGATGGAATTACAGACATGCTTGAAAAGATGACGGGGAAGGATAAGGATTTCAGATACATGGCCACATCTGATTTGCTGAATGAGTTGAACAGAGAGGGATTCAAGCTGGCAAATACTGAATTGGAGTCTAAGCTGGCAAATACTCTTGTCCAGCAGCTTGATGACGTCTCCGGTGATGTATCTGGATTAGCAGTTAAATGCCTGGCTCCATTGATGAAGAAAATTCAGGAAGTAGTAGTATTGGAGATGGCTGATAAGCTATGTGATAAACTACTGAATGTGAAGGACCAGCATCGTGATATTACTGGCATAGCTTTGAAGACAATTGTTTCTGAAGTCCCTTCAGTTTTCATAACTCCAAAGCTGATTAAGGGAATCAATGGCTCTGCAACAAACTCTGAAATTAAGTGTGAGTGTCTCGACATTTTATGTGATGTTCTTCACAAATATGGGAATTTGATGGTTTCAGACCACAAGTCGTTGTTAGCTGCTATGTTACCTCTGTTAAATTCCAATCCAGCCACTGTGAGGAAGAAGGCGGTCTCGTGCATTGCATCTTTAGCCACAAGTTTGTCAGATGATTTGCTGGCAAAGGCTACTGGCCAAGTTGTTCAGCTTTTGAGAAACAAGACTTCAAAATCTGAATTTACACGGACTAACATTCAGATGATTGGAGCCTTAAGTCGAGCTGTAGGATATCGTTTCGGTTCCCACCTTGGAGATACAGTTCCTGTTTTAATCAATTACTGTAGGAATGCTTCAGAGAATGACGAGGAGCTTCGTGAATGTAGCCTGCAGGCATTGGAGAGCTTTCTGCTTACATGTCCTAGAGACATCTCTCCCTATTGTGATGAAATTCTCCACCTTACGTTGGAATTTATTAGCTATGACCCCAATTTCACTGATGGCATGGAGGAAGATACAGATAATGAAAGCTATGAAGAGGAGGAGGAAGAGGAGGAGGATGCTGAGTACACAGATGATGAGGATTACAGCTGGAAAGTTCGAAGAGCATCAGCTAAATGCTTGGCAGCATTAATTGTATCTCGTCCGGAGATGCTCGGCAAGTTGTATGAAGATGCTTGTCCCAAGCTGATTGACAGATTTAAGGAAAGAGAAGAGAATGTTAAGACGGATGTTTTCAATACGTTCATTGAGTTGCTGCATGTTACCAAAGGACAAACAGAATCAAGTTCTAGACAGTTATTGAAACAACAAGTTCCTAAAATTGTCCGATCCATTGATAAGCAGCTGCGTGAGAAGTCTGTCAAGACAAAGGTTGGTGCCTTTTCAGTTCTTAAAGACCTGGTAGATGTCCTGCCTGATTGTCTTGCTGAACAGATTGGGTCTCTTGTTCCTGCAATTGAGAAAGCTTTATTGGATAAATCTTCCACCTCCAGTTTGAAGCTTGAGGCTCTTACGTTCTTAAGATTGGTTTTGGCATCCCATGCTCCTTCTGTTTTTCATCCTTACATCAAGGCCATATCAGCTCCCGTTATATCTGCTGTGGGTGAGTGTTATTACAAAGTTATGGCTGAAGCGTTAAGAGTATGTGGAGAACTTGTTCGGGTTGTCCGTCCGAATGTTGAGGACTCCTTTGGCTTTGATTTCAAGCCCTATGTCCATCCAATATACAACGCTATCATGGCATGCCTAAAAAATCAAGATCAGGACCAGGAAGTCAAGGAGTGTGCCATTACATGTATGGGGCTTGTTATGTCAACATTTGGTGATCACCTCCGAGTGGAACAACTCACATGCCTTCGTGTGCTTGTGGATCGTATGGGGAATGAGACAACTAGGCTTACTGCTGTGAAAGCTTTTGCTGTGATAGCTGCTTCTCCACTGCACTTGGAGCTATCTCCTGTCCTCGAGCACGTAATGTCAGATTTAACTGGATTTTTAAGGAAGGCCAATCAGTCGTTAAGACAGGCTACTCTTGGAACTTTGAACACCCTTATTGCTGGTTATGGTGACAAAATTGGCCCAGCTGCTTATCAAATCATCGTTGTGGAACTCTCTTCCCTGATAAGTGAATCTGACATGCATGTGACTGCACTCGCTCTGGAGCTTTGTTGCACTTTAATGTTGGACAAAAGGTCAAGTCCCAGTGTGGGTTCCACTGTTCAGAATAAGGTTCTTCCTCAGGCATTGACCTTACTAAGGAGCTCGTTACTTCAGGGGCAGGCACTTCAAGTGCTGCAAAAGTTTTTTGCAGTGTTGGTGCACTCCGCAAACACAAGCTTTGATGCGCTGTTAGAATCTCTTATTTCACTGGGTTGTGGTGTTGGTGTTGCTAAGCAGGCTTTATCTTCTATTGCTATATGTGTAGCCCTTCTGTGTCTTGCTGCAGGACATCAGAAATGTTCTTCAACCGTAACTATGCTCATAAACTTCTTGAAAGATGATGACAACACAAATTCAGCCAAGAAACATCTTTCCTTGCTTTGTTTGGGGGAGATTGGGAGGAGAACAGATTTAAGCTCACATTCCCCGTTATTAGAGAATATCATCATGTGGTCATTCCAGGTTCCTTTTGAAGAGGTTAAATCCGCAGCTTCTTATGCTCTTGGAAGTATTGCTGTTGGTAATCTGCAGAAATATCTTCCATTTATCTTGGACAAAATTGATGATGGCCACAAGAAGCAATACTTACTGCTACATTCTCTGAAGGAGGTTATAAGACAATCAGCTGAATTTCAGGAATCAAGTGTTGAAAAGATACTTAAACTGCTCTTTAACCACACCAAAAGTGAGGAGGAGGGAGTTCGCAATGTTGTAGCTGAATGTCTTGGGAAAATTGCCCTCATTGAACCCCAAAAGCTCGTTCCAGCACTCAAGAAGCAAACTACTTATCCAGATGCATTAACCCGAGCTACTGCTGTGAATGCCATAAGATATGCTATAGTTGAGCGGGCTGAGAAAATAGATGGGATTCTACATTCTGAAATCTCATCATTCCTGATGCTTATCAAGGATCGTGATCTTAATGTAAAGCGTGCAGCTGTTTTGACATTGAGTGCAGCGGCTCATAGCAAGCCAAACTTGATAAAGGGTCTCCTACCTCAACTGTTGCCGCATCTCTATGATCAGACAACCATCAAGGAAGAGTTGATCAGAACCATTGATCTGGGGCCTTTCAAGCATGTGATTGATGATGGACTTGAGCTGAGGAAAGCATCTTTCGAGTGTCTTGACACTTTAGTAGATGGATGTCTTGATCAAGTTAATCCATCTTCCTTCCTCGTTCCTTACCTCAAATCTGGTCTAGCTGATCACTGTGACGTCAAGATGCCGTGCCACATTATCCTCTCAAAGCTCGCTGACAGATGCCCCTCCAATGTATTAGCAGTTCTGGACTCGTTGGTGGATCATCTACAGAGTACTATCAGTTTCAGGCCAAGAGCTAACGCACCCAAGCAAGAAGTTGATCGGAATGAGGACATGATAAGGAGTGCCCTTCGTGCTATTGCGTCGATAAATCGCATTAGTGGAGCGGACTGCAGCCACAAGTTCAAGAACCTCATGGAAGAAATATCAAAATCCTCATCACTGCAGGGAATGTATGCTTCTATTCAGAACGAGTGAGAGAGATGGTGGGAAACTTTATCAAAATCCTCATCACTTGTTATTTTCCATTCCCTTGTTTTCAGACTTCTTTCGTGAATGATAATTGTGGTTGTGTTATTCAATCAATCTGTTCTTTTGTTTTTAGATTTCTTTCGTGAATGATAATTATGGTTGTTTTTCTGTTTCGTTTGTTATTCCATTCACCATGTTAATTTTATTTTAATCAAAAATTAGCACTGATTACGTCAAATTTAATTTGTGAACATTGTGAAGAAGCGGATTCTATTGTGACAAATTGTTTATTAAAATTAGCACTGATTTAAATAAATTGTTTTTTTTTTGCTCAACTGACTGCCATGGATTGTCATGCGTGCTAAACCCTAAATAATACTAATTGTTTATTATGGTAGCTAACTATATAAAAATAGGGATTACATATTGACTTATTAATTATTAAATTGTTTACAGGTAAAAATTAATAATCTTATTGTGTAAAAACTGATTTTGTTTCATAAGTTCGAAACAAAAATGGTATATGTAGTACTAAAAGTAAGCAATTTCTCCATACAGGTTCCATTTTTCTCTTGCAGGTCCATATTTTTACCATAATGCCCCTGATGGAACCCTATGATTTCAAGCCCATTTTTTTCTTAACAATATTAGGGGTATTATGGTAAAAATACGGACCTGCAAGAGAAAAATAGACCTGCATGGAGCAACCCCCTAAAAGTATAAGGCATTGTTTGAGATTATTTCTTGTTGAACTGAAATATATTTAAATTCAATGAACTGAACTGAAATGATTTTGAAATTAGCATATATCGTTGTAATCTATAGTAAAAAAGTAAATTTGAATAAAAATTATTGAACTGAAAAAAAAATTAAATATATTTATTTATTGGGAAATATTTAATTATACTAAGCTAAAAATAATTTAAATGTATTTAAATGTACTGAAGTGAAGTGAATTTACCCACATAAAAATCACAGGGCCTAAAAGTGTGTTTTTTTTTTTTGAAAAATAGCTCATATGACCAAACAGTTAAGTGAAACAAATTAAATATTAAAATTATTTTGTTTGAAGTTCAAATCAACTAATTTTGATCAAATCATCCAATTTAAGCTAAAATTTCTTTATAAACATGATTTGTCCAATGGAGTATCGAGCGAGTCGAGTAGCGGAATATGTAATTTTTTGATTTGTCCAAAAAAAAAAAGCAAAACAGTGTAGCAAATTAAATCACAACCAACAGATTTGTTTATACAACCTTCAAACTATCAATGGTCAGCAACAACAGCAGAGAGAGAAAACTATAGTAGATGTATGGTTGGTTATTTTCCTTGGGTGGAAAATGATATGTTAGAGATAGTATAGGTATGATTTAGTTACTTTGATTGGGTGGAAAATGATAGGTTTAAGTAATTTTTCTTCGAAATCTTTGACATCGTGTTAAGTTGGATTTGCTTGACACGTGGAATATGAGCATATAATAGATAATAATTAGCCTCTCCATCCATGAAAAATAAAAATTAAATTAAGTGAAAAATATAGTTATAATATAAATTAAATCAATTATAAATTTAAAAATATAAACATAAATTAAGTTTCGAAAATATGTCATAATATTTTAATAACTATTTATATCTATATAGCGAACTGTTTGCGAGTTGTTCGAGTTAAGCAAAACCTTGCTCAATTCGACTTATTAACCATTCAAGTCAAGCTAAATTAAATTGAATTTTGACCAAAGATTGATTGGGTTCGAGAATTACTCACTAGGCTCAATATATAAGCACTTTTAGTCATCACTCATAAGTATATCATTGTTTCTAGTTCATTTTAGTCACACAACATTTTAGTTTCCGTTTCACTAGTAAAATATCATTAGTCTAATCAAACCCATGTGTGCGATGTTGAAACTAGGAGTAAGTTCTTAAATCCCGTGACAAATATTTTTTATAACGCTTACATGCACAGCTCAACATAGTTTGAGGAAACTATTCGTAGTTGAGGACAACTTGATACAACTTATCCAGATTGTATCAGCGGGAAGTTCTGCATCCAAACCTTTGGATACAACTTGAGTCTTCATGAGAAGTTAAAAAAAATTAACAATGAAAATTTAAACTACATGAACAAAACATACATATGAAGTTTCCAAATATTAGAATATGCAAACAACTTTGTTAATGTCAGAATATGCTAATATTGGTCTAGCTTATGATGCAAAAATCACATAAAGCAATCAAAACATTCAACGTGTTACGTGTGCACCTCTTCCTAGCACGGAAATCGCCAATCGTCAATATTCCCTTTCGTGTGTAAATATATAGCCTAATTAAACTAGTTTCTTCAAAAACAGGAAAGTAACATTCAGGTTTTATATATATATATATAGATCAACACGAGCACAAATTTCAAGCACATTAATATCAAACAAAATCAACATTCACGTATTTTGCAAATTTAATCTTATATTTAATCTTTAAAAAAATCATGAAAACAATAGCAGATTTCATCAACAACAAATCCATTTTCCTGCCCTCCATAGCCCCATGGCTTCCAAATAATCAGGAAACTACTCTGTTGTCATACAGGAAGGACATACTGATATGGAAACCAGAATTAAAGGGAAGGTTCTCTTTCAAATAAGCTTACCTCATGCTCAAGGAACAAAAAGGTACATCTAAATCCCTTCCAAAACTAACATTCTCACCTCCATGAGTTTGTATTTTGCAATATGATTAAAATTGTTATTTCATATATAATAAAAGATCATGATAACAAATTAGCTAGAAATATTGCAATACAACAAGGAATTAATTAAGTTGGTTTGAAGTTCACTCGAATGCCCAAGCATTCTCCTTGCGGACCGCCTCTTCCTCCTCGGGGTGAAGTCATTCTTGATGTTGAAAGTCTTCCGGATTTCCTCAGAAGTCTTGCCCTTTATCATGTTCGCAACAGTCTGGCAAGTGAGGTCCAGCAACGGCTTGATGTCCAGGTAATTGGCAGCCAAGATGAGATCGAATAGGGTTCCTTGATCCACATTCACAAAATCTTCATCATATTTTGTTAGCTCTTCTTCGGAAGCCTTCTCGTCCGACTTCAGAACATGACGCTTGCAGTACTCGAGAACCTTCGCGAGTATCTTGGCTGTGACGTTGGGGAGTGGGATAGCATCGTTGGCACAGTCATCGTCTATCATATACTTGATGGTTTGCGACTCCATCGTCTATTAATCTAGATTGTTGATTCATTTTTTAATCTGTAGATATGACTTTTTTTGTCTCATTTGAAGTGTATGTTCAATTAATCAATGAATATGTGTTTTTGAATTAATCAGTTCTGTTCAATACTGTGATGTTCTCATGAAGATATCACACACATGTGTGTGTTATCCTCGTCATTGGCTTGGATAGGATGTGAAGATTTCAATTCAACTGAAGATTCTTCGTTTTCATGACTGCGACTCTTCATTAATTCTTCAAAGTACATTTGTTCTTATCTTGAAATACTCTGTATATTTTGTTCAAATGAATCTGACCGCAATTTTGAAATTTGGCCTTAGTTCTATCGTTTTGAAATAAACTTGTAAGGTTTTTTTTTTTTTACTTTACAACGAAATCACTTAAAACTGAGCGACCCCTTAAATCCATAAATGAGTATATCTGGCATGAAAAGTCGATGGTTCGCGTGTTAAAAGATTGTATATTTTAATCTAATTTAATAGATTATGTACCGAATTGCTATATGGAAGACCATTTTTCTCATGCAGGACCGAAATATACCATGCAAGAACATGGTTCAGAATAGTTCATAAGATCTCTCAAAACACAATCTTTAGTTACAGGAATTCATTACAAATACCAAACACAAATGTACTTGAACAATAACACAAATGCATTTTTATCTTAATTTTGTATAAAATCATGGTACAAGGGAAATCAAACATCAGCACAAATTTCAAGTTCTATATCAGGAGGCATTGAACACAAAATTCAGCTTTGCAACATATTTTGTAATTTCCAATTTAAACCTTTATTTCATAACCCAAATCTTGATAATAAACTAAAGTACAAAACAACAAGAAGTTAAATGCTGAAATTCAGATCTAGAAGTGTCATCCTAGAAATTCATCAAAGTTTACTCCTTCAGAATAGAAGAATACTTTTCCTCAAGTGATGAAGTTTTCAGAATTTGGTCCATGAGGTTCTTGAACTTGTGGTTGTAGTCCGCTCCACTAATGCGATTCATCGATGCAATAGCACGGAGGGCACTCCTTATCATGTCCTCATTCCGATCAACTTCTTGCTTGGGTGCGTTCGCTCTTGGCCTGAAACTGATAGTACGCTGTAGATGATCCACCAACGAGTCCAGAACTGCTAATACATTGGAGGGGCATCTGTCAGCGAGCTTTGAGAGGATAATGTGGCACGGCATCTTGACGTCACAGTGATCAGCTAGACCAGATTTGAGGTAAGGAACGAGGAAGGAAGATGGATTAACTTGATCAAGACATCCATCTACTAAAGTGTCAAGACACTCGAAAGATGCTTTCCTCAGCTCAAGTCCATCATCAATCACATGCTTGAAAGGCCCCAGATCAATGGTTCTGATCAACTCTTCCTTGATGGTTGTCTGATCATAGAGATGCGGCAACAGTTGAGGTAGGAGACCCTTTATCAAGTTTGGCTTGCTATGAGCCGCTGCACTCAATGTCAAAACGGCTGCACGCTTTACATTAAGATCACGGTCCTTGATAAGCATCAGGAATGATGAGATTTCAGAATGCAGAATCTCATCAATTCTCTCAGGTCGCACAACTAGAGCATATTTTATGGCATTCACAGCAGTAGCTCGGGTCAATGCAGCAGAAGAAGTAGTTCGTTTCTTGAGTGCTGGAACGAGATTTTCGGGTTCAACGAGGGCAATTTTCCCAAGACATTCAGCTACAACATTGCGAACACCCTCTTCCTCACTTTTGGCGTGGTTAAAGAGCAGTTTAAGTATCTTTTCAACACTTGATTCCGGAAACTCAGCTGATTGTCTTATAACCTCCTTCAGAGAATGTAGCAGTAAGTATTGCTTGTTGTGCCCATTATCAATTTTTTCCAGGATAAATGGAAGATATTTCTGCAGATTACCAACAGCAATACTTCCAAGAGCATAAGAAGCTGAGGATTTCACCTCTTCAGAAGGAGCCTGGAATGAATTCATGACGATATTCTCTAAAAACGGAGAATGTGAGCTTAAATCTGTTCTCCTCCCAATCTCCCCCAAGCAAAGCAAGGAAAGATGTTTTCTGGCTGAATTTGTATCGTCATCATCTTGCAAGATGTCTGTGAGCATAGTTACAGTAGAATAACATTTCTGATGTCCTGCAGCAAGGCAGAGAAGTGCTACACATATAGCGATATTAAACAAAGCCTGCTTACCAACCCCAACACCACAACCCAGTGAAATAAGAGATTCTAGCAGGTCATCGAATCTTGTGTTCGCGGAGTGCACCAACGCAGCAAAAAACTTCTGCAGCGCCTCAAGTGCCTGCCCCTGAAGTAACGAACTCCCCAGTAAAATCAATGCCTGAGGAAGAACCTTATTCTTGATAGTTGAGCCCACACTGAGACTTGACCTTTTGTCTGACATTGATGTGCAGCAAAACTCCAGGGCGAGAGCAGTAATGTGCAGGTCAGAGTCACTTATCAGAGATGAGAGTTCCACAATGATGGCTTGATAAGCAGCAGGACCAATTTTGTCACCATAGCCAACAATCATGGTGTTTAAAGTATCCATAGTAGCCTGTCTCAACGCTCGATTGGCCTTCCTTAAAAAGCCAGTAAAATCTGAAATTACGCGCTCGAGGACACAAGATAGATCCAAGTGCAGTGGAGAAGCAGCTACCACAGCAAAAGCCTTCAC
Source organism: Cruciata laevipes (assembly GCA_963678965.1). Lineage (NCBI taxonomy): Eukaryota > Viridiplantae > Streptophyta > Magnoliopsida > Gentianales > Rubiaceae > Cruciata > Cruciata laevipes. The sequence goes on from OY787638.1 coordinate 20,654,397, forward strand.
AGTAGTAAGCCTAGTTGTCTCATTATCCATACGATCCACAACCACACGAAGGCATTTTTCCGCTCGGAGGTGATCACCAAACGTTGACATAACAAGCCCCATACATGTAAGGGCACACTCCTTGACTTCCTGGTCCTGATCTTGATTTTTTAGACATGCCATGATAGCATTGTATATTGGCTGGACATAGGGCTTGAAATCAAAGCCATAGGAGTCCTCAACATTTGGCCGGACAACCCGAACAAGTTCTCCACATACTCTTAGCGCTTCGGCCTTAACTCTGTAATAACTCTCACTCACAGCAGATACAACAGAAGCTGATATGGCCTTGATGTAAGGATGAAAAACAGAAGGAGCATGGGATGCCAAAACCAATCTTAAGAACGTAAGAGCCTCAAGCTTCAAACTGGAGGTGGAAGATTTATCCAATAAAGCTTTCTCAATTGCAGGAACAAGAGACCCAATCTGTTCAGCAAGACAATCAGGCAGGACATCTACCAGGTCTTTAAGAACTGAAAAGGCACCAACCTTTGTCTTGACAGACTTCTCGCGCAGCTGCTTATCAATGGATCGGACAATTTTAGGAACTTGCTGTTTCAATAACTGTCTAGAACTTGATTCTGTTTTCCCTTTGGTAACATGCAGCAACTCGATGAAGGTGTCGAAAACATCCGTCTTCACATTCTCTTCTCTTTCTTTAAATCTGTCAATCAACTTGGGACAAGCGTCTTCATACAACTTGCCGAGCATCTCCGGGTGAGATACAATTAATGCTGCCAAGCATTTCGCTGAAGCTCTTCGAACTTTCCAGCTGTAATCCTCATCATCTGTGTACTCACCATCCTCCTCCTCTTCATAGCTTTCACTATCTGTATCTTCCTCCATGTCGTCAGTGAAATTGGGATCATAGCTAAGAAATTCCAACGTAAGGTTGAGAATTTCATCACAATAGGGAGAGATGTCTCTAGGACATGTAACCAGAAAGCTCTCCAATGCCTGCAGGCTACATTCACGAAGCTCCTCCTCATTCTCTGATGCAGTCCTACAATAATCGATTAAAACCGGAACGGTATCTCCAAGGCAGGAACCAAAACGATATCCTACAGCTCGGCTTAAGGCTCCAATCATCTGAATGTTAGTCCGTGTCAATTCAGGTTTGGAAGTCTTGTTTCTCAAAAGCCGAACAACTTGGCCAGTAGCCTTTGCCAGCAAATCATCTGACAAACTTGAGGCCAAAGATGCAATGCACGAGACCGCCTTCTTCCTCACAGTGGCTGGATTGGAACTTAACTGAGGTAGCATAGCATCTAACAGCGACTTGTGCTCTGAAACCATCAAACTCCCATATTTGTGAAGAACATCACATAAAATGTCGAGACAGTCGCATTTAATTTCAGAGCTTGTTGCAGAGCCAGTGATTCCCTTGATCAACTTCGGAGTCACGGAAACTGAAGGGACTTCAGAAAGAATCGTCTTCAAAGCTATGCTAGTATTATCACGATGCTGGTCCTTCACATTCAGTAGTTTATCACATAGCTTATTAGCCATCTCCAGAACTACTTTTTCCTCAATTTTCTTCACCAATGGAGCCAGGCATTGAATTGCTAATCCAGACACATCACCGGAGACGTCATCAAGCAGCTGGAGAAGAGTAATTCCCAGCTTAGACTCCATTTCACTTGCCAGCTTGAACTCCTCTTTGTTCAATTCATTCAGCAAATCAGATGTTGCCATGTATCTGAAGTCCTTGTCCTTCCCCGTCATCTTTTCAAGCATGCTTGTAATTTCATGGGTTGCCATATTTTCAACAATGAGATCACCAGAAGAGAAATCAAATTGATCGGAAAGAGCTGTTTCTGGTGATCAACTGCTGATGGGAACAGAATTGCAATTGAATGGTCACAAAGGCAGGCATGGCCTGTATATATAGACTGTTGAAACCTTTTAGCCCAGGGAAACGGTCTTTACCTTATTTATGAAACATATTTTTTATCCCTAGGAAACAGTTTGCCTTTGTTTATGAATGATTTAGCCACATAATTTTTAAATCTTTTTCATACAGAAATATATATCCTTTAAGGCTTAGGAAACAGTTTAACCTGAATAATTCTTACAGTCACTGGTAGCCTAATTCAATGATGCCTATAACTTAGGTCTAATTCTAATATGACATCAGAAGGCCAATGGAAAAAATCAATGAAACCACAAATATGAAACACCTTCAGGAAAATTATCATTAAAACATATCCTAGTTTTAAACTATATTATCACAGTTATAAATAATGCTTTTAATTGGACTGAGTAGCAGAGCATGTTGGCCAAAGAATGTGAGTTACTACAAATGCACTAGATTAAAAAGAGGCACATGATTATGTGGCAATAGATTAAAAACTTGTACTTGCTTTTAGTTGTTCTCTTTGAAGAAATCATGATTACATTTATATATTGAACATCATAACTGAGATTGAAAGCCAATGCACGAACATCGGAAAACTGAATTAGCAAGGGTTACAGTTCTTACTTTGTCTCTTTCTTTGGTATCACAGTCCTCAACTAACTGAGCAGCTTTCAATTTGTCATACTTGTCGTATACTTGAGTTTGATCTTTTATTTGGTTTGATCTTTTAGGTTTTGGGCAATAACTTTTCACTTTATTTCCTTGATCTTTTATGTTTTATAACCCAAATAATTAAAATAATTGTATAAGGTGGTCTCCTTTTGGCCTACCTTCCTTATGGGAGATGTTCTCTTGATATCAAGTCAAAAAACTATTTGCTTTAATATGTTTGTGAAATCTTTCTTGCACTTACTTCTTCTGAAATCTTTTTATATACTTCTTTTTTCTTCTCATTTTATTAAAATCTTTATTTAAATAAATGGACAATGAAATAAAACTATACAGCATTTCACGGTACTAATTTGCCGAACGCACCCCCGCTCCGTTTCTGGAAACACATCGGAAGTCGGAAGCCACCGTTCTGCTCTATCCCGTGGATCGGCAAACTTTAGAGCATTTGGTGCCGAGTTCTGGTTCGCGTTCTTGTGCTTTTGGTTCAGTTGTAAGTTTGCTCACACATGACACATCACTCTATGTAATGGTAGGGGCAAATTAGGAGGGAGCTAATTAGTGGCTAATGAGAGTGTGAGAACCTGTAATTTGATCATACCTTCTCTTCGGCTGCTCAGTTTACACAAGTTTCCTCTTATTTCGGTTATCTGCTCTCCTGTTGCCGAATAGTATCATCTCATTACTCTGCTACTATGTTATGCTTTTATATTTACGATGCAGTTTTATGGATTCTTCCTACTATACCAGGGACCAAGCTACAGGCAGAAGTCAAAACAAAATACACAATAATTTGTGCCATTGATATGAAGCAAGTGAAAATTTACCAGCCAAAGATCTAAACCATACAAAACTTCCAACAGGTTCCATTATCCTACAAACGAGAGTCTAAGATCCAGAAAACGCTACATGTCTTTTTTTAGTACATAACTTACTTAGTTCCTTCTACCTTTGTTACGCTTAGGTGCAACCATTGTCCACCCGTCTTCAGCTTCGGGCATTGATACATCAGCCGCCGTATTAGATCTGCTCACATGGGAACGAGACTGTGGAGCATCATCAATCATCATCGATGAGTCACTGTCATTTACTGAGTTCTCATGATCATCATCATCACTGTCACTGGTTGCCTGCATCAGATAGACAAAATTGGAGCATGGAGTAGATTCAAATTCGCCTAATACTGGAAAATTGGCATTTCAAATCTTGAAATAGCACAACTAGTTCTATACATCAACAGTGGCAATCTATTAACCAGGCTATACTAACCTTCATAACATGGGCACCACTTTTTGGTGGATTTGTTGCCATTAACTTTTGTATGGAGCTAAAATCTCCAATCTGACATCCTTCATGCATCTCCATCAGCTCTAAAGCAATCTGATTAATGTGAGAGAAATTTAGTCAAGAGAAAGCAGAGGTTGTATTGTTCTAGTAAGGAAAATATCAAATCCTGTTCATTTTTTATACTACATGTTTAGGAAGTTGAGATTTTGCCATTTTGGTTATCATCCAGGCAAGGAGAGCCTTAATGTAAACTTCACACAATCTTTATTCTTGTACTAGCATGTTCAGCAAAGAATTAGTTATAAAATCACATCACAATTACGAGTGAGGGAAATCAAACACTAGATAATTAGTGGTAAGTGATGGTGGGCGAAGTCTTGCAAAGTAGTTCAACCTACGGCTAAAATTAACCTTTTTGCCTCAAGCGAGAAATTTTAACCAACAGAACACTTAATAAAATCATCACTCAATCAAGAGACACTCCCAAACAGCATCGCCTCCCTGTTCCCCCATTCAAAAAATTCAAATTTTAATATTTGTACATGTTTTGAATTCTACCAAATGAATCTGCAACACAGATGACAATTTTACTAAGGGCACAATAAAACAAAACAAAAAAAATCACAATCCTAATATATGAATATATGAATACTAGGTTTAATATACGGAAGTCCTAGCTGGGCTAGTAAAATATGAGTTTAAGTGTCTCCAATTTCGTTAGTCGCACAAGATACCACATGTTAAGCAAAGTGTAAATAGTGCCCCTTGTACACGTTGCATATCTCATAGCAATCGCCTATAGGCATATTATTTGGGGCATTCCAGTTTTCGCAAATAAAATACTAGTGTGATGAGGAAATTGAAGGAAAAGCATGAAAAGGGATAGATCATCCATATTTAGAATGAGACTCTCTTTGGCAATCATCCAAAAACACTCTATATGTAGTGGATAGATCATGTTATCAAAAGGCATACAAAAAGAGCAGCTATGGTTGGCATTATTTACACAATGATATGATGCGACTAAAGGCTACACACATCTAATAGGCAGTTATCAGTTGCACGGATCTCCTAAATATACTTGACAACTTCCTCCCACCCTAACGAAAGCTCAGTATTCAGTTACCACATTTTAGTGATTGCTCAAGTATCCTACCAGGTCCAAAACACTAACACCTGCTAAAGTTTCTTCGTAATTAAACATAAAAAAGTGAGCTTTAGTAGCTACATAATAGAATTCTCCTTTGTGCCAAAACTAAATTTTGCTTTCAAAAAAGAGAAACTAAATTTCGAAGACATCACTAGTTAAGTTTCAATGCACAAGGTACGTAAAATTTTCACTGGGGTGATGCCCATGCCACCATCCTCTTTCTATCATCTAATGCTAAACTATTCAAAGACAGCGGTGACAAATTTGATCCAAGAAATAATGCACATATATAGGGACGTAAGAAGCTAAAATGCAGTGAGCACAAGCAAAGCATTTTCTTAACTGCTCATATTGCATCACAAGAAGATGCTTAATACAAAATAGCAACACACAGTTGTACTAGCATCCTAAAGAGTTCATTTAAACCATAGCCAGAAACACACATACAAGATCCAAAATTACAGGATTACTACTAGTTGGCAGAAAGTACAGGATTCAGGATACAAACTACCAGCCTTCTTTCTTCATGTTTCTTACCCTTGGTTTATGAAAAAGAAAGATCTCCTAAACATATAACAGATAACAGGTGTCACCTATATATTACCAAGATTGAAAAGTACAATTACATTACTAATAAATTCTAGGCCAGTTAAAAAAACCTGTCACAACAGCCACAAGGATCTAATCTACTTTCTGAAAGCCTCATAAGTTAAGATTCAATTAACTCTTAGGATGATCAAGTATCATCACCATAAATGCAAGGCCCGTAAAACTTTCACAAAGGCGATGCAATCAACGTCACAGTTACCCTTTCCCTCATGCCAACGCTAAATAGTCAAAGACAGCTGTGACAAATTTGATACAAGAGGAAGCCAATCACAGGAAGTAGCACATATATAGGAATGTAAAAAATAAGAAGCTAATGTCCTGCAACAAGAAATAGGAAAAATAAAGTAAATGGTCTACACAATCCTTCATAGTAGTACATGTACCAAAATTATATTATGCTTAAGCATATTTTGGAAGTAAGTTTGTCCAGAAGCTGAGCAGCTGCATACTCTCAGTGGGAAAAACGAAGTAAATTAAGATATATTCTAAGTTCAACAGCAAGCTAAAAAATTCTAATGCAGTGCAGCTATACAGTAGACCCTAAATTGACCCGACAGCTCAATATGCACTTTGTATTTAAGAAAAGAGGAAACAATATTTTCCATGGATGATAGCATAAATCAAAATGCGATTTTTAATGCCCGAAAAAACTAATAAACATAAACTACCACAGATCCCTTATCCCACTTCTCCTTATCCCACTTCTCCTTATCCCACTTCTCACTACATATATACATGGATGTTCTGCTCCAACTCTTTTCTGTCATTTGTTTGGTTTCGAAACACTATATATTAACACGAATATATTCTTATATACACAACAAAAAGTGACTCTGGCTTACCTCCTCTATACTTCCATCTTGAATCTCAGTACCAAGACCGAGCATTGCCTCATCGAGGAAGTCTTCGATATCATCAATGTATACTTTCTCTAAAACCCAAAAATTATACATAATTATGCATTAGTGAAGATAAACGACTACAATTGATCACAGAGCGTGAAATTAACGGAAAAAGGATACCTTTGGATTGAGTTAGCAGGGAGAAGAGATCGACGCCGAGCTGCTGGGATTTGAGATTTGAGTGTGGGCCGCCCCACTCGTTCAGAACCGCCATTTGAAGGGCTGTCCATCGGGAAAGCAAGATGTTGATGCCTTCCTGCAACCGCATCGCCGCCTCCGCCGTCAAAGGAGGAGGAGCGGCGGCGGAGCTGCTGCCGGCGGTATTCATGTTCATCGCTCTAAAATATCTGTAAAACCCCCGATGTTAATAAACCTTTCCTTTCCTTTCCTTCTACCCTTTAAAATGAACAACCCTTTTATATCCCCTTCATATTGTCATATTGTATTTATTTTACTATATTTAAATTTTATTTACTAATGAAAAAGGTAAATATATGTATCCATAAAATACATATGAATTTTTTTTTATGATCTTATAGAAGATTCAATTTAGGAAGGAAATTGTTAGAATTATATTAAATCTAGGGTATATTTATTTTATTTAATACGGAGTACTTTTAGAATTTTGAGTTGAAGGAGAATTGTTAGGATTTACTTATCTTATCACGTGGTTTAAGTAATTTAGCTACTAGTAGGTTTAATTAGATTTTTTATTCTTGTTTTTCTATATCAAAACTAAATAGATTTAAATGTAAGAAAGATTTAAAAGTGGAAGAGATTGGAGGATTGATGATGATAGGAGGATAGAATTTGAAAGAAAAAAGAATAACTTTTTTATTTTTAGAAATGATGAGATGGAATTGGCACATAGCATGACACATCATTCCCTATTAAATTTTCTCAGTTCTCAGTTTGCGGACTGAAAAAAATGGGTTTTTTAAACATGTGCGTTCTCAAATTAATTTTCGATATGGGTTTTGGTCGGGAATTTGCCGGTGATGAAGATTTGGTAACTGCGGAGCGGTAGGAGCGGTGGTGGTGAGGCGGAATGGCTGATGTAGTTGTCGTGGTAGAGTTGCAGTAAATAGATGAAATTAAAAGGGGCAAAATTGTCATTTTGTTAGTCTGAAATAAAAAGAACGAGTTTCTCTCTCTGCAGCTATCGCTGGGACAGAGGGAGTATGAATTTTCCCTCTCTATCATTACTCAATAGAAATTGCTGGCTAGTACCGATGAACTTCAAGTTATGGGTTCTCAACGATCTTTCCTTTCAAGAATCATGGGATAATATTTGTGAAAACCTATTTGGAAGCTAAATATGAAGGCAGAGTCATGGAAGAAACCGTCTCTTTATAGAGACCGGATTAAATTGTAAATAGTGATATAAGTAAAAAATACTGAGGGACCAATATGCAATTTTTGAAATTTTTTAAAAATCACGCGCTACAGTACCGAGTCGCTACAATACCGATTTTAACTTGAAACATTTTAACGTGAAACATGATCATTTTAACTTGAAACATAAACATTTTAACTTGAAACATAAAATATGAACATTTTAACGTGACACATGAACATTTTTGAAACATAAAACATGAACATTTTTTGAAACATAAAACATGAACAATTTGACTTAAAATATGAACATTTTAACTTGAAACATGAACGGTTTAACTTGAAACATAAAACACGAACATTTTAACTTAAACCATAAAACTTGGACATTTTAACGTGAAACATGAACACTTTAATTTGAAACATAATACATGAACACTTAACTTGAAACATAAAACATGAATATGAACATTTTAACTTGAAAAATTGTAGCACACTGTAGCAAGCACTATTGCGCACTGTAGCAAATATTGTAGAGCACATTAGCAAAACACTGTACACGCGCGGAAACGCTGTAGCACATGATTTTTTAAATTTTAAAAAATTGTCAATTGGTCCCTCCTTGATTTTCTTTATTGCACTATTTATAATTTAGTTCAGTCTCTATATAAAGACGGTCTCCTCAGAGACTAACTCAAATGTTTGAATTAACATTGAGAACAAATATCCATAAAAGTTCTTATGCACTCTTTGGCCCTGTTTACCAGAGCTTATCTGTAGATCAGTTCAGTTCAGTTTAGTTCAATTCAGTTCAGTTCAGTTCAGTTCAGTTCAGTTCAGTTCAGTGAAAATGCAATTTGATGAAATTCGGGTTAATTCAGTCATGCTGATTCCATTTTTCAATACATCAATTTTCATTTCAGTTCAGTTCAGTTCAATTCAATTCAATTTAATTCAGTTCGTTTCAGTTCAGTACATCAAGAAATAAGCTCCAGTAAACAGGCCCTTTAATTTTTGAAAAAATACTATTATACCATTTGATTGATATTAATTTTGTAAGTTATACCAGTAAAAGTTCTAGCCAACGTCTATGTAACTGTTTATTTTTTATTCATTTGAAAATATTTGATGTATATATAATGTTATTGAGGCCATTTTTTCCTCAATTTGTTGCTTAGTCTCTTTGACTGGTCTTAACCTTTTAATTAATATACTATGGTCCTGTTTGGTAGGGCTTTACTTATAAGTAAAATTGGGTGAAAAGTACTTCTTTTTAAAGTTGATGTAACCTACTTCTATTTTTTATACTAAAAATAGCTTTTACTTCCATAAAAAGATGATTTTTAGTAAGTTACCAAACACAAAAAACTACTTTACTTCAAAGTAAAGTAGATAAAAAGTAATACCAAACAGAGCATATATGTCATCTTCTGTCTATGAAAATGATGTGTTTTGAGCATCTGGGATAATGCTAAATGACCACTTTTTGAATTGTTTGTTTTTTATTCAGCTGGTGGTGGACTTTATATTTATTTAGCTAGTATGACATTGTTGCATCGATCTGAGCTCATAAAATTTGCAGGCGGCTATAACTTTTGTTACTTATATTATAAACTTTCATGTACACTAGCATTATTTAGTGTTTGATTTTTGTGTATGTAATATTCACTGGTACATATTGATTTCTTTCTAATAATAACTATAAATTCTTTTGAATATAGAAGAATTGTTATGCATATTCAATGTACAAACTATATAATACTCCCTCCTTCCCAATTAAAACTGCTTAATTAGTTGACTTTAGCCGACTTTGACCATTAATTTTTTTTAATATGTAATTAGAGTTGATATAATATGTATATTTTTAAATTCATCATATTATTTATTTTCAAATTATCATTTTTCTATAAAAAATAAAAAAATAAAACATAATAATAAAGATATTCATAAAAAATCAACTGAGCAGTTTAATAATATTGTATACATATATAATATTATGCTTCCTGAGTCAAAATGCCTGCTGCAGAACCACCATAATTTGCAATTATATGTCTGCAGATTTCCAACTGTGCTTCTGATTCCCACACTAAATCAGATTAAATTAGTTGTAATATTTTATTAAATAGTTGATTTTATTCTCCCAATTTCTGTGGTCTTCTACTTCGAAGGCAGGCCTTTTGTGGGTTTTCATTAACTATACTGGAGATTCTGCATTCAGCAACTCAGTTGAGAAATTAAATCTTGAAAGTGACAACATTTTCTTTTTATCAATATAAAAAAAGTAGCCGTTTTGAAAACATTGCCAAAAAACGTTTGATATTATGATTAGTTTAGTTAGTATGTAGAGATGTCACCATAGGTTGGCCGGCATCAAAAGATACACTATTGATGAAGTTGAATTTAGTTGCATCGGTGAATTTTAAGAATGTGTGCATCTTCCTAATTTGATGGATAAAATGTTGATTCTCCGGAAAAATACATGTTACACGACAAATCTATTGAGCAAAAGGCGATACTAATCTAATTATATTAATGTTGGTATATTGTAACTTAGGCCCTGCGAGTTTATCTATAGATCAGTTCAGTTCAATTCAGTCCAGTTCAGTGAAAATGTAATTTGATGAAATTCAGGTTAATTCAGTCATGCTGATTCCATTTTTCAATACATCAATTTACAGTTCAATTCAATTCAGTTCAGTACATCAAGAAATAAGTTCTAGCAAACAAGTTCTTATTATACTATCAATTAACTTTTACGGACAAACATGTCTTGGAAATTAAAGTAGTACGAATAATACTATAAGAGGAAGGAAGCACACTCACAGTCAGGGGCGGATGTAACATAGGTAAGGGTTGCAGTGGCCACCCAAGATAAACAATTTTTTTGTTATTTTTTTACGTGAATATCTTAAAAACATTTAGGCCCATATTTTTCTAAAAAATATAAAATTACGTCACTTCTATGGTATTCCTGGATCCACTACTACTCACAGTAAATGTAATAAAATGGTAAATGCGAATGGTTTATCAGGCCCTGGGTAAGTTCAACAGCACAGTTAGCAGTTGGAACAAATTAACCGCCGTTACAATGTGACAAGATGTCCAATTTTTGTATCATTTCAATGAGCAGTCACTTTTGTTTTTTCACATATCCTTTCATGTGACTAATTATGGTAACTACAAACAATTTTAGTTCAATCATAGGTTCATTACATGTCTTGTTCCTTGGATCCCACTGTTACAGTAAAATGACAGTATAAGAATAATAATGTCAGTACAAAAGGGAAATCTAGTCTTAGATTCATGGGTATTACACCACAATTCTATCTAATTATAATTTGCAGTAGTTGAATTTTGTTTTGTTTTTTGAGAAATATAGGAACAATTAATAACATTAAAAAAATCTTTGGTGGTGGATTAGGTTGATATGTGTGTGATGATAATATACTCACAAAGTCGTTCTTTTCGTCTGATTTGAACTGGAATTAACTAACATTGATCGAACTTAAAACTGAAGTTATGTGTAGTTAAGTGGAAAATATCTTATAAACTGTTGAGTTTCAAATTGAAACAAAAAAAGGTTTCAATTAAACTCTTATTTTTACACTTCTTGTTAGCAACAACAATTAGAAATCTGATTTCTCTAGGTGTTAAGATTAAGAAACACAGACAAGACAAGTTTAGGTTAATGGAATCTTTAATCACCTTGATCCCTTTAGATGCCATCCATTTATGTTAGTTTACTCAATTCTTCATAGCTTAAAAAGTTTTCCAATCATCCATTCCCTGGTCAAATTAGTCACTGACAGAAGATACCATTTGATTAAGACTTGAAAGTGACACAAATGTTAGACTAATCTTTCTTGATATAATTGGCTTGAAGTTTTCTTTGTTGATTATGTAAGAGTTGTTAGGCTTTTAGTATTTACCTTCTTGCATTGATTAGGCCTCAGCTCTAACATCTATAGTTGACTCCAAAGGCATCAACCAGCAGATTTTCATGCATATCTAGCTGCAACTATATCTGCAACATTTTTGTGTCTCTTTTATTTCCAGTTTTTGAATCTTTCTCTGAGATTTTCTCGACATTTAGCGCGTTTTGCTTGCTGTTTGGATAGAGTTATAGAAAGAAGTGTAAATGGAAGGAAGGGGATACTCAGACTTGTACCGAAACACGAGTGAGGAAATGTTTATTAGGACCATGATGGATAGCTCTCTTGGGATGCCTGCGCCGACCATGGAGATGCTAGGGTTCAAGAACCTGAATCAGAACTCGCGTATCGATAGTGAGGAACTATTCAAGAACTGGCTCACCAATGGAGAGGCAGGACTTATGTTACATTTTCTTGTTCATTCTTACATCTTTCTTATGTTTACTTGGTACAATGTTTTTTGATCATATCCTGATTTTCTTAGTGCTATCTTTTTCTGCAGAACAATGGTGGTTTTAGCCATCGTAATCGTCAAGGATCAAGGAGGTTAGTCTATACAGCTGATTGCCTAAAAACTGTATCTTGTCTGCTGATTGCCTAAAAACTGTCGATATTTGTGATTTTAACGTTAAAGAATATGCACAATGTCCAAAAGATCATATTTCATTGACTGGTATAGTCTCATGTGCAGGATCTCTGCTGAAGCATCAAACCTCTCTAATCACCAAAGTGGAGTGCCGTTTCAGAAGAAGAAAAGCGATGACGTGTTATTCTCGCAAAACAATTCCATTGTGGCTGATTCTTCCATGGAACTCAACCACCATAGTACCAGGTACTTCATTCTCTTCAGAATTTATGATATTTGAACATGAAATTTTTGTGTCTTAATTCTGATTGTTTGATCTGATCATTTAACTGTTGTTACAGGAATCCTGTTGACAAAAATCAGCAAGCAACAAACATGTTCCTTGCTAAGGCATGGTTTCATAGTTCCCAACCTATGACAAGAAGCCGTTCCTCGGAATTGAGGTAAGACAACCTAATAAAAAACTCTTCCTTTTCACTTAGTTTGAATCTGGCTACCTTAAAATATTAGGTAGTTTTTTGAGGTCGGATAGATTTCTTTTTTACTGATGTTTGCGTTTTTCATCTCCTTGTCGAAAGGAGGAGGTATGTGGCGTCACAGATTCCGCATCCATCGCATTCCATGATGGAGACTTTGCCTAACATATCTGAAAATGGCATCATGAACAGCAACAGCTTCATACAAGAAGAATATAATCATCATTCAAATGAAAATGGATACAACAACGTTGTTTCAGTTTGTGAGCCAAGCCAGATGAACACATTCTTGTCCCCTTCCAACTCATCTTCATCGAACTTCAATGCTCCTCAGATGGGGTCCACAGACAACATTTCTTCTGTGGTGAGCATGCTAAAAGGCACACTCGAGCGGAAGAAGCTGAGCAGCCTAGCTGAGAAAGAAGCCCTCGAGGACAGCTCTTTCGCATACTATGGTTCTGAGGATGCATTAGGACAAGAGAATCATGTGTACGAGATGCAGGGAACATTTCAGGATCTATCCTCAATTCAAGTTTCTGAAGGACAAACTGCTGAAATGTCTTATGGTATCATGGGATTAGGCCCTGCGAATGTAATGCAGATGAGTACTTTGTCCCGAGAAGCTTCTCAGAGCGAATCATCTGCTGCGGGCCCCAGCAACTCGGGTCAAGCTCCCAGCGTCTGTGAGAGCTCAGGGAAACAAGTTGGAAATGGAAGGACTTCAGAATATGGCTCTCGGGTCAAAGGTATCGTCATATTGATTGTTTCACGTTCTGTCTAACCTAGGACTTATGGAACATAGTCTGTCTGTCTGTCTGTCTACTAACCTAGGGTATCTGATTGGTCTCACAGATGTCAGACAACGAACGTATGAAAATGGGAAAGATGACAGAAAGGTTAGCATATCTTGTTCAATATATATAATCTATGAATGCTTAATGCTATATAAGTAAAATGAAAATTTAGTCCCATTGTTAACAGAAGGGAGGTTTAGTTCGTTATGGATCGATAAATTCTGCTGGTTCAGGGGAACAAGGAGATCCCACGAAGAAGCGCAGAGTGGAGAGGTCGAGAAAGTATGTATTCAAGAGTTTGTGCAATTGAATGACCAAATTTCTTTCACAATTAATAATTGTAACAAATTTCTGATTTATTCTACTTTGTTGTGTAATTTAGGATGGCAGAAGCGAAAGAAAGGAACTTGACACCTGTGGTTCCATCGGACATGCAGTCCATTCTGAAGCGCTGTGAGAATCTAGAGAAGGAAGCGAGGTCGCTGAAACTTAACTTGTCGTTCATGAATAGGTATGTTTACTAGAACTTTTTCCCGCGGTTTTAATGAGTGAGTAGATTTTTTGAGAATTTTTTCGTGAAATTTTTCAGGAAGGATTCCGAGCAGACTAAGCAGATTGAGGAGCTTCAGAAGCAGAATGAGGATTTGTCCAAGGAAAAAGAAAGACTTCTTGAAGAGATTGAGAGAATCATTTCTGAAACAACCAATATGTGATCCTCATGATTTAGTTTTGCTACCTATTTACCTGGATTTTTGAAGGCTGTGCTAATTGTGATCAACTCTTTTTAATGGAAATGTTCCCTGATGCTAGTTCAATAATATAGAGTTCACTATAAGCAAATGTACAACTAATTCCGAAAACTCATATTTCACAAGTTGCAGAGGTTGTAGTGGTTCCATAGTCGAAGTTCACAAGTACAGAGAATTTTCATTCACATTTCAAAATCGCCGTTTACAGGCATTTCTAAATTCTAATGGTCTAAATCTTTTAAAACAGAGGGATTAGATTTTTCCAGTCTTGGACAAAGATACTAATCTAAAACCCTAAACCACAAAAGTACAAAAACGAAAGCAAATATAACAATCCCCAAGAGGAGGCCTTTGATATGCACAGGTGTTTCTTCATTTTTACAGTGTTCCAATCCACATACATAAAGAGCTGTATACAACTTATAGTACTCTACACATGCATTTGGGCTAACAAACAAAATTTACCCAGACAAAATTTACACTAGCTTAATGATGTTACAGGTTAACTCTTCATAACATTATAAGCCCCGGCCATAATGAAAGACTAAAATCTCAGATATACCCATCCTTTTAACATACGCTAAGGTCAGCCAGCCCATAAAGGTGAAATACGCAGCAAAGAAGAATGCACGCTTACAGCTAATCAGTAATGGAGGCAGCCTCCCTCCTGTTAAGTACCTCCATAAGGATGACATCATCTGTCGCAAAATTGCAAGCATCACAATTGTTATCAGGGAACTAGCGAACCCAAGGCTAACTCCTGCAACAGCTTCCAATCTCCACCAGCCAATAGAAATGAAGCTTGTAAACCAAGATGTTAACATCCTTATAGACCTGGCAGAAAAAGAGTGAAGTTTTATCACATGAAATGGATTAAAATGCAACAAAAGCATACATGCAGACATACTTATTGATAAATACGAAAGTCTAACAACAACTTCCATATAAGATTAAGTAGAGTGTTCGATGCCTGGGCAGATCAAAAACCCAAAATGACTGTGTTGCAGAGCTGAAAGCAGTTCATCATTAATCATCATACTAGAAAAATGTTTTAACAATTCACTGACAGATATTCTAGCCATATAAACAAGGAAGCCAATGAACAAGAATACACAGCATAGATAGGTTACATCATAAAGGACAGTAGCAAAGACGTAAACAGGCAGTAGCATAGAAGGAAAGAGATCATGAACTTGTACAAGTATTCTCCTTGCTAAAAATAAATATCACACATTAAACAGAGCTTAGACCATCAGAATTCATCCACCAGATAACTTAAACAAAACAAATACATAATATTGAAAACTTGAATAGTTTACTTGATATGCATTGAAGTATTAAAAAAACATGACGTGTAAGTTTACATAGTAAGAAAGAAGTTCGTACTGTGTAGAATAACTGACAATACTATAAACTTCTGACCATTTAACAGAATATACAGTAATACCAACCAGCTCAAGAAGAGATAATAAACATGTGTTGATCAAATATGCTTACAGTATGGTATATCGTCTAAGCATCTCAATAGCCGATGGGTCATTAGCTTGGCAGTTGAAAAGACCACCATGTAGTATGTTCACTTCTGAAATTCCCAATGCGTACCAGCAACCATAAGTTTCATTCACCTGAAAGTAAGGCATCAAATTAAAGACAATTATCTGAGTGAATTTTTTTTTTTAAAATGGCAGCTCTTATTAACTGGTACTGGCAAAATGTTGTGAAACTTTAAAAGTGGAGTCCACTATTCAAATCAACCTTAAAATTGTCTTTGATAAACCATGCTGCACCAAAACTTGGCCGGCAGTTTAAAGGGAGGGCCTCATATGGAATCTCTGATAGTCCAAGTCTTTCCTGACCAGACCGATCAACATATTTGACCTGTTCAGAGTAAAGAAACATAATGCAAAAGTTAAATCTGTCTGTTAAAACAAAGAAGAAAGCAGTTTGACAACAAGAACTAGAGTAAGAAATGAATTTCCTCCATATCTTGTTTCAAATATGATTTAACTATATTTTTGCTTCCACTCATTCAAACCTGACCTTTTACTTTCCAAAATTATACAATATAAGAGATATAAGGTAAGGTTGTGCACATAGGCTTTCAAGGAATTGGTCTTTCCCTGTAAACTGCTCATTCTAGAGCTTTCTAAACATCAGGCTTCCTGTGAAGTTGTAAATGCTGACCATCAAATTGATAATGGTATTAAAATATTTAAAAAAGAAGAAGAATGCACACATATACAGCAAGAACGAGGTAAATTCAAATTCTGTAATTTGTTTGAATCTCACGACTCTCATGTGGAAACAATCCAAAACCAGTCTGGTCCTAAACAGCTACAATTAGAGTTGATAAATTCTTAAATGTTCTGCAAAGAGAACAGAGTGGTAGACAACTTCACTTTGTGGCCCTATTAATTACTCATAGGTTCATTATAAAAACTGCGTGCAACATTACTTTGCTTGACTATCTAGTAATCCTAGTTCTCAAATAAATTTATCATCTTTGAAATCATTCACAATATTCAAACCTCTCCACAAGCAAGATATAATCTCAATGATGATTTAGTTATTTAACCTTGAGTTTCTTTCTTAGTCAACATAACTATTAGCTTCAGAATATGTTATACTAAAATTGCCATGAATGACATTTTTATATTATACTCGGGGGTTGTATTACCAGGAACATTCAGAAGACCAACTATTGAGCTTTTGTCTTAGTGACTAGCATCAGTGTTGCATACAAGTATACAACTATCAATCTTTTATGAAATATGATAGTTAAACTTGTCACTAAACCTCACCAACAAATAACATTTAAGAATTTTTTGCATTTCTCGTATTGAGCAACCAATATCAATTTGCAAGGGAGCAGTGTGTGCATTTTCAATGCATAGGTTCATTTAATTTTTGGCAGCGCATGGGACTGATATAATCATATTTTTACTTACAGATCATCAAAGTCGTTGAGGGGGAACAAAGGTTGTAACAGATAATGTTGCCATTATGAGCAGTTCACTTGTTCAAAGGCAAACTTGGAACAAGCATATAATCAGTTGCACATTCCATCAAAATAACTTCCAATACACACGGTATATCTAACAGTTGCATCAAATAGATGCACATATCATTACCTCAAGTACAGCGGCCCAGTAGTAATCGTAATGACATCGGAATTTTCTTTTTTCATGGGGATAGAAAACACGCTTCGCTCTATAGTTTAGTAATCCTAGTTCACAGACTTTGGACGATCTCAAATCCACACCTGCAAGCAAGGGGAACTGTCATAAAAAGAAGCAGAGAAATACAATATCACATGATATTTACAAAGTATGTAAAGTAAATAGCAGTTGAGCTAAAACTCCCTATAATGCCTGAATGCCGTCATTTCATCACATAACTGCTCTCTAGTAATTTTATTTCACCTTCTTGGTAGGGGGTTAAACACTCATCTACATATACCTATCAAATCATTATATTTAACTTTCATGTTTTCCAGTCAGAGCATGGTGAAGAAGACAAACCAGAAAGACATTATGAGTCATAAGACAACTATACGAGCATATTAAATGCAACAAGCAAAAAGTGAAAATAAGGCAAACAGGTGAATTCTCACAAAGAGGGAGAGCAATTTTCTGAATTGTCAAATGTTAAAATCTAAATCATGGGAATTCCAACTCTAACTTTTCTTTACATACAAAAGGCCAATTTTAATTACTAAACTTTTATGATCCTTGTGCTGCCATGGCGTAACTTCATGGAAATCAAGAGTTTCCAGATACAATAAACGTGTCAAGAATCATGCCTGCAGTTAGCTGTAGTAATCTATCAAATCTAGCAGACCACATACATGTTTATTCGTGGTACATTTCCAGTCTAGCAACTCATTACACAGCCTTTATTCCCCTTCTAACAACTTTCAATCAATGAAAAGCTAACAAACACATCTCACTCAGCAATTGAGAAACTTTTTATACATCTCCATGCCCATCTAGTGAGACATACCGAAAACTCGGCAATTAATTCTTCATCATCTATGTACTAAGCATATAACATGACATTAAATCCTTTAAATGTCCCAGCCAGAATTGACACCCCTAGATGAACCATATCACATTTACCACCAAAAGTGTGCTAGAAAATCAAAATAAAAATTGGTCTTCCCATGCCGCAATTCCATAAAACAGTGAAATTTGAACCAAGTAAATGAATGCAACTAAAAAGAAGTGAAAATCAAGCAAAAAGGAAAGTAAATAACTCACTGCTTGCCACAATCTGGCACCGAGTATGAACAGTAATGGGATTCCAAATTGACAAGTTTCCGACGAAAACAGCAACAAACAACACCAGAATTGAGAGTGAGAAAACCCCGAAAATGGTCAACAAAAGTCTACTACAGCAGCTAAGACAACCCTTTGGTTTTACGTTCTTCTCTGCTCCTTCATTCGACCCCTCAGAATCGTCCATGCCCGGAAAAATTAAAAGGGGATCTCTCCGGTTGACACCGGAGATATATCCCGGTGATCGGAGTTCCCAGCTCCTTTATGGCTTTCCAGAAATTCGTTCGTTAGTCAGCAAGTACCGACGTCGTTTGGGTCTACAATTTGGCTGAAATTTATAATGGGTCGTTAGTCAAACCTTATAAAAGCTGTCTGTTTTAAAAAATAAAAATAAATAAAAGCAGTCCCAAATGTAATTTCGTAAACTTTCTTTTATTTTGTCACTACCCCTTATAAAATTTTTTTGGGTTATAATGAACCATCTAAATTGAATAATTAAAACAATCGAGGAAAAGTTGGTCCTAGAAAAAGAGATTTTCTGAGATAGATTACGGTGGAATATTATGACAACATCATCAAACTCGAACTTGAGGCAGCAGATTTCTCCCTTTTCAACAGCTCGAGCATAATATCACTCCATGCATCAATAGGTCCAGGCAAACAATCATTAGGCATTTCCACATTCTGAGTAGGCTTGTGACCATACTTATACTGGGGTGTCCATCAGGTCTCAGAATCATCGTTTTTGTTGCGTCGAAAAAACGGGGGACTTCAGCTGGAAGCCGAAGCCTGCCAAAGTGCTGTTCTCGTAAAACATCAGTGGCCGGAAGAACCAATGACCATCAGAGATGACAAGATAGTCGTAATTGTTAATCTTCTTTGTCCAGGTCTCATCAAGATATAGACTGAAAGATCGCCACGACTCATTTGGAGCAGTTATTTCCACAGCTTTTACCAGATATGGGGCCCAAAGAATCGACATTGTGAAGTTGTATTCCTTGTATTCATATATTTTGTTCTCATCATTTCTTCAGGATAGATGACCCTGGACAACATGCACAATAATGATTGCATGTGATTTCTTGCAACAGAGTGCAAGAGATTTTCCTCTGACAATTTCCAAGAACTGTTGTGGATCAAATATGGGAAGCTCGCAGCCATCTGGTTGCCACCTATATTTCATGAAGTCAGTATCAGGCCTTTGGTATCCCATGCAATTTTGATGATCTTGAATTCCATAAGTCACAAGTTTCTTTAGATTGTGTTTCCTTTGTTTGTAGTCTCCGCTTCCTGGCCTTTAGGGCTGTCAGCGTTCACCTCATTCTTTGGCATTTCTGTTTCTGA
This sequence comes from Cruciata laevipes, assembly GCA_963678965.1. Taxonomy (NCBI): domain Eukaryota; kingdom Viridiplantae; phylum Streptophyta; class Magnoliopsida; order Gentianales; family Rubiaceae; genus Cruciata; species Cruciata laevipes. Next base: position 20,674,404 of record OY787638.1, read on the forward strand.
TGTCTTTGCAACCTCAAATTCCTTCTCACCATTATCTGTTACATTTGAAGCTTCCCCTTTGCTACCATCGACTTGCTCATCTTTAGGCTTTTCGGAGTTGATCTCAGTCTTCTGCATTTCTGTTTCTGATGGAGATGACTTCAAGGCATCGGATTCATTCTCATCCTTTTCCTTTTCAACTTGCTCATCTTTAGGGCTGTCAGTGTCAACCTCATTATTTTGTGTGTCTGTTTCTGATGACTCTTCAGCCTCAGATCCTTTCTCATCCCCTTCTGCTTCATCTCTAGCTTCTCCTTTGCTAGCTTCAACTTCCTCATCTTTAGGTTTTTCACTGTTACCCTCATTCTCTTGAGTTCCTACTTCTGATGACTTTGTAGCCTCAGGCTCCTCTTGTTCATGGCTTGATTGTTCCTCCTCATCTATTTTTGTAACCTTTTGTGCTTTCTCTTCACTTTCTCTGTCCTGAATAGCTTCATCATTATGTACCAACGAATTATCCACCACGCCTAAGTCCATCCCCGGAGGTGATTTAGATACGACGCTCTTAGTATTATATCGAAAGGGAGGAGAATATACGGAGACAACTGATAAAACAATGGCAAGGACTATCAGCAAGACTATCTTTGGTATCTTTCTTCCTTGAGGTTTCCGAAAGGATTGATCAATAGCTTGGTACCTCATTTGGGAAGTTGGCGACTTCCTAAGCATTTTGGACAAGCTCACCAGCTCCGAGTTCCTTGAAATTCAAAGCTGGCAAGCTGCAGAGAGTGAAGCTGGAGCAGAAGCTCTGTGATTCAGACAATATGAACACAGATGGACAAAAACGTGTAGATCTCGAGTTGGCTTGTGGTTGGAAAATATAATCACTACCCCTTATAAATTTTAGTTCGGTTAACATGAATTTATTTAGGGATATGAGTTCATTTCTGATGAATATGTATGTATTTTTTTTTTTGAATTTAATACTCTATGTTACATCATCGGTGTTAGTGAAAATTGTGAGGTTAAACTAACGTTTTTTGGTCAATTTTTTCAAATCATATATAAACATCAATAACTTTATTTTTATGTATTAATATGATCTAAAATTTTATATAGATTCTTTGCCTGCAGGGCCCGTCATCCCGGCATCACGGGTTGATGATGAGGTTAATCATGTTGTCCAAAAGTGTCAGCTGCATGTCGGTTACTTCAAAAATTTGAACCCTTCACTTATGAAACAATTAACCACTTGACCAAACACGTGTGTGAGTGATGATCTAAAAATTTATAGTTTAGATATAGAATGCACTGTGAATCTAACAATATCTTGTATTATACTAGTATACACATATATCAAGTATAATTTACCGTACAATATGCTCTAACAAGATTGAATAAAATGTGCAGATCAAGCTAAGATAATGAGTAAAAATATCGATCTAAACAAGAGATATGAAATAGTAATTAGATTGATTAACGGTGTTATACATATCTTCATTGGTAATCTTATTTTATACCCTCGTCCCAAAAAAATGATATTTATACAAATTCTAATTTGAGACCTGTCACTACAGAGATCAAATACTATAAGAGATCGTTATCGATTAAAGTTGTCGTTGGTGAGCTTCAACCCTGTCGCGGTTGTAGATTTTAGGTTGATTGTGTCGCCAGAGCTCAGTCGTCTCTCATGGACCGACTCGAGACTGAGTTTCAAGCTGAATTTATACGAAATAACAGTATAGTACCAAGGATTACGAATGATCAAGGAAATTGACGGAAAGATCTAGCAAAATGAATAAAAGATCAAATGAACTGAAAGATCAACTGACTAAAAGATCAAGTAAAAACAGTAAATGATCATTCTCTTGGCCCTTGGTCTCCACAAGGACATGTCTCATCCAATACTCTATTAAATTTAAAATAATGAGGCTCGCTAAACCTTAAACCTTGTTTACTTTAACTTTAAACAAAAAAAAAAAAGGATAAAACAACAATTTTGACCATTGACCCATGCACCCTTTTACCCAAATCAACCAAAAACTAAATACGCCGGCCGCCGCCTCCAGCCTCCTGCCACGACGTCGGAATAGGATCCTGCTAATTCCCGCGGACACCCCCAGCTGGTCGACAATGTTAGTGTAACCCCCGCCAACACGTTCCAACTTTGAGTATGTTCAGGTAAAGAATCCATCTTTTCACACCACTGTGAAAATTTGAAGAAATTGAATGTTCTAAGTCGTCTTTAGTTGGTGCAATTTTTTTTCTGTTCTTCCTCTTAATGCCTAGTTTTAATTAGCAATCGGTTAAAATTCACTGCTTATTATAACTAGACATTGGCTACTTTCCCATGTTAAAATCACTGCATATTTTCACTCTATGTCCTTAAACTGTATGATGGAATGCCCCAAAGAAATGCCTGTAATTTTCACTTTTTTTGTGGTTTTTATCTTCTTGTAATTCATAGTTGATGAGAAGCTAGCTTATTAACTTTTTGTGGTTACAGCCATTTGTAAGATGATTAAGTTGTAACTAAAATTGCTTACTGTTTAAGTTTAATGTAGGCATTTAAATTTGAATGAATGAGTTTTATTCTTGATTTTCTAGGCTAATCCGTATGGCATGCTTCTAGGGCTCTAAGCATAAGAATTTGGTGAATTTGGTTAGGTTGCTTATATAGATAATGCTTGTGGAATATGACTCAGGTTTCTCGAAGAGGACATCGAATGGTGATAACCTGCCCTGTTGAGAAGCTGGATTGAATGAGTAGGCCTTTTCAGTTTTCACCATATCAAATCCTTCTCAAAGCTGGCTCCCATTTTCGACTCCTGAGGCAAGTCCATGGCCACTTTATTACCACAGCCCGACAGCATCACCTCCCACTGCTCACTAGGCTCGCTACCTCAGCCATCATTGCTAGGGAGGCTCTGTATGCCAAGAAAATATTTCTGTCAGCTCCAACTGTCGATCCTTTCCTCTTCTCATCTCTCATCACCACTTCATCAAAATCCAGCTTCCCACTTCTCACAACCTTCTTCTACCATCACATGCTAGCACACAAAATCCCCCCGACAAACTACACTTACACTTCACTGATCAAATCCTATGCACAGCTCCAAAGTAAGAAATCTGGTAAAGTGGTGCATGGAAGTGTTATAAGGAGCGGGTTTCATTCTGATGAATACGTTCAAGCTGCATTAGTGAATTTATATTCTAAAGTTGGGAGCTTTGAGTATGCAAGGAAAGTGTTTGATGGCATGCCTCGTAGGAACACTGTCTCATGGACTTCCATGATTTCGTGTTATGAACAGAATGGATTCCCTGAAAAAGCAATTGAATTGTTTCGTGAAATGCGAGAAATGGGTATTGAATTTGATAATGCTACGCTTGCAAGTGTTCTGTCAGCTTGCGCTCATGCGGGGGCACTTGAGTTGGGAATGTGGTTACATGAGTGGATACAAAGCAATAAAATTAGTGTAGATGTAATTATTGGTACTGCCTTGATAAATATGTATGCCAAGTGTGGGAATGTAAGCAAAGCTCTGGGCGTTTTTGATCAAATGAGTGAGCACAGTGTTGCATCATGGACTGCTATAATTTCAGCTTATGGAGTGCATGGTTTTGGCAAAGAAGCTATGAATCTATTTAGCTTGATGATTGATAGTGGAATACATCCCAATGAAATAACTTTTGTTGCTGCATTATCAGCTTGCGCTCATACTGGACTAATCCCAGAAGGCAGTGACGTCTTAACTAGTATGAAGAGTTATGGAATAGTTCCAAGCACAGAGCATCATGTTTGCATGGTTGATATGTTTGGAAGGGCAGGATTACTTGATAAAGCATTTCAGTACATAAATGATCTTGCCCCTGACCAGTTAGCCCCATCAATTTGGACTGCGATGCTTAGTGCTTGCAAGATGCACAAAAAATATGACCTTGGTGTTACAGTTGCTGATAGTCTTTTTGCTGCGGAACCTGAAAATGCAGGGCACTATGTTTTACTTTCAAACATGTACGCTTTGGCTGGAAAATGGGAACGAGTTGAGAAGATTAGGAATGTTCTTGAAGGTAGTGGATTGAATAAGGTTGTTGGCTACAGCACCATAGATGTAGATCAGAAAGCACATCTTTTTAGCTGTGGTGATGTGTCTCACCCTGAGAGCATGGCTATTTATCAACTCTTGGATGAAATGATTCAGCGGATCAAGACAGTAGGTTATTTTCCATTCTCGGAAACTATAATGCATGAGTTGGAAGAAGAAGAAAAGCAACATGCTCTTAGATATCATAGTGAGAAGCTTGCTATAGCTTTTGGACTATTAAAAACAGCAAAAGGTACTAGTATTAGAATTGTGAAAAACCTTCGCATTTGCGAGGATTGCCACACAGCTGTTAAGCTTATCTCATTAGTTTATGGAAGAGATATTACGGTGAGGGATAACCTTCGGTTTCACCATTTCAAAGATGGCGTATGCTCATGCATGGATTATTGGTGATCTGAAGGAATGCCGCAGGTTTTCAGCTGAGTACAGTCCTTAGGTGAGGGATGGCCTAGTCTTTTTTGCTATCAATAGGACCCAACTATCTGTACTACTTGGGGAGCATGCCTGTCCTATACATTTCTGATGGAGATCCTGTAAGGGAGTGTCTGCTAAGCAAGAATCCTGAATTTCGGAAGGCCCTCGTATTTCAAAACTCTCAGAGGAACTCTGTTCAGTGAAGGTATTTTAACTGTTAATGGACAGTCTTGGGTGCATCAGAGGAAGGTCATGGCACCTGAGTGTTTTGCAACCCTGATATTGTTATTGGCAAGCTGGGGAGAAAATGCTTCAGCTATTTGATCTCCTTACGTTCAAAAAAACGAGAAGCTTTCTATTCATGAAAAAGAACTTGAGAAAATTCGGTCTACCATAGAGGGGATGGAGAAAGCAAATATGGAAACAAAGGCTTGGACTATGCAAGGGAAAGCAAATATGGTAATGCCTTTATTTTCCGAGACTGGTTACCTTCTGTCAATTCACATAGATAATATTCTGATCTTGGTGTGCCAAATTCTGTATTTTATGGCATCGACAGATAACTGCTGCTAAAAGACCAAAGAACAGTGCACTGGAAACAGATATGGATATTGATCACAATGCAAGACCTCTCCAGTTATTACCGAGGAGGTTACTGAATCCTTGGAAGAAATAATAAAAAAGAGGATCCTTGAGGTAATTTCTTTTCTCTTACTGCATTTCTTTTGATCTAATTTGCATACTAGATCTAATTTGCATTGTGAAGTATATTTTGTCAGTCTAACCTGGCACTGTTAGTTCAACTACTAAATCACCACAATAGATTTCTCCATATTTTATGATGTGGTTATATATCTGAGAATGGACTTTGTTCTTGGGTAGAAGCATGCCATCTTGATATCTACATATTTCTACCTTTCTTTAGAGTCTCTAACTGATTCTAGGATTTTTGAGAATTCAACATGTGAAGGATTTTTTGATAATTCAGCATTCCTTGCTCTTTAGAGTCTGATTCTATGGTTTAAATGTATTGTGAATTCTAGTGTCATTGTGAATTCAACGTATCCTGTTTTCAAGATATTCAGGGGGCATATTTTACAACTAATATCTCTAATACAAAATCGAGTATGATTACATTTTATGGCTGAAATCGATCAATTTTGACTAAATGACTGGGGATAGTGGGACTCGGCAGTACCAAAGAGGGTACTGGCACTTTTTGTTGGAGTTTCATATTGGTGTTCTTGTGAAATGGCATTTTCATGAATTGTCAGTTTAGATATATGATCATCTAATTCAGTATGTGAGTTAAACTTCAATGTCCTTAATTCCTTATATTCTTTTATCTGTTTGTTACTTGTAGGCTCATTTCGACGATGTTCTGAAACCCAAGCTCTACCATCAAAAGGTAACTTGGTGATTCTATTCAAGTCAATATACCAGCCCTGGCCATGGAAGAGGTAGCTGAGGAACTGAGCTTCCTAAAAGAATATGATGCTCCTCTTATACTTGGTGTACAATGAACTGATCATTAAACATTATGAGATTAATTAATAATTAAAGTTACAAATAATATCAAAGAATTAATACATGTCCTTCAGAACATCCAAGATCATTCTAAACAAAAATTAATTTAGAATAAGTCTGGCAAAGGTTTAATTTTAGTATTTTCTTTGATACTAAAACCAAATTTTGTAAGTCCAAATCAGAATTTATTCTATTATAAAATAAAACAAAGAACATTATGCATCTGCGAGACCTGTAATCAAACATTAATGCTCCCGGTGACTTAGAGCATCTCCAATGGCAAGCTACATGATTGTGTAGCTTGTCTTGCCATGTCAATTTTCAAGCTAATGACATGGCAAGCTACACACTTTAACAATGGTAAGATACATTCATAATAAATTCATAGGTCCCACATATTTCTTTATTTTTAAATTATTTTATATATTATACTTACGAATATTTTAAAAATTGAAGTAAAAATAAAATAATAAGTAATATTTATCAAAATTAATTTCAGTTTAGGAATTATAATTTTCAAAATATGTTTTTTATTTAATTTATATACAAATATTTTTATTTTATATTATAATATTATTTCACGAATAAATATTATATAACAATTAAAAATATGATTTTATATGCATCAAATCATGGATGGATCGATGCAATGCAAATATATATATTTTTTTAGCAGCCATAAAATGGATTGATGCATGCAACCAAAGACATGTTATTTTACCTCTACATAAAATATCCCGATCATCGTGCGGCGAATGTAAAATTCTGTAAATTATGAATGATTTGGTAAACAAATGTTTAGAATATTTGCGAGCAACTCCAAAACACAACCATTGGAGATGCTCTTACACGATCGAGTGAATTTCGCAGGGGTTTTGGAACAAATAAAAAGAAGGTATTGGAACAAAATGAAAAAAAAAACCCTCATTAGAGCAATTTTATCAGTCCATTTATTTTTTATAATTACATTTATTTTTATTTAATTTAAAACATGTTTCACGATTCATTCCAACGTTTGAAAGTGTAGGGTATCATTTTAAGTAAATACATAATGTTGGGATAGTATTACCTCAACAATTTTTGAGGTTTGAACTGGGTGATCACTAAAAGGCTTCGAATAAAGTTTTTGTGGCTTAATTAATAGATTTTGAGCATCACGTGCATTTGAAATATTCATGTCCATGCACGTATTTTGTGTTTTTTTTAGTGCGCTTCACGCGCTAATTTCACAAAAATTGTGAAACTCCCTAAATGGGATTATATGTGAAGTGTAAAATTAAAATAAATTTGTTTCATAATTCGCATCCCACACATGCAATTCACTTGTATAAAATTACAGAAAATCAAAATGTTAAGTTTGCATTAAACATAGAAAATATGAGAATAAAATGGTTTTAAGAATGGGAGATACAAACCATAATGAAAGCAAAAAGTCGGTTGTGGTGATGCCGGAGTGATATCACGTGGTTCATCGCCATCAAACGCTTCACCTCTTACTGAACTGAAAATTTATGTATAACAACACCATGACACAGATTGTCAAAATCTATTTCTAATACTGTAATGTTAAGGTAGTCTAATTTTTTATAACAATAGTGGATATGGGATACCTTCTTTCCTTCCTTCCCATGGATTGATGATGAGTTTCATTTCCGTCATCCCGACACCACAAGTTGATAAAGAGTTTTTTGAACCAATTTTATTGTGCATTTTAAATTTAATTATTCGCACAAAATCAGTTGGTCATTATTTATGTGTTAAAAATAAGTACATGTTTAGAATCCGTTCAGAAAATAGCGGTAACAAAATAAGTACGTACTGCGCTTGACATTTATTTTTTGTTTTTTAGATTTAGGCGCCCGTTTATTTTATTTTTTTTGTATGATTTTCAGTTTAGCATGGCATTTACTTCATTACTTGTTAAATAAAAATTAAGCTAGAACGATCTACATTTAAATATTTGTGGCTTAATTAATAGATTTCAAATTAATATATTTTGAGCTTGTGCATAATTAATGCGTGCAAGCTTAAAATTAATAATTAAGAGTTTTATGTTTTCGAATAAAAACGTACAGCCAGGCATGCATGTACGTATGTACGCTTGACCATGCATGAATGCAATTATTTAGTTAATTTATAATACAGTACACATTCGTAAAAAAAAATCTTGAGAATTATAATCATTTTGGAAATTAAATTTGGGACTGGTTTCTTAGCCTATGCAATTCACAAATGAACGATATTAACTAGAGGCTTGAATAGCATTTAGCTTTTTTGTTTAAATATGGATAGTTGAATGGTCAATCAGCTATTTCATGTGTTTGATGAGGAGCTTTTTCTACGTATCTGTTTTTGTGAAATCTCTAATTTAAGAAACACTAGAAAAACAGCGTTTACAAAACATTAATTAGATTAATAATATAAAATATCTTTTTTAGCCCCATTCCTCACAAATTTCCTAATTTTATCAATTTATAAAAACCATGTGCATGCGTATGTAGGAAATATCATTACTTTAAAATTCAAACATTTTAAACTTACAAATAAATTTTAAATGAATGTAGATATTTTTATTAGATTAATAGTGAATAATATGTAAATTTAAAATAACATAAAAATAATCAAATATATTAGTAATTAAAATATTTTTCGATTAAAAAAATAATACACACTACATAAAAACAACAACTAATGAATTGTACTAATATATATTTCAATCATTTAACACAATGAAACAACTATCAGCTAATTACTATTTACCAAACGCTTATATAAAAAATAGTTAATTGAATCCGCTAACAAATAACCGCTGATAAAATTCACTAACAGGTAATCGCTAACAAAAAAAAAAGCCATTATCTTTGGTCCTAATCCATATATATATCGTGGATATCAAATTATTCGGGTTTGGGTTTGTCGGGATCCGGCCAAAATGACTTTCCGGTAGCCGGAGAGCGGATTTTCGTTGCCTTGGATCATATTGGTGAGCGTCGATACTGCCGTGGAACAGTTTCATGGCCGCCGGGAATTAATTTTAGTTACAATACTTTTAAAATTTTGTAGGTTTGCCCAATTTTTTATTCCAGGATTAAATAATGTATGCCAACATGGCATAAATAGCATTACATAAGAGATTAATGTTAGGAGAGTGTAATTTTGAAAATTAGTTTTAAAAGTAAGTTTATTTAGGCTAAAATAAGATTATTTAGCACATGTACAATTTCACATCACTAATGACAATCATGAGGAAACATAATAGCGATGTTAAATAATAATAAATTATTTTTTATCAGCTCAACATATCTTCAAGACATCTCCTTTATACTAATTCTCAATTGAGACCTGTCTCCATTGAGACCAAAGATTATATGAGACTGCTATTGATTGAATTAAGCTCACCCGCCGATTTCCTTGATTGAATTTGTCGTTGGTGAAATTGACCAAGGAAATGATCAAGGAAATTTGACCGAAAGATCAAGCAAATTGAACGAAAGATCAAATTAACTGAAAAATCAAGGCAAACCAAAAATACTCAACCACATTGATTGAAAGATCAAACAAACTGACTAAATATCAAGCAGAAACAGTAAATGCTCATTCCCCTGCTCTTGGTCTCCACAAGGACAGGTCTCACCCAAAACTTTCTCTCTTCTTTATGAATTATACTATAGATTATGGTTACTCTATTAATTTTGAATTTTAAAATTCTATACTATATTATTAAAAAATGTTACGAATTTGTTTACATAAACATCACACACACATATATATATATATATATATATATATATATATATATATACATCATGCAAGGTTGTAGATGTCTTTCTTAATTTCAAGACATTGACTCCTAATTTTAAACTGCTTTAATCTCAGTTAACTTCATATATTCTTCATTCCCGCGGACTACGTAATTGAAAGATTGTATTAATTTTAAATATATTTAACGTGTGCGATCTTGTTGAATCGGTAATGCCACATAAATAATATTTAATGGTATAAATAAAATTGATTTTAGAAATATTATGTTCTTTAGAAAGCGTGCATGGTACGCGCATGTTTATCAGTGTTTTTTTTTTTCACTTGAACGTGCGTGCGTTCTCCATTTTTGTGCACATACATGCATGCAGCGCGCGTGCCTTTACTTCACATATATATGCTTGATACTAACTTTTGTTCAAAAGAAATTAAAATTATATCATTCTTAATTATGAAATTTATTCACGTAGACCAATATTCTTAATTGTGAAAAAGTCACGCGTTCACACCATTACCTTTCCAAAACTTTTTAGGAATGTAATATTACAGGAGAAGGTGGATTTGGTAGAATGTGGTACAGTATACCATGCACATGCAGCATAAACCCGACCGGTTAAATTGAGGCTCCAAACCGACCTTGATGTCGATCAGCCAATCAACCTCAACATTAGGCCACAGAAAGTCGAAGATTCCAAGAGAATTAACGCCGTAAATTGATCAATTTACGTCGTGATATTCTCCACCGAGTCGCTCTCGGAGTTTGGCTATGTAACGCGGAGCTATTCGGCCAAGAAAGCATACTTATATTATCATCATCTCAAAGATTAAATTTTGATTTTTTTTAAAAAAAAAACTTAATTTAACTAAATTAATTGAAAAACATCAATTCTTAAATTTTGTGCATGCGATCGCTCACATCACATGCATGCACGCTCACATCACATCCATGTACAACATTAAATCACTTGCACGCGCGCATTATGGCAAGCTACATCTTGCATTGCCATGTCATGTTTCAACCCAATGATGTGGCAAGCAATACACTTCAACAATGGTGAGCTACTTGTGTTGGTCCCACATTTTAATAACATTTATTATTAAATTTAAATTACTCATCACATTACAATGGTAAAATGCACGTAAAATAAATGCAAGAACGTAAGAATCGATGTCTGGCATACTGCTTTGTAGAGCAGTACTGCTCGTATAGCAGTGCCTACGTGGATGGAAACAATGGTTCAGCAGTATGCTATACATTTTTAAATATTGCAAGCAACTCCCAAAACAAAACCATTGGAGATGCTCTTAGGTGCATTAATTTTCGATCTTGTAATTATACGTTTTTATTAAACAAAGATATCAATAATGCATTCATAATTCGTATTGTTTTTAGACCGTGTTGTTCTTCATTTAAAGTTTTGGTATTGAATCGCTTTTTTTTTCTTTTTTTTTGGTTTATCGATCCCGCTATAGTTCAATGATTCCTTGTTCTTTAATGTGAAGTGGCTGAGTGAATCTTTTCGTTTAATTATCACTCAAAATCGTTTTACTAGTGAAATCTTTATACAACCCGATATGATATTGACAGATAGAAAAATCCATTTGACAGGAAACCATCCTTCCGAGACACCGAAAATCCATTTAACAATACTAAATCCATCTATAATCTTATTTCATGTGCTTGGTGTTAGACATTAGTATTGGGCTTTGACCCCATATTGTACTAGTTAGGGTTTTACCCTTGTACAGTCTATTTATTCTGTAATACAATCACACCTCGATGATTGAGGTTTCTCCTCTAACATGGTATCAGACAGTGCCGATTCTAGGACGGCTTTGATTCAGTAACATATATTTTAATTTTTGTTTCGCCGCCTCTGCCACCCCGGGTCTCCGCCGCCCTAATTCATGTGTTTTTCAGTCAACTTTTGAGCCGCCCTCAAATCCAATCGATCGTCGTTACAGCTGCTTTCGTTTTTTTACTGGTGCTGCCATTTTAATTTGTTGATTCCGGCTTTGTTAGCGTCTTCTTACCGCGGTTGCTGTCCATTTTTCCGCCGCCGCCGTTGTTCGTTTTAGCATCATTGTTCCAGAACCGTGTCCAGCTGTGCTGGTCGTCTGTCGACGTTGGTGCGCGTCTTGCTCACGCTTTTTTGTTTGGAAGTTCTCTTCTGCCCTGCTCGGCGTACGTGAATTGTTTTGGCTGTGTGCTTTGGTTTGGTTGCATAATTATTTAACGCACAGGTCTTCTTGGCATAATATTGTCATATTATATTGGCATATTGCCTTTCTTGGTGGGATTTTTGGTTTTGTGCCTTTTCCTGGTGTGATTAAATCATACTCCTTTACTGAGTATTTATATATCTCTCTCGGCCTTTATTTTCTGGATTATTATGGCAAAATACAGAGGTTTGACTCGGGCGGATCTTTCTAATAGTTGGATTGAAGATAAGGCTATTGCTTGTCAACATAAATGGATAGCCGATTCTGGTGCTACAAATCACATGGCATCTACTGCCTCTGTTCTTGATCGTGCGACTCATTATTCAGGCCACATTCGTGTTGCAAATGGTTCTGCCATTCCAGTTACTCATATTGGTAATTCTCAAGTCACTGATTCTTTATCTTTGTGTGGTGTTCTAGTTGCTCCGCACATTACTAAGAATTTGCTTTCTATTAGCAAATTAACACGTGATTTGAATGCCATTATTTGTTTTGATGATCGTTCCTTCACTATTAAGAACAAGCTTAGTAGGATTATTCTTGGACATGGACACTGTGATGATGGTCTATATGTGTTGGATTCTAGTGTTGTTGCATTAACTACTTTTGTCGAATCTGGTAAATCCAAAGCATCATTTGATCTGTGGCATGCTCGACTTGGTCATACATCTCGTAATGTTCTTTCTGTTTTAAATAAAAGTGGGGTTTTGTCTGTTTCTTCATCATTTCCCAAATCTCATGTATGTGGTCCATGTGTTATGGCGAAGGGCCAAAAATAGTCGTTTATTGAGAATCTAAAACGAGCATCACATGTTCTTGATCTGGTTCATTGTGATCTATGGGGACCTGCCCCGGTTTCATCGAGCAATGGGTTTTTGTACTATGCTATATTCGTGGATGATTTTTCTCGTTACACCTGGTTTTACCCTCTCCGTCGTAAGTCGGACTTTATTGACATCTACTTCCAGTTTGAAGCTCTTGTGGAGAATCAGTTTTCTGCTCGTATTAAGGTGTTTCAGAGTGATGGTGGTACAGAATTCCTTAATAATCGTCTTCGGACTCACTTTATTTCTAAGGGCATTCATCATCAGGTGTCTTGTCCATACACACTTGAGCAGAACGGGCGTGCTGAGAGGAAACATCGACATGTTGCAGAAATGGGGCTAACCATGTTGTTTCACTCGCATCTTCCACTGTCATATTGGGATGATACGTTTGGTGCTGCGGTCTACACTATTAACCGTCTTCCCACACCAGTGCTTGATGGTGATACTCCTTACCGTATTCTCTTTGGTCGCTCCCCGATATACTCTAACTTCCATCCTTTTGGTTGTCGAGTGCACCCTTATGTTCGGCCATATGCTCAACACAAGTTATCTCCTCGAAGTATACCATGTGTGTTCATCGGCTACAGCTACCAGTACAAGGGATTTCGTTGTCTAGATCAGACTACTGGTCGGGTTTATATTTCTCGCCATGCTCGTTTTGATGAAACTTGTTTTCCATTTGGTTCAGAGAGCAATATGGATTCAGCCTTTTCTTCCTTGGATGTCTCTGCCTTCCTTGATCCCGACTCTGCTAATATCCCATTACCTGAGCCTCCATCTTCCGTGGCTATTTCTTCTGCTCCTTGTACTGTTTGTGACGATCACTCTCCGACTCAGGTTGCTCCACCTCAGACAGCTCCTATATTGCTTCCTCCAGTTACACCGTCGATCACTCCATTGTCTTCAACACCATCTACGCCACCATCCACTCCCTCGGTCACTCCATCACCATCTGCTTCGAGTTCCTCTGCCTCGTCTGGGTCTTCTTCGGATCCTGATTCCGATGCTCCGCCTCAGAGAGCTCATCACATGGTTACCAGGAATCAGGATGGTACTCGTCGTCTCACGTACGATCCTGATTTTTTCCGCACCAGCCTTCTAGCTGCAGTTATGGATCATTCTGAGCCGCGTGACTATCGTACAACTCTTCAGGATCCGAAATGGGTTAGTGCCATGAATGAGGAGATGGATTCACTTCGTCACCAGAACACTTGGGAGTTGGTACCTAGACCTTCAGATGCTAACATAGTGGGTTCGAAATGGGTTTTTTCGGTTGAAGTATAGACCTGATGGGAGCATTGATCGCTACAAGGCTCGTTTGGTTGCCCAGGGGTATTCTCAGGTTCCTGGTTTTGACTTTGACCACACCTTCAGTCCAGTAATCAAGGCGGCCACTGTTCGCACGGTCCTTGCCATTGTTACTTTAAGACGGTGGCCTCTGCATCAGCTTGATGTCAAAAATGCCTTTCTCAATGGTGTTCTTGATACTCCAGTCTACATGGCACAACCAGTTGGTTACAAGGACCCTGCTCGACCTGATTATGTTTGTCGTCTTTAGAAGGCCATCTATGGACTCAAACAAGCTCCTCGGGCTTGGTTTGATCGTTTTAGTTCATATGCCCGTCAGCTCGGGTTTCATTGCAGCTCCTCTGATCCATCGTTATTTTTCTTCTCTCGGGGATCCACTCGTTTGTACTTGCTTGTCTATGTGGATGACATGATTCTGACAGGCAATGACCCGGGTGCGATTCGTCAGTTCATCGCTTGGACTGATCAAGAGTTCTCGATTAAGGACTTGGGTTTTGTGAACTACTTTCTTGGTCTCGAGGTCTCCACCACTTCATCCGGTCTCTTTCTTGGACAAGCTAAGTATGCTAAGGACATACTTAGTCGAGCGGGTATGACTGATGCTTCTCCAGTGACCACTCCGTTTGTACCGCTGTCGCATCTTCACAACAGCACTAGTAAACCGTTTAGTAATCCAACTCTGTATCGGTCTTTGGTTGGTGCGCTTCAGTATTTGACTGTCACTCGCCCCGGTCTAGCATTTGTAGTTAATTCAGTTAGTCAATATCTTCAGGACCCTCGCGAGGATCACTTTGCTGCGGTTACCAGGATTCTTCGTTATGTAGCTGGCACCCCTCATCACGGTCTCACATTTTGCTCCGGAGGTTCTTCTGATGTTTGTGCTTACTCGGATGCGGATTGGGCTCGCTACTTGGAGACTCGGCGATCAACTTATGGCTATGCAGTGTTCCTAGGCGGTAACTTGGTGTCGTGGAGTGCCAAGAAACAACCTACAGTGTCTCGCTCGAGTTCGGAGTCTGAGTATCGTGCTCTTGCTAACACAGCTGCAGAGGTTGTTTGGCTTTCTCATCTTCTCCGAGACTTACAGTTTCCTCTAGATGGCTCGCCATTGCTGTTATGTGACAACAACAGCTAAGCACATCGACATCGACTATCACTTTGTTCGGGAGTTGGTTGCCTCGTCTAAGCTCCGTGTTAGTCATGTTCCTACTTCGTTGCAGCTGGCGGATATCTTTACCAAGGGCCTACCTAAACCCTTATTTGAGTTTTTTAGATCCAAGCTTTGCGTCTCGATTAACCCGACGCTTAGCTTGAGGGGAGGTGTTAGAGATTAGTATTAGGCTTTGAGCCCATATTGTACTAGTTAGGGTTTTACCCTTGTACAGTCTATTTATTCCGTAATACAATCACACCTCGATTGAGGTTTCCCCTCTAACACTTGGTAATGCGATGTGTGTGTTGCACATTTATTCATTTATTTTGAAAATATGCTTGAAACCGATTCAGTTGAGATAAAACAAAGTATTAATACCGTGCCAATTCATCAGTTGTGTATTAATTCAGTTGAGACTATTGAAGTAGAAGCGCATTCTTAAAGACGCTGAAGAAAAAGTTGCAGCAGAGGAAAACGGAAAGGCGGTGGCTAACTCTTCCCAGAACCTACGGTTCCTTTTAGTCCCATTTCTAAAATTATGCTTGATCAAGTGTTGTTGTAAATTAACTGCTCCTTCCTTCCGTATCAGATGGATTTGCACAGTTAAATTTTCACGATTTTCAATACATGTGTTTCGCTGCTAATATCTTTAACTAGATATATTATTAGTATGTAAATATTTAATATTAATAAACTACATATTATGATAACAATATACTATAATATTTTATTTGTTTATTTATTTAACAAATATTCTGTGCATAAACCGTTGGATAAGGTACGCGTTCATGTACGTTCTATAGTGCGAGCCGCACGCACATCACACAATATTGAGTCCCCGTTGATTGTTTCTTGAAGATTGGTGATTTACATGTTTATAGGTTTAAGCTTCTTGATGAACTACATATATAGGTGCAAATAGTTAATGAGTAAGATAATTATTAACATAAAGCTTGCTGCGTTTAACGTAATGTAGGAAAATGATTTTCAGTAAACCCTAATTTGATATCTGTATCCAAGTAACCTTTATGATGTGATCTGCAGAAGCATGTGCTTAATCTTTTGACCCTGAACATTTCTGAAGTTGATGATTAGGCTGTAGTTATTTGTAAACAAACTCCTTATATATAGGTGGATATATATAAGGGCTTACTTGATGAACTATGAAATAAATAATATTTTTAGTCTACATTAATGGTGGTAACTAAAAATAATTAGATATCAACGATTAAAACGTTCGTTTTGTATCAGAATAAATACTCAGTAGTAATTAGATGGGTTTCCATCATATGGATTTCCCTCTAACAATATCATGTCGTATTAAGATTTCATGAGTAGTTTGGCGAAAAAATAGAACTAATTAATATTAAATATTAATATTTCCATGCGTTCCATTTCATGAGTACCGTCCAGTAGTCGTATACAATTCAATCTCAAAAAAATGTCTTCTCCTTTGTATTCAGACGAGAAGGAAATAACTTTTTTCTTATGAGCAAGTCTTAAATAAGAACACCTTACGGTAAGGGCAGGTCAAAATGAGACAACTTTCAACAAAATTGAGTGTTACTATTCAATTATTTTAATTATTTGAGTTATTTTTGTTTGAGTCTGATGTTTTTATACTTGAGTTTGATCTTTTATTTGGTTTGAA